>JAMZEH010000073.1:1237500-1925000 GCA_024699665.1 Ostrea denselamellosa | reverse complement strand
TCTTTAAAAGTATATTTATGAATTCGTACAGTTTATATTACTTTACAAAGATTTTTAAATTATAGAAGTGGGAGAACAACGCGGCTTTCACTAAATACTTTTCGACAGGGAATTCCAATGCCTCTAAGGTATGGCTCTTCTCTGGAGGCCCAAAGTTCTGAAAGACTTAAAGGAATTTTGCCCTGGTACTCAACATAGCGACCTATCTCGCTTGTCTCGTTACCAAATGAAAGGAAACCAAATACAATTATTGAAGAGAAATTTTGGCCAGCAGTTTTATCGTCAGATATATCACTGAGACGGCCGCGGAATCCTTGGTAATTCCGAAAAACAAACAATGTACTTTTAATAAAAAGCTAGGGTGTCCACTTCTTGTTTTCAAACGAAATTCTCAGATTTACTAATTCAAAAAAAAAATCCAAAATGAGTCCACATCAGAATTCTTCAGCTCCAATATTGACGTACTTTTCTAGTCGCTCCATTTCTTTGTGAGCGACTTCAATCATTTTCTTGGTAAGGGCTTCCTCTCGGTTCTTTTGTGCCCTATCCTGTTTCGTGGCTTGTGTTTTCTCCTGAGTCTCTGAGAAATAAAACAACAAAGTACTAATTTTGCAATCAACCTTCACAAATATTAAATAATACAAAAAATTAAATTCATATTCATCTACCTCTCCATTTCTCAAATCCCTCCTTCCTATCTTCAGCGAGTCGGGGCGGTGGCATTTTTGGCGTATCTTCGGAAATGAAAGTAAGACCAAAGGCCATTCCGCCCTTCTTTTCTACCATATCCTCAGTGACCATTTCACGGCATACTTTTTCATATACCTCAATTTCTTCTTTTACGACCCCGACTTTATTGTTTCTAGCGAGACAACTCTGAAAGATACCCATGGTGTTTGCTGACTAGCTGTAGCTAACAACACAAATACCAATGCTATTGTGACGACATAATGACGAAATTTTATTATGACGGTCGGTACGGTATATTGTTACGTCATTTTATATTATTTTTCACTCCCCCCCCTCTCTCTCTCTCTCTCTCTCTCTCTCTCTCTCTCTCTCTCTCTCTCTCTCTCTTAATGACAAAATATCAATACGACATTAAATTTACACGTATATTGTAGGATTGGGCACATATAATCTGAACATTTCGTATTGCGATATATTTGGGGTAATTTTATAATTTTATATTGTAGCAGCATTGTGATATGTATTGCAATATTTATTATTCTTATTATAAGTAAAAAAAAAATTACACCCCCACCCCCAATCAGCCACGTATCTCAGCAATCACTTGACTCTACATTAATTATTTCATCGGTATGATTAAGGTTAAAATCTTGATATAATTGATACAATATCGATAGATATAATTTTAGCTGCATGCACATCCGCCTCATCAGGTGTCTATTTGCACTTTGCAATTATTATGCAAATCAAATTATTTTATAACTGATGATGTGAGCATATCCCCTAGATTTTCATTGCGTGTATACAATAGGTAGATGACACAATAGGTAGATCAAAGAAACGCCTTCATCTCTCTGGAGGATGTACCAGTATTTTAAAAAGTTTTTTTTATATTTTTCGAATTCCGGGGTTTTATTTGCAGCACAGCTATATACAAGAAATTAATTTCATTTTTAGAAATACAAAACGGTATACCTTCATATAGTTTCAAAAATGAAATTTATTTTTAATATTTTTATTCTGCTTTCATTTCTGTCTTAATCCCCAGCCGTTGAAATAGACGTACTATATTTATTAAGCGCGTACTATATATATATATATCAAGTGAATGCGCATTGTTCACAATTGGATTATTGCAACGAATTCATGAGGAAATAGATATCATCTCAATTTGTATAATATCAAAGGCAGAAACATCTGAAATGCAAATATTTATACCTGACATCAATCTGAAACGAAAGATATGATACAGCTTCTGTTGATTTGCTTTCATAAACAACCATTTTCCTATGCGGTATGGGAAACAAGAGAGAAGGGGATTTTTCTTTTCACTGTCTTATAATGCATAGGCTTTTATAAGTATATAACATTATTGATAAATAACTGAATGTATCTGATTGTGTTTCACTTCGGCTAAAAATTAACTTCTTTGTGTACAGTCTTGGTACCTTATTTAACGTATATTTTTGAAATTGTACACATATCCTTTTTGAGGGCTCTTGCCTTTTTCCATATGTTTTACCCGCAACATCAACTATGACGTTACGTTTCATTTGTAATACGTTTTGTGACGTCATAGTACTTTGTGCATGTAGTCTTGTATTACGTTCCTATGATCAATAAACACGACTGAAGAAGACCGGTAACACGGTCGAAATATTTCAGAAAAGTTTTTAAAGTGTTTGTTTTTAAATTTTGCTCCAACAAAAGAGACTTATATATATATATATATATATATATATATATATATATATATATATATATATATATATATAATGTATGAAACGTCGTCTTAGAATGATAAATTTGTAACATTTAAAAATATATTTTTATCCTAACAGTTCTTTAATGAATGAAAGAAATATTTCTCTGTAATATATATCTCCTTTAATCCTAAAATGATATTTTCTTCTCCAACGAGATACTGCTATGTCTTTGAGATAAGAGAATTTTGGCAATAAATCAGTAGAATCAGGGGATCCCCCCTTGTTTTTGACAATGATCATTATTCATACAGAATAAAGATATATTGAGTGACTGCCCCACTTTACTGATTTTGATAATAATATTGAATGAGAAGAATTTAACTTGCAACTTGTCCCCCCCCCCCCCCCCCCCCCGGATTCTGTACGTGTCTGTAGAGACTACGGATGGGAACAAAGTAAATGTACTGCATGGTCTCTCTTTGCATACAAAACAAAAAGTGACCTGTGGCCTAAAACAATTTGATGTGCGTCACAGAGATAACCCAGAACTACTGAAACGTGAAAAAGGTAGGCCCTGTACACTCGTGGTCTTTTCATGTTTGGTCATGGTCATTTAGATAGTCGATTCATCTTCGTGCACTAGAAACCAACACAGTACAAATTGTTATAAATTTTGACAGCTTTGTACAAATGGAAAACCAATATCTATAGTTGAGATTTATGTCAGATTCATACAAAGATTTTAATATCTGAAGATCTAACGATTTTCCACATACCCTGATGAATTACCCGGGGACGCGATACGGCGACAATACAGATCAGTGAAACTTGATCCAAAATAAAATTGCTCATCGTTGCATGATTGCAAGATTTAGTTTTGTATATCAATTGATTGATCAAAAATGAAAAAAAAAACAGATATACTTGACTATAAAAGTTGATGGGTAGGATTGTATTAAGATATGTTGTGCACTCCCTAATGCAAGTCATCAGAGCAAAATGGAATTCCTATAAATCTTGATAACCAGATATAATGACCAGGTGGAAGTTGGCAGACGCCATTATGGTCTAAAGACGGTCGTATAGACACTAAGAAATAAAATGAATTTGAGTTAAAATTTCTGTTGGTACTAGATTCCAGCAAGATTCACAAGGAAGTAAGATGATTGACAGTGTAATATTTATGAATAATGAAACAGTAGAGTTCTGTCCACGAATTTACGCGGCAACAAATTTGCGTGATTTTGCTAAACCATGATGCCTCCAAAATTAGCAAATCCGTTCACGGTAACATTTCACAAAAAGTATGATATTTGTTTACATATACACTTCCCTCCTCTTTTTATGGGTTTTTGCACACCAAGAAACCAGACAATGTTTCTCCTATTAACTGAGTGAACTTCAGGCCAGCATGTTTCTACACGTTAGAACTTTTCAAAACAAATCATGCATTTCTTATCAGCTCATTGCACTTAGTACACTTTACACTAAGAGTTAGACATTGCTCCATAATCTTACTTGGCTCCATCATGCCTCGGACACACCAAGCCTTCATCGTGGTACTTCTAAACTACTGGCAGATTTTCACATCAGAATGCACCAGAACGGATACCCGATGCTGCGTTCCGACTAACTTCCGGTGTAAAATGGATGTCACGGGTGGTTTCCTTACCAAGGATGTCCCACATTTCGTTGACGTAGGTGATAATTAAATGCTACTTTTTTTATTATTTCTAATCTCGTATTATTAGCATCGACTGGTATCTGGGATGGCAGTCCTAGCAGACATATTAACGTTGATTTCATTCGATTACAACCGAGGACGACATTGGTTCATACCCATGGAAACAAAAATTACCTCTTATTTCACTATTGTATGCTAATGAAAATTACCCGTGTTGTAATTTTAACTCTTCTATGACGTATTTGGACATTTGAACTCTACCCAAGTTACTATGGGCTGATATCATTTGTCCGAGATAGGAGTAAGCCGAATATGATTGTGTTAACCACCATTTTTCATAAAGCGAAGAGAAACTCGTCGGTCTTCTAAAACCGGCGCATTCGGCGTACGCCGGAGTAACGAATAACCTGGTTTGAAAATCGACCCGGGATTCATTTTTCAACGTTCAATATTGATCAGGACTTCTTTTTCTTCGTTGAAAATTGAGACCAAAAGTCGTGCTACCCGGACTCATTTTTCAACAGCTTTGTAATTTTTTTTCTAATCTCTGATGACCTCAACACGTTGAAATATTGACCTTGTTGAATACTGACCCCTCTAATAATTTTCAACTGTTTTTCAACTGGAGGCTGTTTATCTCTATCTACTTATCAGAATTTTAGGTTCAAAATTTTCATTTTTCCAGAATGATAAAAATTGGTCTGAGATCAATTATTAAATTAATTTATTTTATATTTTAAATTCTAAATATCCCAAAAAGGGAGAGTCTGTCCCCTTGTTGGTCGCTTCATTGAGTATACGGAAACAAAAATTCGCATTCGCTTTGCAACGGGAGTGAATTTGGTCATACCCGAGGAACTATTATATGCTAATTGAAAATTAAACTCTTTAATGATTAAAAAATGGATATCACGAGCAAGAAAATGCTTATCTCCGTTTTTCGCCACATTGTTTTCCATGTGCCAGTTCTAGATCCATCGGGTGTTGGCTACTTTCCGGTCGACCGGCGGCTTAAACGTTATTTACACGCTTCCGGTAGTATTAACCGGCTTGACCCAGGTGATGAACAAAGTGCTCCCTCTATCCTGGCGCAGCATCAAACATGAGACCATTAAATAATCATCGTTCCTTCATTAAGAGCCCGGCATTAGAATTGAAAGTCACAGGTCTTTCGGGTATGAACTTAAAGACATCTTGGGCGTTGCCATGATAAAGAACCCTCCATGCTATAGCCCTGAGTGTCACGCATTCCAGTAGCCCATTTCACTTACACCTGGTACATGTTCATGTATGACTCAATATGACTGAAAAATTCTTAGATAGGACGTAAAACAACAAATAAACAAACATCGTTGATGCTACATAAAATTCCAGTGTTGAAACAATTTCAGATCGACAAAGATGTTTTGATACGTTCAATTCAATTGCAGAACCAGGTATCGCTTTTCTTTGATTACGTCACAGAGAGGACGAGGACGGAGACCGCTGTCGCACTTCCGAATGGAGCGACTTTGATGCACACGGAAATAGCCGACTTCGCTAAGGTATCATTATCGGTCGCGGGGAGGTGGGCAATTACATTTATATTACCGTCTTCGACGGAAGACTGCATATATAGTCGACATTTCTTTCTGTCTCCGGATTATTTACTTCTTATTACTGATAAGTGGAAAATATATAACGTGAAAATTTATATAATATTTTCCTTGGTTAAAATGCTGTTCTTTTCAAAGGAAATAATTTGGTGCTGGTTTAATTTACGTGCAGCTTAACAATTTTACATGATTTCCAATCTATAAAAAATGAGAAAACGAAAAGCAATCTAACCAATCTCGTTTAATACAGTTGACTATTTGATATGTTTAAAATAACATTATTATACTAAATGTGAGTGACATTTTAATTTTTTGAGCCATTTTTAAAAAGAGCATTTCCATATTTTAATATATGTATTTACATAAAATTTCTGTTTTCTCTTTTTTTTAATTCTTTTATTTTTATCTATTTATTTTGGATACCATATATGATTGTAAAAACTGGTATAGCACCACCACCACCTCTTTTCTCAATTTATAGTCAGCCGTATCACTTTAAGACCAAAATTCTTTTTCATACTAAATTTCCATAAAACCATATGCATTTGATTAATTGTTTTATATGACAACCTCAGTACCCCTTGTACTGGGTTTCCTCAGCGTATGCCCTATCCAGTTCCATCTGCGTGTTCTTCTGGTGATTTTCACTGGCTGTTGGTTGGTCCTCTGTGTTGCTTATGGTATATGGCCACCTTATCCCGAATGTTTTTCGGGCACTTGTTTACAAAGATCTGGACTGATTTCATGGATGCTGATGTTTCTCTCCAGGTTTCAGACCCATATAACATCACATTGGTGTTGAACATTCTGATCTTGGTGCGTGTTCTCAGTGCCTTGCTTCGCCATACTGGTCTTTGTATGGTAAAAGCTTGCTGGGTCATCCTTTTCCTTGCTTTAATGTCTTCGTCTGTGCCCCCCTGATGTACTGACAATACTTCCTAAGCAGATGAAGTCTTTGATGCCCTCTACTACCATGTAGTTTATCTTGATAGTGTCAGTGTGTTGGGAGTTGATTCTCATTGATTTTGTTTTCTGGGTGTTGATGTAAAGGCCAAATCTTTTTGCTGTTGCTTCGAGGTTGGAGACTTGATGTTGGGAGTCTTGAAGACGGTGAAAAGTATGCAGATGTCGTCAGCAAAGTCAAGTTCTTCTAGACGTCTTCTTAGTGTCCACTGAATGCCAACTGGGCTGCTGTAGGTTGTTTTGCTGACCCAGTCTATCACTAGAAGAAAGAGAAGAGGAGAGAGCATGCATCCTTGTCTCACCCCGGTTGTTACTGGGAATGACTCCGTGATTGTTTCTCCATGGATTACTTGACATGTAAATCCGGCATAAAATTTGTTGTATAATGGAAATAACTTTGCGCAAAATTCCATAGTGTCCAAGGATTCCTCAGAGCACTTGGTGGTCTACGCTGTCGAATGATTTCTGGAAATCGATGAAGTTGGGGTAGAGTGATGACATGACTGCCACTTGATTGTCTGTTCGATGATAATTCTAAGGTGGCTAACTGGTCAACGCAGGAACCCTTTTGTTTGAATCCTGCTTGTTCATCTCTCATCTTTTTGTCCACTTCTCTCTTCATCCTAGTCAATATGATGATGAATAACACTTTACTGGGTAATGATAACAAAGTAATTCCTTTCCAGTTGTTACAGACAAAGGAGTCCCCCCCCCCTTTTTGAAAGTTTGACAAAAAATCCTTTGTGTCAGTCTTCTGGTATGCATTCATCACTCCATATCCTGTTAAGTAGATGGTGGAGATAGGATATTGACAAACTGTCCATGAACTTTGAGGCCTCTGGAGGTATGTTGTCTATTCCCCCAGCCTTACCGTTTTTGAGTTGTTTTATTGCTGTGATGACTTCAGCTTTCGTAATATCGCCCACGTCGATGTTCAAGGTTGAGATTTAACACCTCCTGGAAATGTTCTTTCCACCTTCCAAGTTGGTCTTGTCTTTTACAGGAGTGTTGTTGTTTGATGGTCTGCCTCCTAATTGTCTTGTGATGTTGTATAGGGATTTGATATCACCTTTCCCACATGCACGTTCTGCTTGTTGTGCCAGATGTTCCACATATTTTCTTTTTTCCTGTTTGCATCTTCTATTCACGTTTCTATCTCTTTTGGCATACTGTTCTTTCGCTTGCCTCTTCTGTTGTCGTGTTGTTGCTTTAAGTACTTTTTCTTTATCTTGTCTTCTTTTACATATTATTTCCCTGGTCTTTTCGGAAATCGACTGTTTTTGTTTGTATTGGATGAATTCTGGTGTTTCTTTGCATGATGTAATGATGGCATCTTTAGTGTGTTCCCAAGTACAGTTTATGTCCTCTTTCCATTCAGCTGCTGTAATAAACTGAATTTGTTCTGGAGTGGCAATTGGAATTCCTTCGCTATGTTTGGGTCTTTCAGTCTTCCTATATTGAATTTTTTCTTTTTGATTCTGGTTTTTTTTCTGTGCTAGGATCTTTAGTCTTATCTTTGCTACCACTAGATGGTGGTCCGAAAATGCCTGCTCCTCTTTTAACTCTTACATCTTGTAGAGATGATCTCCATCTTCGGGCAATGGTAGAGTGATCTATCTGGTTTTCTGTTTCTCCATGTGGTGGCATCCAGATTGTTCTATTGCAAGGTTTGTGTGAAAAGAGCGTGCTTCCAATAATCAAACTGTTCACTACACAGGATTCAGCATAAAGCTCACTATTCTCATTAATGGTTCCAATGCCATTCTCGTCCCACTCTCTCCGACCCAACTTTAGCGTTTAAATCACCAGTGATTATAAGAATGTCGCGTTTAGGTACATTGTTAACAACTGTTTGTAGTGAGGAATAAAAATTTTCCTTGCCATCCTCATCTGGATTGTGTTTTGGAGCGTACACTTGAATGATAGTTGTCTCCTGGGATTTAGTCTCGAATCTTCCTGAGATTATCCGTGATGATATTGGGTTCCATTCCAGAAGAGCTCTTGCTGCTTTCTTGGTAAGCATGAATCCTACTCCTTTGTCATGTGGGTCATCTTTGCTAGGGTTGCCTGAGTAAATAACGGTGTGTCCAGATAGTAAAGTGGTCATTCCTGATGTGTTCCACCTAACTTCACTGATTCCTAGGATTTCAATGTTACACCTGTCCATCTCTCTAGTCAGCTGTTGACATTTCCCACTTTGATGAAACGGTCAAGATAACTAACAGTATTCATATATAACGTTCTGACATTCCACGCTCCTATCCTTGTGGAATGTTTGGCTGAGAACAATCATTGTCGGCTCTCGCGTCGTGCGTTGTACTCGTTTCATTTGACTTGGAATATTCTCCTCTTTCTCAAGTCTTAAACGAGTGAGAGGGGTTGCTACTGTAGACGTTTCTGTAACCGGATTTATCCACTGATGGGTGGCTGGCCCTTCAGCTTCACCGGAGCCTGTTAGCCGACTCGCGCCGTTTCCAGGCTCCAGACGAGGACGAGAGATTGAACTTTGGAGCGTATGACAACCTATAAATTTTGTTGATATATCCGTTTTATTTCATCATTCTATTAAATTGTATTACGGTATTTACATATGTTTCATTACAATTTTGATAAATAATGTTAGATTTTTTTCTATCAATTTAAATTTTTACCGTTCTTATTTGGAAGATGGTTCTTCGGTCTATGCACTTCCTGTCTTAGTGATTGATAGAAAATGCACGAAACGAAGACGTTCATTCATTTCATTGGTTGAAACGTTGTTCAATGCAAGGGAGATAATTCGCTTGAGACCTAATTTATTGAACACCTGTTTTTCTCTGTTTTCTTAAGGTTGAGGCATTAATGTTGGGAAGAAACGATGCTTCTGGTTTTCAGTACTAATACCCTAGCCTGTCCGCGTCAAGGTCATGTTTATTTTTAAAAACTTATAAGAAAAAAACGTTTTAGACATACGGTGAAAACCAGATACTGTTTTTAAAAACATTACTTTAGAACTATGTGATTTCGCATTTTAGAAAATTTATGAATTTAAATTGTGTGTTCCATTGGAAAAATATTACATAAATGCTTCAGGCGTACGGCACATTTACGTCAGTTTGCTGTTTAAGGTTGTTCCTATAGACGGAATTTGTCAACTCGTACTACTCATTTTCGTACTGAAAGAGAAAATCTATCTCCTCTTGTTTTTGCTTCAGATTTAATAGTTTTTATTTCTTTCCCTTTATCATACTCTTTATTTTATTCATATTCTAATTCTTTTATATTTTTGCAATATCCATTTGTTTACTTTTTTGGAAGGGGAGAGAGTGTTTCTTTTATTTTGGTAATATATCATGTTTCATTCTGAAAGGAAGAAAAACAATTTGTTCATATGAAATATGCAAGATTAAAAATACCTGCATTAATTAATTGTCTTCAACTCTAAAGTCTTCGGAACATGAAATAAAACAATTCCATATTTCAATTCTGCATGCTGTTTTTCTAATGCTTTAAAAGTTGACCTTGCAAGCATGTTATGTCCATTTGAAAAGTTTGTATTCTGCATTATACCTATTATATATTGTGCATTTCTGAAGTTTTCATAATTGATTAATCACATGCTTAGATTAATGCAATTCACAAACTGATTTGAATTTTATCTACGTTTTAGTTAGAAATGTGTTATATATATATATATATATATATATATATATATATATATATATATATATACACACACACACACACAGTGAAGACCGAAAAAAATGGCCGGTATTGAGGGGTGGCCGGTTTATTGCATTGATTTACCAATTCTAAATTTCTCGTCCAAGTCCCGTTGAGAGGTTTTAGGCTCCGATTTATAATGTTTTATAAGTTTGATTTTATCACTAAGTGATAGCTCAATATGTTGTCACTTTGCTGGATGAGTATTGGTTAATACAGAGATTTACAGACTAGCAGCATTTATGTAGAAACATAGCTTAGATGTTAATAAACAAAACAAACACATCGATGTGGGAGATACCATAAGCAATTATTGCTGTAATTAATACACAGAGTAGTACAGTTCACTTTAATCTCATGACTCATGATTAGTGCAGATTAATTTTATCTGCACCGATATCATTATCAAGACTCTCAGAAGTATAGTATGGAGTATAGTGCACAATACACTATCAAATCTCTCAGAATAACCACGGAGTATAGTGCACAATACACTATCAAGTCTCTCAGAATAACCACGGAGTATAGTGCACAATACACTATCAAATCTCTCAGAATAAACTACGGAGTATAGTGCACAATACGCTATCAAGACTCTCAGAATAACCACGGAGTATAGTGCACAATACACTATCAAGTCTCTCAGAATAAACTACGGAGTATAGTGCACAATACACTATCAAGACTCTCAGAATAACCACGGAGTATAGTGCACAATACACATCAAATCTCTCAGAATAAACTACGGAGTATAGTGCACAATACACTATCAAGACTCTCAGAATAACCACGGAGTATAGTGCACAATACACTATCAAGTCTCTCAGAATAACCACGGAGTATAGTGCACAATACACTATCAAGACTCTCAGAATAACCACGGAGTATAGTGCACAATACACTATCAAATCTCTCAGAATAAACTACGGAGTATAGTGCACAATACACATCAGATCTCTCAAAATGACGACGGAGTATAGTGCACAATACACTATCAAGTCTCTCAGAATAACCACGGAGTATAGTGCACAATACACTATCAAATCTCTCAGAATAACCACGGAGTATAGTGCACAATACACATCAAATCTCTCAGAATAACCACGGAGTATAGTGCACAATACACTATCAAGTCTCTCAAAATGACGACGGAGTATAGTGCACAATACACTATCAAGTCTCTCAGAATAACCACGGAGTGTAGTGCAAAATACACTATCAAATCTCTCAGAATAACCACAGAGTATAGTGCACAATACACTATCAAGTCTCTCAGAATAACCACGGAGTATAGTGCACAATACACTATCAAATCTCTCAGAATAACCACAGAGTATAGTGCACAATACACTATCAAGTCTCTCAGAATAACCACGGAGTATAGTGCACAATACACATCAAATCTCTCAGAATAACCACGGAGTATAGTGCACAATACACTATCAAGTCTCTCAGAATAACCACGGAGTATAGTGCACAATACACATCAAATCTCTCAGAATAACCACGGAGTATAGTGCACAATACACATCAAATCTCTCAGAATAACCACGGAGTATAGTGCACAATACACATCAAATCTCTCAAAATGACGACGGAGTATAGTGCACAATACACTATCAAGTCTCTCAGAATAACCACGGAGTATAGTGCACAATACACATCAAATCTCTCAGAATAACCACGGAGTATAGTGCACAATACACATTAAATCTCTCAAAATGACGATGGAGTATAGTGCACAATACACTATCAAGTCTCTCAGAATAACCACGGAGTATAGTGCACAATACACTATCAAATCTCTCAGAATAACCACGGAGTATAGTGCACAATACACTATCAAGTCTCTCAGAATAACCACGGAGTATAGTGCACAATACACTATCAAATCTCTCAGAATAACCACGGAGTATAGTGCACAATACACTATCAAGTCTCTCAGAATAACCACGGAGTATAGTGCACAATACACATCAAATCTCTCAGAATAACCACGGAGTATAGTGCACAATACACTATCAAGTCTCTCAGAATAACCACGGAGTATAGTGCACAATACACATCAAATCTCTCAGAATACCCACGGAGTATAGTGCACAATACACATCAAATCTCTCAGAATAACCACAGAGTATAGTGCACAATACACTATCAAGTCTCTCAAAATGACGACGGAGTATAGTGCACAATACACTATCAAATCTCTCAGAATAACCACGGAGTGTAGTGCAAAATACACTATCAAATCTCTCAGAATAACCACAGAGTATAGTGCACAATACACTATCAAGTCTCTCAAAATGACGACGGAGTATAGTGCACAATACACTATCAAGTCTCTCAGAATAACCACGGAGTATAGTGCACAATACACTATCAAATCTCTCAGAATAACCACAGAGTATAGTGCACAATACACTATCAAGTCTCTCAGAATAACCACGGAGTATAGTGCACAATACACATCAAATCTCTCAGAATAACCACGGAGTATAGTGCACAATACACTATCAAGTCTCTCAGAATAACCACGGAGTATAGTGCACAATACACATCAAATCTCTCAGAATAACCACGGAGTATAGTGCACAATACACATCAAATCTCTCAAAATGACGACGGAGTATAGTGCACAATACACTATCAAGTCTCTCAGAATAACCACGGAGTATAGTGCACAATACACTATCAAGTCTCTCAGAATAACCACGGAGTATAGTGCACAATACACTATCAAGTCTCTCAAAATGACGATGGAGTATAGTGCACAATACACTATCAAATCTCTCAGAATAACCACGGAGTATAGTGAAACCATAAGCATCTATAAAAAAAAATCGTGAAAATTTATGAAAGTCTGCTTTACATAGTATTGGTCTTCATGGTTAACGTTAACAGGATGTAGCCGCCGAATTTGACGCTTGCGTCATTTGTTTTTCTTCAATTCAAATGTGTTGATGACTCATATGTATGCTTAGCTTAGGTTGTATATTGTAATGATTTTTAGTTTTAAAAATCGTTTGTTCATTTCAGCACAAAGTACTCAAAATAGACGGCAATCGCTGCGTTGAAAGTTATATGAATACCACCATTCAAGAGCAGTGTATCTCTGGTAAACGATTTTTCACACACACTCTTGAGTAAGAATTATATATAATGCACGATGTGATTCTTTCTTCCATTTCTATTTTAACATATAAAATCAAGACATACTAGTACATATTTATATATATAGCTGATGCAACACTAATGTCCTCTGGTTACATTGGATCTCCTAAAAATTCACTAAATATAGCGACATGGCGCTATTCTATTCCCGGAACTGATATCGTCAATTACCGGATGTTGACAGAGACCTCTCCCGGGAACTGTATTCCCGTGCTGCAAGCAGAACATGGATTTCTGAATGGAGGTATGTGTATACAATAACAGATGCTGATTTTATAATCTGAAATGGTGGATGTCCGTGTATTTAAGTAGTAGGGGGAGTGATATATACAGGAGCTGCTTCTACAAATACAGATGCGGACATGTTTAGTTGCATTGTGATCACTGGGTATATTTAAAAAGTTGCATGCATCCTCGCAAGCCAGAAGTTTTCAGTCCACTCCGCTCCCCACAAACCCTTGGTAGATTATGCCACGAAAACTGTGGTCCGCAATGGCGACACCTAGCGAGCGTCCTGAATTTGAACTTTATAATCTAACCAAATGGGTAATGGCTTTCAGGATACTGTTCGTTATAAATATAAACAAGCATGGCGAAATCAACTAAAGAGTCTTTAAAATAAAATTAACGGCAAATCAATTGAAATATCAAATTGCTAGCAACAGAACAGGAAACATCAGCTTGTTAAGAGTTAATTTTGCATCTTCCGACGTTTGCCTTGCATATTCATACTATAATACATGTTTATGACACAAACCTTGCAATATGATTGACTGCCTGAACTTTATTTTCGAGGTCATAGTCAATTTCATAGCCTGTTTAGCTTGTTGAAGCACGCATCATACATATACTGGGACATATTGTCATTTTGAAACGGACTGTAATTCAGAACTTCTGACAGTTATTTGAAAACATCAAATGAAGCTGAAAATATTAGACTATAATTTTTCAGTGGTAGTTGACTCTCCATCTTCGCTAGCCTAGTGTTATCGGTCCACTTCGCTCCCCAAAAACCCTTGGCTGATCAAGCTACTTAAAAGTTGGCTTTTTTTAAAGAAACGCGATTGGACTCAATCGGTAGCACTCGACGAATCAGCGACTGCAATACAAAAATGACATGAGTGCTTGTGCATTCGGAATATTTCTAAGACTCTCCATTTAGTATAATGAAAATAGTATGTAATAACAATCCGAATGATATTGAAATAGCGGATTTTGACAGGAGCACATGTTGAATTTGTTTTACTGAAATAACTCCAAAACAAAGCTTTTCATGCTTTAACAAATTACAGGAGGCATTGATAACAGTTATTTCGCATGATGATAAGTACGTTTGCACATTCTGTTTTGCAAAATTAAATCTCTTGTCGAAAATTGACTACGATCTTGAAAATAATGTAAGTAAAGGTACGAACTTCTTAAAACACTGCATGAGAAATTAAGTACGTCTAAAAAAAATTCTTCAAATCACCACGACACCGATCAACAGTTCTTCACTTTTACTGGAGGTCGCCATTGTTGTTACCGTATTACTCTATATGAAACGTTCTTTCTTTGCCTGAACATAAATCAGATTCAGGAATCACGTGATATGAACATTGCCAACTTTTAAATAGCACGATCGGTCAAGGGTTTATGGGGAGCGGAGTGGACCGAAAACCCTAGGCTAGAGAAGATGTTGACCCCCCCACAACCGACACAGTTCCATCGTAGAGATCGATCTCGAAACATCACACGTGCTTGGCTTGTTTGACAGCGATGTCTGTTTTGAATGAAAGTTTTTCATTGGTTCCAAGGTCGAATCCTGGAACCAATGAAACCTGGGTCACAGTTTTCGTAGCGTAATCTGTCAATATTCGTATTGCAGAAAGCGAAAGCGATCAAGACAGAGAACTCATACACTGTACGTTTCATTCAGTAATATACATGCATGTACTGTGTATCATTGATACAATTAATAAGGGAAATTTCACCCCCCATTTTATTTAGGTCATTTCACTCACATTCTGAACTGGGCGAATTGAAATTTATTATCCTACATTGATTTATTTTCTTTTATATTTGTAGCCTATTCGTCGATGACTTACACCATTTCTGACGTACATACTGACGAAGCTCCTTCCACGCTCTTTGATTCGCCCCCACACATATGTCACAAAACCTAAGATTCCTGGTAACTGAAGATAAATGACTGATTCTTATAAACACAGTACTTCCTTTAAATTTATTAAGCGTATGATTTAATTGCAAAGTTACTCTGTAGTTTATAATGTATATGTTATTTTGCAGGTGGATGGTTAAATTCTGTTGGATTTTCTATAACCTCTCAACATCAATGACTGTATAGGGCTTTTACATTTCACGATGCTACTTTTAATTAAAGGAGAAATGACAATTAAGTTTGCTTTACAGCCAAATCAAAATTAAACCGATGGCCGCGACCAAATTTTTAAAATGAATTTTGGTCGACCCCAAGTAATGATATTTTGATCCCGGGTCATATTTCAATTATAATCGAAAGAGGATCGGATCAATCCCTATTGACACTGCATTGCATTCAAGGATAATGGGAATTTACAAGGTAGACAAAACTTTGCCCAGTAAGTCTACGGTGCTGAAGTCTAATAGAGAAAGTTATCAGTTGAAAAGGTCAGGACGAGTATAGAAACCCCCATTCGTGGGCGTGGTTCCGAAAACGAAAGTCGTAAGAAAGTCGTAGTCGTGTAAAATTCATTTTGGAGGTAAATTTACACAGCTACATTTCTCGTCCGTTGATCAATTTGATTAGACCAATCTATTTTTAATTTCCGCGTGAGGAGAAGATAAAGAGGAATGGGAAGATCTGGAAAGCCCGTTCTTTTACAGTCAGTAGCGGCTTCAGATGAATGGCGACTCCAAACAAATGGCGTTAACAACCTGTGATGTTTAAATGGCTTCATCTCATGTTACTCTTGTCCATTTTAATCAGACTTAACTTGCCCTCGCCACATTGCTTGATGTGAAGTCTACTAATGAGGAATAATGATTTGCCTCTTCTTTCTGTGCTTTTTTTTTTTTTTTTTTTTTTTTGTTTTGTTATGTTTTGGGGGGTTTTTTTGTGGGTTTTTTTTTTGGTTTTTTTGTTGTTGTTGTTGTTGTTGTTGGTTTCTTTATTATTATTATTATTATTATTTGTTTTGTTGGGTTTATTTTTAGCAGAATTAATTCTTTCCATTTCCAAAATGATTTCAAATGTGTTCTAATGACATATTATGCGTAGTTTTCGAGTTTGTAAGCTATGAATTCAAATCTTGCGATATGCATATTTACTTTCGATATTTTCTTCTTCTTCTTCTTCTTCTTCTTCTTGTAAGGAGTTTACTCAGGATTGAGTGTTGAGTAAACGAACAGCTAAAAGTTTTATTTACAGTTTAAAATTCTAAAAGTTAAAACACTGTTTGACCTAATATTTTGGAAGTAGTCCCGAAACATCGATGATGCACATAGTGTTCTGGAATCTATCCAATGAGGTGGATACCCTCAAAGCAGGTGGGATATTTTTCCACATCTTGATCGTTGCTGGCAAGAAGGAGTATTTATCCATGTCAATCCTGGTGGTGATTTGCCTGATGTTATTGGCGGAGGAGCCACGTGTCTTGTTGGTGGTATACTGGATCAGGTGGCGCACAGGAACCTCTACTAAGTAGTTGGTGATCTTGTGGAGCAGGATGACTCTGTTTCTGGCCCTCCGGTGCTGTAGTGGCTCCCATGCCAGCTGGTTTAGCATGCTGGTAACACAACCAGGATCCCTTGATTGGTAGTTTCCTGTGGCGAATCTGGCTGCCTGTAAGTTGTTGGATCTGCTGGTGGTGGTAAGGGTCCCAACCTGATGAGGCATATTCAAGGACAGGTCGGACTAGTGTGATGTAAGCCTGTGCCTTGACGTCTCGTGGACAGCTCCCATAATAATGGAGTTTGTAGAGCAAGCATTGGTGTGGAATTTTGTCGAAGGTTTTGGCGAAGTCCAAAAGTATGGCATCTATCTCGTGGCCATCCGACATCCCTTTGGCCAGGTCTTGGATTGTGGCGATGAGTTGGGTCTCACAAGAATGCTTGCTGTGGAACCCATGCTGGGCGTCAGTTAGGATTGAGTGCCGCTCAAAATGTCCAATGATGTTTTAGTGGAGAATGTGCTCCATGATCTTGGAACAAAAGGCAGTCAATGGAAGGTAGTTTGCTGTGATGGACTTGTCGCCTTTCTTAAATATGGGGACGACGTGTGCCATTTTCCAGTCATTGGGGACGGTTCCTGATGTTAATGAGCTCTGATAGATAAAAACAAGAGCCGGTGCCTGTTCGCATGAGAGTTCCTTAGGAAGTCGGGATGGAATCGAGTCTGGTTCAGTGGCTTTGTGGGGTTGAAGATTCTGCAGCAGCTTCTCTACCCCTGGTGCAATAATGGTGATGAGATCCATTGTATCAAACGGGCTGGGGCCTTTATCTATCATGCTGCCCAGGTCCTCTTTAGTGAATAGGGACTTAAACTGGGCGTTTAAAATGTTGACTTTAGTCCCAGCGTCATTGTGAATGGCAGGATAGCTGAAAAATTGCTCAAGCGGCTATAAGCAAGAAATGATCACTGTGAATGAGGCCATCTGAATTACGGAGAGGCGCCAACCCGAATGATTCCTACTTCTTTCCCTTCAAGAATGATCAGAACTTCATCTTTGCCTCTGGGCAAATGATGTCACGCATGTAGCTATCATGGTCCTTACGAATGGATCTCTGGCATGAAGTCTTGAGACGTCTATACCGCTTTTTGTCAAGCTGGCTTCCAGTAGTCTGTGCTTTAAGGAATTTCCTTCGCGTCCGCCTAATCAGCCTTTTAGTCGTGGAGTTTATCCAGGGGTTGGAGTGCCTAGATGCCTAGAGCGGGTAAGCTTGTGTGGTACATGGTCGTCCAGCATTCTCAGGATATTGTCTCTGAAGAATATCCACATAGAGTTGACAGATGGAAATTACTCTGAGATGAAGGATGTAACAAATGATGTCGTTTCTTTCTTTAAAGGTGGAATATCGGCTTTTCCCCACATGTAAATCTTTCTCTTTATGGATTTTACCCTCCGCGGTCTAATGAGGGTATCGACTAGAACCATGACATGATCTCCAATGCCGGGAATAAGCTTACATTTATCCACTGGTGATGGGTTATGGGTAAAAAAGAGGTCAATGATCTTGTCGCCTCGAGTAGTGGTTTCTGCAATTTGGTTGACTACACACTGTTTTGGGGTGTTTAAATAACAGTTGGACATACTGGCTGGATACTGGTGCAAGTTAATGGTTAGAGATGGTCAATCTATATCTGGCAGATTAAAATCGCCTCCAATCCGAAATCGAGTTTCTCATTCTCGTGACGAAGCTTAGTAAGATCTTCTGTAACCTGTTTAGCTTGTTCCTCTGATGTTTCATTTGGGGGTCTGTAAAAGGATGTTATAATAATTTGTTTTGATTTATTGCACTTAACTTTCACACTTAAAAGTTCCGAGTCACTACTAGTATGGACGGGAGTGCAGACCAGGTCGTCCTTCACAGCGATTAGGACTCCTCCATAGCTCTACTGTCTCTACTGAAGACATTGTAATTTGGAGACAGGACTTCAGAAGAGAACACATTGCTCTTTAACCAGGTCTCGGTGCCCAAGATCACATTGGGATCCGCATTGTCAATCTGAACCTGAGTTTCCGACACTTTGTTCTTTATGCTTTGGAAGTTAACAACAATGGTTCGCAATTCTCTGCGGGGTTTAAGTGAGTTCTCTGTGTTTTTTTTGGGGGGATGAAGATGCTGATGGGCTACCTATTGAAAGTGTAGGACTGCTAAGTGCCGTAGAATCCATGGATGCCGAGTTTAAGCACGAGAAACTATTGTCGTCTACAGAGATGGAGTCGTAGAGTTTAGTAAAGTTTGGATGAGTTACAAATCCATGTGGAGGACCAGTTTGCAAGTTGGTTATGATCGGCAGATGACATGGTCATACACGAGATGTGGTACCATTTGTCGCAACTGTCGTACGCCAGTGTGTGTTGGCCCCACTTCACCATTTTGGGGCAGATCATGCACGGGAATTTGGGTGTGTATATGCTCAGCTTGACTGCTCAGTAGTAGCAGAATCTGGATAACACGTTTAGCTCGAAATCTGTGGAGGTTCTTGTTCATTAACCACCTATAAATTGTGTCCAAATCACTATGTTCAAGCTCTACGCTTACATTACTGGTTGGATCAGTGGGTCGTTGGTCGTGATTAGTCTTACATACAATAATGCAGGTGATAATGTTGATGTACAAACACCAGTTCATAATGGAAAGTTTGAGGTTGGGTTCGATCAATTGTGAAACAAATGTAAACAACCAAAATGGCTGCCATGAGACCACCGAGATTGGGATTTATCAGACTGATTGCATTGTTGAAATTACATCAAATGAAAGCCACCTTCATAGAAAAGATCAGTGGTATGGGTTACACGTAATAGACTTACTACCCTTAAATACACGGAATGCTGTTGTTGATTTTGAGGTCTAATTGTCCGAGCTGCAAAAAAAGTTTCAGCTGTTCCCTCACGCATGCGCTGTTTTACGTGTCATAATGTGTGACGTCATATGCGTTCTCGAGCGAGAAGTTGTGAAAACGATCAAACAGATTAGATTTAATAGCCAGTTATCAAGTTAACGGATTGTGGATAACATTGTATTGGGTGATTTGTACCCTTTAAGGTCTATTAGCTGTCAGGAGAAAGGATATAGGCTGATTTTAGCCCAATTTTCGAAAGAAGGTGTGAAGAAAAGACGTGGGTAATTTTTGCCGGCACAGGAACTTTCCCTTATAAAAAGAAAAGTCAAGAAACAGTTGTCTTTTTATGTAGTTTTCCAAAAAGAAAAAAGAAAAGATGGATAAAGATCCAGTTAAATTGTCAGAAAATTATATACATATATATGTATATATATATATATATATATATATATATATATATATAAGTTAGGCATACAGTGTATCCATTTTGTTCTGGTCTTCATCATTTCACAAAATACACGCCCGCACCTTGGGATTAAAACGGACCTTGTAACAACAACTTGTGGCAAGTACCTGTTTCTATCAACTCATAAACGTAGATTTAAAAAGAAATAAATAACGATAGAAAATAACTGAACTTGCAATAATACATAATAAAATATTGTAATTCCTAACTTTAATTGAATTGTAATGCTTTATTTTTGTTAAATGAAGTACAACACGTGTATAATGGCGTGTTCCCATTTCTTAACAACGTGTAGATTACAATTACTGTAATATAGATAAAAAATCAAAACAAAACAAACAAAAAAAAACAACAAAATAATAATAATGATAATAAATTGCTTTTTTAAATAAAGTATTGTGATTTCTACTTTAAATTTGATTGTTTTTATTCATTCATATTTTTCGAAATGCAACTGACGTACCGCACAGTAGGATTAGAAATAATCAACGATGTAACATATGTACGAGGGCAAGTCAATAAGTAGCCAGTCTAACTTATTTCCAGTTGAGATCCACTTTTCTCCAACGGTGTTCAAGTGTCATCAGCCCACTTGGGAAAAAGTCAGGTCCTTTCCATTTTGTTCTAGTCTTCAGCCTAACTTATTTCCAACTTCTTCGTCGTACCGGAAATGACGTCCACGGATATCTTTTTTCAAGTTTGATAATAGGAAGAAGTCGCTAGGAGGTAGGTCAGGCGAATAGGCAGAATGTGGTATTAATTCATACCTGTTTCACTTTACAGCATCCACTGCAACTTTGCAAGTGTGGACTCCCGCGTTGTCCTATTGCAGCAAAACACCTTTAGAGAGTTTACCTCGACGTTTTTCACGGATGGCAGTTCTCAGATGGTCTAGCAAGTTTGCATAGTACACTCTAGTTATTGTACTTCTGTTGGGTAAAAGGTCCGTCGGATAGGACGCTAAAGGGTGCCCCGTGTCAAGAATTACAACTCCCTTGGCACGTAAAAGATTGTTTCCTTGATTTTAGAAAAAGAGTACGCACTGGGGCCGTCAGGGAAACTTAAACTTTCCATATAAACCATATTTCAGTTGCTTAAAACGGCTGAAATATTGCCAACTCGGCGTAAAACTTCAATCAATCAATCAATCTCCTGGGTAAAAAGGTTCAACATAATAACGCCTTCTGCGTCCCAAAATATATTGTAGTCATCACCTTGCCAGCAGATTGTTGCGTCTTGAACTTCTTTGGCCTAAGGGGGGGGGGGGGGGGGGGGGGCTGCCCTACCCACTGACGACTCTAAGCTTTATTCTCTGGCTCATAATAATGAACCCAAGTCTCATCTACAGTCACCAGACTCAAAAAAATCATTTTTGGACCTAATACGCTTCAACAAGGTGTTCCATACTGATGTTATGGTTGCCATTTGCTCATCGCTAAGGGATTTGGGGACCCAATGGGCTGTTAGCTTCCGCATACTTAAACGATCATGTAAGATTGTTGAAACGCTACCATGTGAAATGCCTAATACCTGCGCTATTTCTTCCACCTGAATTCCCCATCAGAGTATACCAGATCCCGACTTTTGTTACACATTTCTTCGTCGGTGGCATCCAGTGGGCGATCCGACCTGGCTTCATCTTCTAAAGACGTTCTACCGCGTTTGAATTCCCCCACCCAGAATTTACTAAACGGATAAGATGGTGCAGAAGACCCATGAACATCGGTTAACTCGCCATGTATTTTTTGCCTGTTTTACCTTTTAGATACAAGTATCGAGTTAAAGCACGGTACTCAACTTTAGATGAAAAGCATGCCTTGGCATCACTTGCCATGTTTGATATTCAATATCTTATTAAAGAATGACTCGATACGCGTGCAATTTTGTATCCAGGTATAAAAGATGTATTGAAACAAGGCATGAAAATGGTGACCGTCTCGATCAATCGGAAATAAGTTAGGCTGGTTACTTATTGACTCTCCCTAGTAACATGTACTTTTTCTAATCCAAAAATAAATACTAACTGCACAGTTCATCATAAAAACGATGCCAATTCTAGACAATTTTAAAGGAATAACCCTACCAAATAGTATTTAGACAGCGACTTATGTAAACAATATGTACTCGCAATTGACGATTTCACAGTAGCTTTCTTTATTTACATCGCTATATTTGTATGCACTGGTGACTCAGACAGTCAAGGTTTGAAAGTTAGGACTCGGAGAATTTAACAACATCAAAATAAATGTTGTCCATGGTGAATAAAAACTTAGTTTTTAAAGATATCTAACACTATTTTTATAATTAGCTGATTGAGAAAGGACGCTATGACGTTACTGAACCACGTGACTACCAAACTAATTAACGAGACTTTTTTGAAATCGGGGCTTAGATTTAAATCCGTTTTTAGATTAATTATCGCAATATTTCGGCGAACTAACTATTAGAATTAATTACTATATGCATAAGAAATACAAAATGCGTATAATTTTGTATACTTTGGAAACATACGATGTGTCCTTTAACACTGTTACGTGTCGTTTAGTGACTTGTGGATGCTGATTCAACTGAAGGTCATTCGGAAATATATTGAAAGAATGAATGTCTAAATTTGTAGAAATTCAGGAAACTCTTCCGTCATAATATTGAGAATAAAATACATGCGCAGTGCGTTTGTGCATGTACTACCGTGGTGATTTATCTTAAGTACTTGTCTCAGTAACCGGGTTGGAAAATGTGATACATTGGAAAAGGGAGAAAATATTCTTTATATAGCATATTATGGGTGTATGTCGTGGAAATTGTATCATATTGTAAGTTGTAAATTTAACCTTCCCATAAATTCAAACATTATGACAATTGTAATATTTTTCAGACCTGCACATAAAAAAAATAATTGACAAACATTTTTTTGATCTGTGTATGTACTTCTACTAATTAAGGAATAAATCTCGTTAGTGCATACCCACAGTTCGTTTCACTCTCGATTTTTTCTCTCATTTTTTTTTCAATATGTGAATAGATCCACTGATTGTTAAAGGCCATAATTTTGATAAAATTTTTAACTTAAACAAAATGAGTACCTATAACTTTTTGGGGGGATGGGGGTGTTTTTGTTTGTTTTGTATTGTTGTTTGTTTTGTTTTTGGTTTGTTTTGTATTTGTGTGTGTGTGTGTGTGTGTGTGTGTGTGTGTGTGTGTGTGTGTGTGTGTGTGTGTGTGTGATACTTGAATTACATTGTACCTCTGTTTCATGAATGCTTTAGAAATGCATCGGGTTCGAGATTCCTTTTATTCCATCAGTATTTCGGAATTTTATCAATTTATTACAATATCTTTCTTTTTTGCAAGCCAGCCAGGGATATATTTTTGACAGGCATTTCGTAGCCATTCGGCCTGAATTTTTATTCTTTTTCATGAAATAATCAGTTCGGAAACAATTTTCTTACAAAACACCTTAATGTGACGCACGAAACCCAAAGTGAAACTAGAAAAAGGCGGTGTTGACAGTTGAGAGATGTAAATTCACACTGCTTAGAGGTAGGTGATACTCGGGTTGCCCGAGTAGTGTTATGGGAGCGACTTATTCATGTACTAAGAAGATGTTCGACGATTCAGAGCGGGAAATTTACCATGAGCGTCAAGTGAAGGAGCTGTGTGCTTTACATGCCCTTAACAACCTGTTTCAAGACCGGAAAGCCTTCAGTAAAAAGGACCTGGACGAAATATGTGTCAGGTATTACAGTATATACTATACTATTATACTAGTCTTGTTGTATCTATCCATGTCAGATGTTATAAGCTAGGCTTGTTATCTCTCTGTATCAGGTGTTATAAGCTAGGCTTCTTATATCGCCTGCGTCCGGTATTATAAGCTAGGCTTCTTATATTTCTCTATGTCAGATATTATGAGCTAGGCTTGTGATATCTTTCTGATATCTTGTTATACATCTCTCCGTGTCAGGTATTATACATTAGATATAGGCAGTCAAGGTTATCTTTCTGCATTAGGTATTATCAGCTGGGCTTGTTATATCTCTGTATCACAGCTGCTGTATAAGGTGTTATAGACTAGAAGTTTTTATTGTTTCGATAAATTCAGGATTAGCTGATTGATTTAATGAAATGTTTAGGTTGTATATATTAGAGGGGGGGGGGGGGTGTTAAAAACAAGGGATGCATGGAATTAATTTGTATAATCTGTGGCAGTCAGACAGGTTCAATCGCCAGTAGCCAGATAACTCAGTTGGTAGAGCAACTGAATGGAGATACAGAGTGTGTGGGTTTGAAACCCAATCTGGTCTGTTGCATTTGTAATATGATTTCCCCCTTTCTGTTACAATCAATGGAAGGCCAGTAGTTTTAGCAAAAAAAATGTAATACAGTGAGACAGCATAGGATTATCACTACCCATTTTAAAAATATATTAGTAAATGTAAATAGATATTATCTGATGATGTTCAGCACAAGTTTCCTTCCTACTTCTACCACGTTTTACAAGATAGTAATCTACAGTTCATGAAATTTTTATTCTATAGCTTATTTTATTTTAAATATAAATTTTCAGGTTATCTCCTGAGCATTTTATCAACCCCCATCGTAACATGTTTGGTCTGGGTAACTATGATGTAAATGTCCTTATGGCAGCCATCCAGACAAAAAATTGTGAAACCATCTGGTTTGATAAGAGAAAGTAAGTACAGGGTTTCCTTACCACTCACTAAAAAGTGAAAACCAAGGTAGAGTATTGTTCTCATTGTATCATTTGAACTTTTATTTTTATGCAAAAATTAAAAAGAATTCTAAACATTATAATATGTAATTAAAATTTTCATAAACTTGATATTTAATCATTTTATATACAAGATATTTCAATCACCAGTCAGTTCGCTTCATGAGATATACATGTATGTAAACAAGACATATGTATGTAAACAAGACTCACATGTATATAAACAAGAGGGGCCTCCGTGGCTGAGTGGTTAGATGATCGTGCTCAAAATCACAAGGCCTCTCACCTCTAGTTGGCGCGGGTTCAAATCTCGCTTGCGCTGATATATGTGAGAAAGTTTGGCAGTTTACTTTCGGAAGGTCGGTGGTCTCTTCCCGGGTATATTGTATCTGGGTTCTCTCCTCCACCAATAAAAACTGGATGCCACCAGATAACTGAAAAATTGTTGAGTGTGGCAAAAAACAACAAACAATCAATCAATCATATATAAACAAGACTTATATGTATATAAACAAGACTTACATGTATATAAGCAAGACGTATATGTATATAAACATACAGAAGAAAATATATTTCCATGAAATATTATATTATCAAACATAAACCATTGATAATGAAAAAAAAATGTGCAAAATTAAAAACTGAATCTACTGCAATGATCTTTTAGAGAAAATATTTCTAGTTATTAAACTGTTAAGTTGGGTTTTTTTAACTTTCTTCAGGAATATTAAATGCCTTCTACCAGAAAACATTCAAGGATTTATATTGAACACCCCATCTGAATGTAAATGGGGACTGTTACATTTTCCTTTTAAAAGAAAACACTGGATTGCAGTCCGTAAAATTGAAGACATTTATTACAACCTAGATTCGAAACTGGACTCCCCAGAGCCCATAGGAGATAAGGAATCACTGTTTTCGTTTTTACACAAAGAACTTGAGAATGGGGAGAAGGAACTTTTGATTGTTGTAAGTCAAGATGTAGAACGTGCAGGAACCTGGAGGAGGGACAGTGATTCAGTGACAGCAACCATTTCCAATGGCAACAACATGCATGACACAACTACCTCAAAAGCAATTCTACAACCTATTGATGATCTCTAACCAAATACATTTCTGTAGTAGGTGTTGTTATCAGTTTTACTTTCAGGTCTAAATTACTTTTTGATATTTCATTTTTGTTACCTGTTGGAGTACTTTTGGGGGTTTTTTTCACATCAGACATGAGCTTTTACTGTTGTGAATTTAACATTTAAGCAAAACAAATTACACACTCATGACTATGTTGGATGGTCAACAATTTATATAAATGTACATATATGCTTATTAAATCAGAATATTGTTCATTTTCTTCGTTAATTGTTTATATACATCTGCAACTTAGCCCAGAAAATCTCGCATGTTGATGACTCTGTGTGTGTGTGTGTGTGTGTGTCTGTGTGTGTGTCTGTGTGTGTGTGTCTGTGTGTGTGTCTGTGTGTGTGTGTGCATCACTGCATTGTGTAAATGCATGTGCCTAATGCTTTGAAAATTGACTTCTTTAACTTATTCCCCCTCAAAGAGTGGGGACATTGGAAATGCCTATTAAGTTACCCTCTGTTCAGCACAAAATTGTGTTTGAGCAATGTTTTTATGGAATGATTTTAAACTCAAGTTTTGTAATTATTGTCCATGATTGAAAAAATTGTTCTTAAAGGAGGAAATGGCTGACTTCCTTTTGAAACTTCAATGAAAAATATGTACATCAGCAGTACATGTATATTCTATTCACATCTAATTGCCAAGCTGGGTAGCTCAGTAGATTTACGTATGTTGATCTTCAGATTGTTAGTTAGAGTCCAGCAGAGGTTTTAATTTTTTTTACAGATTACTTTCTACTGAAACTGCAATTTTTTTTCACTATATGAGGTAAATTTGAAAGTTTTTAATTTCAGATATTATTGTAAATATCCTCCACATTTCATCCATATCAGATTTCGCTGGTGTTATTCCTCTTTAAAGGGTTGTCATGGAGAATGTCTAATTCTGCATGCAGTGTCTTAAAACTTTTTTTTTCTTTTGGTATGGTATTGCCCTTTGCCATGACCTAATGATGAATTGTTATTTAAAATCACACCAAGGTCACAAGGCTTTGAGATGTGGCACTCACCTCCAGGTTATACTTTTTTTTTCTCCCCATTTTGAATGACTGCAAAAACACTAAACCTTAATTGCAAGGTATTGTCACCAAATTCAAAGTTGGAGAACTACGAGATTTTGAAATTATGATGGGACAACACAAGTTTACTTTCCGGCCAAGGAATAACGTCCCATCTCATATATGACCAATGGCTTAATTAAATGTCTGTTACAATCTTGAAATAAGTCAGATGTGTTTGATCACTGGAAGCTAGAGAGTTCAGTTGGTAGAGCATCTGATTAGAGACCTAGGTTCAAATCCAGGTCTGCTTCATTTTGGATACAAAAGGTTATGTTGCCAATGTCAAATGTACTTGTATATGAGGAACATGTATTTTACTACTGTCCAAACAATTACTGAAATGTGTAATTCCTGCATCTCCTTGAACAAATATCAATTTACAAATGTCAAGGTCATGTCAGTTATTTCTTGAGTTGTGTTGACGACTAATGGGCAATACTTTTGAATATTTGAATTACTTTTTTTAAGTAACAAACATTCTGAGTGTATTACAGGCAGTACAAAGTTCCCTACCGGTAAGATAATTCGGTCAAAAGTAGGTCAAGCATAAAGAAACTGTATTCTAAGTTGATCTATGACTAACCAAGACAATGCCATATATAAAATTTCAGTTGAATATCTTCATTCAATGCGGAGAAAAGTCCGGAAAACTGATTCTTGCAAATTTATCAAGAGGCGTGATTCAGTCAAAAATAGGTCAAGCATAACAAAACTCAGATTTGTTTTGTGACTATCCAAGACAAAGCGATATATACAATTTCAGTTGAATATCTTCACCCATTGTGGAGAAAAGTCCAGAAAACCTCAAGCATTCATCAAGGGGCATAATTCAACTACACGTAGGTCAAGCGTAACGAAACTCAAACGTGATCTGTAACTATTGAAGATAACGTCATATATAAAATTTCCGTTGAACATCTTCAACCAATGCGGAGAAAAATCCAGAAAAACTGATTCGGAATGACAGACGGACAGACAGACCGAGGGTAAACTAATAGTTCTCTTCGGCAAAGCCGTTAGGGGACTAATAATCAGTCTGAAACAACTAGTATTGTACTGTATACAGCAGACTGGCTACCGCCACTGGCATTATAGTTTGTGAATGTTGTGAAAACATCCCGGCCAAAATTTTCTTATCCACAATCTTCTAATGGTTTTACAATATAAGATAAGCAAGTGTTGGGTTGAATTACGTAGAGCGTAATTGCGTGGACCCTAGAAAATATATAAACAATCTTGAACCGGTGGCTATGGGGTAAAGTCATCAGTTTGCGCATGCAATCGGAACATCACTCGGCCTTTTCCGGGGTGATGTTCCGATTATTTGCGCATGCAAAAATTTTCCCGAAATCAATCGAAACATCGCTCGGCCTTTTCCGGCGCAAGTCACGGAAAAAGGAGATTTTTTCATCTCGACTCGACTCGACAGAAAAGACTGGGCGATGTTCCGACATCGTCTCAAACCACGGGTTATTGTTTCATTCCTTGTGGAATGGAATGAAACAGTAACCCGTGATTTCCGACGATGTGTTCCGATTGCACCGGAGCTTGATGACGAGACCATTACTAAGAGGGTAGCACGTATGGGACCGGGGAGGGGGGGAATGGAGAAGTACATGTTTATCAGAATCGGAATGTTTCATCGGAAAAAAATTTAACACCCCCCCCCCCCTCTTCATCTAAACGTCCGATCGTCAACTCGGGCATGATCGGGTTGTGTACTTTTTCTATTCTTTGAACATGAGGTGAGAAATAAATTGCAATGTCTTATTTTTCTCACAAATTTTGCAATTATGGGGAAATTGATCAGTGTTCATAATATGTTTTTCCCAATGCATTTTCTACAGAATCCACAGAACAAATTTATTTTTCAGTTTTCTTTTAATTACCCGTTGATATTTCCACCTGAGCGTAGAATAGGACTGATATTAAAGTAAAATTTTGTACATCATAGAATGAAAAAGAATCTCGCAACTTTCAGATAACGATATAATTATACATCTCTCAAGACTTTATGCGATAGTACAACGATTAAAACAAATTATCGTCAGATAACAGAATACTTGTCATTGTACGTTGTATGGTATGTTGTGTCACACTTGGTTATGTATAGTCGTCTTTAAACAGGTGGTTTCCGTTTGATAATTTCACACGTGGTTGATCAGTGTTATAATTTTGTTCGGGGTCGACATGCTGCTGTGACGTACAGTACATGTATCATGTTAAAGGCTTTTATGCATTCATTACTGTACCATCATTAGTTCGCTACAGATGCCCAGTACCGTTTGTCGTTATTCAGACTCTCCTACTATTGACACACAGATTTATCTAATTTTACATCTGTCATAAATCAATATACATCGAAGCATCCATTAGAAGAACTAAAATATAGAGTGTCTTCGCTACAACAGAAAAATTACGGTACCAAACGATGAGACATGTTGATAGCATTCCAAATTATCTTCTAAATGATGGGCAAAGCTATATTACCAGTTAGTCCTGGGAATATCTGTATCAAAGAAAAAAAAAACAATTGGCGTAACTAAGAATTATGAATGTCATTATATAATCCAATTCTTATCGTATTCTTCTCTCTGATTGGTCACAGAGAGAGAGAGAGAGAGATGTCCCCAGTATGGCTGTCACGTTTACAAAATTTTGTAAACGTTTAAACGAAGCATTGTAAACGAAACGTTACCGTTTAAACGAAGTGTTGTATAATTTAATAAAATAAAATACGCACAGAATTTTAAGACCCATTAATGACCATTATGTTTGTGTTTCAGTTTTCATCGTTCTATGGACGATGCAGAGATTGTCACCGGACGTTCCGGAGTATAAATATAAGACAGAAAAAAATACACGAACATAAATATCCGGATAGCATTTAAATTGAATTCAATTTTATTCACACTGTACAACATTTGCACAATACAGATCACAAATTCACAATAAACTTCATTTTTCAAATTTTCATTTCAGTGATTTCACATTAGATTGTCCAGAGAGGGCAGAGCTGGTGCCGCGGCTTCTTCCGTCGGTTCGGTTTTAACATGGACTTCACGTGCAGGCGGAGCAGCGCAATTCACTTAATGTTTTAATCTTTTGTTCAAAAAGATCAGTTTGTCCACGTTCTCAGCGTCAAGGGAGGAGCGCAGTTTTGTAACAGTTCCACCCGCTGTGGAAAAGACGTGCTCAGAGGCAACGGACGTCGCCGGTGTGCATAGCAAATTGTTCACCGTTCCTATAGACTATAGTCAAACTTTTATAAATTCATTACTTCCCCTCGCAATTTGTTTGATAAGTTTATTCACTTGAAATAATTATTCAAATAATTTAGATTGTAATTTGAACCCTGCAAGATTTGTGCCACATATATAAGACATCGTTTAAACGTTTAGGGATTTTGTAAACGTTTACAGCCCAAACACGAAACGTTACCGGTTACACGTGTACACGTGACAGCCTTATATAATATCATTACAGTGATTTGCATGTTTCAAGGTTGAAAAAGATATGTTTTAAAGTACACTTAATTTTAGCTACAATATGTCTAATGTATTGCAGTCTTTATTTTTTAAAACTAATTTATTTATTTATCTATTTTTGCCCTATCGGATCCGATTTAAAGAGAGATAACTCTGAATGAATTACTTCTACACTATTTTGCCCGAGTTAATTTTCTTTCATTTGCTAAATCTCATAGATCGAATATTCATTGACATGAGAGAGAGAGAGAGAGTAACTAATCACAATGAGTGGTAAAAGTATATATATATATATATATATATATATATATATATATATATATAAGAAACACGAAAACGTTATAAAGCTTAGATTAATGCTTTCATTTCCAATCTCCAGAAGCTTTTCATTGTAAATATATACATGGAAATAGATACGTGTAAAGATTACCCAAGTGTTAAATCTTTTACAACCTCTCTCGAAAGAGAGAGAGAGCACAGAGAGAAAGATCGAGAAAGAGCACTAAAAACTTTATCAACAACACTCAACATCTACAGTGTTAGATCTGTATTGATAAATAAGGATATATGAAGCACTACAAATGACCAACATGAATAATATTCAAATGTCAAATTTTCGGACAACCTGTCACTTCTTCAGGACGATAGAATATATACATAGAAATAAAAGCAATTAAAAAAAATAACACTAAACTAAACTACAAATGCCAGGGGGGAAAGCAGACGCGCTTGAATTTAAAACTATTTTTGAAAAGAAAAATCTGCTAAATTTGATATGCATGTATATTGAGTATTGTTCGTGTTTTTGGTGAGTTTGATATATATATCAAATACTAGATTCCAATATCGTGACCCTGTTGGGATCCGGGTTAGAATAGGTCCTCAGTACCCCTTGTTTGTTGTAAGAGGCGACTAAATGAGGCGGTCCTTCGGATGAGACCGTAAAAACAGAGGTTCCGTGTCACAGCAGGTGTGACACAGTAAAGATCCCTCCCTGCTTAAAGGCCGTAAGCACCGAGCAATGGCCTAGATTTTGCAGCCCTTCATCGGTAATGATGACGACTTCATATGAATGAAAAATTCTCGAGTGGGACACCACTAAACAATATAAAATCAACCAACCAACCAATATCGTAACCATATATATATATATATATATATATATATATATATATATATATATATATATAATTTTATTTGCCATTCCCACCGAGGACATAACATAAATAGAACAAGCATGAATTTGTGAAACATACATGAGGACAATATAAAAGACACGGCACAGCCTACTTGGATAACGCATAATGAATAATTTGCATTATCTCCCTTACACAGGGTCAGCTATATAGACGATACAGCATAACATTTGAGATGTAGTGGTTATTTAACAAGCATATTGATGTGTTGCTAATCCACAGAAAATATCAAGGGACGATGCTCTTAGAGATATGCTCGTTTCAGCAGTTGCTAACTGCATACATATGTATTATGGGATTTCAGTAAGTTTTCATGTAAAATTGTCACTCCACTCTCACGATCATCATTTTGTCTGTGAAACCATTAGGTTTATCACTTGATGTGACGATGATAAATCCGAAGTCTTCCTTCATTCCAAATTGTAAGATGTCTCTATACATGTCATCATCGTCAGGTCGCATCAACTTTTTGATACTGAAATTAAAATTTATAAACATGACCAAAGACCAGCTTTGGATTGTCTTATACATGTATATCATGTTTACAAATTATCAATCATAATTTACTTACTTTTCATCATCTATGATACTTTTGTTCAAAATCATTTCGAGAAGACCGGTTTGAATCTTCTCCATGACGTTATCTATTGGGTCATGGAGGTCAGTCCCCATCATATCTATTACCAGTTTTTTCCCATGCCTAAAATAAAATGAAGTCTTCTTTATAGTCGATTTATTTGAAGAAAATCTTGTACATACATATACAAATTCTACGACAGTAATAAATACTATAAAATATTTCAGAAATAATGATAAATAGAATTTCCTTCGACAATGTACCACTCACCTTAAAGCTGCTAACACAGCGATTCGAATTCGGTCAGGAGAATTGAGGAACTCATGATCTAAGCCATTGATAAAAGTGCATTCTCGGTATTGAAGAAATCGCCCGGTAATTTCGCTTGGATCAATTATCATTGGAAACCTAGAAATGAAGTCTCCTCATAAAAAAGGGGTCGTATTTATAATCTGTAACGAGCAGGATAGGTCCCTTTTTACAGGGATTTTAAAATTTATTTATTGTTTACATTTTTTTTTTAAATTTGTAATACTGAAATTACATCAAAGAATATATTTGTAACATTTCAAATTGTATGCATTAATGAGTCAGCAGAGATTGTCATTAAGTCAAAAGTAAGTTATCGTGCAGTAAACGTTGTTACCATTTGGAACTTTTGACTATCCCCTCGGAGTCCTGGAGTGCGAATGCTGCAATTCCTTTTGTGGTGATTTTGTGCTCTGGTGTCTTCGTAGCCGGAACGACTTCAGCTGAAATTGTTTTTGTAACTAATTAGATAAAAGGGTTTAATTTAGATATAATGAAACTATTTCGTTAATATTTTGAACTAGAGATAACAAATGAAAACTTGTGGACTTAGATGTAGTGAATTTCATTGATTTTATGTCGTTCTTGCAGTCCATGTTAAAAGTGAATTCTGGGTAATGAAAAAGTGAAGCTAACGAATAGTGAACAATTTCATAATCCCAATAAAGAATACAAGAAAGTAGGACAAACAAGGATCCCAGGGCAAAAAAAGATCCCAGGACAAACAAGGATCTCAGGACATACCAGGATCCCAGGGTAAAAAAGGATCCCAGGACAAACAAGGATCCCAGGACAAACAAGGATCCCAGGACAAACAAGGATCCCAGGACAAATAAGGATCCCAGGGCAAAAAAGGATCCCAGGGCAAAAAAGGATCCCAGGACAAACAAGGATCCCAGGGCAAAAAAGGATCCCAGGACAAACAAGGATCCCGGGGCAAAAAAGGATCCCAGGACAAACAAGGATCCCGGGGCAAAAAAGGATCCCAGGACAAACAAGGATCCCGGGGCAAACAAGGATCCCAGGACAAACAAGGATCCCAGGACAAACAAGGATCCCGGGGCAAACAAGGATCCCGGGACAAACAAGGATCCCAGGACAAACAAGGATCCCAGGACAAACAAGGATCCCGGGGCAAACAAGGATCCCGGGACAAACAAGGATCCTGTGACAAAAAAGGATCCCAGGACAAACAAGGATCCCGGGGCAAACAAGGATCCCGGGACAAACAAGGATCCCAGGACAAACAAGGATCCCAGGACAAACAAGGATCCCAGGACAAACAAGGATCCCAGGGCAAAAAAGGATCCCAGGACAAACAAGGATCCCGGGGCAAACAAGGATCCCAGGACAAACAAGGATCCCAGGACAAACAAGGATCCCAGGACAAACAAGGATCCCAGGGTAAAAAAGGATCCCAGGACAAAAAAGGATCCCAGGACAAAAAAAGGATCTCAGGGCAAACAAGGATCCCAGGACAAACAAGGATCTCAGGGCAAACAAGGATCCCAGGACAAACAAGGATCTCAGGACATACCAGGATCCTATGACATACCAGGAATGGGAGTAGGTGCCTGATTCCTGTTTACCGGTCACATCCGCTGTATACCCTCCATCTTAATCAGATTGCAGTACATGTTAAAATTGAGTTCTCGGTAGTGTATGTTTTGAACAAATATTTCGATCAGACTTTTAAATCTCATTCGACCCAAGCATACCAGATACAACTTGTATTGCTGCTACACTACAATATGTCCCAGATTGTACACCAACTTCAACTTTTAAAGGTATATTTTAGATCAATAATATAAGACGTGTTGGCGTCATAACTAAGAAAATCAGATGTTTCCAGTAAGGAAATACTGGAAAATTATCTGGATCTTAAGATAACACCGGCGTAAATTTGCAAGATTTTGATGAACTCAGCTGCTTAAGGCTGATATTCGAGATTTAGAAAAGTTTAATTATGCATACATTATTGTTCGGCGTTTTGTTTTGTTTTGTTTTTTGGTTGGCTTTTGTTGTTGCTGTTGTTGGTTTGTTTTTGTTTTTGTTTTTGTTTTTTTTGGTACTGACTTACTCGGTTCATTTATATTTCACTATGGAATAGTACATGAGCATGAGGCACATGAAACGTATTTACATATATACGATAACATAGACCGAGCAGACAAAAAATCAGGAGAATAGACATTTAATATCACTGATTTTTACAATGAACTTGCATAACTTTCCTAGAGAGATACAGAATCCCCAAAAGACATAAGTTTACATTTTTTTTATGTTTGTGGCAGAACAGTATTTCAGCCTACAGCTTTGTTAGTTTTCAACTATAAATATCATCCATGACTCTTATCATTTTTGCTAAACAACTTTTATAAAAGGCTTTGTTTTCGGTTGTTTTGTCACGGTTGTGCATACAAAACAAAACACACGCGACGGTCATGGTATATATACTCGCCATGACAACCAGTACTTTGTCCTGCAATTCAAAAATATTCGCCGAATTTTAAGAAATTTTCAGTTCTTATATGCTAGAATACCCTGGTTATAAATTACAGTTACTCGTGCTAGTTTCTTACGGATATCTTAGAACCTTCTCGAGAGCCCTTGACCTTCCTATCGCTACAGAACGTACATTGTGAGTGCATGGAGAATTGACTCGTTTACAATGCACGACCACTGAAGTTAATATACAGTCAGGTTTTTCTATCTGCTAAAATTGTTTTGGAGGGATGACTCATATCGCTACGTGTTCGGAAATCGATTGATTTGGAAATACCCTTTTAATACAATCATTCAAAGAGCATAACGTTTACCTGTTGTGCTAAACTACAAAACCAAGTTCTTATATGAAAGTTTCTCTCTAAAATACTGCAACGCATAGTATACACATAAATGTATACAAAAGTTATTATTATTATATTGTTACAAAAATCAATAATAATGTGCTTATAAAATAGACTGACCTGGTTTGGCCGCTGGTTTGGCCGTTGATTTGGCCGGTTCTTTGCCAGTTGTTTTGGGCTTGGCCGGTTTTGCCGCAGTACCTGCTTTGCTAACGGTTGTTTTTGGAGCTTTACTAATTGTTTTAGGAGGCATTCTGGTCGTTCGTGTCCTGTGCGTATTGTGATATTGAGAAAACTGTCCTATCACAGCTTTTTAAATACCCAAGAATTAAGAACATGGAAATTCGTATGACCAAACATGAGTAGCGATTAAAAGGTCCAAATTTCCAATGACGCAGGGATTTGCGCTACAAAGAACAAAATAATTAATAAATATCCAGTCATGCCCAGCAATATGAAATATAATTTGTTCCGCTGACAATTGATCAACTTTTTCGTCATTAACTGTTTAAATTTGAAAACGCGTGCAGAAGTTGTTCTTCGGTTTCAGTCTGAATTAACTGAAAAAGTATTGAAGATATAATGCTGAATTAAATATAGATATTTAGTGTCTTCTACTAAAAAAGAATGACGATAAGTTTAGAATGGAGTTGGTCAAACGACAAACAAGAGAATTCTCCAGATCCGAGATTCGTCGGAAAAAAAGCTCTCAAAAGCACACAAGTTTTGATATGGTGTTCAAATACAATAACGTATAAGTTACAATTTTAGTACTAGAGTGTTGGATATTTTATCTGTGCACGTGCATATTAATTACGTCCATGCGCGTACTCGTTGCTATTAACTGTAGTAGAATGGTGGAATTTTTTGGTCCAACTGAAGTCCTTTCACCATTCGTACTGTATACAAAAAAAAAAAAAACTCACAGCATTATGAATTCTTCACATCCTTTAATACGTATATTGTGCGTTGTATACTTCTTTAAATAAAACATTGACATTTGAAACAAAGGGGATAAACGATGAGTTATCAACCTTTCAAAAAAAAAATTTCATAAATCGTAACTAAATCACTTCTTTGAACGAAAACTAAAATTTTGGCAGAAAATGTCGAGCGTGGTTTCAACAATCCCGTTGGGATCCTCAGTATCCCTTGCTTGTCGTAAGAGGCGACTAAATGGGGCGGTCCTTCGGATGAGACCGCAAAAACCGAGGTCCCGTGTCACAGCAGGTGTGGCACGTAAAAGATCTCTCTCTGCTCAAAGGCCATAAGCACCAAGCATAGGCCTAAATTTGCAGCCCTTCAACGGCAATGGTGACGTCTCCATATGAGTGAAAAATTCTCGAGCGGGACGTAAAACAATATTTAATCAATCAATCAATCAACTGTACTTTCAGAAAATGTAGCTTCATGAGATACACCCTCACCTCCACCCCCACAAATCCATAAAATAAAAACTGTCAGTGATATTCTCAGAATTTTCGACAGCATCTTATAACTCTGCAACTTATATATATAGGTTAACTCAAATTCAGTGTATCCATTATCTTGTGAAGATAGTGAACTTTTCTGTCGCCAAAAGCAATGAGATAGAGGAATATTTTGTGACATCATGTATCCAGAAATGGTGATCAAGTCTACACATTTTCTATGGATATCAGTTTATAACACTTAAGTAAACATACCAAAATCTTAATTTTATTTTAAAATCAAATGTTTTATCAGATAATGCTACTCCAACATTATCATAAACAACAGTCGTGTTCACAAAGCTATCTCAGGACAAAGATGTCTCCTAAACCTGTCTTGCACATCTTACTCCTAGATCGGTTTCTCGAACCCTTTCTAACAATGCCTTGAGTTCGTCCTAACATTAGCACGGTATAGACTTTGTCCTAAGATCATCCTAACTTGAAAAAATAATGAGACTACTCACAAAATAAATTCAAACCAAACGGGAGAATTATTCAGTTATTTTTATAATGGCCGTGGCGAAAGTCGAGGTATTTTGTTTTGATTTTAACTCAGTTGTGCCGATCATTGTAAACGGTGTGGCACGGTCATTTGTGTTCAGGGTAAATTACAAGGTTGGAAATTACCGCCCGACCGTCCGAGACGCCCAGGTGGGCGGGGAAAAAACCCCATACCTTAGCCCGGCTGCCAGGCTGATTCTAATAGCCAGGGTACAACAAATGTCACATATAAGCTTTATTACCATTTTGTGTCAAATAATCTGGCAAATGTTGAACAAGTCGAGGTCCACACTATCCATATTGATTTTATCATTATTCATTTCAGTTGAAGTAGTAGCCAGATAACCTGATATCTATCTTTATATGATACCGTCAAGAGACATCCCAAAGATAGGCCTGAAGTTGATCGTAGGATATTCCTCAATATCTTTTCCTAATTCCTAGGACATATATTAGAAAAGTTTCATAAATAAAACTACCTGTATATGCGGTTTTTTGTTGGACTTTTTTTTCCCCGTTTCTAATCTGTAATATTTTTTTTCTAAATCACTCAGTATTTTTTCACCGATATAGACTTCGAACTGTGCATGCTACGTATGTATATGTACTGTCAAAATCTTTAATTAACATGCTGACGGATCATTTTGTGAAATTTTGAATCAATGAATCAGTACGATCGGTAATAATGTATATCAAAATTTAAAAGTCTGTCTCACCGGGGGGATTCCATCTATTGAATTAATCAACTGTGTTTACAATACGTGTCAAAATACCTTGTGTAAGCATTCGTCACTCTTTCCAAATTTGGATATTGATCAAAGAGCCAAAATTTTCATTTTTCCATAAATTCATTGAAATAAATTCTAAATGAATTCACGTATCCAGTACATTTCTTGTAAAACTTAATAGATACTCGTACTTCTAGGCCTACATTACGACAGAACTTCACGTATCCGGTACATTTCTTGTAAAACTTAATAGATACTCGTACTTCTAGGCCTACATTACGACAGAACTTCACGTATCCGGTACATTTCTTGTAAAACTTAATAGATACTCGTACTTCTAGGCCTACATTACGACAGAACTTCTGGATAAATGGAGTACCTTTAATTTACGCATTTAAAAACAGTATTTATAACAGACAATTTTCTTGTTTTAAAACAAAAACATTTCATTTCCGTATCTGGTTGTGGTCAGACGAATATTATATATATATACAGGCCTACTATTTAATTATTTTGACCAATGAAAATGCCTCTTTGATAATCGTCAAGTGCGATCCTGCGATGTTTACAAATGGAGGATTTTGAAATGTAAATACCTCAGAACTTTTCGTTGTATTATACGGAATGCCACCCAAAAAACCTGTGGCAGCTAAGCCGACAAAAGCTCCTGCAAAACCAGCACCAAAACCAGCAGCTGGGAGGGGAACCACGCCTGCGGCGAAGAAAGGAGCAATAGCACCAGGTAATAAAATATATCCAATCGCGTCAGGTCTTTTCCGTCGCATGCTAGCTATTTCATAAAAATGGCCTAGTGTAGTCGAAATAATCATTTTACGTTATCATGTGGATAAAATGAGAAAAAGTTAATATTTCAACGTTAGTACGGTTGTAAAATCGGTATTCAGAGAGTAAATCCAAAATCACATTTAATATCTTAATAACAGTTGGATTAACTTTGAAAAATGATAAGAATAATTAGGCCCCTATAAGAAAAAGTAAGAGTGTTTTTCTTATATATACTAGACCTGGTTCTTTATGGAACATATTTTGTCCAGGCAATGACAGCTAAAATCCTTATTACTGATAGCTAAAAGTGATAAAAAGCACTTGTAATGTACATTCTTGAGATACATGTATAAATGTCAGGGCTCTATGGTCAGTGTATCCAACAAAGACCCAACAATGTGTATCTTTTCTCCAGTCATGGACCCTTTTCTGGACAATGTCATGAACGATGATTAAACCATAAGCAATAATCTTTACTTTAACTGGAAGGTGGTGCCAAGAAAGGGGCCGCACCGCCTGCAGGGAAAGGAAAATCTGCTGAGCCCCCCAAACCAAAGGCAAAAGTCTGGACAGAAAAGGATGATGCGGCTCTGAGGATACAGACCAAATACAGACAGTATAGAGCAAAGAAAGTGCTGGGGAAAAAGAAAAAAGATAAAGAAGAGTATGAGGAACTTATGGATAAATTGGAAAAGGAGGTAAGTTTTATAAAATGTAGAGAAATAAAAGATATCGACCAATGTAATATTTCAGTGATTGTTTTTTTATTTTATTACAGTTTTCTCTAAAAGCTATTGTGAAACCCTTATCATTAATTTAGTATATCATTATCTTATAAAAGAAAATGTTTACCTTCTCACCTGCATAGGTTGACAATTATAAGACCAACTCATGGTGCATTTAATTAAGGAGAACATTGCCAAAGTTTAAAGACACAGAACAGATTTTCTAGATATGGCTCAAGAAAGGAATAATGATTATGATGTAATATTCATTAAATATCAAATAGATAGCATACAAGACATGATCTTTTTATCATTTATTCATGTATTTATTTTAATTATTATTATTATTATTATTATTGTTGGCACATGAAGACATGAAGCAATAATTAAAGGTTCATAGAAGTAAAATTGTAATTAAATTCAAAACAGCTCAATTGTAGCTGTAGAAAAACAAATCTGGCCTGCCCTCCATTGATGTTAAAAGAAACGATCAAATCAAGAGTATAATTAAGTGCTCTGGAGCATCTAGAAATATTTCTATTTTCTGTGAAAATAGATAAAAATTTCATTCATTCATATATAGAAATTTCAACACTGATATCAAGTCGGTTTAATATTGATTTGGTACTCATGATATGAAAACAAATATTTCATGTACATTAAGTTGTTAGAGTTGTATGGACGGTGGATATCAGCCTGGATAGCTCAGTGTTGAGAGCTCCTGACTAGTAATGCAGGGGTCCTGAGTTTGATTCCCTTAAGAACTCCTTTCAGTGGCTTGTAATTAACCGTTCACTACAAGAAATCAAGCCAGTTAAACTGAATGAAGAATCTGATCAAGCTCATTTGGGCTTTTCTCATTTCTTGAGTTAAGGAGGAATAACACACCAGAAAAAAATTGGTATAGATGAAAAGTGGGGGAAAATGAAAACTTTTAAATTTACTTTATTTACAAAGTTTTAGTAGAAAGTAATCTGGAAAAAAAACCAACAACTTAAAACTTTCTGTTGTACTTGAACCTTGAGATCTACAGTTTAGCTGTTAGCATGTTAACCAACTGAGCTACCCAGCTAGGCAATGAAATTTAAAAGGAATATACAAATATTACTCATATTTATATTTTGATTCATGTTTTAAAGGGAAGTTAGCCATTATGATAATAAAACATACCTCGTTAACAATATGGTTATCACTTATTTGAAAATGATATCATTATATATTCCCAATACATTTACAGGCATTTCTTCAACTTGTCAAAATGGAACAGGAGAAAGCAGAAAAAGAGAGACAGAAAGAGGAGGAAGAAAGAAGGAGAAAGAGAGAGGAAGCTAAAAGGAAAAAAAGAATGCTGGAGGCTGCTTTTGAAGGGGATATTGAAGAAGTAGAAAACATTCTCAAAGAGGTCTGCTTTTATATTTCTTTTACTTAAACCACAGTTCTTGTCACTGCAGGATAATGTAGTTAACATTAATTCAACATTAGAATAATGTTATAGTTTAGATGTATCATCCATTGGATTAAATCCATTGTATGTTGAAATAATGAGAGATACAGCTGACTCTGTTTAATAAACCATGCAAAATGCCAGCTGACTGAACAGATGATGCCTGTACAATAATCTTTTCTAAATGGTAATACAACTGTGTATTACATCATTCATATAATGTTGTATATCAACACAAAAATATGAATAAATTGTGCTACTAGCAATATTGATCCATGTACACTAAAGAATTTAAAAAAAGAAATCAATTATGACGAAGGAACAAATTTTTACCATTCTATAAATATCATCAGGTTTGGAACACTATATGCTTAATAACTGATTTTATTATAAATTGCTTTGCAACTTATAAAGCACAAACTTCTCCAAACCAGGTTTATATCATATGGAAATGGTGAAGTATATATATTACATGTATATGAATATATATCATACATCATATGAACTGTTGAAAGATTAGCTTCATTCCTAAGCTAATAAATAAAACTTGTGTTTTTTAGGTGAGAGCATTGGATGATCAGAAGGGTGTGGGTACAGATGCAGTTGGAACAGCAATTCGTAATAAGCACCTGATGAATGTGATAGAGTGTGAAGATGCAAATGATAACACTCCACTCTCAGAGGCAGCTAGTAAGTTCACAGGCTGTACAGCTAGTTAAGTTCATAGACTGTACAGATAGTAAGTTCATAGACTGTACAGCTAGTAAGTTCATAGACTGTACATCTAGTAAGTTCATAGAATGTACAGCTAGTAAGTTTATAAACTGTACAGCTAGTAAGTTCATAGACTGTACAGATAGTAAGTTCATAGACTGTACAGCTAGTAAGTTCATAGACTGTACATCTAGTAAGTTCATAGAATGTACAGCTAGTAAGTTTATCAACTGTACAGCTAGTAAGTTCATAGAGGCAGCTATTAAGTTTATAGACTGTATAGCTAGTAAGTTCGTAGGCTGTACAGCTATAAGTTCATAGACTGTACATCTAGTAAGTTCGTAGGCTGTACAGCTAGTAGTTCATAGAGGCAGCTAGTAAGTTCATAGGCTGTACAGCTAGTAAGTTCAGAGACTGTGCAGCTAGCAAGTTCATAAACTGTACAGCTAGTAAGTTCATAGAGGCAGCTATTAAGTTTATAGACTGTACAGCTAGTAAGTTCATAGGTTGTACAGCTATAAGTTCATAGACTGTACATCTAGTAAGTTCATAGGCTGTACAGCTAGTAGTTCATAGAGGCAGCTAGTAAGTTCATAGGCTGTACAGCTAGTAAGTTCATAGACTGTGCAGCTAGCAAGTTCATAAACTGTAAAGCTAGTAAGTTCATAGAGGCAGCTATTAAGTTTATAGACTGTACAGCTAGTAAGTTCATAGGTTGTACAGCTATAAGTTCATAGACTGTACATCTAGTAAGTTCATAGGCTGTACAGCTAGTAGTTCATAGAGGCAGCTAGTAAGTTCATAGACTGTACAGCTAGTAAGTTCATAGGTCGTACAGCTAGTAAGTTTATAAACTGTACAGCTAGTAAGTTCATAGGTTGTACAGCTAGTAAGTTTATAAACTGTGCAGCTAGTAAGTTCATAGGTTGTACAGCTAGTAAGATCAGAGACTATACAGCTAGTAAGTTCGTAGGCTGTACAGCTAGTAGTTCATAGAGGCAGCTAGCAAGTTCATAAACTGTACAGCTAGTAAGTTCATAGGTTGTACAGCTAGTAAGTTCATAGGTTGTACAGCTAGTAAGTTTATAGGTTGTACAGCTAGTAAGATCAGAGACTATACAGCTAGTAAGTTCAGTGACTGTAATAACATATCTACACTTCACACAAGGTATGTCCTTTTGTGAAATCAGCCAAAAGTCAATCGTACCAAATGGAAGAGGTTACAAGTTGACTGTGAATTATAGTTAATTATTTAGCTTTCACACAAGTTTATGGGTTGACTCACCCTGGGGCATTATTGTAGTTGACTGCAAATGATGAAAAAATAACAAATGTCAGTCAAAGCTACAGATCAAAAAACACAAAGACCAACATACAGAAATAAATTTTTTTCATCACAAAATGGCATTCAAGGGACATCACTAGCATGAAGTGTTGATGCATGTGTTTCAACTGTGTGAAATCATGCTGACACATCCAAGGCAGTGTTGTCCAGGTTTTTTTCATCATCTAATTACTGGTATACAGGACAATCCATTATGAACATATTATTAAACTGTAGATTTATTTTTTTTTTCAGACGGAGGAGATCCAAAAACAATTCAACTGCTTTTAGACAAAGGTGCTGATCCAAATACACAGGGACAGTTCAAGCGGACTCCCTTATATAGAGCAGCCTTTGCTGGTCATTTAGAAGCTGTCCAGGTGAACATCCAATTTGTTTACTTATTACATGTTGTTTTTACCAATAGAATCTACTCTCTTACTGAGTCATAAAAGCCTCCACTGACTGGAAAATACTGACCAGAATTATGGACTGTGTACTACTGACTGGGTACTACTGACTGGGTACTACTGACCAGGATCTACTGACTCGGTACTACTATATGGGTACTACTGACTGGGGACTACTGACTGGAGACTACTGACTGGGTACTACTGACTGGGTATTACTGGCTGGGTACTACTGACCAGGATCTACTGACTCGGTACTCCTATATGGGTACTACTGACTGGGGACTACTGACTGGAGACTACTGACTGGGTATTACTGACTGGGTACTACTGACCAGGATCTACTGACTCGGTACTACTATATGGGTACTACTGACTGGGGACTACTGACTGGAAACTACTGACTGGGTATTACTGACTAGGTATTACTGGCTGGGTACTACTGACCAGGATCTACTGACTCGGTACTACTATATGGGTACTACTGACTGGGTACTACTGACTGGAGACTACTGACTGGGTATTACTGGCTGGGTACTACTGACCAGGATCTACTGACTCGGTACTACTATATGGGTACTACTGACTGGGGACTACTGACTGGGTATTACTGACCAGGATCTACTGACTCGGTACTACTATATGGGTACTACTGACTGGGGACTACTGACTGGGTATTACTGACTAAGTATTACTGGCTGGAGACTACTGACTGGGGACTACTGACTGGGTATTACTGACTGCATACTACTGACTGGAGACTATTGACTAGGTATTACTGACTGGGTACTACTGGCCAGGTACTACTGACTGGGGACAACTTTAACTCAAATTTACCTGTACTTAGTCAGTACTGGAAAGACTTTGCATTAAACTCAGTCCACTTTACCCTGCCATGACCTTGGGCAAGCAAACATGACCTTGAGCAGGCATATTTCCTGACTAATAATCTATGATCAATAATTGAAGCTACAACCATAGTCAAACTGTAAGCAAATGTAACAACTTCAGTGTTAATCACTTCAGGTGTTACTTCAAAATGGTGCTGATCCTCGTATTTATGCTGATGATGGTCAGAATCCAGAACAGGTACTGATAGTTTATTTATGTACATACAGTATATTCTGACATAAAGGTACTTGATGCCAACAAAAAATGGATGCATCTTTTGATGTTTATTTTTTGGTTTCATTTGGTTGTAAAAATACCTAAATAAATGGTTTTTAAATGATTTTCTATGATGTTCAATAGTTCAAATATATTATTCCTTCCCTCCCTTTATAACTCTATTTAGATTCCTCACTGTTTGGAATTAATTGAGAAATAATGAGAATAAATTACATTCCATATGATAAATAGTATTCATTAAAATTTACATATAAATACATAAATTCTTATGATTTTTTTAAAAATGTTTGTTCGTAGCAAATGTTGTGAATGCAAGATGTACCCATTTCCATATGTTTTTAGTCCCCTACTGGCTTTGCTGAAGGGAACTATTAGTTTACCCTCAGTCTGTCTGTCCATCCGTCTGTCATTCTGAATCAGTCTTGGATAGTTACAGATCAAGTCTGAGTTTCAATGTGCTTGACCTACCTTTGACTGAATTATGCCTCTTGATGTTTGTTTGTTTTGTTTATTGTTTTCCGCCACACTCAACAATTTTTCAGTTATCTGGTGGCGTCCATATTTTATTGGTGGAGGAGAGAACCCAGATACAATGTACCTGGGAAGACACCACCGACCTTCCGAAAGAGTAAACTGTCAAACTTTCTCACATATATCGGCTCGAGTGAGAATCAAACCCACGTTGACTTGAGCCTCTTGATGAATTGCAAGAATCAGTTTTCCACATTGGATGAAGATATTTAATTGAAATTTGATATGTGGCTTTGGTTTGGATAATTACAGATCCAGTTTGAGTTTTGTTACACTAGACTTACTTTCCACTGAATTATCCTACCGGTGGGGGACTTTGTATTGCCTGCAATACACTCAGATTTTTATGCTTGTTTAAATTGTAATTTATTAACTAAACCATATATTGTCATTCAGTCAATGCAAATGTGAACATAGCATACACATAAAATAACATTAAAATGATGTTAATAATGTGTGTGTGTGTGTGTGTGTGTGTGTGTGTGTGTGTGTGTGTGTGTGTGTGTGTGTGTGTGTGTGTGTGTGTGTGTACATTTTTAAATCGAATGTGAGGAAAACAATAAACACTGCTAAAGGCAAATAACACTGCTGGCAGTTAATATTTGAATGTTAGGTCTCCTTGATAAGAAGTTAGAAATACTGACAATTATTCTTTAAATATTAGGTGTCCTCATTGAATGCAGTGAAAGAGGTTTTAGCCGAGTGGGATGTGACACAAACCATAAACCTATTGCAAAAACTGGAGGCTGAGAAAGAAAAGAGGAAAGAAGAGCAGAAAATGAGGAGAGAGGCGGAAACATCCAAGTAGGATATTGTATTTCACTTCCCCTTTCTTTTTTTAGAAGGTTGTTAATGAAATTATTTTCCTGCATTCTTGATATCAGTTTATTTCTTTGATGATGAAACAGACAGTTTTAGTGTATATCTAATTCACAGAAAAGCATCATTTTTCGATAATCTAATACACAGAAAAGCATCATTTTTCGATAACATGAATGTGAATTTGCATATTCTCTCAAATTGAGGAGTGTTTTTGTTGAATGATAGGTTAGAAGGATCTGTTCAGGCAGCTCAAGAGGAATATGACAGAATTGAGAAATTGGTTTGTAGGAAAATCTATCATAAATCACATTCAACATTCTTTTTATCATTCTGAGTGCATTTTTGTTACAGATTTTTCATGCTTTTTTTTACCTGCTGTCTCATTATAATGTGTTTGAACTTTGTAGTTATCCCATGCTTATTGTGAATTAAACAAAAGAATTACGGAACATGACACAGCAGTAGGGTCAGGGTTTGACAGACCAGAGCTCACTCTTCAGGTATTCAACATGTTAATATGAATGATAAAACTTGAATGATTTACACCAAAAATTTACACCAAAAATATGTTTTTAGGTTTATTACTTCATATTATTTAAATGAAATTAATTTCTTCTGAGATTGATTTAAAGATCTTTTATTTCTGTAATTGAAATGCATCTTTATAGTCTGCTTCGATGGTAATAAAACTCCTTATTACATGCTTGGAAAAACTCCACTTTGGTTGCACTTCGGACATTTTCATACAAGGTGTGAATCTGTGTCCCAATATTGATTATATTAGGACAGATGCAGTCTGACATGTTTCATACCAATTGTTAGGGTGTTCTTTGCATGCTGATTTTGACTACAGATTGCTCAGTTTACCTGATCGAGATACTGGGCTTACTGCAGGTGTGGCTGGTCATCAGGGATGCTAACTTCTCATAGACACCTGATCCCACTTCTGGTATATCCAGAGGTCGATGTTTGCCCTACTCTTGATTTTGTATTCTTTATGGAATTTATGAGATTGATCATTGTTCGTTATCTACACTTGTCATGATTTCTAAAGATAACTCTTTAAAGGTTATCAGTTTATAATTTTATTTTCATTCAGGCCATACATGATGAAGAGGATGAAGTTGAACTGCTAAAGTCAAAGTTTGAGAAAGCAAGAGAAGACCTAGCTATTGCCAAATTAAAGCTCCGTGAACAGATGAACGAAGGCTTAGGTGTGAATGAATTTTGTTGGTGAATCAAGACACTTTTTTTTAGAGAAAGATTAGGTTTTGCTCTTTAAAATTGCTGTCCATGGTGATGGAATCTTTTGTATATGTTTTTCAGAATCCAGTGAGGATCTTCCAGGACTTCAGATTATGATCAAAGAGCTGGATGATGTTCTACTCAAGGATGTTGGAAATAAGATCAAAGACTCCGGAAAGTATGTTGAATACATGTATATATTTAGATTTCCATTTTTTGCCTTTGATATCTTTACCAATTGTAATGATAGTCATTTCCTCATGAATGAAATGCAGATGTGAACAGCGTATGTGTGAATCTTGTTAAATATAATACATCTATTTTAATGATTGGGAATTCTGAAAGAAAGAAAAGTAGAGTGTACATAAATATGAAAAATAAACTTCATTTTTGAGAAAACAAGGGTATGAACTGCCTTGTTTCACTCCGGCTGATACTTTTCATGAAGCACTTTAGCATGTTTCTTGAAGTATGCTGGCGTAAAGTGTCACAGGACATGCCCTCGAGTATTTTCAAAAATGAAATTATCTTCCTTATTGCGATTTTTAAAAAAAAATATCACTTTTCGACTAGTAAGAGTTATCTCTCTTATTCCAGATGGCCCCTGATCATTGACAGAAGTGCGCAGGCGGCTACTTTCCTGAGATACAGAGATACAAATTATCTCAACGCCTTACATCCAAAGGAAATGGAAGTCAACAAAGTGAGATTGTCACTTTTGGGTGCTATCAGGTAGCTGGATGAAAATAATTATTTCGTCTACTAGAGACGACTTATTTATGAGATTTTAAAGAGGAATAACACACCAAAGAAATCTGAAATGGATGGAAATTGGAAGATATGTACAATGACACTTTGAAATTGAAAAGTTTCAAATTTATTTTATTTAGTTATGTGTTAATGGAAAGTAATCGGGGGGGGGGGGGATTCTTTATAGACGCGAACGCACAAACTATGCACAAATAAACAGTTGACACACTCAGCTACCCAGCTAAGGCAATTATTTAAAAAGGAATATACAAGTATCTATATCTATATTTTCATTCAAGTTTCAAAAGGAAATCAGCCATTATAAGGATATGTTATTTCTCCTTAAGTTCAAAGGGAAATGCCAACAGATTAACAGATTTCTATTACTTCTTTATTTTTTCTTTGTTCATATATTATACAGAATGGCAGTTTGGAGGTTTTATTAATTTATTTTTTATGTGCAGATTTGGAAAACCACTGGTGCTGGACATGATGGAGGTAGACATGTTTCACACGGTCAGTGACAGATTTGATGAAATTGACAAGGGTCTTATGGACAAAATAATGGACAAAAGCATAATGCAAGAAGAAAAGTAAGTTACATTTTTACTGCTACATAACCACACGGCGTTCCAATTCTTTTGCATGGCAGTTTTATGATACGATATACTGACTCTGTTTAATTATATTTCAGTTACTTGAAACTTATAAAACCAGGTGATGGACCGGAATATGAGAAGAATAAGTTCACAATGTTCAGGACTCAAAATTTCAAATTCTGGATTATCACAAAGAACCCATATCCTCCAGATTATTTACTAGATAGGTGTTATACAATCAGAATTTATGTACCTACATAATACCATGAATTTACTGTACCAAGATCCTTTGAATGCAGGTTTACCCGTATTGATGCCTGTAGGCTGACATTGGGATATGCAATTTAAAAATTTCATTGTTCTGTTCTTTTATTTCTGCAATCGGTTTTCTGCAATGAACATGACTTGTATGAATAATTTACAACTGTAAATTTGTGTATGTATATATGAAAAGATACATACCATGTACATCACGTTCAGCATTATTCCATATCGTCCATGTTATCAATGAATGCCTTTCCAATAAAATTTGAATAAAAAAACAATTTTATAATGTTTTTAGTCCTACCGACTTTATCATAGAAGACTATTAGTTTTCCCCTCGGTCTGTCCGGACGGCCGTCTGTCATTCCGCTTGAGGTTTTCCAGACTTTTCTCCACATTGGATGAAGATATTCAACTAAAAATTTATACGTGGCTTTGCCTTGAATAGTTAAAGGTTAAATTTGAATTATGTTACGCTTGACGTACTTTTGACTGAATCATGCCCTTTGGTGTATTGCAAGAATCCGTTTTCCGGACTTTTCTCCGCATTGGATGAAGATATTCAATTCAAATTTGATATGTGGCTTTGTTTTGGATAGTTACAGATCAAGTTTGAGTTTCGTTACGCTTGACCTACTTTTGACTGAGTTATCCTACCGGTAGGGGACTTTGTATTGCTTGTAATACACTCAGAATGCTTGTTACCTTTGTTCGTTGTTATGTGTAAATGTTATCTAAAAGGGACTGCCATTAAGGCTGTATACTGCGCCGTCATAATGACCAACGTGAATGAAAACATAAACATCAGTAGTATATGTATATTCCTTTTTAAGATTTAATCAATTAGCAAGGTAGCTCAGTCGTTTAATTTGTTGACTGCTAATCAGTAGATCGCGGTTTCGACTCCAGCAGGGATCTTAAATACTTTTTTAAGAAGTACTTTCTACAAAACCTGGATTTCGTTTTACTGTTTTCTAAATAAAGTATATTTGAAGTCTATAATTTTAAAATATTGTACATATCCTCCACTTTTCTTCCGTATCAAAATTCTCTGGTGTAGCATTTCTCCTAAAATGAAACTTTCGATCATCATCCACAGCTACATGTATCAATGATTTTAGCAAAACTTACCACCTACATCTTTAGATATAACGGACAAGTGTTTGTAAGTGAAAACTGCACTGGGGGTGAATTTGCCATGCATCAGAAATCTGATGATTTGCGTACACATTCAAAGTTATATATATGTTTCAATGCTGGTATTTTATTGATAAATAAAGAGTAATAGTGTATTTTTCTAATGTATGAAACACGTTTTTCCTCGGACCGCACAGCCTTGTCATGTTTAAGGTTTTAAAAGTCATTTTTATGATGCTAAAACATCGATAATATCAATGAATCAATAATGTTGTAAATCAGGATTTTTTTTTAATCTTGAACTTTTACTGTGATGGAATAGAGAGAGAAACATCATGCTGGTTTTCATATTCTATCACAAGAACCTAATGATGACATGTATTTACTTACAACAAGCGTGGAAGTAGCGTCCAGCCTCTGGTTAATGGAACAGGATTTATACAAGTGTTTTGGGGACTACAATTCATTTCTAGTATATGAATATTTAATAATTATTTTTCAATTTTTAGTTCCCTATCGGCGGAACCAACGGGAACTGTTAGTTTCCACTCCGTCCGTCCATCTGTCCGTTTGTCACAACTTCTTTCGTCATGCTTTGATGCATCTTTAGAGGTCAAGTTTCATCACAGGTGACTGATTTTTACAAGATACTGAATATAGCTTTCCGGACTTTTTCTAGCAGACTTTATGTTCGGTTGGTTGACTGTATATTGTTTAACGTCCGGCTCGAGAATTTTTCACTCATATGAAGACGTCATCATTGTCGGTGAAAGGCTGCAAAATTTATGCCTATGCTTGGCGTTTACGGCCTTTGAGCAAAGGGAGGGATCTTTATCGTGCCACATGGGGCCTCGGTTTTTCGCGGTCTCGTCTGAAGGACCGCCCATTTAGTCGCCTCTTCCAACAAGCAAGACGTTCTGAGGACCTCGGGATCTTTAAGTTCGGAATCTGATACCCGATATATGGTTGTCAGATGGGTAAGTACAGATCAAGCTTCATTTCTGATACGATTGACTTATTTTAAGAAAAATAGTCAGATCTGCTGGTTTCACGGTTGAATGAATTTCTTCAGTTTCTGTTTTTCATACCTTTTTTCACCATGCTCTGATTTAGGAAGTTGAAATTTAGTATGTGATTTAAAAATACAAATGTATATGTTTACAGACCAAGCGCAGGTTTTATCACAGTGGACTGATTTTTACGAGAATTGTGGGACATCGTGACAAAATGTAGTTTTCTGGATTTCTTTCTACAATGCTTTAAGGAGTGTGGTTATCATATGAGTACATACACATTAAATTTCACTTTCGTCATAAATGAATTATCCGAACAAAAATGTAAAAAACTTTCCTGCTTTAATTAAGACATATAAGGTCGTAGATCCTATCCTTTGACAATTTTGCATGGTATCAGTTAATTTAGAATAATAGACTATTCCCAAAATTTACGGAGTCTTACATTTAAACGTTTCATATTTTGCAAAACGAACTAAGATTATCAAGGCATATCAAATGTTGCAATATTTGATCTTTTCTATTTGTATTGTGTATTTTTTCATTTGTATTGTATTCTTCTCCTATTGTATTTTTTTTTTTCATTTGTATTCTATATATTTCCATTTTATTGTATATTTTTTCATTTGTGTTGTAATGTTTTTCTTTTGCATTGTACAATTTTTATTTGCATTCTATAATGTATAATTTTTCATATGTATTGTATCCGAGGGAATTTTGATTTGTTACAAAGGATTTCATTGGTTTAAACTATGGTTCGATTATCAAGCTACAGTCTACGTCTTTTGCACAACTATTGTTTATCTATATGTACATGTAGATTCCACTGAACTTTCCCACACTTATCATCGTGTTTAGCTAATCCTGCACGGAAAAGGGGGACTAGTTTGTCTTGTGGCATCCGGAACACCTTGCTGGTTTTCATTACGATACAGGCTAAAAATTGACCACTAGAATTAAAATAAACAATCTTTTGGATACAATACAAATAAAAAAAAAAAATTTGCAATATATACAAATGGAACATATCCAATTCAAACACAAAGGTATACAACACAAATGGAAGATATAGAATACAAATGGAGAATTATACCAGCGAAAAATTATACGATATAAATGGAATATACACAGTACAAATGAAAAATGGACAATACACAATTTAGATAAAAATTTATACAATACAAATAGAAAAGATTAAATATTGCAACGTTTGATGTGCCTTAGATTATATGTATAAATTTATTGTCTTAAAGTTGTCTGATCCAAGTTAGGCTTGATTTCAATCTCCAATTTTTGTGCTTCAACTTGTAGGAATTTTTTTTATCCAATTCTTTGTTGACAAAGTTATTCATATTTTGAATGGATACCGTCTGTGCTGTATTCGAGAAGAATATATTTCTTGCACTGCAGCTTGGTGCACTGTTTCTATCAACAGGAAATGCCTGTGACCTGTGATAATCTTATCGACCGTCTAAATTGTTTGATTTGGTGTAATTTGCTTGTTGGACGTCTGGTATATGTGTTTGTATGTACTAAGTACAAATACTAATTGTTTCTGTACCCAGTCAGAATCAACAAGTCGACATTTTCAGCTTTTTATTCAAATTCAATGAAGACATATAAAAACAATTTTATTATGACAAACATGTATATACAAAAAAAAAATTAAAAAACAACTATATATATAGTGGAAATCAAAGAACTTTCACTTCCTTTTCATTCTTAATTAAAGTCAATCTTCGAATTTTGTTTGCACAACAAGCAGTGCTAATCTATGTCACTTGACTTGATCCAGCCAATAAGAGACTTTTGCATTGGTTCATCTGGTGTCTCCCTTAGTCGTGCTCGTTTGAACACTGGAGAACTGTGCTTGAAGCAATTTCGGATGTTTCCACGTTGTCAATGATGGACGTGGTAAAATCAGAACCTGCGTAATATATAATAATAGGGTCATGACTATCCGGCTCGGAACATTTCCTGCTTTTACAGAATGCTATTGATATGAAAATATACAACGTCCCTTCGACAAAACTGCTTCCAAGCCTCTTTGTATATCCGCAGTTTCTTTTTACGAATTCTAAGTCTAGACTTTTTATGCTTTTTAAACTTTTTTCGCTTTCTCCTTCTATCTTTGGGTCTTCTTCTCCGTTTCTTGTTCCTTTTTCTATGCCTCCTTCGTTTCTTTTTTCGCCTCTTTTTCCTGTGTTTTTGCAGACGATTTTTCTTTTTCTCGGGGATGAGATCAGAATTATTGTAAGTTAGATCTGGAAGTATAGACATGAAGTGGGTCTCATTCGCTGAACTGCAGAGAATCACACAGGACGAAACATGCGGCAGGCAGGAAGGGGAGACTACTTGACTACTTTTTGATTTCTTTTTCAGGAGAAACCAGGAATCACTACATAGCGCGTTGAAGCAGCGCCACAATCTGAACTATCATGTTTACATCAAATCTACTTTGATACACTAACATCAAGATCATGGTGAAACAGTATTCACATGCAACAAGGATAGCAAGCACATAAAGGGTACCAATGTGACGCCGACTATACAAAAAAGCTCAACACAGTGAACAGGAGTGGTTCCTGTAACCGTAGTAACGAGAATTGTAAAATTTAAAATCGACAACTTTGAAAATACGTGAATACTTTTCTTATACAAAATGGATAAACGTTCACAAATCATTTCATTTAGGTTTATATAGTTTGTAGAGCTTCATTGTGCAAATCTAGCCTAAATTGACAATTCGTGTGTGTGTGTGTGTGTGTGTGTGTAAAAGATGGATATTCAAGACATGCATGTGGAATTCATCAATGAGAGATGTTTTAATTATTCCATACCACGGTATAACATAACAAGGGGGAAATGAAAAGCGTGTGCAACATCTGAAACACGCATCAAGCCGGGGATTAATGGCCAATTGGCGAGTAATTGTTCGATCAGAGCTTTCTAAGGTTCGTTAATCGGTATCTCATGTTTATCAGATGAGGGATTTATGAAAGACGAAAGCAACACCAAAAATATGTTTGAGAAGCGGTACATGCACAGCCCGAGCTCGATGACGTAACAGAGCGGCTTCTAAAATGTTAACTTCATCGAACGTGTAATAAATTTGTTGTAAATTGCTGCATACTTTATTGGAGAAAAAAAACCCTTTCTGAATGAAATCAGCAATTGACTGAGAATGGTTGGCAGATGTTAATGCAAAACATGTTGATTTCTGCATGAAAATCATCAATTTACACATCCTTTAATTTCAGATGAAAATTAAATAAGCGAGATTAATTCTGTACAGTACACATACATCATGCAATCACTGACTGAATATGATTGCCTATACATATAAATATCATGTCACAATGTTGACAATATATCATTTAGCAATAGCCGTAATAGGTAATTTTTTTTTCACGTTAACATGTCCACCCCGTAACTAAAATTTACTGTCATTTATGTGTCTAAAAAATCAAATTAAAATGATATATGTAGAAATGCGGGAGAAGATTAGTACAATGGCCAGAATTACGGACCTATGAGACGGTTGACGATGAGGGTTTAAAAATAAGAGTGCTATGGGCCACAACGCTCACGTTATAGTTACTTTACTTATATTGAGTGCTCAACCTAATAGATTTTTAAAAGAAAATATCTATTATGACCATAATAGCATTTATAACCAAACTGTTTTCCATAATTTTTGAAAATCTGTTATCAAACTCTGTTCGGAACCCCAGTTCACTGGTAGAACAGACCGTGTCTTAACCAATGAGTTTCGTTGTTTATGTATCATGTGTCTCCCCTTTGTTATAAAATTTTATTGCAATGGATTGTTTGTAGCTGCATTCGAACTTTAATTTTATTTGCCCACCATCTCCCCAAATTTCGATTACTTACCTCATCTTTGGCGGCCTTATTGTCCGCCATCTTATTGCTTTTGTACGCTTTGGGACAATTTTTCCATGTTTGTGATTAAACTAGTCAGTATATTGTTATTTGTGACAATTATCTATAGTGCAAATCGGGACAGATATGTTTAAATCTTGTGTAATGACAAAATGCTTTTTATTTGCTAACGTCCCCTTTTGTTTCGTCATTTGTTACATTTAATAAATGACATACTTCATTCAAACAGTTTTTGTTCTGTTGTTTTAACGTTAAAACAAAAACAAGCTTTCGTGTACTGTTTTTCTTGTTGGATGCTTGTTTTACGTCCCGTCGAGAATTTTTCACTCATATTGAGATTTCACCAGCTGCAGGTGAAGTACCAAAAAAAAAAAATCGCTCAGGGCCATTACAATAAGAGTTCTCTGACGTGCCAACGCCTGCCGCGACACAGGAGCGGGTATATCCGAAAGACACGTGATTCTCACTTATAAATGTCAAGCGTTTGGCGAAGGAGCAATCACTACCTATATTTACGTCTTAGGTGTGACGCGGCCATAGCACGAACGAGACTCGAACTTATAACGTCCCGATTACGAAACTTTCTTGTAAGAAGAACAGGATGAGACAAACTCTATTGTGGTCCCGTTGTGACCCCGTCAAAAATTTGAATAAACTTGTATCTGCGTTGTATATCAGAGTACCTTACATAGTGTTTACGGTAGATAAACTGTAGTCTTTTTTAATCCCTTCTATATACTTATTTCCTATTATCTCCCTTTGTCCCTTTGAGAGAAAGCAGGCAAACTTTTTGAACCACATTTACCTAAGAATGATTTGCAGTTTTGAAACTATTTCAAAGGTTCAGTAAAAGAATCAAAAATATAAAAACAAAATAATAATAATAATAACGGTAGACTAACAAGCTGACGACGGGTACCATTTGATCATAAGTCTATGATTCGGGTGAGCTAAAAATTATATATTCCAATGAACGTTGATTAAAAAGACTGTATAGTTCTAAGTGTATTAATGGATTCAATTCAACAACAGATCATTTGGTCTATTTATGAAAATTAATCTTTAATCTTAAAAGAAATTCAGTAATTATTCTGTGATAATTATATCAATTAATTCAATCTGACTGAACTTTGCCGTGCCAGAAGTGTTCTTTCTAAATTCAGTATCAATGAAAGTTGTATCATATGAATGATTTGTTGTTGTTGTTGTTTTTCTTTCAGATCTAGAAATTATTATTTCACTAAATACATATTGTGTACACATCTAGCGACCAGAGAAGAAGAAAAAAATCTACGATTCTAAAAACTATGTAATTCAGAGCATTTACATGAAAGGTTAATATTGGAAAGTTTAAAAAATAAAAAGAACTACAAGTCATCTTTCAATAAGCATTGAATGAACATGCTAAGTACAAAGCCTTATGAAGAATATAAGACAGCACTTGTTACTTTAAAATTTATCATATACATATACCAGTAAATAATCAATCTGTGACGTGTTTTATTATTGATTGTGTTTTCTTTTCTAACACATGAGCACCATGTTTTCATTTGGTGTCCATCCCCCTCAAAATCAGGAAGACGACATTAAATTCGTTTGGTTGGTTTAGTTGTTTCTTTATGGCCCGTTGAGAATTTTCACTCATGGTGAGACGTCACCAGCTGTAGGTGGACTACCACAAATACAAACCTATGCTTCGCGTTTAGGACCGTAGCAGTGAGGGTTTGTTAACGTGCCAACGCCTGCCGCGACACAGGACATCCGTTTTGAGGGTATATTTATAGCGTTAATTAAATCTTTAACTTAGACCCATAGCAAAACAAGAGCAATATAGTAAAACGGGAGATACTGAGTTTCTACAACGAAAGTTCAATCAAATATTTAAATGTTTTATGCTAATTATATGCATTATTGATTTTGATAGTTACCATACACATATGATTATAAAACACATTCATATTGCAGAAAATAGAATATGATTTTACGACCTTGCCGACCACCCAGGGGTGGTGAAGCGTGGGGTTTCAACCTAAAACAAAACGTGTTTGTGAAACGCTACGCCACTAATGGCAACAAAGAAACCCCCAAGGTCAAGGTCACAAGATCAAAATTTTTGATACCATAAGTAAGCACTTGTCACGAGGAATGTACATATGAAATATGACATCCCTATCGCTTGTCATTCAAAAGTTATGAGCAATCATATGGTTAAAGTTTTCAAATTTGAGTCAAACTCCAAATATCATGCCATGAAATGACAGTTCTTTTCATGAGAAATTTTTATTCAAAATATGAAAGCCCTACCTTAGATAGTTCGTGAAATATTGCCAAGATAAATTTGTGTTTGAAGGTCAAACTCCATAGTCAAGGTCACTTTTTCAAAACGAAATGTAGTATCATAAAGTATCAATAGTGAAATAGAAGAGGCCAATCGTACACCATTTAAAAGTTATGAGCAAGGTTAAAGTTTCAGACAGAAAGACAAGCAAACGTGATAAAAACAATATGCCCTCTAATTCCTGATAAGGAGGCATAAAAAGCACCCGAAGGTCATACAAATAAACCGTCCCACCTTAAAAGCATTCATTTCGCCAAATATCCCTCACATGCTAAATTTTTATTTTGTTATAATGACGTGCATTTGAAACGCTTATTATATTTTGATTTTAAATTCATTTTTTATCAAAAATGTCACAGACTGATAGATTTACCATTTCTTTTATTCCATTGACACTTACCAACACATCGTCTCATTTCCATGAGACAACACCGACTTTCTATGAGATTCGGACATCTGGCCCCATTGGGAGAGGGGCTCTCTAGGACCTCACGGGTTCGGGTAATCATGCCATACCGATACCCACAATTCTGACCATTCCTTGTGCAGGGGCTCCATAGCGCCCAAGGACCAGTCATACAATCGACTGAAATATGAACGTAAGATACTGGATTAAAATTTTAGCAGCTTTGGATGTGAAACAAGAGCGCTGATTTATAGCTGTGCCAAAATTTACTCATTATCATACACAGGAGAAACGCTAAATCACGATTACGCCAAATTGCATTAGCTCAGATTGCGCCAAATTTTAAATCGGCTAAAATAAGTACACATACAGTAATTTACCTACACACGACTCTACTCAATGTTTTCTAAGTGTGATTTTTACTTATATTTCTGTTTTATTTTAAAAAGATGTTGAACTTCAGATTCCTTTATGAAATACAAAATTAATATACATTCATATGATGTTCTGATTTTAAGTTCTAGAATATGCGTCAATTCAGCGGACGAGATTTTAAATTTCCTCAATCCATTCAGAATCTGTGAAAATTATGAACGACAGCTCTACTGCAATTTTCATTAGAGCGTGCTAATATGTATACATAACAATTAGTTTATGCTAATTCGGCGTTGTACGCTTGTAATTGATGTTCTCTTCAATCAACAGAGGGCGCTCTCATTTAATTAGAAATGGATTTACTTCAATTGGACATGAAAGAATTTACTTAATTATAGCTCTCTCTCTCTCTCTCTCTCTCTCTCTCTCTCTCTCTCTCTCTCTCATTGGGCGCTCTAATAGAAATATTGCATTATATATATATATATATATATATATATATATATATATATATATATATATATATATATATATATGTGTGTGTGTGTGTGTGTGTGTGTGTGTGTGTGTGTGTGTGTGTGTGTGTGTGTGTGTGCGTGTGTGTGCAATCTGTGTTGGCGTTCTATATTCCTTGGGTCATGATAAATTTGACAAATTCAAACTGTTATTATATATTTTTCCAAACACCTTTTCATATCATTACAATTAAATATCAATAAAAAATATTCTGTAGCAAGACATCCTAGTCACTGTATTAAACAATCCTTTGTTCACTGTTAAGGTCTAAGGTCATATCTTTGGCAAGGTAACAGCAATAAAATTCATAAAAGTGATGTATACATTCTTCTAGGTAATTTTAGCTTGATCTGTAAAGGAATGGCGATGAGCTTTGTATAATTAGGTGGAAATGTTAGAATAAATCGTCACTTGGTGTATATCATTTGTATTAAAGCGAGAACACGTGTTGGTGTAGAAATATCACTCCATATGCCACTAGCAGTAGATAACTATCAACATTCCGTACGTTCAAGTTTGCTGTTCGTTTTGCGGTCAAAAAGTATCAAAGATTTTATCAAAACTCTTAATATTGACACCGAATAATGTAGCAACGGGATATAGGTGTATCGACTGTGACAGAGTTAGCAGGGCTTCAAAGGGTCTGCAATATGTCAGTATGCAATGGACACAGTGTGTGAACAGTTATGATCTAGTTCACGAAGAAACTGTTATTTCAATGTCAAATATGAATACAGAATTTCAAGAACTTAACAGAATTACGCTGAATTTGTTATTTCATATTATATGCACTCAAAAATTATAACAAATAATGAACAAGGAATTGTTGGAAAATAGCTGTAGAGGTCACGAATAATTTGTTGGAAAGTGAAAACCGAGCCCGAAAGTCGATGATTTTACTTTCCACTGTGGGAATTATTTTCCAACAATTCCTAAAAACGACCCAATTGTTGTTTTTCTATTACGGAGATGTTAGTAACATATATAAAATACAGCTCTTCATTAGATCATTGACAATGACGTCAAGTATAAAATCTCTGATAAATCCCTTGACGCAATGATGGTTTTTGACGTACAAAGGATTGATTGGAAAAATTATTTTAAACGCCAGTGGACTATGGAAAAACTATGAACACATCATTCTTCTGTGTTGCTCATGATTTTTTCCCGGGAATGTCCTTTAAATCAAAGTACTATTTACCTGTTATTCTACAGTCTTTGGAATAATTAGCGTAGTGCATTCCATCCGGGCACCTTTCTATGCACTGCCCTCTGTAGGAGAGGTAAGGGGTCCGACATCGCGTGCAGAATCCCTGACCGAAACACGTTTCACAATTCTCTATCTGACATCCTATAAACAGAGAAACATCTGAACTCTCTTAGAATCATATGATTGTTTGTTTACATATTGTACTTAAAAGTGTTTGATCAGAAAATAAAAACTATTTCTATCCCAAGCGATCTTGAAGAACTCTTCGAAATAAGTATTATAGTTTTCAAAGAAAGTGATCTGAACGTACATTTGTGACGGCCAGCTCACTTAGACGTAGTAACATCAAGGTCAACATAATGATTTTTCCTTCAGCCTTGCTTAACATTTTCTGCATTTTATACTCTCCTTTTGACAACATTTAATACATCTCCTTTCGAGGCTAATTACATTAAGTGATATGACATTGAAATATTAGTGATGTCAAATTTCATATTACTGAATTCTGTGTTCAAAATTCACAATATGAAAAGTGTAATTTTTGTATTTACTTTCAGCCAGTAAAATTTCGAAAATTAACGACATGACAGAATCTTAATTCTTAAAATATGTCCCAAAAATCCGTTTGTCTGTATCAATACAGTTAAATATTACTATATTGAACTTGTTTATATATTGAATTCAAGCTTACAACGATTTTCATACCACGTAGTTTTAAAACATGTTATGAACTCATTGGATATAACGAATTATGTTTATAACGAATCAGATTTGTTTGTCCCAAGCACTACCCTATCAGCGTGTTTTACATTGGTTTTACTTTTGTTTTACTTTATCTAGTATTTACGTGATACATTTTTGTTCATTCTTCAATTCAAATAAAGATAGACTACAAATGTACAGTGTATTTTGCCAATCAATTCGTCAAAACCTTTATACAAAACACGGTTTGTTTATATATCCAAGCTCCTTATTGCAGAGAGCGGTTGAAGAACTTATGGTTCCACGTTTCTTCTTTATTTAAACTGATACAAGATCAAACGCGATGCATGCTTTCAAATATCTCATTAGCGAGAGCGAACTCTGTAACCAGGAGTCACTCCACCTCATCGGACGTGTCACCCCACAACGCGTTCCCACAAATTATCCGCATTAATAGATCTAAATGTTTAAAACACAATGTGTTATGCAGATGCCGAGCAGGTGCACCACCAAATCATTGTTTGGATTATCTAAAAAATAACAGTTAGGATTAAATATACTTGTTATGTTGTTCTTAATGTGGATTTGTTCCAACGGTATTAAAAGTATCTATAGTCTCTTGAAGTGCAAGAACTCATTTCAAAGGTCCTTAACTCCTACCTGATTGGCAAATTACGTTAAGGCTTGGCTTGTTTCAATTAATGATTGATCGATTGTCCCGTCGAGAATTTTTCACTCATATTGAGACGTCACCAGCTGTAGGTGAAGTACCACAAAATTAGACATATACTTAGCGCTCAGGGCCGTAGCAGTGAGGGTTCTTTAACGTGCCTAACGTGACACGGGACCTCCGTTTTTAAGGTCATATCAGAAAGACCCTTGATTCTCACTTCTAAGTGCCAAGCATTTGGCGAAGGAGCAATCACTACCTATTTTTCGTCTTAGGCGAGGGCTCGAACTCACGATCTCCCGGTTACGAAGCGAACGCTCTAACCACTGAGCTACCGCGACCGGTGTTTCAATTGAAATTATCGTAAATGTATAATTTTGAATTCAGATTCCTACCTTTCGTGTTTGATATTCCAGGTATTTGTAATCTACATGAACAAGTGAAGGTAATGGATAGTGATCAATTCTCATAATCCTATAAAATTCTAACATTAAAATTAAGAAAAGGACCCCTGGATATAATACCAGAGGAAGGATCAGCTGTCAAGAAGGAGTAAGCCTCTCCTAAATTCTATGAATTCTGCTGGTATTCAACAATACGCATGTTCATATATGAATTTCTGGAAAGAAAATGATGAATTAAAAACATATCCGACTGGTGATAATTTTTTTTATTGAACCTTCATCTGTAATTACAATTCTATTCTGCAATGCATGGAACATCGCCGTTCGTTAGCTACAACGCGTTCAGAAGAGACTCTTTCAAAAGTATTAAAAACATCATTTCTGATGAATGTATGTGTGGTATATCAGTATCTTACTGACATTTCCTATCTTCACAATGAAGTTTTGCCCTTTTAAAATTACACTAACAAATTAGTTTTTCTCTTTAACCAATATACTCAAGGGAATTATTCCCTTTCTTTCAAGGAAACCCCAACATGGCAATGGGGCTTTATAACTGTGCACATCCATCAACATTGTTCGATTTCTCTCATCCGGGAATTACTTGTTCATACACAATATTCCGGCATTCATATATTCCGAGAACTTTTCTATTGGTTTTATCAATTACATACACTTCGCATTCATCATTAGACGAATACCCAAATTGGTAGTTTATTTCTCAGGAAATGATTCAGACTTACTATAACAAATACTGTAGGAGTGACGCCTGACACCGTAGTAACCGGTGGGACAGCTGTGAGTACAGATTCCTTGTTGACGCATTCCGGTCCGTGATAAGAACAGGAAGAGGCTGGGTCGACACGTGATACAGCCATTAATGGCGGAACAGGAAGTGCAACCTGGCGGGCAACTTCTTCGATATACTGCTAAAAGACATATATCTGATTATGAATATTGCAAAGGGAATACCGTATAAGGAATATAATTTATTTTTCTTCACGTGACGTCAACAAATTATGTAAAGAAAAATCAATAATGATAAATCCGTACCAATCTTGTAATGTCTTAATATTTGTTAAGAAGTTGGATTATGTTCAATTCCATCAAGTTGAACCATCTTTTATTTAAGAAATACAATACATCCATCTTCAAAATTAACTTCACTTGAATATGAAGTGTGGCGGCCACCTGATCAATCCCGTGAAGCCAGATGGATTTTTTCAGTGAATTTGGTCATGTACGGCCCCATTTCATAACCCAGTGAAGTTTTGAAAAGGTTATTTATTACCTGTAGGTGTATCTGAGACGAACATGCCATTTTAAGATTTGACACGAACTACCCGCCGTACACAATGACGACGCGATGACCTAGAATATTACTATGAAAGTATAAAGAATATAGTTTAGGATTTTTGTGTCACTTTGAACTGAAAATTCTGGTTGTCATTCAATAACGTTTTTCACCTATCAATAGCGATACATTCGTTTCATTTTAGTTTGATTGTCTATTTACTAAACTTAAAATTTTGACAACATCTATTACGTATGAATCATTAAAAGCCCAAGGATGAATGAAGATACTCCAACTCTATATAATGCAATGAAAGGGTAATAAACATTGGAATTATTTGCATCAATCAGCATATTGACCCAATTCTGTTACGATCCTATCATACTAAACATGCTAAACTTGCAGTTCCTCATTGACTTGAGAAATTAGTGTAATTCTAACTATCCCTTTCATTGTGTATACATATATACTATCATGATGCATATCTTCATTTTTAATTGATATACTTCATTTGACTGTCTAAATCGGGTTTCGAGTATGGAGTTGACACTGACAGCGCCTGTTGTAATAACCAACCATGCTTATAGATAATATTCTTCAATGAATTCCCAAACAATCAACAGACAGCTCTCGCTAATGCTCGAAACAAAGATACCTGTTTGGATGGAAATTTTCATTTACGTTCATGTACGTCTTTTGATTGTATCGAGAATGCTATAAGTTTACCTACAATAAAATAATGAATACTCTTTTTGATCTTTGTTTTGTTTCACTTAAAAAGACGATGATGATAGATCGTTGTTCTATGGCTGTTCATTATTTATTTTTTACCCCGCACATCTGTTGCAAGACAATCTTGCAGTCGACCGACTCGCCTCGTAATTAAAATTTTTGTACGGAATGCTAACAATGCAATTTAGGATGTCCCGAGATTTGGGATAACAATCGAATAAATTTATCTGCCAAAAGTCCAATGCTCAACTGAAATTCAGACTACGTTCCAATAACTTTTCAAGCTTTAAAGTGATTCGCACCTTGGTCGCCTGAGCGTTTGCCAGATTGTTCAAGGAAGGGAATTGTCTATCAATAGAAGCTCGTTATCTTGCTGAAATGTCTTCATTTTATTAGGCGCTGTAACAACATGTCTCTCAGCGTTTATATAGATCTACTTTGTATATTGCAAAAGCTTAGCGCTTGTTGTTTGACGCCTTGACATAACCCACACAGAGGAAGCGCAATGAAAATCGCGGTAGCGCGCCAATAAAAGATTATTTGTCTTGTTTCTTTTATTGCCTACTCTTTAATTAGTTAATAGACCATGGCGATTTATTTTAAGTTTATTGGAATATTATATCGTAGAAAATATTTTGTTTTCTTAAATTTAAAAGCAACTGTGTTCATATACCTTCATCGACACAAATGTGGTTTATTGTAATTCTCAAAATATTCTATTGCGTTTTTCGAGAATATACAAGCAGTTTTTACATCTCGTTAAGTGTTAAAGAAAAATTCCACATTCAGAGAGAGACGTAAACCTCCGGCCAGCTTATTTCCTATGAAAATTCAACAAGAGAGTCTTTAATATCCGTATAAGAAAAAAATCGAGGTGACCCCGTGGTGGTCTCATTACAAATCTCATTTTCCTTTGAAGAAAAGTAAACCAATGAAGGGGAACTAAGAATGATGTTTACAGAGGAAATTCCGTTATTGCATCGTAATCCTTAAGGTCCGTTGATCTGAACGAAGGCGATGCTACAGAATCAAAGGGGCACCTGCTGGAAAGGAACCAAACAGTCTCGTAAAAAGATCAGCCAGATCAAATGAAATTCTCATGTCATATTTCCCTAGTGCAGATTATTTGCAGCCTGTATATATTTGAAAGGCAATAGAAGTGTTTGTTTAGAAAATGATTAGTGATTAATGAAAAAGCAAGCTTTGTCATAACCTTCGTACACTTGCCAACTCCTTTAGTGATATCACTTAAACGACCAAGCGAAGTCACTTATTCGTTAAGTGACATCACTTAAAATAAAAATATGATGTCCTATTAACAGCTTTGAATAAGTTGTAGTATTTAAACGAATATATCATATTACAAAATCACTTATATTATTCATTGCCAAAAAGTAGTATCACTTTAATAAGCTGCAGTTATTATATATTCGTCTAAGTGATATCGCACTCGTTTAAGTCATATCACTTATCAAATTGAATATGCAACATCGCTTAAACGATATCAACCGTTTAGAATAAGTGATAGCTATCCTTTATGTTTGTGCTATATCGGAATGTGAATAGCTGTTGTAATATCACTTAACGGACTGATTACATCGCCAAATCACGAAACTGTTGTCATTTTTATTTAAATAACGCCATGAAAATTATTAGGTAATATCAATTAATCAGTAAGTAATATCACTTAATGATAAAAAAAAAAAACACCACTTGTAAAATCATTGAAGAAACATCACTTGAGTAATTGTTTAAATGATATCACTTGTAAAATCATATAAGTGATATCACTTAATAAGCGATATCATTCAAATAAATAGTTGATAGCACTTAATCGTTTAAGTGACATCACTAAAAGGTAATATATATAAAACGATGCCTCTTAATGAAGTTTTCTAACCAATACGTAGAAATATAAAACCCGCTCGTTGTGATACCAGCAGAATCATGTTATCTATATCAGACTGTCGTGCAAAAATGTAATCACGGATGAGACCACCACGCAAAATTTCATATTGAGTCGGAATTTCTCGATTCATTTGAAATGCAACTTCCAGAGAACTTTTTTTTTTCTAAATTAATTTTTTGTTTGTTTGTTTTTGTTAATAGACATCTATTTTCTATTGTGAAACTCAAACTTCGTACCAATTAAAATTAATATACTTCTTAAACAAATCATTTCATAAGTAAAACTAGTCCTTCATACTATCACAAAACTTTAAAAACGCATAAAAACTGATATGATTTTTCGATACTGCACTGTGATACACTAAGTAGTGTTTGTTGAATTTAACATTATTCTGCTCATACAATGTATCTAGATACATCTATTTCAAATCATATTGATACCGTATAGCTCTAGATTTCGAACCAAATACGGTTACCAAGGCATTACGGATGTTGGATTTTAAAGAACGGTACACGAACGATGCGATGAAAGAACCGGAAAATGCATTTGGAAGGTGTGTCTAATTGCGAAACAAGAAGCATGTCGGATCAGCAGATTACCGTCCAATTCCTCTTCATTTCAATTTAATTACTGTGTGTATATTGAAATGAGACACTGACATGCTCAATAAACGTTCGCCATTGATAATCTCTGAACCTCGCTTTATTTGCAAGGTTTCTCCGTAGCAGCAGTTCCAAATGCTCTTTGAAATCAACAACTTGCCTCTAAAATGTACAGACTACTCCATAAAGCAACAGATAATTTGTCCAAACCCTCCAAAATGAAAACATTTATAAAAACAAGAAAAAGTACTTTACCCAAAAAGTTTGTTAACTTATTTTGTACGTGTGTTTCCCCACTAGCAAAGAGATGAAATGGGCGATATGTATTTCACTTTCTAGTTAAAAGATGTAAAATTTGGACACATTTTCCTCACTCAGAATATCTTGTTAATGGAATTAGAATAAATGACACATGTACAGAAGAAGTAACGATGAACTACAGAAAAAAAAGGGGAGAAAATGTTTACTTAATCATGTACCACAGCAGTTCACACCGAGTGCCTTGTCGCTTTGTAATAATGTGGCTTACACTTCCACAAAGTATACGTTTCCGACTTATCGCATTCAGAAATAAACGATAACATGAAGCACAGCACGGGGTTAAAATTGCTTCAGATTTAGACATTTTATCTCCGGACCGTCACCAATTTAACCATATTATCTTTCGTAATTGCTGAAGAAAGATTACAAATAAAATCATAACTGAACAAGTAATTTCTGAGCTCCGTGTGGACCCCCCATCAGAGAAGGATACAGAAGGAAACACGTGTCTATTATCTCTTTTTAATGTTCACTATCAGAAAATATTCACAAATTTACTTAAAAGTTATTGTAACAATAAAACAATACAATGAGTGTGGGATATCTAAAAGAGTGATTTTTGGTTTGAATGTTGAAACCCCAATACGATATCACATCGTAATTTAGTTCGTTAATCATAAAATATTTTTCTTATACAGAATTCGTTAAAATGTACTGCTTTTTGGAAACATCCCTATTGTTTCCTTTCTCATTGTTTTTAATTTACTGATAAACTAGACATTAAAAAATCTCATATTTGATCAATTATTTCATCAAGAATAATATTAAATTTCTATACTTGTATATAAGAGTGTAACAAGAGCGCTTTCGCTATTGTTAAATTCAGTGGAAATTAACAAATATTTTATGAATACCAATGCCAAGAATTGATTAATGCATAATAAATAAGAATTTGTACATGCAACATATATGTACATATAGATTAAATGTTTCAAGGATGAAAATAATGTCCGCGTTGTAGACAATTATAGCAGTATGTTCAAGTTATTTGCTATTTAACCAGATTAGAAAGGAAAATATAAAAGGAAAATTACTGTCTGATATCGACACTGTCCCGTGTCCCATAGACGTGTAACGAATGGAAGATGTCCAAGAATAAACACTTGCTTCGACACCACCAACAACATTAATTTAATCAAGTCCTTTCTTGCATGTAGTAGTATCACGCGGTGCAACAGGTTTTCTTGTAAATATTTTCTCTTCCCGAGTTTATTTGTGAAATCTTAATAAATCCCTTGACGTAAAATAGGTTTATCGGAGACTTCATACATATGCATTGACGTCATGTGACATTGCTTTACGAACTGTGCGTTATACATCTGAAGACAAAGTATCAAAAGTGAAGTGTTGAATTTATTGATGGTTAACCCTCTTGTTTTCTAGATTTTGTTAGATATGAAAAATATCAAGTAAACAACTTCTAAAAAAATTTTTATAAAATATCATATATTTCCTACAATATAATACAGAGGTATAGAACGATTTTATATATTTCATTTTTAGGCATCGTCGGAAACCCCCAGTCTGTCGCACTTCTACTTCTTTTCTGAGGTAAAAGTGCGACCGATCGTGGTTTTCCGACGATAATTCATAGGAAGTCTTAAAACTATAGTAGTGATATCATTTATAATTATGTTCTTTTACATCTTGCAATCCACTCCAGGTTTATTGACCGAGATTCTGCTGAAGACGCTCATTTCGACACAAATGACAGCAACAATTGTCAAGTTGTAGACGTCGTCGACGTAATACATTCACATGCACAACTAAATTCGAATACAATCATGGTATCTTGCTAGTTTTATATCTTTTTGTTTCAAATACCGTACACAATCTGATGGGGAATATCACAGGTCCGTAGGAGGCAATTTCAAAGGAAGGGAGTAACAAGTAACAAATAGGGGGGGGGGGGGGGGGGGGGGGGCATAGTTGAGGATTTTTGAAAAGGGCGCCCCCCCCCCCCCCCTGCACCCACCTTATTCCTACGGGGCTTATAAACTATACTGATTTTTCTCAAAGATCACATTTGAAAGAAATACGACTATTTCGAATGAAATTGGAGATTTAATTTCACAATTTTCAATCATTTTTTATCAATATTTGCTGTGCTTTCCGCATATAATAGCACATTAAGACCAGATTATATTGGCCTATAAGCGACTCTCAGCTCTTTGAGATGATATACTCGATGTTGGTTTATCCATACCTTTGGAAAATTGCCTTACAAATGCTTGTTGCTATCTAGCTTTTCAATTAATGTAATATTTTGTCAACTTATTTTTCATGCTTTGTGCGTTATTTTTAATGTATAAAAATCGATTCAGAATTGTATTTCTTACTAATCAAGAGAATTTCAATTGAGCAAAATTAAGGCTTTACGGTATCCGATAAATAAGTTTTATATATATATATGTGTGTGTGTGTGTGTGTGTGTGTGTGTGTGTGTGTGTGTGTGTGTGTGATCTATAAACGGACAATTCACATATTATATTCTGACTTCAAGAAAGAGAAAGAACAAAATTGAAATTCCTGGTGACTATCAATTTTCTTTATGAATCATCAATAATTGTTTTATGCATTTTTTCACCAATAGCTTTCATGAGAAATTGTCATTTGTTTTATATTATGCCAAAACATGCACACATTTCCAACCAGAATCAATGGTGAAGTAATTAGGCAGTACACATTGACCGTTCCTTCAACAAATGTCCGACACCAGAAGTGAGAATCACGGGTCTTTCGGAAATGACTAGAAACACAGAGGTCCCCTTGACACGTTAAAGAATTCCACTGTTACAGCATGCATAGGTCAAATTTTGTGGTACTTCACCTACAGCAGGTGACGTTTCGACATGAGCAAATACGTTAAAAAAAACATACCAAATAATAATAATTATGAATGGATAAATAAATAAATATACAATATTTTAAAAATTGCATGATGTTTACAACATTTTCCTGTGTAACATTTTCTATGTTAATCTCTTTTAGTATAAAATTGTTATGCTTTTATTATTATTATTATTATTTTGGTTTCCTTTGATGATTTCTTTTTCTTCTTCTTAATTTTTTTTTATTTTAATTTTGACTGTTTATTGTATCGGGTACCTTAAACTCGTCAATAGCGACAAATATTCGTAAACAGGTCAAATTTTCACTGATATTTTTATTGGTGGTTATATGACAGAAATTTACAAATGTGAAATACAGAGGCTGATAGAGAGGCTATCGGGTTCGTTTATTAATTAATTGTATACTATTTTGATTTTTAATATAATTTACCAATTATTGTGAAACTTAAACCCAGTGAACTCGATTACACGGGAACGGACCACTATAAGCATAGCTCGGATGACGCTTCTAATGAACCTGAAAAGGATGGATCGTTAGTATGTTAATTCGACATGACTGGCTAAAACTGAAAACAACTGAAAATAGCAAATCCTTACATAAATTCCATGGATTAGTTTGGGGTTTTTTTTCTTCAGAGATTTTATTTTCTAAAGTTTTTTTTTGCTTCTCTCTCTCTCTCTCTCTCTCTCTCTTATCAAGCCTTTCATTTTTAATAATATGAAACGAATAGTTAAGTTTATCTAAGGCATGACTATCCATGATTTCATTATTTTACATCTTTGTTCCTTAAACATGCATACATATCTTGTGATTTAACTTGTTCAACGAAATGAAATAGCAAAGGCATATAACTTACAAAACATAAATAATATACCATTAAAATTTACATTTTAATTTGTAATGGATTGTTGCAGTATAATATTTAACTGTAGTATTCAAACCAAGAAATTATCAAAGTCCACTCCGAATACCGTGGAACGCTGCCGTGAAGGAAACCGCGCGTGATGCCTAAAAACTCTTTGATGTTTGCGTCTAGACGCGTGCTGGCAGTAAAGCTAACATTGTGTCACTCTGATCAAATGTGTGTGTTCGCCATTAAATCTCTTACGGCAGATGTAAATGTAGCGACTAATTCTTCAGAGAGTCAGGTCTCAAATACCTAACATCCCCACCTCGTACGAATCTGCTGCCGCTATCCATAATTCTTTCACATTTGTAATTGTGAGTGTCAAACACAATCAAAGTGAGATGATAATCCCCGCGCGTGTAAAATCACATCGAAGGAATGCGAGTGAATACCCTCTACTTAGCCGAATTCCCAAGAAAGCCCCGTCATGGAAAATAATATCAAAGCATTTCCCCCATTGTCTGCCCTTTTGCACAGAGACATTGCCACGTGTTATCAGTACTGTTGTTTGTTTATTTCCGTAAACATTCATATACCGCTTATTAGAGTATATCTGAAATACAACTACCAGTTACTTATGCTGCGTTGTAGCTATTCAAATATACAGAAGATTCAGTCATAAAGTTGTTTTTCTATGTACTAGAGGGAGGAGACCAGAAATCACTGCAGAAAAACGCATACAACAATGGATTCTTACAAATGAATACTAAATATTTTTTTCCCAAAAATCTGTTGTCGTAAAGAGTTAGAAGTTTAGGTTGTGAGGACACACGGTACATTGTAAACACTTGGAAATTGTGTGTTGTATTTACAATCCCTCTGAAAGTCCGTCGTCATTTTGATGCATCACAACACCAACGCTAGAGCATTCAACATTTTGTATTTCAAAGTTAAAGACAGCTTACACTGATAAACGGCATTATATATTTTTTTCAACGTTGTTATCAATTAAATGTCGATCATCCTTTACTATTAAACGAATAACAATGAAGAAATTTCGAAATAGTGATTAAGATAGAATTAACACCCACGTGTTTGGAATTTTGCGTTCACTCTCAGAACTTTTTAGGGACATCGCTGTGCTATATTTAATCTTGCGTGTATGGGATTTAGCACGTGTGGTGCTGAGGGTTAGTTACAGAATTGGAAAAATTATCAAGAAAACTAATTAAGAGCCAAATAACGAAGCAAAACACAAGTTATAATAAACTGCCATAAAGAACGGCACTAAATAGGAGTTAAAACGAGGGGCAAAACACGAGTTATGATTATAAACTAAATAAGATAAATTAGGTAATTGTTCACTGAACAACTGTAGCTGATATTGTTTAACATTGTCACGTGGTTTATATCTTTAAATTGATTGAATTTGCTTACAATTTTGCACTAGAGACCAGGAGAATCTAAGGTCCTACATGATCTTATAAGAATCTTTTAATTAAGCACCACCCTTTGGTGTCTTCAGCACATTTCTTACCTGATTTAATATACAATATATTAACAATTACAATCCTGCTTTGGATACAGTTAAGTACAATTTTAAGAGATTCTCAAGCACTGTTCCCTCATGGTATCCTTTGCAGTTTTGTAATCAACTATTACAGTTCTTATATATACCATAACAATGGTATATGTATTGCCCTACATTTAGTCATATTCTAGTCCACTTTTCTTTCTTGCCTTCCTCCACTTACAATCAATTTGATCTGCAAATCATATATCATATCATGTAATAAACTGTTATATAGAACGGTACTAAATAGGACTCGAAACAAGAGGAAAAACACTAGTTATGATAGACTTTCGTAAAGAACGGTAGTAATTTTTAAAATATAGAGTAAAGACTGGAATTACGAATACCGGGAACCCCATATCTGCATACGTATCTCCGATACAGCGATCTCCAATGTGTAAAAGTACTCCGATACGTAAATGTACAAGCGATCTCCGATATATAAATGTACAACGATCTCCGATACGTAAATGTACAACGATATTCGATACGTAAATGTACAAGCGATCTCCGATACGTAAATGTACAAGCGATCTCCGGTACAAAAATGTACAGCGATCTCCGATACGTAAATGTACAAGCGATCTAGGATACAAAAATGTACTGCGATCTCCGATACATCAACAGGCTCAGAATTTCATTCTTAACATTTACTTTTCAAGGACTGTATTTTTTAAAGCCCCGTGAGGATCCGGATTGTTAGAATAGATCCTCAGTACCCCTTGCTTGTCGTAAGAGGCAACTAAATGGGGCGGTCCTTCGGATGAGACCGCAAAAACCGAGGTTCCTTGTCACAGCAGGTGTGGCACGTTAAAGATCCCTCCCTGCCCAAAGGCCCTGAGAGCCGAGCATAGGCCTAAATTTTGCAGTCCTTCATCGACAATGGTGACGTCTCCATATGAGTGGAAAATTCTCGAGCGCAACGTTAAACAAGCTTATGAAAGGACGTCATTTAGAGAACGTCATTAATTACTGAAGTGACTGGAAAGGTGTCCTTAGCCTAAGATGCTGTTAAAATCACATCGTTTGACCTATTGACTAATTTATACTACCAGAAAAAACTTACATCTTTATTTTATATGTGGACATATTTTGATATAAATTCATCAACATTAAATAAGTATTACAAAAGAATGAAAGTGTTACCTTTCTTTTGGGACACCCTGTATAATCAATCAATCAATCAATCTGTATTTTTAAAAATATTTCTTTATCATATTTTAAGATCTAGTTTACTTAAATATCCACATTGCTGGTTCTCTTTGAATTAAGATGACATCGATTTACAGATTCCAATACTTTGATCTGAAGCTATGTTAGAAATGAGATGAGATTGATTCATAAATTTCAATACTTCGATCTGAAGCTGTTAGAATTGAGATGATAGATATTTATAAATTTCATGCTATGTTAGAATTGAGACGATAGTGACTTATAAATGTCAATACTTCGATCTGAAGCTATGTTAGAATTGAGATGATAGCTATTTATGAAATGTAATACCCCTAGAGCTGTGTTAGGATTGAGATGATAAAAAGTTCACAAAACAACCGAGGTGATAATTAGTAAAAGTTTTAACCTGTCGGCTTAAAGAGAAATAAAAAAAATACCAATGCTCCCGATGCTGTGTTAGAATGAATAATTTATGGACCTTTACTTGTAAAATATTCCTTTTGCTAATTCATAAAATACCAATATCCCTGGTATTATGTTAGTATTTTGACGATAGTAATTCATTACGTTGGTGTTACTATACACATTAAGGAATTTTTCCTCCATGTAACAATTATCCCCTTATAACATTGACAACAAACCTCGAGATGCATTGTTTGAACTTCGAATATAAAAGATTGGCTTAGCTCTTTAAACATAAGTTTAAGATCAGTATTATAACTTGAAAAGAATTTTAGTACTGACCGAATACATAATTTTTATTGGATTGGGAGTTTATCCGAATTTCCTTTGTCGAATATGATATAGCAACTATTTCACAATGAGATCCCATGGGGATCCGGGTTAGAAAAGGTCCTCGTACACCTTTCTTGTCATAAAAGGCGGTTAAATGGGGCGGTCCTTCGAAAGAGGCCGCAGAAAACGAGGCCCCGTGTCACAGCAAGATCCCTCCCTGCTCAAAGGCATCGTGGCAAGCCACGGCTGAAATGTACGCTCCTCCCCCTTTTCGGAAGAAGTGTTTTGTTCAGTCTAATGACTTATAACTACACCTTAATACTGCATCTGAATATTACACCTTAATACTGCATCTCAATACTACACCTTAATACTGCATCTCAATACTACACCTTAATACTGCATCTGAATATTGAATCGTAACACAGATATATGATAAAGATAACTACACATACGTTACAAAGTTTACTTCATTGTGAAATTACTCTATACATTTCGGCAAAATTCGGTAAACGCTCAAAATCGAGCTATATTATCAAAGTGAATGAATGTGAAATATCACTGCGTATATCATATCTTTAAAAAAAGGGGGGGGGGGTATGTAGAATTTATTCAAAAAATACATTTCATTTTTGAAAATACACGAGGGTATAAATTGCGACGTTTCACAACAGCATAGTTCATGAAGCGCGTGACGTTGATGAAAAGCATGCCAGCATGGAGCGTTGCAGTTCATACCCTCGTGTATTTTCAAAAATGAAATTGATTTCTTACCGGGAAATTTATATTCTACTTTCATTTCTGTCGGTTTCCAGTCATTAAAGTAGACGTATTATATTTATTGATATTCATAAGCGCATTGTTCACAAATGCGTTGCATTCATGAGGAAATGGCTATCATTAGAATTGACAAAAACATTTGAAATGTAATATGTATACAACGGTAAAATGCAGCATGATATCCGTATAGCAAATTCGCTTAATTGACAAAATATTATATTGCAAGTCCTCAAAAGCAAAAGACTAAATCTTATCATGAAATTTAAATAATTCTGCTGTTACAGACTGACTCCCTTACGATTATGTTCATATATAATATAACAATGCTTCGCCCGAAATACACCAAACCTAATTCATTGTATTTTATTTTTCAACAATATCCTTGGTCTTTCAACTTGACATGCAAATCTGTATTATATCAAAATATAAATACAATAAGTATCCAGTTTATATTATGGGAGACAATGAAAGCACGGATTAATTTGCAGATGACGATAATTTTCTCTGTCTTTATACCCCTAGAATACAAAAAACAATAAAAAAATAAAAAGTATTAACCAAACCAAACAAAATGCAAAAAATGAAACAAAAACAAACATACACTTTCTTATACCCCTTTCCAAATTTCTTAAAACTGGCAAGATTCTTTACAGTATATGTATTGCTTACTTTTCATTATTCCTTACTGATTAATTGTATTTATACCAGGTTTCCTCTCTTCCTCGTGATTTTAAATGTCGCACAGTCATCGACATTCATTAAATTCAGTTTGAAACTCATCATTAACGAGCCAGACTTTCGCCTAAGTTCTTTATTCTTCCTTTATTCAGAAATATTTTCGTTGTCACATGGAGAATGTATTAGTATTCATTTACACACACCAGCAAGCACTGAAATGTAGAGATAGGGATGCAGCTTGTGTAGGCAGAATAAAAACCTGGGAGAGATTTCATTTCTTCGGTTCCCTTCCTTGTGTTGCAAGCAAAATAACTTCCTTTATATAATTATCATTTCTGTGATAGTCTGTCTACAAATGCAGTTAAGATCATTATTATTAAAGTAAATGAATGGTGTTAGGACATCGTAAAACCATGTCTGCTATTTAAAACAGCGTACACCTAGTTTTATATTGTAAATGTTCACCAGCGATTTTTTAAGATTTAATCACTGCATGTTGAAATGCACTCCTTGGTTTATAGTGCATGAATCCTATGCCAATCATTACTAAATGTCTGTTATACTACGAGCCAAATGCATGTCGATCTGTATTCAATGGTTTGGTGTCTATCTACAAAGCATGTCGATCTGTATTCAATGGTTTGGTGTCTATCTACAAAGCATGTCGATCTGTATTCAATGGTTTGGTGTTGGTGTCTATGTACAATGCATGTCGATCTACAATGCATGTCGATATGTACTTAACGCCTTGGTGTCTGTGAATCATGGCATATCGGTTGGTGTCTATGTACAATGCATGTCGATCTGTAGTCAACTGTTTGGTGTCAATGCAACTCAGTCTGTACTAAACGGTTTGGTATTTATGGATCATGGCGTACGCTAACGGTGCTGAATGGTTTTATGTGTATGACCCACCATCCATGTTTTCTCAGAAGTAGTCAAAGTAGAGAAAAAAATGTACTGAGAAAAGAAAACATCACGGAGAGTACTAAAGTAAGACGATTTTCTTGTATTGTTTTATACATTGATGAAAAATGATGCGATATTTGTCAAGACGATGAGTCAGTATGACTATACAAGAAAAATGAATTATCATTAGTATTCATTGTCACCCCTTTTTCTTATGCACGGCAATTCGAAGTGTCTGGCTTTATTAAAAGACATTAAACTAACAATGGCATATCGAAATATGAAATGGGGGTTAAGAGCTTTTTAACAATTTTTTTTTTCAAAAGAAATGTTTCTTTGAAGCGATTTATAACATATTTAATTGTTTTCAGGATCCTTCGCGTGAATGCGAGACACGGAAACCAGCTGGAATCGAAAGTCAACCGTTATCTCCGACTTCAGCAATATTCTTTGGACAAGTAAATGATTTCCCTAAATCAAAACTCACGATTTCAATAGGATTCCTGTGCGTTTCTTACCACAAAATTGGATTAATATAAAAAAAAAACCAAAAAACACGAACACGACAAACCACAGAAGCTGGAGTAATGATTTAATCTTCAGAACAAATGTATCTGCTTTCAAGGAAATATAATTAGCTTATGAAGAGATGGCATAAAAATGTTTCCATTAAGATTTGTATTAAGGCAAATAATCATTGCAGGTGTGTCTTAAGTGTGGCAAGATACCGAGATTCTGCGAAATGAAGAGTAACAAAACAGTATTTTATGGCATTGTTTGTGTACAGAAAATAAGATAGCAAAGACAGATTTACTACTAACTAGAAAACCAAATACATGGTGTACTAGAAGAAGAAGAAAAATAAAGTTGTAAAAATAAAGAAAACTTGAAAATTAGAAAGAAAGGAATGGAATTCCCCTGGAAATTTCATTCCAAATTAAAATCCACAGATTTTTATATTATGTACATTTTGTTCAGTGTATCGGTAAATCATGATCACTCTATATTTGGATAGAAACGTAGATTCTTCAATCGATGTATTTTTTTTTTTAAAAATATGAAATTGAAGACGAGTATATGATTGAAAATGAGTTAACCATTTGCTCAGGTCTTCAATTTTTTATGAAACTTGTTTAGATATAAAGACTTTTAATGGGGAATTTTCTATTCCAAATGCCTTTATTGGACTTTTCGTATCAAATTCAATTGCAAATTCTGTAATTTTCAAATCGGTCGAGATTGAGTGATTAGAAGGTATGTTTTTATGTCGGGACAAAAGGAGGCCCACCGCAACATAAAGACTGTATAAACGAAAAGCAGATAAACATGTTCTTCCTTTTTACAAGGATTAAAGTCCAAAGAAAAATAGGACGATAGAAAACGAAAAGAATGAGTGAAAAATGCCCTTAAGATGTTTAGGTTTGTTTCAATAGTAAATCTAAATTGAATCATTTATTCCGCTTCTTAAAATCCATGTAATGGGCGATGAAATAGGAAATACCTAAACACAGGGTTACTTATTATTATTTTGACAAAGAATTGTTAATGAATTCATTTTCTCGATCTTCCTAGGGGAACTGCTCAGGCCTGTGTATACATAACGTCTGTTGTCCCCTTTGGCCGTCTAGAAAATATGTATAAAGTTCATGACCATATGATTCCAGGTAGATTTTCTTTGAAGATAACTTTTAACGGCAATTTCATTTATAAGATCGTCCATGTTTTAATGAATACACCACGTTGTTCTACATAGTTCATGACCATATATTGGGCAGAAAAAAAAAAATTCCAGTAAGATATTTCAAAATGTTATTCCATTTGCTAAAGGCTTTAACTTTTAATGAATATCACATTTGTTTAAGAATCTGGTGTGAAACGGGTGTTTCTGCACCTAAAATGAGACGTTATTTACTTTTCTAAGAAACTTTTCTTCTTATACCCTTTGGAAGGAAGTTCGAAACCGATAAAACTGATATAAATATCTTTGATAAGATGGAGATTATAGCTTCTGAGCAGCATTAACATTGGACAAAGTGTACATAAGTGACTACACGTTGCAGCAAAGTTCAAGCCATGTGCATTGAAATAATGTCGGATTAATAGATAGGACTTTGCTATTAGAAACATCAAATAGAAAAAAGGGGAGTGATATACAGTGTAATTAGAAGCAGTACTATACACATGGGTCAGCTTTTCTAGTTTTTTTCCCCTGTGTACATGTGTTGGGGATGCCGATTTTACACGAAGGAATCCCTCCGCGTGGATTTCCTCGACAGGTTTGGTCTCGATGTAAACCCTATAATTCTCTGCAATAAACAACAGTCTTTGAATAAAAAAGATAATTCCCCATCTTTTTGGTCTAGATCTCTTCTAGTGTAAATTTCCTTCCGATTGATGTGTAATTAACACACGTTATCACGTGCAAGAAACAAGTTTGGATTTGCAGGTTTAGGTCCTTTGGTAAATAGTCTATTCATTTTGCGGAACCGCCTTTACCCACAAATTGCCACGTTTGAAGGGTGTTAATTAAGACCACTTCTATAGTGCAAGGTTTGGATTTCCATCTAGACAACATAATTACATCTCTATCTATCTCACAGCTCAAATTATTCTTTCTGCTTAAAATTCCGCCGCTGTCCCTGCCTTTGTTCATTGTACAAAGATTTTGAGTTAAAGAGGACTAATTTTTACCACGTGAACAAGATCAATAATTATCAGGCTTTCCCAGTTATTTATATTTTTTGGCCAAAGTCCTTTCCCCCAGAATTAACAAATCACTCTAACATTCAAACAAAAACAGGAACTTTGGTCTTGAAATGACTTTTTAAAAGTACTATACTAACTTGTTCAGATCACGTAAAGTACACGAAGATACTGCACGAGTAATTCCCAAAGGGAATGGGGGGGGGGGGGGGGGGGGTGTCCAGGAATGCACAATTTCCTGTTTATCTACGAGGTGTACAGAAAATGTTACAATAGAAAAAGACCTTGACGCAAAAGCTAGTTAAACTCACATCGAATTTGTCGACTCTCCATCTGCGCTCTTCCAACATGCAGGTCCGTTACTACACACAACAGAAGCAACACCAGTCGCACACAATTCATCCTACATTATTTTGGCAAAAAGTTGAATCCAGCATTGATAACATATTAATCCAAACAATTTGGAATAAGAAATAGACACAATCGTTTTACACTGCAATAAACTTTCGGGTAAGAGCACGTGTTCCAAGCAGTTTTCAATTTAATGTCAACCCATGGCTGCTGTGAATCGATTCCTCTTACATAAAATCCGGAAAAATAAAATTCTTCATTTCATTTCTTGCAAATGAAACCTTGCCGTATGCAATATTTAGAGATATATAAGTATAGTACTTATTCTCCGTGTTTCCAACTTTTGGCACCTGAAAACTATGTCTGTCAAAACCCAAGCCCCGCCTACAGACACATCGCGTGATTCGGCGCATTATAACTCTTCCTGAGGAGTTATAAGTAACATTATCATTCTGTTATTACAATCTTTTTAAGTCAAACTGTTTCAAACAGATAACTATATACTAATATACTAAACTGCATCAACGAAAATTAAGTCTTCAAATTAAGTGTTCAAACCCACCCACACACAAAATGATATTGCTCACATCGAGCGGTACTTCGCTAAAATTGGAATTAAAAATTGGGCTTAATATCTTCTCACCATTTCGTTTGATTTCTTAAACTGATTCACTTCAAAAATTGAAGGCATCAATAAAAATGCCCTCAAGAGTGGTTGTCTTTGAATCTATTCAATTCTAAGGAGGTCGAATCCATTTGAGGATCACCCATGAGAAGAAATTGACACACCCCCAAGGAAAATGAAGATGCATTCCGATAAAAATTATAACATGCAAATCAGTATTATTTTTATGAGGAAGACAGAAAGGTCACGTTAGAGAGAGAGCGAGAAATCATGCCGATTTAAAAGGAAAACAATTATTCAACTCTTCTACAAGTCTGTAGCCTTTTAAATGTACCCGAGAATAATTTTAAAATATATCCCCATACATTCGATCAAAAAAAAAATACTGACAGACTTTAAACTTTGGACAATTTCAATCTATTTTTCAGCACAATTTACACCAATTTCCTATTTTTAACAATTACACTGAAATTGACATAACGCTACCCTTTTCTCTACACAAAGATGTGTGGTTGCTAATTTTCGTCACCATTATTAAAGTGACAAAAAAAAGGGTCTTCACATTATTCGTCGAGTATTTGCACGCAAAAGTTGGTGACAATACGAGCATGCCTACCGCCTAAAGAATGCACAATATTTAGTAACGGTTCCTGTTTTCAACAGATTTGTTTATAATAAGATATGAAAATAATATTAAACTCACCGAACCGATCGTCCCCCACACCAAATGTCCTTCACGATCAAACAACATATTCATTACCGCTGACTTTGTATTTTCATTTCAAAAGAATTGAAAACGACATTCGTGGTATCAGATTGCAATTAAGCAGGGGGGAAAAAATGAAATTAACAACAAACTGGAACCTAGAATGAGAAGGCAGGAAACATATTAACTGCAACCCGTGGGAACCCTTGATCGAATTCCGGGTATTTGAGGGATCATTCCAATACTATTTTTGCGATCGTGGCACATTTTTTTGTAGTTGTTTTAAACCTGTTAATATAGTTAATTTATTCAAAATATCCTTTTGTAGATTCAGTATTGTTATTGAAAAACTAATTCATCGCTAGTATTTTACCTGCAAGCAGAGACAAAAATCGTCCTTTTAGTTGATTTGCATATTATTGTGTTCATGTCCACCCCGAGTCATAAGTGAAGAATTCGCAACTTACAAACGCAGCGATTCCTCTATCCACAGCCCGTATTGTTTCAGCAATAAAACTTGTTTTAAGTTTTTGCAAAACTAGGACTAATGATAAACGAGTTTACAACGCCATTGTTATAAGAATACAAATTTACATGTTAACCACTTTGTTACACGATCTTATCATATATAAAAATGAACACGGATGACAGTGACACTAGGATAAACTTGGCATTTAATATATATTATAGTTTCATACCATACTACAACAAAATTTATGATTTTCGCAGGCATCCATTTTTCGTCATTTGGAAAAAGAAGGGTACATTTACTTCTTGACATGTTATTCATTACAGTAGTTCATATTCTTTTGTTCTTTGAGGATTTGAATTTGTGAGGATGTCTATTTCACAAAATTTAGCTAAACAAACTGTTGGTTTCCCAGCATCTTAAAGTAATATTTTTCTTTCAGACTTCAATGTACATTGCACTATTCAGCTCACAGCCCTCCCTACAAGACAAAGCACATGACCCCACCCTAAATCTGATGTATTCATCTTCACACTGGTCTCTGTAAAACAGCTAACACATCATATATAATATCTAAGCCCCTTATACCCAGTATTACAAATGCTATGGTCTTGTTCTATTGAAATACAACGCAAGCACAACAAAGTGATTAAATAATTTACTTCATGATTTTCTTTTTCCGTTTGATTTTCCAAGTCATATTTTGCAGTATATTAATCTGAAGTCTATTGAAATCGACTCTCAATGTCTCCAAGGCTACATCCAAAATGTCACACATATTATCAACACTATCCGTAAAATTTCACGACAGGACGGCGGAAAATTCGACAGAAATGGAAAGTCCTAAGTGATTACTCCTGTCCCCACTGTGGTAGCTGAAGAAAAAGAAAAATACAAAATTTAAAATATAAACAAAGTCTTACAAGATTGTATAGTCTTCCCTTTAAAAATAAAATTTACACTTTAATGCTTTACAATTATGGTTAAGAATTCCAAATATCAATGAGCTGGATTGCTAGTACATGTCTACTTAATTCATAATCAAACTTTGCACTTTTCCAACTTTGATGGAATAGATTAACATACATGTATATGTATAATCACATATACTAGTCAGTGCTGCATGCGAATAAGTAGGGAAAGCTTGCTCAGAAAGAGTTAAAATAAGATTACTTATAATAAAATAGATATTTTACAATGCAGATTTTTCACCTGCTTGTGTGGGTTTTTTTTGTTTTTTGTTTTGGTTTTGGTTTTGGATGGTCAATAAAATTTGCTTTATGAGAGTTACTGCCCTTGAAGCAGCAGTTTTTGTGGTTTCCCATGTCAAAAAAAAGTGAACTCACATCTCCAGTTCTGACTCCCAGTTTCTTTTCAATATTCATGGCAAGCATCTGTGACCTGAATGCCAACCCCTTGGTTTTCTCAATAACCTGTTGATAAGGTGATACAGCCTGCGTTCCCATTACGACATGGCCCTATCAAATCAAATAATAAATCACAATGTATACATTCTTTGTTCTATTCTAGCTCTTCCAAATCAAACTGTTTTCATTGTAATAAATCATTTATTAGATTCAGAAAGGTTGATTCTAATTGAGAAAAAACAAGCCAAAAATTTAAAATAAATAAAAAAAAAAAAGAAAAAAGATAAAAATTGAGAAAATCATAATCTGATTTCTGCTGTAGCAATAAGATATATTGACAACTTACGAGTTTCGAGTCAATCTTGGCATCCAGTCTGGCATTCCTGATGAGATTTACGATCCACCTCTCTGCATCCTCTTCTGTCATATTCAATTTTTCTGCCAGCATACTGCAATTTTCAATAAATTGTTATAGTAATGTTTAAATTTAACATTTGTTTTGAAATGGATTATGCTGGTTTATCAGAAGAGCACAGCTCCTCAATGTATTATCTTCCAAACAGTGAAAATTTAACTTACTTAATACTAATACATTCATGAATTCTACAAAAGGTTTCAAATATCAGCAGTCGAGCATTTTCGATAAAGTCATCCAAGCATGCCACCAAAAAGAAATCATTCACCAGCACCTGAAAAAATATGAACATCGTATAATCAGGGACAGAACAGAAAATAATTTTAGCGTGACCTTGACCTTTCTACCTTACCACAATCCACTAACATACTGAATATGAAATCTATACGCTAAAAATACTACAATCATTTTTATTACATAATTCCTGTCATATACTGATGTGATAATCTCCACATTTTAAGACTAAGCAATTTGTATGCAAGACGGCCTCAGAAAAGCATTTAATAGATTTTGAGGTAATGCAAGATATCACATGTTGATGAATATGGAAATGTGATGACAAATGGGCTCTCAATCTTCAGTTTTCTCACTTCATAGCAAAACTTACATATATAGATGAAGTGGGGACCATTATACAAGGCCTGCTTTGGTAATATACATCTAATATCAATCTACTGAGCATCAGTTCATTTTGGCACAATAAATGTATTTGTCCAGTTTTTATGTGACAGGTGAATGCAAGGGTGTAGAGATGAGATGCTTTCACCAAAAAAAAAAAATCAAAAAAAAAATTAAATGTTTTGACCTTGAATGTCATATAAGACTCGTTATTCATGGTCAAATAATCTTGAAACTGAAAATTTCATGTATCTATAAATCTGGATTATCATTAGAGCCTTCATTCAAGGTTATGGTACACTTATCTTCCAAAATTTGATTTGGTTAGTTGTATATTGTTTAACGCCCTGATCGAGAATTTTTCACATAGATTTGAAAAAAACAGATGGTTCACCATTTGACATCAACAAAGTAGAGACCTCGTAAAAACTGTTCTATATAAATGGACCAAAATTATAAATAAAAAAAAAAAAAAAAAAAAAAGGCTAGTACCGGAAATAAAACATAACGAAATCCTGATAAATTCTTGTCCATCTCTACAAGATATTTCATACATGTACAGATCCCACTGTCCAACCCCAAGCATTCTGGTAGCTATCTTTTAGGTGTATATGTGATGTAAAGCGCTTAGAGTAATAATGAAATTGAATAATGCGCTATATAAATGCCACACATTATTATTATTATGTCGAATTAGACAGGTTTCACTGTATACAGAATAAATGTAGTGCATTACCTCTTCACATTCTCTCAGTTTCTGCTGGGCTCCATCAAAGTCGAAGTTGACATAGAGACATTCCACAAACTCAGTGATCGGATCCTTGTATTTGTAGCTTTCCTGAATCAATCAAAAGAACAAGTTAATAACAACAGGAATATAGGACAGACTTTTATCATTAGCAACTACAGTGAAACTTCTCTAAACTGACCAACTCTTGGACTGAATAAACTGGCTGTTTTAGAGAGGTGGCTGGTTTACTGAGAAGTTTTAGACTGAGATTCATGTTTCATGCGCTTATTTTTAATCACACAGAGATAACGCAAGATGTTGATGCTTTGATGGAGGAGACATGTTTGATGCAGAAATTTGCTGACTTTTAACAGTATTTATGTAGAAATTTAGTCCATATTTTAATAAACAAACATATTGTGTTTTGGGGGAAAAACAAGCTGTATAATTGCTGCAATTAATACACAAACTAGGTACCGTTCACTTTGATCTAGTGAACTATAAATAATTATTGGAGATCAAATTAATCTGCTGTACCTACAGGTAATTATTATCATGAAATATCTCACTGATATCATCTAATTTTAAGTTGAAAATCTATAGTAAAATACATAAAGAAAACACAAAGATATTTATTATTGGCATTTCTCTTGCCTACAAGTCCATTGCTTATGTATTTAACAGCTTGAGAAAAGTAAACATAAAATTGTAATTTGAATATTTCCTGGGAATTTTAAGTTTGGAAACCTCAATAAAATTAACTCATTTTTTGATAATCAATAGCTGTGAGTTTGTTCTTTGATCATAGCCCATTATATCCTTATGATAGTATATTGCAGCAATATGGGCATTTGATATTATTCATTCAGTATGTTCAATATCTGTTTATTATATTTTGTAAAATTTAGAAAGGTCCCTTGGACTTCAAGGTGTCACTAACACCCTTGATATCACAGGTTAACCATAGAAATTTTAGAGGGCACTTGTATTTTTCATACCTCCGGTGGGTAATTTACTATCATTTTTCACATATGGCAGATTTGGATCACCCCTCTGGCCAAAAGTTTTTCATCTTCCTAAAGTGTTCTGTATTATGAGAGGAAATTACACGTTTGTTACCAAATGTTCTGTAAAAAGTGACTGGTGTCCGGTATTCAGGTGTGGACAGTTTTGTGAAAATTTCTTTGTAAGGAATTGTTAAGACTTCTGCCGGAACTTTGAAAATTGCCCAATACACATTTACGTACATGAAATGAATGAATCCTGATAAATTGTTTATTAATGGAATACAACATTCAATCTTCTTTTTTTTTTTTTAATCTCTCACTTTTAAAACTGCAGTAAATGCAGAAGTGACACATGGTGCTTGTTGGCATTCATTGCCCACACATACTTTAAACAGTTTATGCTGCTGTAAATGATTCCAAACGTTCACTCCTAAGAACAAGCAAATGTAATATAAATCTGGATGGACAGTACTGTAATTTCTATATTTTGATTTTTTGTTTTATTACCTGTTGAATAACCTTGACCAGATCCTTCATCACTGTCCGTCGCCTGCTCTTGTTTGTAATGACCGCCGTGGTCAAGTACCTCAGGATGTGGGGACAGGTTGTCTGGATAGCATTCAAATACCTGTGGGAACCAGTCAAATGTAAAATATATATATATATAGTGTCGTAGATACAGTAAAACATGGTTACAGCTTATAATAAATTCATGCTTACAGAGAAGTAATTTTCATTTCATGTAGTTATAAAACATGTTAGGAATTCGTTGGATATAACAAATTACATTTATAAGAAAACAACTTTGTTCATTTCCAGCACTATGGTATCTATCAGCATATTTTATTTACATGTACAAAGAGTAATAAAATGGTTTTCTACTTACAAAGGCTGGTAAATGAACATATCTATGATTAGATCTCGGCCTTTAGGATGATTGAAGAAAACAAACAAACTCCAATGTATTAACCAGGTCCTCTGTTGTAGATTCTGAAGAGCTGAACCAAAGGGCTACAATAAACAGGTAAATTCTCATAAATATTAAATAAGTGAGCAATGGATATCAAAAGTCTTCCTAAATGGGCTTACTCAGGTTATCATATGGAAGCCAAAACATTGGCCCACTATGTCATCAAGGGACTTAACTCCAAACCATATTAGTGAAATGAGTCATATTTCACCTTGATGAAGTGTGCACACACACACACACGTATGTATTAGTTCCCAATAACTTTTACAAATATCAAACGATTTGCCCAAGGTTTGTTATAGTTATCTTCCGGAAACCCAAAATTTGGCTTCTTTTGCATTGATAGAGCATAATTCCAAAATGACATAAGTGATATCCATCAAATTCTAACAAGATCTGTGTGCAGTAATCCCAAACATTCTCAATGATCTGGTCAAAGTTTACTTGAGTAATTATCTGGAATTGCTGAAAGTCATTCATCTATCCCAAATTTAATAAATGAACAAGTGAAAATAGCAGTGATCAATCCCACAAATCCTTGAAAAAAAATACACGGACCTCTGGACATACCATAGGTGGGATCAGGTGTCTAAGAGGAGTAACCATCCCCTGTTGACTGGTTACACCCACTATGAGCATTATTATTATTATCAGGTATATAGAGCAATATACAACCAAAATCAATATGTAAAGAATGACCTGACAATTAGTAATTAAACATGGCAGACTGCATTTGAATCAGTCATAGCTTGTATCGGCTTTCTAACTTTGTTTGGGGGACTTCAAAAATCAGTAATAATTGGATAATGAAATGAATTGGAAGTACTTGCCATTTGTAGTATTTTAAAAAGACAAGTGGTCAGCTGGGAAAAGCATGAGGATCAAATTCAGTAATGTTTTGACATTGAACTTAGGAGATGACACATGGCTCATGACTACATAAAAATCAAAACAGTTTAAACATGATTTAAGTATATAGACTGTTTCGATACACCCTTTGGCAATAACCCTTTTTTCTCCTTCTGTGCTGTAGAAATAAATGTCCATAAGGACACTATTTCACCTGAAGCCCAAAGGAGACTTCGAAGAACTATTGTAATATTAAATAGTTCACACATTTAGTTAATATTTTTCACTTACATTGCTATCAATTATTTCTTTAAGCTTCTGAAGATCATCTAGTGCTGTTTCCCAGTTCTGCATCAGGATTTCTGAAGCCAATTTCCCCCACATTGCATCTAGGAAATGACTGTCTGTTGATGGGAGCTAAAATTCAAGTAAGATACATTTAAGGTGACGGAATCATTAGCAATATGTGTTATCTAAGATTCAAAATACTGTGACACATTTCAATCAAATACAGATTAAAGTCACTGATTCATTGTATAGGAAGACATATTGATGAAAAGTCTCAATCAATTATATTTCTCATATTTGTTTGTTTCCTGTTGATAATTATGCTATTTCTTAACAAATCAAAAGTGGTCAACTGAGTGTTTGCCACCGAAGTTTAATGGTGAACACTGAAATCATTTTTCATGGAGAATTCAAACAATTAATACATGTGTAACAGTTCATGTCAAGTATGAACAAATATTTTCCAAGGAGAGTAACTCTGAACGAAATAACTATGAAGCTAAAGATAATTCTTTTTTTTTTTTTTTATTATTTTAGTGTACATGGTTGCTTCATGGCAAAAGTACATCATAATCACATAAAATTTCAATAAATTAAAGGCCTGAAGGGCCACAAAGGCGTCGAGTGCAATATCATATACATTATAGGGTTCTCAATAAATTCAGAGGGCAGGTAAATCAGAGAAAGTAAGAGAAGAAATGTTTGAGTGCCACAGGAGACATTTCCTCAGGTTTAAGTACAAAATAAAGCATTACAATCATTTGTAAAATGTCAGCAAATTATGTTTATTTACATAAAAAGAAATAAAGAAGAGAGCTTGGACTGAAGTTAATTATCATAACAAGTTCATACAGGTACCCTCCTCTTGTTAGACAATATCTCCTCAAGACTAGTTACTTTACAAAGGCTATAATAAATAAATTGAAATTGTAGATGAAAAATGCTGAAAAGAATATAAATGCTTCAGAGTGAGACTACTTGTTTATAGAAATTGTATCTTCTGTTCATGTATGATGAACAATTATACAGTATTAACTCTGTTTTCAATAATGTCTAACAATTCAAATGTTCAACGTAATATGTAGAAAGGTTACTGAAATTCTGAACAAGATTCAATTCCCAATGAATGCTACCTAGCCTGTGTTTCTTTGCAAAATAACCTGTTATTTTCGTCACGATGCACACACTACTTTCGTTTTGCTTAATTGAGAATCAGGATTACCGAAAATAAAACTGGAAATAGTCTTTGTGTTTTTAGAATAGGAACTGAACCATGACAATGCACAATCCAATTTAGTATTTATCTATTTCTACTGATCCGAAATAAGGATTCTTAGTGAAACTATGAGACTATAGATATAAATGAAAACCAAATTTGAACAGGTTATTTTTTTGTTAGTATTTAATGATATTGTGCGACAAACTTCGCGGGAAAATCTGTTTCGTAGTTAATCCATCTGCGAATAATGAACATTTCTTGCCAAACAATCATTATTTAACTATTGAACAAAGATACAATAATAAACAACAACATCAACAACGAAAATGGTATTGTGCCTTTAAATATCAATTAAATTCAATGTTTCAAAGTCTTGAATGGTAAGAAATGTTCAATACCAATAGGCACTATTTGATTTCACCCATTGAGATCGGAAAGATGGTGTAGTGGCAAAATTTTGCATGATCACTAAAAGATTCTCGAGCAAACTCGATGCCTTAAAAAACCAACCCACCCACCCCAAAAAACTCCCCTGCAAATCAAACCACCAGTGTCACTCAAAGAGATATCAAATGATAACAAAAGCAATCCTCTGTCTGTCGATATTGCATGTGATATAAGATAAATTATATGTAAACTTACCAGGACTCTTACAAAATACAGGTATTCTGCTGCTCCAGAATAGTTTCCACACTCATACTGAAACTTGGCATATGTGTACAATGTGTCTACCATACTGGCTTCAAACTGAAATAGGTAAGAGAGTGATTCATTCCCTAGTCATATCCAGAAACTGTTTATGTAGACACAGTCTTATAATCTGACAATTTACATGCAAAAATGTTAAAGAATATGTACTTACACCATGTTCTTTGTTAAGAAATTCAAACAATTGTCGACCATCCCTATAAATACATAATGTTAAAGTTTGTAAGCCATAAAAAGTACCTGACAGACTGCATTAATCAGTTCAATTTATTGACATCATACTGCTATATATAAAATAATTTACCTTGAACTCTGCATCTGCCTTACAACTTCCGGATCTTCAAAAATCTTGGTAATTAGTTCTGTTTCTGCCTGTAAACTTTTCAATTGTGCCACAACATCTTGTCTTTTGCCCTTTAGACCTAAAATTTGAACATATGATGATATCAAACCAAATCCCACAATGATGAAAGCATCATATTCCATAATACTGCAAGCTCATAATTCAACGTGCATCTTTCTGCTGTACTATGCCAGCAGTCAAAGAAAATCCATGTAATTTCATACTTGCAGACTTAAAGTATATAAGCTATTTTCATGTATGCCATATGCAACCCAGCAGAATTACATACCAATGGAACAAACTAAAAATGGTAATCAGCGAAATTATGACTGGAATTAAGGACATATGAGACATTTCTGATATTTTCTCTAAAATTATCTTTTCATCTCCTCTATATGAAGAGTTCTTGTATGATTTCCAAAATAGGTTTAAATTTTTATATTGTAGTAATATTACCACATTTTGTATATCGGCCTTGGCAGCTCAGTGGCTAGATCACCTAACTTGTAATGCAAGGGTCCTGGTTTTGAAACCCCGATTGTTCCAAAGATTTTTCTCTTTCCTTACTATGGTAATACCCATCTATATATTAGAGCTTAGAGCTGAATTTACATATTTACTTAGAACAACCTGGAACTATCAATATATTCTAACTCTAAAATACTTAACACTCTGAAATTGTCAATTTCATGATAGGTCTTTATTTAAGTGACAAATGCAAAATAGCTTTGGGTGTGTTAGGATGTTTCTTTTCTTTGTCAAAATGTTGAACATACAAGAAAATCATCTTTCTTCAATAGCTGTGGAAGATGAAATAATCATGACTAGATACTACAATATAAGAAATAAATTAAAAAATTACTATTTGTGATTGTAATTAATTCCCAGTTAAGGAATTTTTTCTAATAAACAAGTGTTAATGACTGAAAAATTAGTATGATTATCCAATAATTTTAGTCACTGATTACATTTATGTGTCTCTTGTTTGATTTTTCACAAGCAATGTACAGTTATGATGTAACAAAGTAAATATTAGTCCTAGACTTCTTTAGATTATGATGCCTGTACATATCAGCAACTTTTTTATTATGAACTTTTTATCAGTATTTTCAATGACAATTAGATATCTCTGAAATAACAGGTACAAACCAATGCATGTACATTATTAACTTACCATTTCACACTATGGACAAAATTATTTGTTGCTAAATGATATTGTACATCAGGTACAAATGAGCAGAACATGTTAACTATGATCAGTACCTCTAGTGTAATACATGTATTTCTGTTGATATGGGGTTTTTTTTGCATGTGATTCAATCTAATGATTAAATTCTGTGGAAATCAATTTACATGTACATTGCAATTCAATTAACTCAAATTACACGAAAATCATTACCAGGCATGTAGCAACAAGGGTCTGTCCCTTTTATTATTACAGGAGTTGGTTATTTTTATGTGTAGAGTTTGATCTATAAATAGGCTGTTGCCCCCCTCCCTCCCAATTTAAAAGTAATAGTAGTGAATTGTAGTGGAAACATAAAATTTAACTGATGAATTCAACTGAAGCAGTCTTTGAAATAATCTGGTAGCCCGATGCCCGGTAAAATTGAGAGCGGGCATGTAGAAATTGCACAAACAGAAGCCTGCCGGGCATGTTTCATCATATCGGACATCGGTCCACCTGGACTAAAATGTTTAATTACTTTCTTTGAAATACAAATAATATGGTCTTATTTTCCACATATCTCCCCATATATAAATCATTTAAAAGCGCTATCATCATAACACTCTGATATATCATGAACTTTTTTCAATAAATCCGAATTTCCTCCAATTTTCTTTTTGATTAATACATGTTATGACGTAGATTCACTTACTGTATCCACATGAGAGTTATTAGGTAAGGATAGCGAGTTATTTCATACAGACAAACTATATCTTTAATGCATTTTGTGCAGAAGTAATATCTGAAGAGTGCACTTCGTTTGGGGAATCTAATTACCCAAAGTGGAGATATTGTATACTGCATTGTATGAGGAGACATTAAGATAGATTAATTCATTTATATCAAATTTAGTTTACTTTTATAATTATTATTGACACATGTATATTTAAAGATGAATTAATTTTAATTTACTCCACGAAAGAATTTTAAAGGATAAAAATTTAGTGTAATATTCATGACATAACATAACTCCCTTCTGGATTCAGACTAAGGATAAGTCTATTGACATAATAGATAGTATCACTGGGAGTTTAATCACTGTGTTGTGATGTACTGCCATAATTAAAGAATAGCTGGGTTATTATGGTACTTAGGCAAATTAATCTCAACCATCATACAACTATTAAATTTTAACATACAATTGAATATTCCTACTTTAACATTTTCAATAAAAAATATAATAAAAATATCCCCCTCCCCCAATTAGTTAATACATCATTACCCTATTTTATCTGTAGTTAGTTAGAACATAATCACCCTATTTTTTTTTCTGACTGGTACAGGAAACAGAGATATATTTTTGTTGGCCTGCAGCATGCATTTTTTTTGGGGGGGAGGGGGGGGGGGGGGGGAGGGGGGGGAGGGGGGGGGGGGGAGGGGGGGGGGAGGGGGGGGGGGGCAATCTTAATATTTGTTCAGGCAGGTGAAATTGATAGAAATATATGCCCGTGAAGTCTGCTGTCAACACACTGGCTCCTCCCCATGAATTATCATTTAGAGGCTTGAATTTATTTGATTTTGATTTGATTAAGATTAGGAAGTAAACCCATTCTTCTCCCCCCACCCCCTTTTTTAGGGTGAAAAAAAATAATGCTTTGTGCCACATGCTTTCATCATACTTTTATTTCCAAGTGTCTGGCTTTTTTTTTTTATAAACTTTTAACGGGTTATTTCTGAAATTCCCTGTATTAATTGTATTATTAAATCAAAGAAACTGAACAATGTTTTTATCATTGGTAAAAAACTCTGCATACTTAAGAATTGGTAATTTTTACACTGTTTATAATATCTAAATGTGAAACTTAGGACCAATAAACATGCTCAGTGATTCATTTTGGTGTGGGTCCTGCATAAATTAAGCATGAAATTAAAAATACTCAGGATACATGATTTCAATAAGTGTGCATCCCAACGGATGCATAAAAATGTTGAAATTATTGTGTTATTTTCAGCAATTAGTAAGAAACGAGCTACATACTGAACTGCACACTCAAAATGTTCTGAATGGTAAATTAATTTCATTGGTCAACTTACATTACATTAACTAATGAAACAAAATCACTAAATGATGCATGTGTATATGGCATTATGGTGGGTAAACAAAACTGATGTTGCATTTGTCGCAATACCACATAGAGAGATTGATTTATTGTTGCTTTCCGCCAAACTCAACAATTTTTCAGTTATCTGGTGGCGTCCAGTTTTTATTGGTGGAGGAGAGAACCCAGATAGAATGTACCTGGGAAGAGACCACCGACTTTAAGAAAGTAAACTGACAAACTTTCTCACATATATCGGCGCGAGCGAGATTCAAATCCGCACCGACTAGAGGTGAAAGGCCTTGTGACTTTGAGCATGATGCTCTAACCACTTGGGACTCATTATTGTAATGAATTACTGCATACCCCCACCAAGTAACTGCAAAAATGTAAGCCACTATACATGAAATATCACAAAAAATTATATAACATTTAGAAATGTGTTATGTCCTTAAATATATTGACTACCCAACACCCAATACATCATTCAGAAATGACAAGCATAAATGCGAAATATTTAATTAAGTACATTGTACCTTACATAGACACAAGTCATTTTTCAAGCACAAAACCATTGTGGGATCAGATATTACTCACTGTTTGGTACATCTTGGTCTGGGTATAGATTTTTATGAACATCCATGGCAAAGTCAACCATATTTGTGTTACTCAGCAAATCTAGTTTGCCCTTTAACATTTCTTTCTCATCATAGAGCTAAAATAAAGCAATTACATCAACAATCAACAAAACTTAAACAATGATCTGAGAACCCAAAAATTACTTCTATAATAAATGGGACCAAACAATGATTAAACAATCTACAAATAGCCCATTTTCAAGTTACTGTATTCCAGTGGTATTCTAACATTTACTTTGTACTTGAATCAAGTGATCTGTGTAAAATTGAGGGGCGAATCACTTCCACTAAACTTTGTTTTTATTAGTTCTGTTGTTCTGAGGGAGGCTGTGCACCAGATACAAGGAAGAAGGAGGGGGGGTGGGGGTGGAAATGGGTTCATAGCTGATGTGAAATTCTTTCCATTTCTCACATCTAAACAGCCCAAACTTTGCAGAAAATGACTTGAAGTGTTACTGTGCCGTGACTACAAACTCTCACATCACGACAGTTTATGCTCCAAACATTTTGTAGATTGTGAACCAACACCACGTCATTTTTACCCCCAAGCTTTTTCGGTAAAACAACTACAAATTTTTGCAGGGAACCTGGGGAGCATCATTTATCTAGAAAAGATTAATCAATCACTGGAATGATGACGCCATCGAAATTGGAGACACACCATTCCTTGATAAACAATTCTACTGAAAGTTGACATAGTCTTAGTATGTTATCTTTTCTATAATAGTGACATGTAACTCCTTGATTCAGTAAAAACTGCTTTAATTCTGGTACTTTAAAAACTTTCAAAATTCAAGTTGAAAACCAGATGTTGATGTGCCTGTATCGAGTACAAAGTAAATGTTAGAATCAAGCCGGAATACGGTAACTTGAAAATGGACTATTACCTTAATAATAAACAGGACAAACAATGATACGAGAAGAAGCCACATAACCAGTGCATCTATCTATACCCATTTACTTATATTTATTTTTATGACATGTTCTTCAATCAAAACAGAAGGAATAAAGCACATTTTTTTTTATTATTGTGACATATATTTTCTTTCATTTACAGGAAACATCATGACATGTATAAAAGAAAAGCAGTCAAATCACAGATTCACTACAGTTCGCTGCATAATTTTGCTGTCAATAAATCATTATTATGTTTCTTGTTTTGTTTGGGGTTTTTTTCAGAATTTTAATGTGTCAAAGTTGAAAATATGTATGTCTAACAGAAATAGTTTTGAAAATGAATGCCCACTCAGTGTTTTACCTTTTGAATCCAGAAATCTTTAGATCAAAGCAATATTGTAGTAGTAAGCACATAAACAGTGGTTGAATTTGCTTATTAGGTCATGTTTACCCTGGTCATATATGTCCTGAGCATACATAAACGAAACAAGTACTACCAAAGCTGCACTGTGGTGTTTTGAAAGTCCTCTCTTGTGATAGTATATCTCAATACAAATATATCAAGATATACATCACATACTCTAGGCTACATGAGAGGACTATTTGAAGCAGATTGCAACTCTCTGTGTATGAACTATTAGCAAGCGAGTAACATCATCACGAGCTAATATTTAGAAATGTTAGTCTTCCTTTCATCATTATAGATCAGACAGCCCACAATCATCAGTATTATGTTAATAACTACTTCCCCGGCTTACAAAGGATGTCAATATGGTGATCCAAGCCGGCATTTAAGATAGGTAATCAATATGTCTAATCGTATAGTATTACATTATAAAAACAAAGAATAAGAAATAAAACAATAGACTTGCCTCTTTTACAGATAAAAATTCTAATAAAGGAAACACTAAATGTCGATCTAAGTATTGGCCCATACGCGTGGTCAAGTCGAATTCCGCCATCTTGCCTGAAAGATTGACTAAATGTAAACCGGAAAGGGGTTATTATTCCGGGTAAAATTGAAATAACGCTTTTTGCAACTGATAAGCCTGCAATTGAATGAACATATCGAATATTTAATCAAGATATAAAGAATGTAAATAGAAATATTTTCCAAATTTTATATACGGAAATGTAATCTAATCAATTTCACGAACGACCTACTTAATAATCCACATTTTCATCAAAGGTCAAGGTCACAAGTTCCTTAGAAATTTTTTTTCTTCTCTTTTCTCATTGTAGAAAAATGCAAAACTAACAAAAGGGATGGCGGGTCTTTGATGCTTTGACTTAGATCTGTATGGATAATGGAGGATACAGAGTTTAAAGTTGATGACAGCAAACCACCATATGAGAAATGTGTTTCTAAAGAAGGTAAAACATTGAAAATACTGGTCAGTTCAGAATTATATAGGGTCTAATCTTCATTACTACATAATCATTGAAGCATAGCTTTTAGTGTTTTTGTGTCTTGAAGAGAATATAAATGCTATGATTGACATGGTAAGATAACTTGTGTGATGATAAGCAAGAGAACGGTATTTGACACTAATTCTTTCCCCTTGTATGTATATAGACTCTTTCAAATATATATATATATATATATATATCATCTGCCATGTTTCCTCTGCAAGGAATACCCTTTTAATGTTTAAGAAGGTATTTTGTATGGTTATATTTAATGAGGGTTCTAGTTATACACACACTGAGAGTATTTTGCCATTGACAGATAGATCTAAATACGTTTTTTAATGTTTTAAGGTAATGATTGCAAGGTATCACGTGGTTTATTCTTGTGGTATCTAAAAAGAGATTATTTTTCCTGATTCCGGAATATGTCACACGTTTGAGCATCACTAATGACTGACAATGTAAACAAAGACTTGTGACACAATCTATTAAGAAGACGCACGGTAGTAGAAAAATTTGTTCAGAAAAATACAAGATGAATATAAAATGCATGTGAAAATTCACTGATGTCTAATAATTTTTACATAATAGTTATTAGTTAATAATCCTAGTGTAAGTCTCCATGGTACGTGTAAACCCCTCCCCCTGATAAATCATAATATGTAGGTCCTAATGTTATAAATTTCCTAACATGCATACAGTGTTATTGCAAATAAATTTAAAATGTTGGATATGCGATACCCAAGGTAAGCCGTACACTGAGGAAATGCTAGTTACATAACACATCATTTGTGCAAAAAAGATTCGATAATCTCTATTAAACCTGTCCTAAGTATACTATACATACATTTGTGACAGAAAAACTTACTTTTATCATTGTGTCCTTTAAAAAAAATTGTAAAACACTTACCCAGATTTGACTCCAGTATTTGGTATTTTTTGGTTCTTCAGCTCTTCCAGGTTTGTTCTTATTTTGGATTTCCAACATTTTTGATGTGAGCATCACTTAAGAGACATTATTTGTCGAAATGTGCATCTGGTGTATCAAAATTGTTACCGTTTATATATTTTCTAATGTACAAATTGTTCTTATTATTTTGTAGATCCAGTGTGCCCAGTAGAGTGTGCTGTCTGTCTTCAGCCTTGTATCCATCCTGTCCAGCTGCCCTGTAGACACATTTTCTGTTTCCTATGTGTCAAAGGTGCAGCTCACCGAAGCAAGAGATGTGCCCTTTGTCGTCAAGAGATCGAGTCAGAATTCTTTAACAATCCTAAACTCCTAAGGTATGAAGACCTTGAGAAGACAACAAAGTTTGATAACCAGTACCAGTGGTTCTATCAGGGAGGAAATGGATGGTGGCAGTATGATGATAGAACTAGCCAGGAGTTGGAATCTAAACACAAAAATGGAGAAAAGGTGTTTGAAATCTTGATTGCGGGATTTCTGTATATAATTGACTATGATAATATGATTCAGGTGAGACGCAACGACCGATCAAGGAAACGGAAGATTAGGCGGGATCTTGTTTCTATACCAGGTGTTAAGGGAGTAGCTGGACTAAAATATTCAAAATCTGCATCCCCATCCAATGGACGACCAGTGGGAGATGGAAATGAGCAGTCCAATAACCCTACATTAATAACTTCCAATGTGAGCCGAGCAGCTCGTCGACCCATTATCTCCCATGGCCAGCCGTCAGTGCCCCGCACCCCCAGTAACACCCCTCTGACTGCCAATACTCCTGTTGACAGTCCACCCAGCAGTGTTCAGTCCTCTCAACAAGATCTCACCAGTCATTTACAGAATCTGAACCTGCAAGATGATGATTTGGACACAAACGAAGCCCAGGTGACGAGACATGTCCCCAGTGGAAGCAATGAAGACAGTATGCCTTCACCCAGCAATCCGAGTTCTGACGCTGAAATAGTCCGTCCAAGTAATCCAGCCAGCAGTCGCACTGGGACCAGACAAAACATACAGTATGTCGATTCTGATTCCAGTGACGATGAGATTGTGTAAGTGAACAGTGTTTTGTGTAGAAATATGTGTAGTAACAAAATATAACTTTGCATTATTTATTGTGGAGTAGAAAGCAAGATCAGTATATATATTGCATTTAATACACGACTCAGATTCACAAACTGTTGTTGCTCTAATGATGTATATTACTACATATACAACTGTAGTAACCTTAAATTAGCATATAACTTCAGAGTGATGGTCTTTTTAAAGGATGAGTCCGTTAAATGTCCGATAATAAAAATCAAATCAGATCAATAATTTCATATTTTTTTTGCCAAATCTTTTCCTTCAAATATTGTTCTTTGGTAATTTCAGTTTTAGTTTTTAATTCCATGCACTGTATTTAAGCATTTAGTCTGATTAATATAGCAGGAGTATGTTGCTTACATCAATTTCTCATAGACATTGGCCACACCCCCATTTTACAAGCCTGTACAATACATGCACACATACATTAATGCTTCAGTTTATCGTAAATATGGTCAATAAAAGTGGTTATAATAATCATCCGCATTCATGACAGAAATTGAAAACATGGGCTAATTTGCTATCGATAAAAAAGTATAAAAGTCAAGGGTGACTGTCTTCATTGTAAATAACCAGTTTACCAACTTCAACCTATCTCTGACCTCAATAACAAAGCAATGAACGTGTGAATAAATTCTATGCACTACCACTATGTACGTCATAAGTACATACAGTAAAGACATCATAGTCATTGTCCGAGTTATCACAAGGCAAGTGCTAATATATTCATACTGTCATTGTCCGAGTTATCACAAGGCAAGTGCTAATATATTCATACTGTCATTGTCCGAGTTATCACAAGGCATAGTATATTCATAATGATCACATACTCAAGAGATATTCTGCCTTCTCATTTAAATAATACCTGAATACAATGACGTACAGAGCTGTAATGGTGAAGTTGCAATTGTGAATTATATTTCTATTTAATTGATATTTTGTATATAATGAGATTTTCTCTTGAAAACAACATTTTAATCTATACATAACTTCGAGATTTTTACCAAAATGTTACATTATTCTGATTTAAAAAGGGGAGACTGGGGGTTAAAAAGGAGTGAAATTGAGGGTTAAAAAGGAGTGAAATTGGGGGTTAAAAAGAAGTGAAATTGAGGGTTAAAAGGGGGCCAAATAGGACAGGTTAAAGGACTCATTCTTTATGACCTCTTCTTGTGCTTCTGAATCCTGGTGTTTATTTTCATATATTTTTTGTGTCATAGTTTACTTGCATTGTCAGAATTGTGATTTCATAAGGATATAAATCTGTAAATTTCATTTGAGAAACCGTGATATGTGGGAGAAAATAACACGTGTATATTTAATTAATGTTACAGTAGTAAGGCATTCACTGGTAGCTGTTTTCATATGAGCATATGCTGGTAGTTATCCTATGTCATTAAAGGACTATATGTGATAAGGACTTTATTAGCCCTCTAAAATTAACGTCTGTGCTTTCGTTTCAAAATATATGTTGTGCTAGAATCCCATCGCATTGACTCAGTTGTTATTCTCAGTTTGATCAAGCTGATATAAGATTGAGATGCGGCATCATAAAGATGACATTTTCCCTTGATTTTTGGTATCTTGGCTAAAAGGATTATCTTTCAAACAGTTTTTGTTTTCAAAAAAATTAAACACGGGCTTGGATTGGACAAAAGCTTCATATAAATATAAATTCTACATGTATTTACCATTTTAGTACACATGTGATAGTAAAATTTTGTTTGTCCAAGCTATAGTCTATGTTTCCTAAAGGAAAAATATTGAGAGTGACATTTTAACTAAATTTGAGTACAATTGTGAAACTGAATCACTTTGGATATGATGTACTACAAATGACTATATATCAGAGACAAATTATGTGAAACATAATTGTTGGATATGATCTCTTATGTGAAATAAATAAAAAAAGTCTTCTTTTAAAACTTTAAAATTTTGAATTATGGGTCCAGGAAGGCTATCATAGAGAGTCCTTTCCTAGGAACCTTTTCTCAGTTTTTCTCACTGAATTGAATACTATTACATATACTATGTTTATAATAACTCTCTTGTGAACTGTAAAGAAACTTGCTCTACTATTATATACTGCTGCTGAAATGTTGTATTGATAATTACCTGTATTTGTATTGATAATTACCTGTATTTTATGTGATGCCCCTTTCAATATTTGTGTCTATATGTTTGAATGTTTATTTTTCCTCTGAAATATTTTATTTACAAGGACTGTGTAGATGGGTGAAGTGGCATGAAATGCATTATTTATGTAGAGATATGTATACAAGTAATTATTTGCCATATGTGATACATATGAAGTCCATGTGATTAAAAAGTGCTTGTTTGGTGTCAAGTATTGTTTTTCTTTTCAGTCTTTTAATTAAAGAGATTTTTTCAGGATCCCCAGGATTGAAAACTTCAATACTGATACAGTCAGCACTTACTAAAGTCTCTCTGCCTTTTCTAAATAGAAGCCATTTTCTTGTGATGTACCATTTAAACAATAAAATGCTTTCTTTGTTGTTTTAGCAAGTGATGAAGGTAGCTAGCATTGCAAAAAGAAAAAAATTCATAACCCGCATAAGCGGGTTATGCAAATTTTTCTCCAATGATTGCCATCTTTTCACACACACACCCCCCCCCCCCCCAAAAAAAAAAACAATAAAGAAAGACATTTTTATTGTTTACATGATGTATATTTATATTTTTATGCATTTTTAAAAAAGATTATAAAATAGGTTTAAGCACTAAAATATATCGTTGACCATTTCATTATTTAAAATGGACCAGCTCATTCACCCTTTGACCATTACTATGCTCCATATTTGATAATGATAAGACAGGTGGTACTGAAAAACTGGATCAAACTGATGAAAGCAATGTCAATTTCAAAAGAATAGAAAACAAAAGATTTGGTGAATGTAAATCTATATGTGTAGAAGTGTAAAAGATACGTTTTTTCAATGAGATAAACTTATATTACATGACAGCTTAGACAAAACTGTTCTATAAGAAACTTTGATTTTAAGGAGGAATACTAAATCATTATAATTTGTGGCATAGTGGTTGGGCTGTTAGACTCTTGACCTAAAGGTTGTGGGTTCAAGTCCTGGCCACAGCAGGACCGACGTTGTGTCCTTGGAAAAGGCACTTTACACGAATTTCCTCACTCCACCCAAGTGTAAAAGGGTACCTGGATATAGACAGTGAAAGAATTGTTAAAATGTTAGTGCTCTAGCGCCTTAATGGCAGCTTGCACTAAGAAAGCTCTGGAATGTTATATGGTCTGCTGGGGTAATAATGTATTGTAAAGCGCTTTGAGCAGCATATGCTGGAAAAAGCGCTATATAAAAACCAGTCATTATTATAATGGCCGACTTCCTTTTGAAAAATATAAATATCAGCAATACGTGTATATTCCTCTTAAGTTTAATCGCCTAGCTGGGTAACTCAGTAGCTCTACACCTAGACTGCTGATCTGTAGTTAATGTGTTTGAGTCTAGCAGAGGTTTCAATTTTTTTTTAAATTTCTATTTAAACTGCATTTTTTTTTTCACTAAATGAGGTAAACTTGAAACTTCTCAATTTCAAATTATTATTGTACAGATTGTCCACTTTTCTTACATATCAGATTTTACTGTTGTGCTATTCCTCCAAATGAAAATTTGCTGGTTCGAATTTGTTACAACTTCAATGTTGTGTTTGACTCTACTGAGTGGATTAAAGGACTTCATTCCGGGATCACAGGGAACTCCCTGAACCTGCAAACTGTTGATGGCTGCTTATTGCATTTTTACACACCCACCATCAGATGGGACATACTGTGTTAAGATGCTGTCCGTTCAAGGTAATTTTTTTCCGGACCATAACAGATGTATGTACAGCATTGAAATTTGGTCACAATTTCTCCCTCAAGAAATCTAAGAGCCTGTTTGCATATCAGCTGAATTGGTGCACTGAATTACTTTGGGGCTATAAATTGGTCAAAAATATTTTTCCACTATTTTTTCCATTACAGAAAATATATGGCCCTGAAATTTAGTCACAAGCTTCCTCTTGGAGGAACACAAGTTCAGTTTGCATTTCAACTGGATTGGTGCACCAGGACCTATTTTAGGGCTAAAAGCAGGTCAAGAATTTTCCAGATTTTTTTCATTATGGATACAGGTATTGCCCTGAAATTTTGTCACAACCTTCCTTTCAGAGAAATACATAATTCATTCACATTTCAGCTTAATTGGTGCACCATGATCTACTTTAGGTCAAATTGTTTCCTGGACTTTTTCTCAACATGGATACAGATATTTCACAGACATTTTGTCACACCCTCACTCTTTGATAAATATATAACCAGTTCACATGTCAGATGGATTTGTGGACAATGACCTACTTTATGGCTAAAAGTAGGTCACACAGTTTTCCAGACTTTATTCTGTTATGGATACAGGTATTGCCCAAAATTTACTCCCTTTCAGTTTGAATTTCACTATCTGACAGGCGTATGATGTACTGTTTGCAACATGTACTTGTTTCCTTATGCTATTATGAGACATTTTGTTACCTGGCAAATTCAGTGAGTCACTAGTTAAGAGTGATCATGGTGATTTTCTGAACAAATTTTTGGTGAATGTACTGGATTTACCATGTCTCTTCCACTCCATGTGAAGGTCAGCCATCATGAAATTTGTAACCAAGAAACAAAGAAAACAGAGGCCCATGGTCCTTAATGACCACCCAAGAAACTTAAATAGGCATATTTGTAAAGCACGTATCCCCTTACCCCAGTTGAAATCCATGTTTTGAAAAATGGTGGTCATTTGACCTGAAAACCAACAAGAGATCTATCGGTGATATTTAATTTGCCTATTAAGTTTGATTCTTTTTAGAATGCGGGTTTTTTCTATTAGTCATCTGACAACTACTGTATGTATGCTACTGTACCAGTCCAGCAGGTTTGCACCTGACTAGAGATTCAGGGTTCAAATCCCTGTCTGTCACATTTAGTGGACTTGCAGGTGGAAGTTCTGGCAGAGTTGTGTGTCTTCGAGGGCAAAGACAATTTGAGGAGGGAGGAATGTAGCAGTCAAATGAGTTCAATTGTGGGTGACAAGATAGTTCAGTTGGTAAAGCACCTGACTAGAGATTCAGGAAGCCCAGGTATGAATACCAGTCTGATCAAATGTATTTTCTCCCTTCTGATTATACTATAAATCATTCAATCACAAGATCAATACAGGTCACAACCAACAAGTCTATGAAATTTGATAACCATTGGAAAAAGGTTTGTGGTCAGGTAACATTGCTAAATAGTGGTTTGGTATTTGACAAATGTATTTACATAGTGACTCAACCTCATGGTCAGAAACTAGAGGTATAAAGTCTGCCTCGGAGTCAAATGTCCAAGAAGTTCACTAGCTTCCCTTCAATGTGACCCAGTTTTCCCTTCTTGTAATCAGCAGTGCTTGTAAGATTGTTGGAAGGAAGTTGTAGAACTTAATTGTTCAGGTATCTAAATCATGCATGTATCCTATACTAAACTCTACACCCCTATTGTGGTTTAATCTGACCTCAGGGATTATGGTTCAAGCTTAATAGTTTCATCGATTTACACACAATTATAAAGGTTTCATGCCAGTTTTGGCATCCTTGGTGGTTAATTTTTGAGAAGAACCCTGGAACATTGTTCCATGTGTTAAAGGAAAACTAAAAAGATGTAGTTTCAAAATTTATATTGTAAAAGAGAACTTTGATCAACACAGATCTTATTTTCAAACAAACAGTAATAAATGAACAAAGTTTCTATAACTGTTTTAAGTCATAACTAATCCTGAATTCATAGACTTCCCTGATTGATATGCTTAAAAGATTTCATTTTACTCATAACTGAAATTTCATTTCATTATCCTCATAATTTTGAACTAATTAGCAAAATCACCTACTTCAGGGTACATTCATTCAATTCATGGGAAATTATTTATTTTAAAAAAAAATCGTCCTGCGAATTTCTGTACAATATCGTGATACTACTGATGACCTTAACTTTTGATCTTGGAAGTGATTGAGGTCATTCATTCATGATAGAGACCCTTCATGTGAAATTTCATTGCTGAATCTTGAATAGTATTGAAATATCATCTGCAAATGATATCTTACCATTATGATATGAACCAGTGACCTCAATGTTTAGATCTGAAAAGGGGGGCCTCCGTGGCCGAGTGGTTAGAGCATCGGGCTCAAAATCACAAAGCCTCTCACCTCTGTCGGCGTGTGTTCAAATCTCGGCCGCGGCGTTATGTGAGCAAGTTTGCCAGTTTACTTGCAGAAGGTCGGTGGTCTCTTCCCAGGTACAATGTATCTGGGTTCTCTCCTCCACCAACAAAAACTGGACGCCACCAGATAACTGAAAAATTGTTGAGTGTGGCGGAAAGCAATAAATAATCAATCAATCAATCAATCAATAGATCTGAAAAAAAAACCCAGGTCATTCTTAAGGAGGAATAACATACCAAATTTTGATATGTATAGAAAGTGTAAGATATGTATAATATTTTGAAATTGACCTTATTTAGTTAAAAAATGCAGTTTTAGTAATCTGAAAAAGGAATTAAAACCCCTGCTAGACTCACATGCACAAACTACAAATCAAAAGTCAACATGTTAACCTATTGAGCTACACAGCTAGATTTAAAAGGGATAAACAAGTATTGGTGATATTTATATTTTCATTCACATTTCAATAGGAAGTCAGTCATTATGATGATGAAGTATTCCTCCTACAGTCATCAAAACTCTTCAAGTAAAATTTCATTGCCAAGGTTCAAATAGTATCTGAAACATCATCCAGAAAAATTTCTTATCAAATCCTTGACCTTCCTAATTTGAAATTAGTAGGGTCATCCCATTTCATTGAATATTTGAGATATTATCTACGAAATCTAAGTCTTACAGACTGACCGACAGATTGACTCACAAATTAATATCTCCCACTTTCATGGAAGAATGGGACAAAACATTCATAAAACCATAGTATTACATAACTATCACAAAACACAGTCCTGATATGTAACTGTATCAAGCAGAGCTTATACAAACAGTGGAAGCATATACGATTATGTTACACTGGGTCCAAATGCACAATGGAATGTTCCACTTTCATAAATGTGGATGAGTAACATTGTGAACTGTATAAAGATCACTACAACACTTATGGTATAAATACAGTCAGTAACAGTATATGGCAGTCTTGTTGCAAAAGCATATTTTAAAATCTTCTAAAAAGTATGGAAAATGTCACACCAGACAGCAATTTGGTATAGAGTATACAATACATAGAGGAAAATAGCAAATATAAATGCTTCATTTGTTCATAAAATCTTTTAAAAACTCAATACCCTCATAAAGCTTAGTTCTGTAAATATCAATACACAATCATATTGTCAATCACATGGAGTAAATAAAAAACTTAAAGCTATGCTTGAGATCTGAATGACATCCAAACACATCCTAGTAAAGTTCCAAATAGGCTGATCTTCCAGTACATTGATCGTGTGGCAGGATTTGACAACATCAAATAGAGGCAGCCATTATAAAAGATGGCTGCTGGCAAGGTTTGAACAAGAGAGATCTGCAGACGTTTACTGTCTCCTTGAAATCTGCCAGCTTTGTCTCTGTCCACTGAATAGAAATGGGACAACAACCTGTAAATTTAAACACGAATCTGATAAACCACAATGCTTAGCAGAGCTTTCTTACTCATCAAGGAAGTGATATAGACATATTCATTTTGCTGTTTTGTGTTCTATTAGCTTTCTTTTATTGAGGCCCCATGTACGTCTTGGACGGACCAAACTAGAATGTACACTACACACACACACACACACACACACACACACACACACACACACACACACCACACACACACACACACACACACACATATATATAAATAATATTTCAGAAATAAATTTCATTTTTAAAAATACTTGAGGGTATATGAAGTGCAATGCTTCAAGCTGGCTTACTTAATGAAACATGTTAGCACGTCATGAAAAGTATGCCGACATGAAGCATTGCAGTTCATACCCTCATATATTTTCAAAACTAAAGTTTATTTCTTATATTTACATTCTACTTTCATTTCTGTCAAATTTCCCAGCCATTATAATAGACATACTATATCCATCAGTATTTATACATGCACTGTATACAGCTGCAACACATTCATGAAGAAATGGCTATCATTACAATTTGTAAAGATATCAAAAACAAGAAAATTAGAAATGTAATTAATATTATATCAACTCATACGACAAGCAAATTATAGATAATACCATCTAGATACCCTCTATGTTGAATATCAACATAATATTGTCAAATAATATACACATTAATTGTAAACACATATACACAGAGCATTCTACAAGTATGTACAAACCTGTCTTTTTTCTGAAACTGTTGATCTAACCAAGCTTGTAATTTGTTAACATCATCTGGTACATCAGTCATTTTTATTTTTTCAATGTTTAAGTGAATTTCAGGTGAGGTTTGCATTAGGAATTCTGAAAACATGTGGATATCATAGAGTACATGTAGTTTAAGAAAACATCAAAATTTAATTCATTAACAATTATCACAATTTACATTCTGTCGGGTGATAATTTGATAATCATCACAGATAGAGACTTACAATAAAATTCCTGCACTTTTCATTTAATGAGAGTGAGCACTTTTGTGTATTTGGAAAGCTGCAACGTACTGCATTAGAAGTGTAAATATTTTCTACTATCTATACACACCTGGCATTCCAGGAGCCTCCTGTCTGGCCCCAGCACTGCTCACCGTGTGGCTATAGGCTATTGTGACGTCATAAATCACCGAAACATGCTCTCTCATTTGTTCCACACAAACTTGCAATGCTCCTATTTTGGGAAGCAGTACATACTCGGGTGGATTTATGCCTGTGGAGAAAGCTGGATTTTAAAATGCTTAAAGTACTCTAGAAAATCAGAATTCATTATATGCATTCATATTTCTATTTTCTGAAGATTTAAACATATTTATGAAACTTTATTTTCACAAGATGGACCTAGATTTGTATGAGAGATGAAATTTTCACTGGCTATTTTTGTACTTCTAACTATAAGGATTAGACAGCAGACTTGGGGGTATATAAGCCTTCTCCTTTAAGGATTAGACAGCAGACTTGGGGGTATATAAGCCTTCTCCTTTAAGAATTAGGCAGCAGACTCGGGTATATTAGCCTTGTCCTTTAAGGATTAGGCAGCAGACTCGGGTATATTAGCCTTCTCCTTTAAGGAGTAGGCAGCAGGCTCGGGGTATATAAGCCTTCCCCTTTAAGGAACAAGGTACTGGAATGACGATATAAAGACATATGAGAGAAATTATGTAATGAACAATGACACTGTCTTGATGATATGAAAAGATTATCATATAGAAAAGAGTAACACAACAACATAACTAAAGAAGTTTGATTCACAAGTTTGTAATATTGCCATATTACATGAAATAGAAAAGCCTTACAAAGAAATCCTGATCTACAGTTGAAATTTGAGTGATGCTTAATGACACAACTAACAAAAGTTGATAACTCCATGAACATAAAGAACAAGAAGTGTTCATAAAATTTTGGTGAGAGGTGACAGATACTAAGAAACAGAAAAAAAAAATATCTAACATGGTCTGAACACTGGTCACTGTAGGAAAATAACAAATATAATGTTTGGGTGGCCTTTTTTTGATTCAATGAAAATCATCCCCACCCCCCAAAAAAATTTTTTTACTTGGTTTCTAGCTCACCAATGCACACACTGAAAGCAAGTTTTTTTGTCTTTTTTTTTTTGGGGGGGGGGGGGGGGGGGGGAGGGGGGGATTGTCTAAAATTCATTGAAAAAATTTTAGTTATGTCTGAATTAACCCTTTATATATACTGATTAGAAATTTATAGCTGACAATGGAAGTTAGTGCTATCTTGTTATTTTTGATATAAACAAACTCTCTGAGTCTGTGGTTTAAACAGACTGGTCCATGTTTATGTAAACAGTCATGTTCATTGATTGATTGACTGTATACACATTACATTTATTTTGCATTACCTCTCTTTTCTGCTAACATTCTTGTTTTATGTACAAGATCTTTATTGGTGGGATTGAACCTCGTTCCCTCTGGAAAAATTATCATCCAAACCTTAAGAAGGAAAAAATATGGTTAAGATAAATCAAGCTTATATTGAAAATTCATTTTACTATCACATGTTTCCAGGCTTGCAATGAAGTGGGCTGTGTCTCTAGTCAATCTGATCCACAGTTTATGTTAGATCAGCTCGCATACTCAATGAGCAGATTAAAGGATCTCATTTTAATTAGGTTGTGCTCTAGTTGATTTTTTTTTTGTTTACTTCTATTGCATGCTTCTTATTGGTCACCTGACAAAATGTTAAACTGTACAGTTCTAGATACCTGTAATTGTAAAGCTTTTGAAAAAATATCAACATGGATGTTCACTAAATTCATTTATCTGAACACTTTATTTAAGGAGGAATAATACCAGAAAAACCTGATATGAATAAAAAGTGGAGGAGATGTACAATAATATTTTGAAACTTTAGACTTTCAAATTTACTTTATTTAGTCAAAAAAAAAATTCCTGCAGTTTTAGTAGACAGTAATTTGAGAAAAATCTAGAATCCCTGCTGGACTCGAACCTGCAGTCTACAGATTAGTAGTTGACACTACCTAGCTAGGTGATTAAAATCTAAAAAAAATCTAAAAAAGAAATAGACAAATATTGCTGATATTTATATTTTCATTCATGTTTTAAAACAAAGTCAGCCATTATGGTGATGTACAGTATAGTGATGTGTAGTATAGTATCTCCTTTAAAAAAGTCTGACACATTCAACAGGTAAGATCAACAGTGAAATAAAGGAAAACAGATGGCTAATACACAGTCTCAACACCACTTACTGGTTCCTTTCTCACAGTAAACCTCTTCACTTGTTTTTCCATAGACTGTTTACTAAAATTTCCTCTTCTTACATAAATACAATCATGCTGTAAAATAATAAAGCATTTTATATCCCCTTTCCAATGAACTGACATTCCAAGGGATTAAACTCTCATAAAAAAGAAATAAATGTACTTCGCATCCTTACTTGCTTGAAGTAAAAGCCATAGAGAGGGAAATATTTCAGTCCGTCCTTTATAACATATCTAACATGTCCTAGAGATTGGTGTTGTAAGGCTACTATATTGGCAACAATCCAATCCACTAAGTAACAACAAAAGCATAATGTCATAAAATCTTCACATGCACAAAATGTCTGTAAGAGATTCTGCATTGAATTTGAACTGATAGAAAAAAAACTTCACATCTTACTTGTTGATTGGTGATTACATATGAAGACAGCATTTTCATTTGGATTAGCCAGAGCTTCAGCATCACCGTATGTGTGTATCTATTTAAAGAAAGCAAAATTCAATATCAAAATGAATTCAGATCCTGAATTGCTTACCTAAGTTGAATGCCAGTAACTTAATAGTAAGTTCTAAATCAGTAATATTAAATTTCTTAGACAGTGAACTAAGTACATGTATTAACATCACTTTATTCTGTTGACCAGGTGTCCGAGTAGTGTAGTGGTTAATGCACATTCTCCTCATTGCTGCTGCGACAGCAGTTCAGTCCCCATGATTGGCAGTTTTGTATGCGAGAGGATTCTGCCTGCTCAGACACATGGGTTTCCTCTGGGTACTCTGGTTTCCTCTCACCAAATGACCCCCAACACCAACATTTGTACAAGTGAATAGCTAGTATATATTGCAAGCTATGGCTGAAATGTAAGCTTCTCTCCTTTTTCATGTGAAAAGGGAGAGGAGTGTACATATCAGCCATGGCTTGTGATGATGGTATATAGCTAATGTTCCTTGTTGTGTATGTCCAACTTTAAAAATAAAGATTATTATCATATTGACTTTTGCCATTCATGTGTATATAATGTGTTTGGTTGTTTGTTTCCCATCGAGAATTTTTCATTCATATGTCACCAGTTGTAGGTGAAGTATCACAGATTTAGACCTATGCTTAGCACTCAGGACCATTGCAATGAGTGTTCTTTAACATGCCACTATCTGCAGCAACATGGCATCTCTGTTTTTACGGCCATATCCAGAAGACCCATGATTCTCATTTCATTATTAATTGTTTATTCATTAGAGACAGAGGAAAATGCATGACACAAGATCAGGTCAACCGTACTTGGTACAAAGATTGCACAGCATCTTTGCTTTGAGGTCTGAAGTAAAACCAAGATTATTCCTTGTAATGTGTCTATTACACATTGCAAATGACTTGACAATATATCTCTTGAATTGTTCACATAACTACAGAAATATTTCAAAACATATTTTCATTTTATTACATGCATTAGACCATTTCTTTCATAGGATTGCAAATGACTTGACAATATATCTCTTGAATTGTTCAAATAACTACAGAAATATTTCAAAACATATTTTCATTTTATTACATGCATTAGACCATTTCTTTCACAGGAGTGACAAATTATTCCCATAGCCTTCTTACATTACATTCATTACTTAATCTTTAACTAGACAGATGCAATTTTTAGCTCTTATCAAAATGATTTCTGCATGTTCAGCTGAACACATTGAAACAACATGGCTTAGATCATTATTCTGAGGGACAAATGAAATCACAGTCTAATCAAAATTATCTTTGTATGTCCAACTGAACTCCTTGAAACACCATGGCTTAGGTCATTCCCATGAGATAATACCTCTTTCTGTTGTGTGGTGTGCTGCTTAAATTTATATCATTAATGCTGGAAACAAATTAATTATTCATGATACATTTTATGAGATTTTAAAGAATGTTCCTCTGAAAGGGGAGTGGGTGGTAGGGAAAAACCATTTAAAAGATATGAAACACTTTATCAATACACACTCTGAATCAAGAAAATGTATATTTAATATTCAACAGAATGAGCAATGAGCATCATGAGTGTTCTCTAGTGTGTAAAGGTCACAGTGCAAGGTCACTGACAAGAAGAAAGATTTTTTTCCTTTCTTACTACTTTTCTTTTTTTTTATTTTTCTCTTTCTCCAGACTGAATGCATGTCTATTAAGCAGAACCTATACCAGCCAAAATTTGAAGGGTATGGAAATTCAGAAATATGTTTTCACAAAACTCATGTTTGTTACATATTTGAGGATCTATAAAATTAGACAGATTACAGACAGAACTTTGAAATTTTAAATGATCCATTCCAAATATGTTATGATATCTGTCCATGTCCAGCATAGGGGGTCATAATACCTATTTTTGGCCATAATATATTTTTACACTAAGGCTGCGAAAGGATATAATTCAATTGTCCATTTATAAATGTGCCTCTTGAGGGATGAATATCTAAATAGTAAATTTACAATTGTTTCTAGAGGCAGATCCAGCTTTTGGGTATAGTGTAGGAATCCATTAACTGCCTATTATATATCCCCAGTGGCTTCCCAGAGAAAGGGACAGAGCATTTGCAAAGACGAAAGAGGGTCAAACAGATATCACAGATACATCATTACATATTCAGTCAGTGACGATTTCAGATCAAACAGGCAGAAATGGTCTTTCTAGCAGTATTTTCTCTCACTCCGCGGAACAAGTACCCCCTCATCTTACCTCAGCACCAGTGTAACAGTGCATGAAAAACAAGACGTATCTCTGGTAGGTTGCGTAGAGAAGGTCATCTGCAGATCTGTATACACGCCTCGGTAAGGGCAAAGTGAGAAATCGGATAGCCGCCCAAACCGTAATATGTATAGGAGCAGCACTAAGCAATGCAGTTGCGGGGAATATCCAGCGTAGATACTGCATATGTACCAAAATCGACAACATTTCTCATAACAATTATTTTGTTTACGCTTAACATGTGCTACTTCCGGTAATTCGGTACAACGAACAAGTTGTACCATTAATTATTCATATGACCTGGCAATGTCTGGAAATTTGGGAGCATTATGCCAGGACACCAGGATAAATGTCTAGAATGCTTTGAGATACTTTGTTTTCTTATTACGTGATAAAAACACTCTTTGAAATAGTTTTCAGTTATCTTTTATGAAGTAGTCTAGCGGTATATCAAAAATTCATAATACACACCCACTGTACAATTTGAAAAAGTCAATAAATTAAAGTGTATGTAGGCTAAATTCTAAATAGGCCCCAGACTAGTACTGTAGTCTCTTTATTGCATTATTCTTTGTTGAACCGCTACTTAAGAATTTGTGAATCGCATGTTTTCTATTAATTTGCATGGACTACATTGAGTTTGACCTCAGTAAGATTTATGGCGCGATGTAATTGTGACGTCATTAATAATAACAATTGTGACGTCATAATATTTTCCCCTCTATCTGTTGTCATCATATTTGTTATCACCATATTTGTTATCACCATAGGTTAGTAAACATAAAAAGGAGCAATGTAATATGGCAAGGAGATTACCTTCAAAGAATAACAAAAAGAAACCAATACTTGGAAAGGATGAAGTTAAAGCAAATGAAAAAGATATCTATGCGCTTGGTCTGCTTCGAAAATTGACTCTCTCGGCTAAAAGTAGCAAAAGAAAGGTCTGTTCCACTTAAATTAATTATACATATATGTAACGTGGAGAACTTTAACAACACTCATATCGCTCGTCTATCTAACAATACCTGACATATTTTATTTATTATTACTATTGGGTTTTTTTTTATTTATTTGTTTTTTTATTTTATTTTATTATTTTTAGAATCATGAAGATCAAGGTACATCAGGTAAGTTGTGATAATTCTTTTGCTATATATTACCAAGTAATAGTTAATCAACGTAATGTGCGTGTCTTGAACTAAATTTAAGAACATTAAATTGAAATGAATAGTAAAGAAGATTACTTTAGGAGGTTTGAGCTTATTTTATTGTAACTGAATTTATAAAAGGATTGAGCACACTTTCTTAAAACGTAGAAAGCTCTCTCCCATATGCATGTTTATATGACAAACTATTTTGGTATGCATGGTTAAAAGATATTGTAAATGTGGTTATAACCTAACCCAGTGCATATTGATTGCTTAGAGGAAAACAAAGTAATAACATATACAAAATATATACTTATTTATATAAATATGTTTGATAAAAGCTTGTATGATAATAAACAAATATTCATTTTCAACATATTTATAGCAATGTCGCCCCAAAGAAGAACATGGGTGTTGACAATATGCAGGTTACTAATTCCGAATATGCCTTGCTTATTTTTACATTTTTTTTTTTTAACAGTGGAAAGTTGTTTTCTCGTCCATCTTATTCTACAGGGGTTTTTTTTTGGGGGGGGGGGGGGGGGGGGAGAAGAGAGAGAGAGAGAGAGAGAGAGAGAGAGAGAGAGAGAGAGAGAGAGAGAGAGAGAGAGAGAGAGAGAGAGAGATGGTGTGCATTTAAGTACACTACAGGTTTTAAAATTATTGTTGTAGTTGTTGCCATTGTTATAGTATGTATTAAAATGAATCATATACAAATGTTGTTTTCCATTCGGTATCTAGGAAACGTAGAACTACCAGCATGCTTTGGCGATATTACTAGTGATAATATTGCAGCCTTAAAAAATGTGAGTATTTCCACACACCTGTGTGAGTAGTTTTATACACCAGTAAATTTGTGAGTAGTTTTATACACCTGTAAGTTGTGAGTAGTTTTATACACCTGTAAGTTGTGAGTAGTTTTAAACACCAGTAAATTTGTGAGTTGTTTTATACATCAGTAAATTGTGAGTAGTTTTATACACCTGTAAGTTTTGAGTAGTTCCACACACCTGTAAGTAGTGAGTAATTTTATAGACATGTAAATTGTGAGTAGTTTTATACACCTGTTTACATGTTTAGGTTCGGCATGTCCTCGTTATTCTAGTATTGGTGAAAGATTTTTTATGGATGGGCTTTTACAAGATAATTTGTTTTCAGTGTTTGGAAATTCATTTCCTGAAACAATAATAATAATAATAATAATAAATCGATTGACACTCTTGGAATTTTATTTTTTCTAATTCATTAGGGTGACTTTCATATTTCTTCAGTTATTTTCCTTATCTTTTTTAGTTGTATTTTTATTGTGCTTAACCAATCAGGAAGTCATACAAAGTAAATGATATGTGTAAGTATTGCTATTCGATGTATGTAAAAAGAAAAAAGAAAACTACAGAATACCTTGAGCCATATGAGCAGGAAGATACTACGGGTAATTCATTGTATACAGAAGAATGGAAACTCACCCCTACACAGGCGGAAATAAAATATAACACAAAGGGTACAAAATTTCAGGTGTAAACTTGATGACTTTCGGATAGTACGCAATGAATAATTTTTATTTATTTTTTTTTTTTTAAAGATTATTATTCAGGACGAGAGAATTACCTATTATAGCTGAAAAAATTACATTTAACAATGAATTACTAGTCCAGTGTTCTGTATACAATGAATTACCCGTAGTATCTTCCTGCTCATATGGCTCAAGGTATTCTGTAGTTTTCTTTTTTATTTTTACATACATCGAATAGCAATACTTACACATATCATTTACTTTGTGTTTTGTTGGTATTAAACTTTTAGTCTTTCATTGTTACATTCTATAATTTTCGATGTGTACTGACCTGCCACATTAAAATTAAAAAAAAAATCTAAAAAAAAAAACAAAAACAAAAAAAACAAACAAAAAAAAGAGTTATATTTCAAAACATTGATTATCAAATATGAATTATACAAAGAATAAATTTCTGGTTTGTTTGTGTTACATGTGAAATGAAAAGAATAAAGTTTCTGTTAGAATATCGAACAATGTTTAGTTCAGCAGAGATTTGACCTTCGTCGGTCCTTCTGTCGTGTAGACTTTCATTTTCGACTTTTCAAGAATCGAATGACCAATTTCAACCAAACTTAGCTATGAACATCCTTTATGAAAGGGGATTTAAGTTTACTGAATGAAAGATCATATCTCCTTTTTAAAAGAGTTACTTGGTAATAAAAGTATATATAGAAGAGGGGGGGGGGGGGGTTGGGGGGGGGTTGTTTGGGGGTTTTTTTTGTTTTGTTTTTTTGGGGGTTTTTTTGTTGTTTAGGAATGTTCTCAAGAACTGCTGGACCAAAAATGAGCAATAACTAGCATAGAAGTTTCTTATTATAACGAGGATTCATTTGTTCAAATCATTTCCCCCGGATCCAGGGTGGATTTTCTTTAGGTTTTGCTTCTATATGCAAGCATCTTCATGCAATTTATCCACCCCATGGCTTCCGGGGTTAAGTAAGTCACAGTGGCGGTTTTAAAAATTTACATTTAATACACACGTCTGTGGAGGGATGGTGGTGTTATTATCAAGACGTACGGAAGCCCATATAGGACCTATCAAAAAATATTTTTGAATTTGTTATAACGAATTCTTGAATTTGTTAAAACGAATTTAAATCGTTATAACGAATTGTTGAATCCGTTATAACGAATTTAATTTGTTATAACAAATTTTAGGAATTCGTTATAACGAATTTAATCTGTTATAACAAATTCGCTGAATTCGTTATTTCAAATTTTGAAATCTGTTTTAACAAATTAAATTTGAAATAACGAATTCTTGAATTCGTTATTTCAAAGATTGAATTCGTATTTTCGGTTTTTTAAAATCTGTTATAACGTATTTTCATCCAATTCGTGATAACAAATTAAAGAGTGTCAAAATTTCAATGTTATAAATCCGTTATCACGGACTGTGATCTGTGATAACAAATAAATAAATTTGTTATAACAAATTATAAAATTGTTATTTCAATCTCCAATGCAATCTGATGAAAATACGTTATAACAGATTTTAAAAAACCGAAAATACGAATTCAATCTTTGAAATAACGAATTCAAGAATTCGTTATTTCAAATTTAATTTGTTAAAACAGATTTCAAAATTTGAAATAACGAATTCAGCGAATTTGTTATAACAGATTAAATTCGTTATAACGAATTCCAGGAATTCGTTATAACGAATTTAAATCGTTATAACGGATTCAACAATTCGTTATAACGATTTAAATTCGTTTTAACAAATTCAAGAATTCGTTATATCAAATTCAAAAATATTTTTTAATAGGTCCTAAATGGGCTTCCGTAAAGACGCAATACTAATATTGCTGATATTTATATTTTCATTCATGTTTTAAAAGGAAACCAGCCATTAAGGTGACGTAGTATAGTACCTCCTTTAAAAAAGTCTGACACATTCAACAGGTAAAATCAACAGTGAAATAAAGGAAAAGAGATGGCTAATACACAGTATCTATACTACTTACTGGTATTGCTCGATTTTTTCCCCACATGATTGATATTAGATCCTTTCGCAATATGTAGTTTAATTATTATTATTATTTTACATATCATACTTGAAAACTGTGATGGAAAATTATGCGCACCGTTGACATTTGTTTTCTCAAAAATTTGACAAAACTCTCATTTGATTAATTTTATTTTGATCATTTTTTTTTGGGGGGGGGGGGGGGGTACCTTTTGTAAACAGTTGAAAATATACCATGTTTGTGACGTCATAAAATATATTCCTATTGATTTTGCTAAACACCCGAAGCAATCCAAAATTATATGGAGCGTTAAATTAACATAAACTTAACTAATTGAATATATCTTTAATTACTTAAAGATATCGTCAATTCATTTAAGGTGCACAACATCTCTTCAAATAATTAACGATATCGTCAATTGTGAATTATTGCGCGCATAAATATTGCGCGCATTAATTGAATTGGTGATAGCATTAATTATTCAGCTTAATTGATATAATTAAATTATTGCTCTCTCGAAATGAATTGATGATATCATCAATTCAGTTAATGTGCACATTCATTCAATTAATGCGCGCAATAATTGATTTATTGCTCTCTTCAATTGAATTCATGATATTAATTCAGTTTATGATTCTTTTAGAGAGAACAACTATTTAATTTGAGATATATTAACTTCAACACATCCACAATTGAATTAATGATTTTTTTAATTGAATTGCTGCTCTCTTTAAAAGAATTGATGCGCGCATTAATTCCTTATACAAAATCGTTTTGAATAATAAAGATATCTTCAACTGAATTAGGGGTCACTAAATCATTTATAAGAGCTCCAAATTAAATTTTGCGAACAATAATTTCATCACATCGATGCACTTGTCAATTGAATTATTGCGTGCATCAAATTGCGTTCATTAATTGGTTTGATGGGCGCGAAAAATATCTTTAAGTTTTGAGTCCATGTTAATCTGGCACTCTATAGAATTAACCCTGTGTATCTGTTTAGAATTCCTATTCGCCAAATTTTTTACAAAAGCAAAAAGAAAATAAATTTTAAAAGCAATGAATTAAAGCAAAAGGAGGAACACTGACGCTGTACATATACATGTATAAAAATTGTGCATTTTCATGACAATGTCAATTACAACATAATAAGAGAAGAACTAAATAGTTGTAAAGTTGTAAGAACTGTTTTCAGCTATTTAATATGCTGGACGCTGCTCACACTGGTTCGCTGACCACAGAGGATCTGTACGAGGGTCTGAAGCGGATCGATAATGAGGTCACGTGGGAAGAGGCCAACTCAGTCCTGAAAAGATTGGACCAAGATGGTGATGGAGTGATCAATTTTGATGATCTCTTGCTTTACATGACACAAGGAGATCTGCAAAATGGAGGTGATTTTGTGAATGTTGGACATCCAATAAAACTGTTAATACAAGAAGTTGAAACCATGAAGATAAATTCCTACATTAACATTGAATGTATATAATTTGACGATTACCTTCGATAGGGTTCTTCATATTGCGTATATGCCTATGTACTTGCAAAATAAAATTTTATGTTTATGCGCTTTCTTTCAATCAAGATTTAATGTATAAATATCAATATATGCTTTCTTTAGACATGAATAGAGAAATCAGAGGGAACGCTTCCCGTCGCCAGAGATTGCTCCGTACGGAGATTACCCAATTCTCTCCAAAGAAAACCATTGGGGACAATTTGCAGTACGTCGCCAATCGGCAACCACATGTTCTAAAACACTACACGGTAGGAGCGCGACTGGTTGGTCTAACTGAGCGCCAGGTCGCACTCCAAATGAAGAAAATAACAGACAAGCCGATGAAAAGCGATTCCCCGTATGCAACACCTTTACAATTTGCTTCTCCAACACCTCGACCACCTGCTTTGAAAGCCACGCATCGACCAGGTCAGGTATGTTCTAGGTAGAAACCAGTGGTTATTGATAGGAGACCATTGCAGAATCTTGATTCAGATGTGGTATGATGTGCATGTATTATCAATCATTATCATTTTAATATCCTTGTGTTCTTCGATCGATCAGAGAAAACGTTGATGTAGTATCACTACAGTAACCCTTATCTACATCAGCTCGGCAACAGGATGTCGAATTGTTGCTACAAATTGACCACGGTACCAACCTCGGAGGCCTCGGTTAGTCCTCCCATGACAACCTAGCACCAGAACCCAACCACTAGGGCAACCCAAACCCCAGAGCAACCCAAATCCTCATGGCAACCCAAACCCCCATGACAACCCAAATCCTAAGGGCAATCCAAACTCCCAGAAGAACCCAAATCCTCAATGCAACCCAAACTCCTAGAGCAACCCAAAGCCCCAGGGCACCTCACCCCCTCCTCCGCCCAGGGAATCAGATCATAAAGCAATCAAACGTCCAGATTCTACAAGGGAAGGAATTTTTGTTGACGGTAAACAGGGTTTTCGTCAAGTATATAGATGATTAAATATGGAATACTTTTGAAATTTCAGGAACTACCAAATAGAAGATTATCAACACGATCAGCGCAGTCAAGCATAGTGGACAAAATACCTGGAGGTAATGTCATCAACATCAAAACCGATCAGAGTAAGTCACTCGATTAATATTTACTAATTATATCAAAATATTAAAATATGTTAAACACCGGACAAACAGCCACTGATAGGTTAAATCAAACCGCGGAAGAATGTAAAATATCATGTAACTTACAGCCGAATGTCGAGCTGCGAAATTTTTTATAGCAGACTCGGATGTGCTTCTGTACATACACTATAATCGTAATTACTCGGCCATTTCCGTGCACAATAGTTAAATGATTTCCGATCCATTCCGCTCCATCAGAAATACTTGACTTGGGAAGATAGACCAAGTGTGATTTGGTAATTCTTGAAATCAAAATTTTGATCTTTTATTCATAGATCATGCTCCTCATTTTATTTGTCGACAGATAACGAGATGGTTACCTTGCATAAATTTGGTACTGACAAAGAAGGGACATCACAGGGTAAAAGATAGCTAACTCGGTGGCGGATTTAGAGAGGCCCGCTCTTCTTTTTATGACCAAATCAATTATTTGTCCCTTATTCATTTGTTCTATTATGTATAAAATAATTATAGCTAGAATAACCCATATCAGTTACCTAGAGAGCCTCGAAACCCTGGAGCCTCGGGGGGTTCGTCCTCTGGGCCTACACCAGGGCTTACCCTGGGGGGCCTACGACAGCCTCTAGCCTATATTGCCCCCTTAACAAATCTTGGATCCGCCACTTTAATTGATTGAAACACTGAACTGCATATTTAAAATATTATGGTAATTATTACTTTTACAAAGTGCGGAGACTAGCGGCTGTGTGAGTGGGTATGTATGAAATATTACTGTGACGCTAGCTATATATATATATATATATATATATATATATATATATAACACGTAAAGATGAAAGCTTAAGTTCCTCTACACTGAATTTTCAAATAAAGATTTGTCAATAGTGCAAAAATAAAGGTTGTTTCTTCCTAGGAAAATTTTGTGCTAAATAACACTAAAACATTTAAGAATAGTTTTACGAAATTTTATAATAAAATGTCTGGGTGTCCTATGTCTTTATGTAACTTCCATTAGTAGCGTAAAATCGTTCAATAAGTTTATTACATTTCTGCAGAAAATTTGATGAACAATGTTTAACTTAGCATATTCAAATGCATCTCCACAATGCCAAGTCTGCGTGAATACATAAATTCATCTGAAAGGTTGCATATACGCAAGCCATTGTCATTGTGACTAAATACTGGAATTCTAATTCCAATTATGCAGCAACAAAAGTGAAGACAAGGACAGATAAAGATACTGTTCCGCTTCCTGTGTTAAAAATCAAGTCTTCAAAACATCGCCGTCCCAGCATAGATGATCTGCCGAACGTCCGAGAGCAGGTGAGTGTTCTTATGTACCACTTACTGGGGCCCCGAAAGTTGGAGAAATGGGGAAAATTCCGAATCCTGTTTATAAGTTGATTGAGTTTTAAAGTAATTTTGGTTGTTTGTTTATTACACGTCCCGTAGAAAATTCCTCACTCATACTGAACCTTCACCAACTATTGTGAAATACCACTATTAACATTGGTGGATCCGGAGGGGATGGGGGGGTGGTTAGACCCCCCCCCCCCTTCTCTGGGACATTTATGTAGTTTTTAACAGTATAATTTTCATTTGTAGGCAATTATTTTTTTTTTAATCTACAAGTTAAGTACATGTATTACAAGTCTCTAAAATAAATGAATGATACACGTGTTCATTTTTATCCCCTCCCACCCCCCTTTTCCCCCAAATCGCTGGATCCGCCTCTCCTTAACGCTCAGTGTCGAAGCAGTAAGGGTTCTTTAACGTGCCAACGGGACCTTCGTTTTTAAGGTCATATCCGAAAGACCCGAGATTCCTAAGTGCTTTACAAAGGAGAAATCACTACTCATGTTAACTCAGCTATGGTACGAGCGAGAAAGGAACTCACGACGGTTTACGAAGCAAACGCTCTACCACTGAACTTCCGCGACTGGTTCTTAACGTTATGATGGTTCAATTATTAAAAGAAAAACTAAATAAATACATTTGTATAATGACTGTGAAGTGACAAACCATTTAATTGGAAATATAAACTTACAGGAAATGAGGAAATAATCAACAGTCGATCGTGCATATTAGATAATGTCGTGAGTCTGTAACAACAGTTCATATTCTTTTGGAAATTCAGCAGATAACAACTTTTGTGTAAATTTGTTTGAAATGGTTACCAAAGAAATTAAGCAGATTGCGATAAGCTCTCCTAGATAGTAGGCATTTCTGGGTCATTTATGTAGAAAAAATCTTCAAATAATCAACATGTTGATGGTGGCCATTATTGGGAAGAAGAAGAACTGTCCTCCCAGGTGTAATATTCCCCCCATCCGCACCCCCCCCCCCCCCAGCGCGGGGCTCATCGATATAGGGCATATACAAAATACTGTATAGCCGAAGACTAGAAATATATGATTTACAACATTAACCGTGTTTTCATCCGAATACAATTTACAGAATACATTAAATTCCCGTGACCTCGATATGTACTAGTATTAATAATCATGATCTAATAAAAAGATCAAATTTTCAAGGAAATCATTCAATAACCTTTTAGAAAATGTCTGGATAAAATCATATACGCAGACAGGTTTGGAGGGGGGTGGGTGGAGACAGACCATGCCGACACAGTGATTTCATTATTCCCTATCCTAAACTTTTGCAGTAGTGTCGATAACTTCTTTGATTGCTAGAAATATCAATCAAAATATTAAGTGCACAACTTTATTATCCATATTTATGAAATATACACAGGGTTTTATCCGTTTAAAGATAATCTCTGGACAAATTACGTGTACGGGGAGACGAATAGGGTAATTTCAGTAACCCCACCCGCCCCTAAACCTCGTTTCCGGGGTTATAATAATTTCCTCATTATTTATCGTGATACGACATTTCCTTATATGTACTTTTTTTGTTATAATATCAAATTATGGGGGACCAAAACACCTGCCACAAAAAATTACCGCAATTCTAGCAGTCCATCAATTCAACATCAAACCTCCACACATCCTCGCCCATTACATGTACTTCGTAAAAAATACATTTGCTTTCCTTTGCTCTCTCTCTCTCTCTCCTCATATTTATAGATGTAATGTAACCATAGGTTAAGAAACTTTATTATTATTATTATTATTACCACCAACCAGAAAACAGTACTGCATCATATGTACATTATAGATGTGAACTACAGCGGAGATGATTGCTTATACCACATTTCTGTAAACTTTAAATCTACAGGTGTATTTTTTATTTTATTACTTTAGACTGAAAAACCAAAATTGTATGTAATTAACCAAAATATTTTGGATAATATGGGTTTTATCAAACCCCGAGACTTTCGGCTTTCTAAAAAATACTTCACCAGGAAATTGCAGGAACGTCAATTATTTTCAATCATTCAACTTGTCTTCATAGGCTAGAAAAACAGTGGACGAGTTTTACCATAATTTGCAGAAAAAATGCGTCGCGCATTCTTTAGAAAGCTGGGAGAAGATGCACGTAGAATCCATTCTTCCCCCCAAAATGCTGGAGAATTTCCGCGTCATGTACCGCGCGTACTCGCCCCAAAAAGAGGAAGAAGCATTTGTTGTGGGTCCCTGGATTCCAAAGCCCTGTAACTATAGCAGACGAAAAATTCAACTGAGTCGGTCCGCACGAACACGAGATAGTCCTCACTCAGCTAACGGAGAAAGGCGATGTGTCTCCAGTCTGTACTAGGATTTAAACTTCACTGAAAAGAAAGATTGCTTTTTCTTTTATTATTGAAATATGCTGATAAATTATGTGCAAATTATATTATGTAGTAGATATAACTAGAGATGAAATAGAATACTTCACGCATTTGCATTTTCGTGTTTGTTTGTTTTTTCCTTAATAATAAAACCTTGCCTGAAACGGAATGAAATTATAGGATTTAAAAGCATACTATCTAATTTCAACTAATTATAGACCTAATAACCCTTACTGCAAACTTGTCGGTGCATACTTTCAAGTAGTGTATACTAGCTTGCCGTTGAGCATTGGTTGTTATGTAAACTTCTCGAGGACCAGTCAGGCGACTCATATAATGCACATACAAAACAAGATATATACAGTTTCATTTTCGTCACGTGAAAGCTCTTTAAAAATGCGGAAGGTGTTTTGCTGTTTAGTTCCTGTATTTACGATATTCGATGTTTATCTGTGCACATATATGTGTTGGCGAGTGTAAGGTTTTGACAATTAACGTTTTGACAAGATGTAGTTAATTTCCGGATACAAAGCAATTATTGCTAAACAGGATACCCGACGGGGAATCGCTGAAACTTAAAATACACCTTTTCGTCCTTGAACTTCTGGGGGAAAAAAAACCCGCAAGTACAATCAAAATGTCGTTATGAGAATTGTTAATTTGGATTAAGATAACCGCGGGTGGCAGTACTTTACCATGGTAACATAAGGGTTTTTGGTTGTGCAATATGGTTGACAAGGATAAAACAATCCCGAGAAAATATCATTCCTACTTAGCTGAAAATATCAACCTTTTGTGTTTTGCCAAATCGTTACTGGACTGTGAAATAATTGTGTACAAGGATTACGAAACATTGTCACTGAAAAACTCCAGAGAGGAGTGCGCCAAACTGCTACTGAAGCTCTACAAGAAGTGCAATTCTGAGAGCATTCTTCAGTGTTTGAAGGCTTCGGGACACGAAGAACTCTGCAAAACCGTGAAAAATGATTCACAACCTCACCACAAATTGAAGCTGTTGAAGACACCCCCGGCTTGCGGTCTTCATCTGGAGGGTCAGAAACTCATCGACCACTTTTCAGATAAAGTGAAAATGAAAATTCACAATGCAGAAGCTAGAGACTGCATATCCAAGTTCGATGTTTGGAGTCGGACGCTACTTAGCGCCATCAAACGTGGAAATTTGAATCCCCTAGAAGAGCAGAAGTACGCGGATTGCTGTTTTGTGTTACTTGATGCCCTGGTTGTGTTGTACCGGACGCACAATGCAGATCGACAGTCTGTTTCTGGTAGAAAGGAATTCAAAAACATGGAATATCTTATTTCTAAGACGGCAAATCCGACTTTGACAAGAATTCGCTATCAGAGTCGTTTTGGGGTATCATTATTTCAAGGAGGCGTAACTCAGAAAGGTTTGCAATATCTTGCAATGGCTCTGGGTGATGCAGCAATGTTTATGTCGGGTAAGGATATTGGAAATATTCTATTTGCTCTTGTAAATATCAAACTTGAATTATATGCACGAAGTTCGGATGATGATTTGAAAAAGGAAATATTTGAACTTATTGAGTCTGGAATTCGTTATTTCGAGAATGAGAGCGACGATTCTCGCAATAACTGGCGTTGCATTTACCTGGACAAGAAAACTTGTTGCCATTTAGGACTAAACAGCGATGGCAAAGTTATTGAAGGGGCTGTTATTGATGAGCAGGACTTAGAGAAAGCCAAAATGTGCTTGCTAGAATCCGAGCAACTCGACACCGTAATGGATATACGAAGACGCATGCATTTTTATCGAGCTAAAGCCCAATATTACAAGCATAAAAAACAACGTAAGATTTCTGATGGGTTCTTGGAAGAAGCTCTGGAATTGGCCAAAAAGGGAGGATTTCACCATGACGTAAAAATACTGATGCAGCAATGTAAGCCCTTTGAGATATCGTCTAAGAGACGAGCCGTGGAACATACTACCGATAATGATGTCGCACCGGAAGTCAACATGGAAGCAAATTGTGAGATCGATACGAGGGATTTGGATAAACGAGCTTTAAATAATATTGCAAGAGCTTTACACATTGATACTTGTGGATCATTCATTAATATGACAAAAAAAGAACCTACTGAAAATTGAGTCAAATATGATCAATTCATTAATTCTTGCCATACATGCCCGTATTGGAAAAGGCATTAACGACATTTAGTTACAGTGATGAAAATTGATTTTTTTTAAATACAGTTTACTGTATGGAGTGTAATTATTCCCATGGTTTATCAATCTTAATAGTCCAAAACGGTGTGGAGAATTTGTATAGAGTGATATAGTCAACGGTTACATATTTCAACATTTAAACATCATAGAAAATAAGTCCCTTATTTGTCCTTTTTAGGAAATTTGTATGTACTTATTACAACCAAACTAAACCAAAAAATGTATATTTACCCCCCTTTTGTATCAAGTGTGTTTAAATTGAGATTCGTTGGATGTTTTTCTATTTCCTTTTTCTGTTATATCCTTCGCTATTCATACATTCTTCTGTTGTTTTCCATCGACATTTTAAAGGCTGGTCTTCCCATACGGGACTGCTGGTGTACCAGTATTTCGTGCACATTTTGTATGTAGCTGAGTAAAGTATATTGGGTCAGGGTCACGGGGTGTCATATTGCGTCAAAATGTATATATACTCATGTATACGCAGGTGTTTATATTCTGTTGTGCTAATCAAGGTATTCAGTGTATTTCCTATGATGCAAATTTATAATTGTATGTCATTTCCTACCGTTACAAAAGTTTTATTACCCCCCCCCCAAATAAAAATTACCATTATCAGAGCAGAAATATTGTTTTGTCACTTTCAATATAGTGGGGTCCCACCCCCGGTTATTTTCATTTATTTACAATTATACTTTTAAATACATAGAGTTTCTATTCAGGTTTGCTTTTCAACCAAAACGTCTGATGAATGCGTGAAAATTCTTTTCGCACATGAATGAACAGTACATCAAGTTCCTGGCATTCTGTATCCTACTTCAGAGCAAGGGGGTCTACCATTCCATACTATCACTCCAGAACAGCAAGTTTTTCGGAGAGTATTTGCTTACATTAACTAGACCTTTGAAAAAACATGAACATAAATACTTGAATAGGGACCTCTTTTTGTAAGATACAGGAAACTTACGTAATTCATTTCATCAACTGATTTAAGGAGGAATAAAACACCAGATATACGATAAGGATGAAAAGCGGAAGAATATATACAATACTATGTATCTTTCAAATTTACTTTAGTTAGTTTGTTTTTTTTAAATGCAGTAATCCGGGGGACCTACCCAGCTATGCAATAAAAAAAAGTTGGCTAGTTAGTTGTATATTGTTTTACGTCCCGCTCGAGATATGAAAACGTCATCATTGCCGGTGAGGGGTTGCCAAATTTAGGCCTACGCTTGGCGTTTACGGTCTTTGAACATAGGGGATTTTATCGTGCCACGCATAGGCGCTCGGGTCGTGAACATGTTAATAAACACTATACTACTTATCGAGGAAATTCGAACTCTGATCGTGGCTTCTTCCCCCCCCCCCCCCCCCCCCCTCCATGATGTGGAGTTTTAGTTTTTTGTTATCTATTATGCTTATTATACGAAAAATTAATTTCATAAGCATTTAAAAATTGACATCACTCGCTGAAACAAGACTTGCAACTACCCCTTCCGTACCCCACGAGAAGAATTTGGCCTCACTTATTCGTAGCTTCTCCATCAAAAAGTACGGAAGGGACCAGGGTAGTTGCAAGCCTTGTTTCATTTAGTATACAGTGAGTGATACCAATTTTTAAACACTTATAAAATCATGTTTTCTGTTCATACTAGTGTATGACAGATAAGAACAACAAATTAGGAAAAACTAAAGCTCCACATCATGCAGTTAAAAAAAGTCAATCAGGTGTGACAATCACATTTCGGGTATATACGGATAGAGTAAAATGTGCTACCTGAAAGAAATATGACGGATAAGGTGAGGAATGTGTACGTAATTATTAATTCATGTCAGCTTTAATTTGTCATGGTAAAGCAATGTATCAAATGAATATCCGTAAGACTGACGAAAAAATGCTAAATATTAAAAATTTCAATTAAAATTCAAGGACAATAATTCAGCAAAACGAGACCCATGGGTCACATTGCCAATCTGAGTTACCTTGGCCCATTTTTAAAGATTTCCCCCCATATATATGCTTGTGAAACTTCGGTCCCATATTATAGCCCCACCCTACCCTGGGGGGCCATAATTTTAAGCTTTAATCTGCACCAAGTCAGGAAGTGCCATGTAAATATGGGCAAGTGGTTCTTTGGAGGAACATTTTTAGCTATTCCCAATATACTTTGATCCACTATTGTAGCCCCACCCTATCCCGGGTGCCATCACTTTAAGAAACTTGAATTGCTCTATGTCAGAAAACTGCTATGTAATTTGAACTTTTCTGGCCAATTGGTTCTTGGAAAAGATTTTTCCGATGTATACACATATAAAACTTTGATCCCTAGTTGTGGCCTCGTCCTACCCCTGGGGGCCATAATTTCAATAAACTTGACTTTGCAGTATGTCAGGAAGCTGTCATGTATATTTGAACTTTTCTGGTTAAGTGGTTCTTGACAAGATTTTCCCTATATATTCCCATGTAAAACTTTGATCCCCTATTGTGACCCCATCCTACCCCAGGGGAGCATCCTCTTTGACCCCTTATTGTACCTCTAGGGGCCATGATTTTAAAGAACTTGAATTTGCACTATGTCAAGAAGCTTTCGTGCATATTTTACTTTTTTGTCCCAGTGGTTCTTGAAAACTTTTCTGGTTAAGTGGTTCTTGACAAGATTTTCCCTATATATTCCCATGTAAAACTTTGATCCCCTATTGTGACCCCATTCTACCCCAGGGGAGCATCCTCTTTGACCCCTTATTGTACCTCTAGGGGGCCATGATTTTAGAGAACTTGAATTTGCACTATGTCAAGAAGCTTTCGTGTATATTTTACTTTTTTGTCCCAGTGGTTCTTGAAATTTTTTTTTAAATGACCCAACCCTATTTTCGGATTCATGTGATTATCTCCCTTTAAAGAGGACCTGGGCCTTTATTTGAACAAACTTCAATTCCCTTCACCCATGAACATAATTGATTATGATTCGGCATTTGCATAAGAACATTCATCTACCAGTTTCTCAGCCTTCAGAGTTCCTAAGCAGTTTTCAGGCAGTTATTTTGGCCAAAAAATTTAAATTAGATACTTCTACAAGCCTTCATTCATGAATATTTATTTGAACTGCTTAAAAAACTGCTAAGGAACTGCTTATTTTAACCTTTGACCCTATTCACTGTGCCAAATATGGAATACCAAACTGCTTATTATTATTATATTCACTTATATAGCACAAAATTACGCATAGTTTCTATGCGTTTTACAGAGGTTGTCCTAATGAGATGAAACACTTATAAAAAGAACTGTTAAGAATAAAATTGACAAATTATTACTAAAATAGTGATAAGACACCAAAATGCTGTGTAAAAGTATGGCAGTCAGATGTCGAGACAAGAAATACATACGTAGTCTATGATGTGATATTGATTTACGCTAAAATATATTCACGTTTGAACAGCAGTGTTTTGACTTTCTTGCAGAATGTTCTGTGTGATTCAAGATTGCGAAGTTCCAACGATAGATTATTCCATAATTGTACACCTAGATTGTTTATGGCTCTTGCACCATATTTTTTTGAAGATTTCTCCACTACCAGTTTCCACTGGTCCGCTGATTATCTCAATGTCCTGCGTGGCTGGTATAAAGGAAATAACTCTCTTCTCTCATGTAAGCTGGTGATGAGGAGGAGTGGAGTGACTTGTGTATGGTTGTCAACACTTTAAACACGACATGCTGTCTCACAGGCTGCCAGTGCAGCTGTTGAAGCACTGGTGTAATATGTTCCTGTGAGACATCGTGCCGCATTGTTCTGAGCCACTTGTAACTGGTGTATGGGTTGGTCTGTTACACCAAGGAGAAGGGCATTGTGGAAGTCAATATAAGAGATGACTGTTCTGTTAATGGCATTTGCACAAGCTTTTCGAGTCACATGGTGTTTGACTTTCGAGATTCTTCTGATGTTGTAGTACATCTTTCTCATCACAGATCTGACCTGTTTCTCCATTGATAAGGTGGTGTCTAGGACAGCGCCGATGTTTTTTGGTTTTTTTGGGGTTTTTTTTACATCAGACCTAGGTGTCACTATCGCCTTGCCTATCTTAAGTCAGATATTATTTAGATGGCACTGGTTGTGGGTGCTAGCAATCACTATTATCTCAGTTTTGGAATCATTCAGTTTAAGTCTGTTTACAATCATCCAGTTTTGGACACTTGCTATGCACGTCTTCATGGTGTTGACTTGAGAGTTGCGCATGGTTGTCTTTTATGCTCAACCAGCTGTAAAGTTGAGTTATATTTATTCACTGTGCCATATTTGGAATACCAAACTGCTAGAAAACTGCTTATTTTTGTCAAAGTGCAAAACAATTATTACTAAACTTATTACTAAACTGATTACAAATAACATTCACAATTACAAAAACAGCAACATAAAGAATTAATTTCTTGAGATGAATGATTGTACAAGTTCAAGCAATTTATTTTAAACAAACTAACAACTATATAAAACAAATTACTATTAATCCTTAGTTAACAAACTATAGGTAACAAACCATTAACAAATCACTAGAACACTGTGGACTGGAGATATCAAATTCCTAATATATCATCATAGATAATTAACAAACTCCTAACAAAGATAATATTGAAACAGATCACTGTGAAATATGATAAATCTTGAGTGCACACATGAAGAGTTCACATATATGATCATAGTAAATCCTTTGAATCTTTCACTTGCTAGTTGCCAGATATTTGGTTACGATTATCAGTTTCCTCTGCATCAACTCCACTGTCATCTACATCCATAATTGTCACGATACACTGCAAAGTTTTATACTTCAGGTTGATTTGGGCAAAAATTGTCCAATTGATATTGTGAAAATTATTTGTCGCAGAAAATGTATTCACAATATCACAATGACTGCATGCATCTGACTATATCTGTACTCCAAGTTAAAGCCTTGCTTAACATTCCTTATATACCTCCTTGTTGAGCGATGCCAAGTCTAATGTATCTTGCCATGAACCTCTAGCATGCTGTAGTAAGTAGAGGTACAGTCAGAGTGGTGACTGCCTTTGTCAGGATCAATGTCTATATGGCTTAAAATAAAAAAGTATAGAAAAGAATTGTGTTCATATTTAAATTTATCACCTATTTTTAATATGCATTCAGTCGAAATAATATCATGATATAGTACATGATTTTTGTTCTTAACTTTCGAATCTTCAAATGATGTACGTAAGTTATTGTACTGTATTTTTACTATGTACATCCCCCCTTCCCCACCCTTAAAAAAAAAAAAAAAGAAAAACAAACAAAACACACACAAGAACAAACCAAAAACAAAATACAAACCAAATACTCTTTGTTTACTTACCAATAGACTTTGTACTTAAAGCCACCATTCTTTGATATTATAAACTCCCTTTTTTAGCTATTGGAATGCTATCTTATACTGGAAATCTCCATGTTTTGTGACGTCTGGGGTTTTGTAGAGGTCTCATTGAAATGTCCAGCCCAGCCAACACCGAACTGGAATTATTAGTAACATACCGTGATACAATTCTAACGACGTTCAGATTTACAAAATCTTAATATGGAGACGTCACCATTGCCGGTGAAGGGCTGCAAATTTTAGGCCTATGCTCGGCTCTTACGGCCTTTGTGCAGGTAGGGATCTTTAACGTGCCACACCTGCTGTGACACGGGGCCTCGGCTTTTACGGTCTCATCCATAGGACCGCCCCATTTAGTCGCCTCTTACGACAAGCTGGGGGTGCTGAGGATCTATTCTAACAACCCAGATCCTCACGAGGTCAATATCTTAATATGAGAACAGTGCTACTTGGAATAATTTATACTTAATAAATGAAAACATCTTGGTACTAGAAAATAAATAAATCTGAGTAATATGGTATGATGAACTTACCGGCGCGGCTTTGCATGCCGACTCCTCGGCCATGTCCGAACGAAGTTTTAGTATCACAGTATTCACAATGTTGATCAAGAACCTGTTCACGATAACTAAATCTACACAACTATAAAATAAATGCACAAAAACTACAAACAATATAAAATAAGGCGAAATTCAACTGCTAATCTACTTTTCTTCTTTCAATATGGCGCGGTACCCGATACTCCGTGTGACGTCACAGCGATTTGGCGCCTGAATCCGACATACATTGGGATATTTATTTATTTTTTTGCCAATATATCCGTTAATTCAATTTATATATTCGTCAAATCTTCAACAAAGTTTTAATTTGGATAAATATTTATTTTACCGAAAAATGTGATTGCATTGCATAGCCCCTTTAATAATAAATTCGAACGCAAATATGTTGTTTTTCGTCTCTGTCAAGTATTCTAATTTTCACTAAAACTTGACAGAGACAAAAACAACATATTTGGGTAATCTTTAATACAATCTTACAAATTATAAGTTGAAAAAAAATTAGTGTGTCTATTTCAGATCAGAAAAAAATTACAGATAAGGGGGGGGGGGGTGACCATGATCTATGCCCCAAGTGCCTGTGCGAAATTCCACATTGAAATTTTTTATCTTAAAGGTAAATTCTATCTTATAACATATATATTATACACTTTGAATAGGAAATAGCTATTTATCATGAAAATAAAAGTAAAATGAAATATGCATGCACTTATGGATAATATTTTTTATAATTCTTTAATAATTAATTTTCACTCATATAATGTTATATTATTGGTAACAAAATTGAAAATATAAATGATCAGTGCGGAATATTAATTAATTTATTGTCAAATATTAATGTAATATTATCTCTACATTACATATATATGTTATATCACTTTCAAAGAGAACTGTTTGTGTTAATACAACTGCTAAGCAATGAGAATTTGCATCTGTGTAGACTGCTTAGATAAACTGCTAACAGTTAAAATAAGCAGTTCATGAGAAAAGAGTAAGTAGTTTTATAAACTGCTAAGAAACTGCCAATAAATATGTGAACTGCTAAAAAAAAACTGCCTGAATTAGCAGTTCACTTTGACTTGGGGTATCAATGAAAAAGTGACGATAACGAATAGTGAGCAATATCACAAATTCTATAAATAATACAATATTGAAAATATGTAAACCCTTGGAAAGATCAGGTGCTCAGGAGGAATAAGTATCCCCCCACTCCTGTTAACTGGTCACACTCCCGTGAGCCTTATATCTCGATCAGGTAAACAGAGTAATCCATGGTCAAATCAGTGTGTAAACCATTAGTATGAAACATGTCAGAAAGGCAATGACTGGTTGTATTTGTAAATAAGACCATTATAATGACCATAAAATTTGCTATATGCTGACTTGAAGAGAGATCGATGAAACACTTGTAACATAAACTTATTTGTCAGTACCCTGTCTCGATTTAAAACTTGACCATACGCAGAACATGCTCTAACTTGTTGAATTGGTCGAGAGACATAAAAATGTGATAATGGAAATATGTTACATTAATATGGGAAGTCGACAACAGAGAATCTGGAATTTATCCCCATTTGTCGTAATGTTTTTGTTGGTATGTTGCTGGCCACAAATATGAAGCATATGCATGCAGAAGACTGTGCAGTGTCCTTTATTTCAAATTTACTGGGATATATCGAATCGGCATATGAATGAAAGTGGACATTATTAATAAATCAAACGTCCTTGATGTATATAAATGTAGAGTTGATAGTCATATTCTGAGATTTTCTTTTTCTCGTATAAAATCTAAAGCTTTTAAATAAATTTTTACTTATAAGAATACAAGAGGCCACCCAGTCTCACTAGCGCCAAGGGCTATACTAATTTTCTTATTCTGCAATTCTAAGTTGAATCTTAATATTCAACAGTTCAAATCAAGATGTGATGTGGAAGACTTTGCATAGTATTTTACATAACACTTTGTGACTGTTTTTGAACCCTGTCAAGATCAGAAGCCTTGAATTGCAACAATTTTGGTACACCCACTTTTGCTTCTCCTAAATATGTAGTTTAGTTTTTATACCCAGCAAAATTAAAGATGAAGTCTTTCATAATCACTATGATAATTTTGTTTCCATCCTGATACCCAAACCCCAATCTTTGGGATCATGAAATTTACACTTTTGGTAAAAGACTACCTGCTCTGTTTGAATATCTATTTACTTTCAAGTTAGTATCAATGACATTAAAAATATCCTATTTTTACACATAAATACTATATGCCAAGTTTGGCCCCACCCTGGTGTTTGAACCTCTACCCCATATATCATGAAATTTACAACTTGGGTAGAGGGCTTCCTGTTCTACATGATTATGCATTTATTTTTCCTTAACAAATGTATGATTCAAGAGATTTTTGAAAATTGGTCAACTTTTGCCCTGTCCTGAGGTCCCAGAGGTGCAGGAATCCTGAAATTTACAATTTATGTCCTCCTTGACCCAAAGATGCTTTATACCTAATTTGTTTTTGTTTCACGTCCCGTCGAGAATTTTCCACTCATATTGAGACCTCACCAGTTTGAAAAGAATTTAAATGGCAATTATCAAAAAGACGTTAAATATGTTCCATTGTTAACGCACGACGATGGACACAGACCAATAGCAAGAGATCACCTAAATGACTGAGATGACCTAAAAATATGTCAGCTAATAAAGGACCACAATTTGTGCCCATGGAAATTCCAACTGACTATTGGAAGACTTATTCTCCAAAGACTAGGTAGATATTGTCATTGATGAACTCCGGTATCTTTTGGACATCAACTTCTGATTACTTGTAGAATCAGCAAGGAGCACAACAAAGTAAATTTTTTGGATGACTGATCACAAGATACGATTATTTCTGGGTTCCATCTTTACCAAAGAAACCGCTATCTATTTCAAAAAGTTTGGTCTTTAATTCATCTTGAGGAATAGTGGCACAGTGTTGAAAAGTATTACATTTTAATGCTGTTGATTTAGAAAAGTTTTGCAAGTCAATAAGTTACCAGCCTAACTTATTTCTGGTTGACCAAGACGGTCACGATTTTCATGCCTCGTTTCAATACATGTTTTATACCTGGGTGCAAAATTACATGTGTGTCGAGTCATTCTTTGATAAAATATTGAATGTCAAATATGGCTAGTGATGCAAAGGCATGCTTTTCATCTAAAGCTGAATATCATGCTGTAATTCGGTATATGTATTTAAAAGGTAAAACAGAAAAGGAAATACACGGTGAGTTAGACGATATTTATGGGTCTTCTGCACCATCTTATGCTCAGGTTAAGTTCTGAGTAGGGGAATTCAAACGCAGTAGAACATCTTTAGAAGATGAAGCCAGGTCTGGATGCCACTGGGGAAGAAATGTGTAACAAAGTTTGGGATCTGGTATACTCTGATAGGTGAATTCAGGTAGAAGAAATAGCACAGGCATTAGACATTTCACATGGTAGCGTTTCCACAATCTTGCACGATCAGTTAGGTATGTGAAAGCTAACAGCCCGTTGGGTCCCAAATTCCCTTAGCGATGAGCAAATGACAACCAGAGCATCAGTATGCAGTGCCCTGTTGAAGCCTTTTTGGTCAAGTGATGAATTTTATTTTGCGTATAGTGACTGTAGATTTGGATTCATTATTATGAGCCAGAGAATAAAGGTCAGAATCGTCAGTGGGTAGGGCCAGTGTCCCCGACGCCAAAGAAGTTCAAGACATAACCATATGCTGGCAAGGTGATGGCCACAGTATTTTGGGATGGAAAAGGCATTACTATGTTGGACTTTTAACCCAAGAGAAGTACAATAACTGGCGTGTACTATACAAACTTGCTAGACCAGCTGAGAACCGCCATCCTTAAAAAATGCCAAGGTAAACTCCCTAAAGATGTTTTGCTGCAACAGGACAATGCGAGAGTCCACAATTACAATGAATGTTGTAGAGCGAAGTAGGTATGAATTAATACCACATCCTCCCTATTTGCCTGACCTAGCTCCTAGCAACTTCTTCCTATTCCCAAACTTGAAAAAGGACATCCATGGACGTCATTTTCTGTCTGACGAACAAGCTGTGACAGCAGTTGAGGAGTGGGTCAATGGAAAGGACCTTGACTTTTTCAGTTCTGTGCTGATGGCACTTGAACACCATTGTTCTAAGTGCATCGCACTAATGGGCAATTCCATCGAAATGGAAGAGGTGAATCTCAACCAGAAATAAGTTAGGCTGGTTACTTATTGACTCGCCCTCGTATATGTGCTTTAAAACTGGCATGGACACGATTTGAGCTGAAACTTTTCAACTTTTATTTTTTCATTTTTAATGTTTATAATGCTTAACTAAGGTATTTTTAATGGTCAGCAAAAATTTGAATGTCAGTTTTCAAGTTACGAGAGAGATAGAAAGCTCACAATTCGCTCTTTGTTATGTAAATGAGACTCGTGCCACATTTTGTTTACATAAGTTAAATATACCATTAACAGTTTCATTTCAAGCAGATTATTCAATTTACAAATTCATTCTGAACACAAACATTTTCAATTGTTTGTCGCATCTTATTTTGTTTTAATCATATTTTCTATTAATCAACCTTGTTTACATTTATAGCAAAAAATTGAGAGTGATGTATCTCATTTGCAACTCAATGACTGACATTCATAATGTTTGCTAACCATTAGAAATACCTTAGTTAAGCATTGTAAGCATTACTTTCAGCTCACATCGTGTCCATGCCTTTTTAAATTTTGATATATTGTCCCGTCATATTTTGGTGTAAAAAAAACTTTTAAGTATTAAAGCAATATAAGCTGCCAAAATTGCAATTTTTTATAGTGGCATTAAAAGAGGTTAAATGAACGTTGATATGATTGAAAAAAAGAACTGCATCGAATTTCCTCTCTTATGCATCGTTTACACACCTTTACGTGATGAAAAATATATTCCTCGACATTCCGTTTGAACCTAACAATGGCAGCTGATTAATCGTCGGCGACAATCCCGAAGATAACCGATGTTGACACGAATGATTCTGATGCTGATCGGGGTGGATCGGGTTGTATCTGGGTCATTAAAATATGGACGGCGAGGTGAGATAAAATTCTAGTTACCATCATTATTTTGGCACTGTTAACGATGTTATATGTTTTTTAGTTTTGATAGTATGTTTTTTAGTTATGATAGTTTTAAGGGATCGCTCGAAACATTACGCAAAATTCCAAAGCCGGCTTTCTCCCTCGCTTCGAACCTTTCGTGTCAGACATCTTTCGTGCTTACCGGAAATATTGCGCTTGCGCATGTGATTTTGCCGAATGAATTCAACTTTAGGTCATTGCATACGGAAATAATGTCGGGAAAATTAAGGTACGGGAAGACTTCATTTCAACTGTCGAACATTTTTGCATTTAATGCAAAAAATACAACATGTCAAAAGTTTAATCGATAAAATCAGGTATTAGAAGGTTTACAAAATTTTCGATTAAATTTTAGGACCCTAAAATAACAATTTTGACAGCTTATATTGCTTTAATGATAAGTATGCAAGTTATTGTTGGGGGGATATATTAATTTATCTTTAACTCTTTACTGAATAGTTGATGATTTTTCAAAATACTTATGTATATTTTTCAAAGGGTGTTTTTTCTAGTTTTGTTAATGGAGGATAAAACACATTTTTTGAAGTGTTATTAATATGATACAGGTACAATTATATTGATATTTACTTTGGAAAGAATTTATTTTCATCATTTCATGACAAAATGTTGCAAATTTAGAGCTTTGAAAAAATATGTCAAGCACAAACTCCTCCATTGGATTTGTATGAATCCAATATCCTTAATGGATTTTGTGGTTGAGAGGGTTAAAGAGGGATGGAGTCATTGGATAATCAAAGCTGATAGCTTTCAGGGTCTTCATAAATCAAGCCATTATCATACGTACTATTTTTTTCCCCCTTAATCTGACCACAAAATAATGTCTTTTCCATGTATTGTATTGCTCTCAATCATTTTGTCCTTTACTTCTATTTCCTAAAGAGAGATTCAGGTGAGCTAAAATTCATTCAGATTAATTTCAATAATCACATTGGCATATAATGATAAAAATCTACATATTTTGTAGAGATTATAGTTGCTTTTCTAATTATGGAATAAGAAATCTCGAGAAATGTAACAGATTGGAGTTCTGGTCTGGTGTTCTTTAGATCAGTCCAAAAAACGAATTTTGCTGTAATGTGATTCTTTCCTATGTAAAAGATAAATCTGTTTAAATACAATGTAATTAATTTTACATCAAGCTGTAATCATAACATCAATTACCATTTATTTTAAAATCTTCATTAGTCTGAAATTGACACGCAGTAAACACAAAATCTGTCAATGGTAAAACCAAGCAATAAAACAGGTCAATATAAAACTGCTTTCTCTATTACCTTATAACACAATAAAACTTAGTAAACAAATTCATTCTTGTTTACATTGGTTATAAAAACCTCTTCAGTATATTACATTATGTTGTAATGACAGATCTCTAGGTGTGTGGATTTCATAGACTCTATAAAAATGTTGATCTAATTACAAAATCTGATTACTGACACAAGTCTAGATGAGTGTCTCCTAATAATAAAAAAAAAGTCCAGTGAGAATATGCAAAAAATATTTCATTTTATAGCTTACAAGTATAATGCCTTTAATCTTTTCCTTGTATACCAAGATATTGGTACACTTGAAATTGTGACTTCACCTGAAGTCTTTTATACTGTGACATAAATGCCAATAAGTCACATGTACTAGTAGTTTTATATATATATATATATATATATATATATATATATATATATATATAAATGACTTATGAGTAGCAGTGGTATGAAAAAAATACTGACTCAACAGTCCTTCAAAGGCAGAACATGCTGGAAAACAGTAACAAATTTTATCAAATAAACTAACAGCATTATTTTGATAATACAAGAATTCAGGTAAGCAGTTCTACTCACATGTCTTTACAACATCTACATACAGTACAACATTTGGATTTCTTATGCTTGTATCAAATGAGAAGATGCCCATGGACCTTAATGGTCTCCTGAGTATCACAAATCAAATTAGAAAAAAAAAAATTGATAGTGAACCCATGACCCAGAGGTTATGAATTTTCATGATTATGGTGGAGACTGCCATACTAATCATATTAAAGTATGCATTCAACTTATTTGTTAGATGATCATATGTAAAGTATAGTTGTTTTGCTTTTTTTTCACAAATGCATTTTCAGTACATTATCCAAACAGCCTTGTTATTGGGGTCTAAACTGTTGAACCATAGGTAATAAATTTCACATTTCCCATAGAAAACTCATCCTTTTTATAACTATCCATCAAGTTTATCAGTGTACATGGTTTCATAGAATGATTAGCTTATAAACGGTCCCATCCCTATGGCTTTTAGGAGGCAATGAAATTCACATGTTTTGTTCCCCTATCCCAAAGATGCAACAAAACAATATTGAGGAAAACAAGTCATGTAGATTTTGAAAAGTTACATCAACAACAGATAACAAACAAAAGACAATAGAAACAGATCATAATACCAGGTAGTACATCTGAATGACTCAGGTGACCTATCAAGTGGTTGAGCTTATCACAGTCAACGAACAAAATACTGTACACCAGATATGTTAGATCATATATCAATAATATCATACATCACCAGTAAATTGATCTAGATATCTTTTCAGATGCTAAAAAATTATTGCAGATAAGTGTTTTTAAAACATAAAAAGTGATCTGTAAAAACACCTACATATGTATTTAATGAAATACAATATGATGGTGACCTGATATTCTCTGGATGAGTTTCTGAGAACACATTTCAATGAAATGTAAATTGAGTATAACACATACATATGTATGCTGCCTACGTTTTCACATTAATGACCTTTGATGCTTCAGTAATGTACAGATTTGTCATGGCTAGGCCCTTTTTTTTTTTTTGGTAGAAAACATCAGTAATAAGATTACAATAAAACAACATGCACATAAAGTATGTGACTATTTAGGAATTTAGTCCCCAGTCGTAAACTTTGTATCCCACTTTGTAAGACTTCCCATCCAACAATTCCTTCAACTGAGATTTCCTCTCTCCATCAGGTAAGTTTGATAAAATCCACTGCAACACCTGTAAAAAGTCTACTTCTATATGCGTGTCATAATGTATACATATATAAATTCATGAGAAATTTTCAAACAAATTTCAGTCAAATAAAACAATTGTCCTACGACAATATACATTGCCTAATAATTTCCAAGCATCTAAAATCATAATCTTAATAAGTGATTAATGACGGTTTTACCTCTTCTTTATTTTTTCCAAAATCCTCTTGGTACCAGCTAAGAATTTTAGTCAGCATGATTTGTTTCTTGCTCATATTAATAGTCAGTCCATCATCACCGTCTAAAAATGCCTCTGCTGCCAGCTTCAGCTGTTCATTTAAATCCTAGAAATTTACAAGGAACCATAGATTACTGCAGGCAACTTTCTTAAGTCCAACATCGAATATACTATGTAATTTGTGTACTGTATTTATAACTAATGAATCCTTAACTGGTCATGGGCCCCGCAGGGATCCAGATTGTTAGAATAGATCCTCAGTACCCCTTGCTTCTCGTAAGAGGCAACTAAATGGGGCGGTCCTTCGGATGAGACCGCAAAAACCGAGGCCCTGTGTCACAGCAGGTGTGGCACATTAAAGAACCCTTCCTGCTCAAAGGTCATAAGCGCTGAGCATAGGCCTAAATTTTGCAGTCTTTCACCGGCAATGGTGATGTTTCCATATTAGTGAAAGATTCTCGAGCAGGACATTAAACAATACATATAAATCAATCTTAACTGGTCATGGTAGCTCAGTGGGAGACTGTTTGCTTTGTAACAGAGAAGTTGTGAGTTGGAGCCCTGCCATGGCTTGTCAAACCTAAGATGTATATATAGGTAGTTAGTGATTGCTCCTTCGTCTAAATGCTTCGCATTTAGAAGTGAAAATCGCAGGGTTTTTTAATATGACCTTAAAAACAGAGGTCCCATATCCTGTTGATAATTTTTCAATTACATTGCAACATCAACAGCTGTAGATGAAGTACCACAAATTTAGACCTATGCTTTAGTGCTCAGGGCTGTAGCAGTGAATCTTTGTTAATGTGCCAACAAAACATGATCCCCATTTTTAAGGTTCTATCTGAAAGACCCATGATTCTCACTTCTAAATGTATTGAGCATTTTAACAAAGGAGCAATCACTATGTTTAGGTCTTAGGTTTGATATTGCCATGACATGAATTGGGCTTGAACTTATGACCTCCCAGTTACAAAGTGAATGCTCTACCATAGAGCTACAGCAACTGGTCAATATGTGAGGAAGCGAGTCAACAACAATTTACCATTACAAATGTGGGAAGCTGTAACTATGCTACCAGTGTACGGGCAGCAGATAATGACTTACTTTGGCTGAGTAGGTCTTGATAGGGGGGCAACTCTTAGCTCCACACACAAGGGCAAAGTGAATATAGGGCTCTGGTTCCTCTAATGCAATGTGAAATCGAGGGTCTGACTGCGAAAATGGCCGGAATAACATCCCTAAAATGAACAAATTTTCTATGCATCTGCACTACAAAATTGTGCAAAGTGTTATTCCATGCATTTTCACTACACAACTGTGAAAAGTGTTAAGCTATACAAGAGATATATCCAAACTTGAAATCAAACACTGAAATCATACTTTTCCAATCCCTCTATTAATTAGATTAGGTGCATTAAATATAGTTAACTTTGTTGCACAATGTAGTATTACTTAAAACATCATATTTCACTGCAGACATGATTACATCTTCCCTATTTTACACCTACAGCATATTTCTTAATTCTAATTCCTGTTGGTCTTTGTGATGTGAATGTAATTACTAGGATTAACCACTACTATCTACCACTTCACCACATGCCTGCTATTCATCACTTAACTACAATCAACCACTTTATCTACAAAGATCACTTACCTACACCTTTCCTGTTAGCTCTTAGAACTCCATTCTCCATATCCTGTAGGGAGTAGGCATGTCCACCAATGATATAACGGACAGTGTTGAAAAACTGTAATTATTACAAAGAAGAAATTTTAACTTAAAAATTCAAACCCATTTTATCTGCAAATTTTTAAAATTTACACCATATGAAATCTGCAAGGGCTTGATTTTAATACAATTACTTTTCTTAAGGCCTAAATCAAAATATTGTTTATTTTTTCTTTATGGTTTTTCTTTTACCTATCGGTAGATAGGAAGCAAAAACATTTTATTTTTGGGTCAAATACTGTTAACCTTCATATCTGGAAATCAAGTGAGTCATGACTAAACTTTGATATCTGGGAGTTTTGCGTAGCAAGGGTCAGACTTGGAACTTATCAAACTTTACTATGATTTGTTGGTTTAACAATGTAACATAGCTCAACAAATTTGAAATGTTTCTATTTGTCATTTCATTGACGCAGTATGTTCAGTAGTAAAATGTTAAACTTTATAATTGTTATTCTTTAAGACTTTCGTCAGATTATACAATTTAATTTATAACTGCAATAATTTATGGATTCATGTTTTACTTTTCACAATATGCAAAATCTGAGTAAGCTGGAGTATTCAACATCACATTACTTAGCAGTTATCAACTAAAACATATTCAAGATATAAAACGATTCATGTGTCATCTCCTGGTCTGCATTGATTTTATACATGCTAAACTTGATTTACATCACCAATATCAAGACAGGCTGTAAAGTTTGGGGTTCTTATACCACAATTATTGATTAATCTTGGGAACATCTGGAGAGCCCATGTGTGATGGGCAGAGGCATTTACCTAGCCTCAAGACCATAAACTGAGAATAGACTTTTTTAAGTCAAAATTTTAATTACATATACTGTAAAGATTATTTAGCACACTTTCAAACTTTTGAATGATATATATATATATATATATATATATATATATATATATATATATATATATCAAATACAAACAACTACTGAAAATTTCCTTTGTTTATGAAAATTATTTTAAAAGTAAGCTGGATTTGAAATTTAAGACTTTGTTTATGGTATATAACATGAACAGTACCAATTTTGATGCACCAGATGTGCATTTCGACAAATAATGTCTCTTCAGTGATGCTCAACTTGGAAGAGCTGAAAGAACCAAAAATACCAAATAGTGGAGCCAAATCTGGCAAAGGATCAGAGCTATGCATGAGGGAGATAATCTTTAATTTTGAAATGAATTTCTTAATTTTATGACAGCAAATTTTTATATGGAATTCATGCTAGTACCGAAGTACTTAGCAACTAGGCTGGTGAATATCCTCGGGGACTAACAGTCCACCAGCAGAGGCATCGACCCAGTGGTTGTAATATATAACATAAACGGTACCAATTTTGATGCACCAGATGCGCATTTCGACAAATAATGGTCTAGAGGCCTAATAAGTTTGATCAACAGAGCAGTGAATTGTAACCATACACAGAATTTTACCTCACCGTCCTGCTCATTATAAGTGGCAAATTATCCTGAATGAGATAATGCAGGTGATTTTAAAGCATGGGATCATAATTCCACTTCAAGATAACAAAAATATTTAAGATAACCATGTTTGAAATACTGGGGGTTATTTTAATCATTTATATAGCAAATTTCATTGGGACTTTTGCTTTTGGGTACCAAAAGGCAACTGTACATAGGGCAACTGTTTGTCTAGTGACATTTAATGAACATATCATTTTACCAAGTTATGACACAGCTGTTTAAAGAAGACATGTCATCTAGTGAACATCTTATCTATCAGTGATAATAAATTTCAGTCAACTAGCAAAGGGAAAAAAATCTGTAAAAGTTGCACCAAGTTCAAAATGATCAAAAACATTCATGTGAGGTTTTTCAGCATTGTGTGAAACAAATGAGGTTAAATTGTGCCTTAAACAAGTTTGTAGTAACCTACAGGTTTTTTCACAATGATTTTCAAATAGACATTTTTCTGTATACTGATAGTAAAAAAAGCAAATGAAACAATAACTTAATCTAAGCTAGAGGGAACATTTTATCATTGAATCCATTTCAAAGAATATGCTCAGTGCAAATTGATTGTGTTGGTTCACACGTTTACATGATTTTTGATTTATCTTTAAAACAAAACACAACATATTCAATAAATTTGCTTTGTTCTCACATTTACCTTATATCTCTGCCAGAGATTGACGGGTGGCCCTACAGACACGTTGGCATGGATGACTAAAGCATTGTAGATATTGATGAAGAAGGCCACTTTTTCATCCCTACTGGCATCTGCTATGTTCACTCTCTGTAGTTCTTTTGTCAAACGTATATATTTCTTGAATTCATCGCTTCCAGCTATTCCCTTGTAGTTTACTTTCTGTATGTTGAGAAAAATAAAAAAATATTTGCTGAATCCTCAACAAAAAAAAAGAAAAAACAAATTAACTTGAGCTTCAATGATTTTGAGGAAAGGATACATATGGCATCCAGACTTTAAATACAACACTTACTTTTCCATCTGGTGACAAGAAAGCAGCATATACTTTCAATATGAGTTTCCTTACATCTTCACCCAAGTCACTAGCTGAAATCAAGTAAGCATGAGTATCAATACACATTAAATTTAAGATACACCGATCAGTCATTATGTCTGAATTGAAGAAACTGTACACCTGGCCTCCATCATATCAATACTACACTACGCTCCTTTTAACTTAATTCAGCAGTTTTTCTACAGTGTCTGTCCTTAAATTCATTCACAGATCTCATAAAGCTGCTACTTTCCAGCAGTGAAACTATGTGTTACCATTGCTCTAACTACAGAATATTCTCACCAGGTCGAGGTTCACAATTTGACATTTCCCCCGCATTCAGAGCCGTTGAATCATCGTCATCCAGGAGTCGGTACAGGGCATCCGAGTCCTGGAATTTCTGATCTGATTTGAGATTGTGTCCAAAGTGTTGATCTATCAACTTCTGGCCCATTTCAACGGCAACACTTCTCTCTGAAAAAAGTCATAACAAAATATGGTACTTCTGTAATGTGTCGCTTTTTTGACAATATAGTACTTGACACGTGCTGACAAAATGAGACTATGCCAAACAAAATAAATATTTTACATTACATCTTACTTGCTTTCAATCAATAGATTTGTATCACCAGCATGAATAAATGCATAAGTAATATCTAGGTACAAGGACCTCACTGGCACGATACTTTTGTTGGCAACTTTAAAAATACAATATTCATACTGTGACTCTATCTTGCACACAATATTCAGCATCTATATGTACTTTTAGAACCATTCCACATACTACTTTCACCTATATACTTAATTTTCACAATCCAGACCACAAACTACTTTACCTTAACACTTGATTTCCATAATACAGACAACAACTACTTTATTTACCTAAATGCTTGATTTCCACAATCCACACCACAAACTACTTTATTTATCTAAACACTTGATTTCCACAATCCACACCACAAATTACTTTATTTATCTAAACACTTGATTTCCACAATACAGACCACAAATTACCTAATTTTTTGGTTTCCACAATCCAGTCCACAAACTCCTTCCCTACAAATGTGTTTTTGTGGAGAATCAACATTCGTCTGTGATCCTTAATCAGGCCACTCTCCTTGAGATTCTTTACCAAGATGGCATATTCATCTGGCTCACAGGTGAAATCACCAACATCTGTAGCAACACAAACAGTTTATCTTATGATAAGTATATCATACATGTATAGGAGGAGAGGGAGAGCAAAACATTTGTTGGATGAGAAAAAACAAATAATGAAAGATGAACTTTTGTACCTGAATCTGGAACCGCAGTATCTGGATCAGGAATAATGGGAGCATCTGGAGGGGCCTCATTATTAATCAGATCATTCAGGAGTGCCTCAAATTTCTCCTTGTCTTTGACCTGTGATAATGAAAATACAGGTATGACCTTTTACTGAAAAATCTGTAATAAAACAGGAAGAAAGTGGGACTCAGATCCAGAGACTTCCCCTGACCATCCACAAGTGCCACAGAGATGCAGAAATGTTGCTCTCTGGGAAAAATTCTGTCTTGATTATTTTCCATGAGAGCTGAAGTTCTGCATTTACTTCTGAGTTACTAGTCTGTTTCCACATGCATGTCCACTATACAATTAAATACAGTACAACATGATTATAGTGAAGTGATGGGGACAAGTAATTTGATTCATTATAAATGTAATTTTGTTATATCCAGTCAGTTCATAACATGTTTTCAAACTAAAGGGAATGGAAATCATTTTGCTGTAAGTATGAATTCATATTAAGCCTGTTCATTGTAATCATGTTTTACTGTAAAATTAATGATCTCCAGATCTGCACAAGACATCCCCCACAATAATAACTCGAGCACTTCCTCAGAATTTGACAAAGTTCTGTTGCACAAAATGATAGAGCACAATTCACAGCCAGTGATTTATGTTTATTGTTAAGAGATGGAGATCATCATAATTAGGGGATCATAACCTGATTAACCTCATCCCCTTGCTGCAAATTTTACTTGCATTTGGTGAGTGGGCAAGTGTTAATTAAGTTTAAACCCTGGTCTCATGCACTAAAGACCTGTGACTCTCATTTCTATATGACCAGTGTTTAGAAAAGCAGCAATCACTCCTTATTTTTACATCTTAGGTTTGACATGGCCATGGCATGAGTGGGTCTCAATCTCCAGTTCTCCTTGTCATGAAGCGAACATTCTACCACTGAGCTACTGCAATCAATTGTCTCAAAAACTTGAAAATCAGTTACCAACTTGAAAGCCATTGTAGAGGTCAACTTCATATCCATTACCAGCAAATTAAATGAAATTAATCTTCTTAAGATGTTCATTTTCTTCTAAAGGTAGTATCAAACAAAAAGCAATTTAGTCTACTTGATATTTGCCAACTTGTACAAATTCTCTTCCTGGACAGAACCATCAATATTACATAGTTATGTCAAGAGAAATTTCTGTATTTTTTATGATGAAAATCTTTTCAAATGATGTTTTAATTTTTAAAATACAATAAAAACTATAGATTAAACAGTATTTATAAAGGGAGACAGGCACAGGTATTAAATTAGGACACACCTGTACAAGAAAATAGAGTGTCATACTAAAAGTTGTTCGTCAAAGCTTATTTCATTACAGATTTAATAATGAATAGAAATTATGTCCTCACTTTTATTATATTAGAACCTAAATGCCATAGATTTCGTGATAATCTGAGGAAAAATTAGTCTAAAATCATGACTTTTCAATGAAATATAGAGGTAACTCCTTTATGGCGCTATCACGAAATGAAAAGTAAACATGTGTAGAATATAGTTCTGAAAGGCGGTGAAGGAAGTTAAAAAGGCACCACCACCCCAAACACACGACACACACATAGTGTACTAACCAAGGCTTGCAGATCATCGTTTCCACCAACGTGAGTAGCATTAAAGAAAATCTGTGGGACAGTCTTCCTTCCCGTTTTAGTGATCAGTTCCTCCCTGCACTGAGGGAATCGATCCAGACTAATATCCGTATAAGGAATGTCCTTTTCTTGAAGTGTATTTTTAGCCCTCATGCAATGGGGACATCCCAAAATTGAATATACGACCACTCGCCCTTTTAGTTCCATGCTACAAAAGGACTCTGACAGACCTACAGACGTACGTACAAATCTAAAGCGTCATCGTGAGCGACGTAACCACAAACGCGGAACACAACCTGAAACAAGATAGATAACTCCTGTTAGCATGTTAGTCACGATATGTAACATGAATATCACATGACAAGTTTTTGTTTGTTTTGTTCTTTTATTGCTCCACTTATTCGCGTGAATGCAGGGTGGCGCTAGAGCTCGAATCTCAAGATATTGATATGAGAGAGAGAGAGAAAGAGAGAGAGATCTGATACAAAATATTTGTAAATTTTCAGAGTCCAAAGTAGACAAACATTCATGATCGATTACAATAATCAAGAAAAGACATGCCAGTGGATACACTGACAATAGATAACAATGCATATATCAAGCACACATATATACACTGTACATGAATAAACTATGACTACATCATGCATCATGTCATCTTCAAGAAATATACCCACAAGATTAAGAATGTCCTCGTCTTTCGAATAGTGTAGCCAAAAGTATTTTTTAATCAGTTTGTAAAGCAGACAAGTTTGATAATTGAAATGCTTCTTTTCTTTGGTTGTCATATTTTCCACATTATCAAGGTTCTATATTATTAGACTTGCATTTGGTGCATATAATGGGTCCTTTCTAGGAATTCTAGTAAACCTACCTCCTTCGATTTTTTACCCTGTGAAAAGAAATATTAAATTGATACATTTACCTTCTGTGATCTGATTTTTTTTTTTTTTTTACTACAAATTCTCACAACCCTAGTTTTGCTTGAGTTTCACATATGTGCTGAATTTGCCATCAGTATAACTGACAATTTTTAACCTTTGGACCTGCGCTTTGTGGACAGCTGCACCGCGAGGACAAAAAGTTACGTCCCCACACACGTGACCAACAGAATATGACATGTTTAGATACAAAGAAAATTAGATGAGTTTCACATGTAATTTAACTAAAACTGATATTCTCTCTCTCTCTCTCTCTCTCTCTGAAGTGGATACGTTCTCGCAATGTCTAGGAGAGAATGTACATACTATTTTTATTTTAAAAACAAATAGATGAGTGGGAACATGTCCCTACTGAATTCGCTGAATTTCTCAGAAACACATACTAGAGACATTGGATAAACTTTTAAAATGTGTACATTTAGTACAGTTTCTTTTTGTTTTTAAAATAAAAATAGTATGTACATTCTCTCCTAGACATTGCGAGAACGTATCCACTTCAGAGAGAGAGAGAGAGAGAGAGAGAGAGAATATCAGTTTTAGTTAAATTACATGTGAAACGCAATTTGATAATTACAAATAACTATCAACTTTAACATTTTTCAATATGGTAAAAATCCCAAAGCTGTTTGCACTATGGGATGTAGATTTCCAGACTTCCCTCATATTGTGTAAAATGGACTGAAATTACTTTCATTTTATCTAAATGTTAGACCCCTATGGTAGGACCAACCTGGACAGTACCCCCACCAAATCGGAAAATAAATTCTCACAGAACTTCGTTTTACTGAATTCTAATCTCCGCATCAAAAAATATAGAATTTAGTTCTTATCTTTGCTCCTATTAACTGCTGTGAAGGAGGAACTTCAAACATTCTGTGCCATGACATATGCCAGAAGTGGCGTAAATCAAATGTGGATTATACAAAAAATTCTAAAGAATTTCTCGTATATTTGAAATCACAAAACTTCTCAAATCAACATTAAAACGTATGACTTATCAGTATATTAAAGAGTAGACTTTTTGACATCATAGGAAGTTGCTTCTTCAATAAAAATGGAAAATGAAATATTCATATATTAAAAAAAAAATTACTTTGTTAAACACCACTATGATTCTACGTATTAAAAAGCTGCTGGAGTTCTTCATTAACTGTATCTTCGTAGTCTTTGGTGATCTGGTCTTCCAACAGTCTGATGGAATACCAATGGGCACGAATTACGCTGTTATTACCTAACCTGTTTTCATATTTTTACGAGACAGAATTTACTCAGAAGATTTTACATGAGGAAAAAAATAATCCCTTGCTGCGGCATTCGACTCGACATATATTGACTAAGTTTTATCTATTAGCAATACATCATTTTCATTCATGTTACGTCGATTCGTTGTACCTCAGAGAAATCGAAATGACACCACAAAGTCTTCCACACCCGATTCCTATAATGATATTTTATTGGACATAGATGTTAACGGCAACCTGCTCCTCTGGTATGTCCATGGGTCCGTGTTTGCCCTACTCTTAATTTTGTATTCTTTATAGACATTATGAGACTGATCACCATTTGATATCTTCATTTTTTCTTCATTGTCAACATCAAAAACCGAAGAAAAGTTGTTTAATAGTCAAATTATTGCTATTGATAGTACAGAATTAATGTTTCGTTGGAGACGGAAAACGTTTTCATATTCTTTTCATATCTAAAATTTCCTACTGTGGCTCTGACACAAGTCTGAAGATTACATATGGTATTTTTTAAAAATAAAATTAATTCATTAAAATACTTTAGACTTGATAACAAACTTTCAATTTCCTGAAATAGACCAGTCTATGCTTAGGGTTTATGATAGTGGACGAAAATTGAGAGCCCCAAAACGGCAAAGATTTAAAAATAATACTAATGTTCAACCAAAGAATGGGTTGAAATCCGATACTGCCTAAGAGAACTACGTTGACTGAATGGGTCTGAATTCATATAAAGAATTTTTTATATAGTCATCCTGGGTCTCAACATCAAGTCAATGGAAAGAATCCCCAAATGCGTGTGTATTAAAAGAAAATCATTGTAGTTTGCCCGTTATGCTAGTGTGAATTTGTCTACCTCGTGGTGACTGTACATTACGAAAACTCTTCCGACATGTCCAACATCGTCGTGCAAGTATGGACATGGGGGGGAGTGTCAACACAACAATTGGCCGTCTGTATCAGTACGATCTTTTTAAAAACTGATAAAGGGCGTATCAGATGCGATTTCTTTTGTTGTTTCGTAACACTGCCCTTGAGGACGAAATCTTTAAAAAATGTTTGGTTACATTTCCAACTACATATTTAATTATAGACTCCGATATCTAAAAGAGCAAGAGTTACCTTAACATATCTGTTATTATGAAAATAGCCATATTTCATAATACTGAAGTTTAAATAATCGGACCTGCACAATGATCTATATCCGCTAATTCATCCAGGACGCATCATCATCCTAATACGTCAGCGATGTTGGTTTATATCCTCTCTACCTCACAGAGAAAATGTTTATTCATTTTTCCCATTTGAGGGAGGAGGGTGGAAGCGTATGCATCAAAAAAAAATAAAAATAAATCCTACTCTGTTCCTTCAGAGGTAGTAGCATAAAAACAACCCCCTTGTAAATTCATTTTAATGTTTATTTCAGAATAAAATTAGGAGTGAATATCTGAAGCAATATGAAAAGCCTAAATGGAGAACAGGTCTATACATTATCAATACAAACTTTGTATGCTGGTAACTTAACACGGTATTATATACATATACATGAAATAAGCAAACGCTGACAGTATTCTCCGACTTCTGAGTCCTTAAAATGAAACCGAGTCCTGACTGTGGCACTCTACCCTTGGACTCGCTCACGGGAAGACACTTTGCCACAGATGATCACCGCCACTGCAGTAACCCCTCTAGTCCACAATGAAAGCTTCGATTAGTTTGACCTTGCACACTGAGTGTGAGCAGCAACCACAAAAAGCACACATACTGTGACGCAGGCAACTACATAAACTGGTAACGTCACGTGTTACTTCCCTTCTGGCACGTTTTTACATACTTCTGTTTAAAAAATAACTTCATGATATTAAAAATGTTGCATGCGTCATGTAACATACAAAGTCTCTTTGAAATTGTTGTCTGCAATTTGTATAAAACATGCAGGTTGCTACAGTCATTTTCACCACCGTTATATCATAAGCTCCAGTTTTTATCAAAAAAAAACAAAACAAAAAATAAACGGTATTGAAGAAGAAACAATTGTTGCTAAGTAAACATCTTCGAAAAGTATCCATCAATCTCTCCATGCACACAACTACAACACATCGTTCACTGCTTTCCATACTTCCAGTCTGACATGACTTAATTATAAATTAAACATGACAATTTCAGTGTACTATAATCAACTAATTTCCATCCGAGATATCATTGGATACAGATGAAACTGAAAGTTTATGTGAAGAAGTACAAGGTATGCACCAGACTGAAGTGACAAAACATAAACAACATACAAAATGCAACAAATGGAGTAAAAATATTAGTTTAAATCACTTGATTTACATCAAATGAACAAATTCACTGTTTTAGTTGACACTGAATATGACTATGACTCGTTTTCAACAGCTGTCCAATTTAAAGTTTTGATGATACCCAACCAATTTTGAAGAATCAAACTATTATATTATTTCACTTAAATATAACAGATCAAATTAAAAAATAACACACACAAAAAAATAACTTATAAATGTACTTTCAATAACTCATTCAGCTTTCATCTTGCATATACAGCAGCAGTTTTCATGTTAGAACAAAAATTATCATTTTGAAAAACTACAGTCATCATTAACATCATCATGAAACCATACATAACAAACAGGAAGAATCAAGGGATATCATGCCATTCCTCTTGGATCAGTGTTTAATTCTGGGTCAAAGGTTAAGAAATTATCTTAGAAAAAGTAATTTGGTAATGCCTTAAATATGAATAAAATCATCCATATTTGTAAACACAGACATCTGCAATTTGCAATGTACGAAAATATAAGAAATACAACTCCTCTTCCACACTATTTCAACAAGTACACTTGTACTAAGCTATTTTTTCCTCAGATATTTTCAGAAATGTAAATTGGATGAATACCTGAAGTGTACTTGGCCCTAATTACATATTTTACACTATGTGGAATTTATGAAGATCTTTGAAAAAGTATGAGAATAACATAAAAAAAAAAATATCTCATTGTCTTAATACTTCACTTCCAAACAATGAACTTTATCAACAAATGTACATAAAAGGGTTTCCAAGAAATTACATGAATGAATTGTAAAAATGTGAACAGTTCAATGACAAGAGAATACACCACCATCAGAGTTTTCGTAATTAAAATGTGAAACACTTCCGAGAATACAATTATGGTATGCTATACATAAACTAAAATAAAACTCCCCCCCAAAAAAATTCTTGTATAATAAAGTGATCTAAAAAAAAAGAAAGAAAAAAAAAGAAAAAGACCAGAAAATTCTTTCCTCCAGTTTCAAAATTAACATTTTTACAATATTACCTTCAAGTATATACCAGTATTAATACATTAATATTTCATACATTGTAATATTAAATAATTATTATAAAAACCCAATTTGTTGTGTATTCTGGTTCTCAGAAATGATCAGCCAAGTTCAGGGATTAGAAGTTGATACCACAGAATATCCTGAACAAAATGGCTACGAAAGCTTTGACCTAATCCACAATACAATAATGATGACATCCCCACAAAAATACACAGACAGAGAGAGGTCCTCAACAACATTTACTTGACTGACTGGGTCGGTTTCCTCCGTTTATTACCTGGCCTTCTGGTCTTGCATCCCTCGATGGCGACTGAAATACAAATTACAGAGTGAAAGCCTTCTAGAGGTATCAAATCTTTGTGCTAGCCTTGTTCCACTCATTTGTGTGTATTGCTGGTATATAAGAACACATTTATATGCTACAATTACTATAATACAATCAATTTCTACACAGAGTTATTGTTCCTTACATTAGATATGTCAGAAACATTTAAAATGCACTACAGAATCAATATCATCAATGACAATGACAAAACACACACATATATATATATATATATATATATATATATATATATATAAATAAAATCTCAAAACTCAAAAGCATGGAATGAACACGAGTAGAAGTGCAATGCTGATTCTAGTAGTGGATGCTAAACCAGTCCACAAGTAACTCAAATAAAGTTTTTTTCCCTATAATTTTAAAATAGCCATATAGACTTGAACCAAAATACCCTGAACTGAATTAAAAATCCTGAGCCAACTTGACCTGAAATTATTTTTTTTTGAACCGCAACCGCCCTAATTTGATTATGGTATAGATTTGCAACAAGAGGTCTAATGGGCCTTCACTGTCATCTGCATATAACATACTAAATTAATTTGTTATATGATTGAATAATTTTGAGCTCTCCAATTGGCTGAAATCCAAACCTAGAAAAAATAGAACACAGGGCCATCACAGCACTTTTTGGTACAGGGACTGGGCCCCTTTTAATTAGGAAATTCATCATTGTACTTGGATAAATTAGAAAATTGAGTTTACATTCTTTTCCATCCAAATAAAGTTTAAAACATTAAGATTAACAAAACAACATATTATTATTTACTGTCATTCAGCTCTTGACTCTTTTTATTGACCCCCTCCCTTGATGGTTTACATTCTACAATATATTTTCAAACTATAAATGCATTTGTTAAATTCCGCTCATAAAATTAGGAAAATGAGTCACTTTTTGTCATTATGAATGGGTACAATATTCAATCTAACTTTGTGGGGAGTGACAGCTCTGGGATATTATATTCACCTGCACGTGCCTTTGAGGTTAATATAACACCAACAACAGACCAAAATCATTGGTAATTTAAAAATGATACCACTGGTTATTATTTTTGTGGTCATCCAATGAACATTTGTTTCTCTAATTACTTTTGAATAAGTCTTGCAATTGAAACATCACTCAGTATTTTCTGTCAAACTGAGATAAAATGGGAATGGCAAAGCGATTTTCCAATGGTAGGTCTTGCAGATGACATATAATTAAAACATGGTGTGATCTGCTAGACGACGAATTTGAACGATGTACTTTCTTCTGATTTCGAACTTCACAAAGTATTTTGCATCAACTTTGTCACATTTGTCAATAAACAATTCATGAAGTGTTACAATTAATTACAAAGTAAATTTTAAGGGAAATACTTAAATATCATTTATCATCAATCACATTTTCTTTGACTTTTGTTGAAAGTTTCAAATAAAATGAAGATGAATTTTGATCATTAAATTATTCGATCATATAATTAATCAATTATTGACATTTTTTTCAGTCATTACGATGCTTTAGCTACAAACATTGTATTAACCTAAAAATGTCAATATTGTATAATATATGCAATAAAAATATTGCATACTTTTGGTACAATGAGCATAACTTTCAAACTCTGAGAACTGAATGGACTTCTGGTTTTGTGATCAAAAAACTATGTCCTTCTAGTGTTTCTTCATTTACAAAATTATGACCTGGACATATATATTGATCAGCAAACTTTGACAGCAGCAAAAAACCACCATGCTTAGGATTTTCATGCCAAATATATAAAAGCAACCTTTGTGCTAAGTTTGAAATTCTGATGCTTCTTCAAGGATCAACACTAACTTTAAAAAGAACTAGACCAGTCAGACCAGTAACTGAGCATTTTACTAGACCTGACCTCAACATCACTAGATCTGACCTCAGCATCACTATACCTGACCTCAACAGCACCAAACATGACCTAATTTATATTGTTTCTTCTCTCTGTCAATACCATAAATAACATGCTCTGTATTGAATAATTATTATAAGAGAGATATTTCTAGAAGGAAGTATGAGATGATTTTCAATATAAAAACAGGTCTATCATATGATTATGACTTGTGTTGTATTCATTCCGATCATGTTGATTATTGCAAATATTGTTTTACTTCATTTAATAATAGCCTTTATTCATCCAGGTTTACACAGATGAGCATAAAGCCACATGTAGTTTTGATTGTGATTCTGCATTAAAACATGCTCTGTCTTTCAGTTTCTTCGAAGGTACCCTTATCTCCCCTTTCTCTTCGATAAACCAAACTTTGGTCCAAAGTCAAATAGCAATACCATCAGTGTAAATAAATCAACATCAGAAATTGGTAGAGATGTAAACACTAATATATCAGTTGTATTTGTCACATAAACTTACCTTATTCAATATTGCTTGTGCTAAATCCATGAAAGCTTTTTCGACATTAATATTAGCTTTTGCACTTGTTTCTAGGAATGGAATTTCATGTTCTTTGGCAATCTACAATGAATGGTATTTTATTGAATTTCTCAAATAAAAAACGTCAGCTGGACACCATGAAAAAGATATGTATGTCAATGACCACTCATGTGTTCTTTCCAAAACTGATAATTTATATATATATATATATATTTAAAAAAAACTTTCCAGTGAAACAAATGTCAACCTATTTGTCTGTAACCAGTGCATTATATATTATGTGAATTATACATGTAGTTCCACTGAAACCATTACAAATAACAGTTATTGATAACAGTTGTTGAAGTGATATATATTAGTATGACTTCATTTATTCATTTATACTGTAAATTTAGAGTAAATTGCCATGTTTGGGGTAGTTACAAAAAAAAATTAACTGCTGTTTGATTTACATTAATCCCATGCACACTAAAATACACTTATAGCGAAGTGCCGAGATAAATAATTTTGATTTAATATAAACATAATTTGTTATATCCGAGGTATTTCATAATATGTTTTAAAACTACAGGAAATGAATATCACTTTGCTGTAAGCATGAATTCACTTTTAGCATTTGCTGTAACCATGTTTTACTGTAGTGACATACCTGCCAATAAATTAGAGATCTTCCTCCCAGTCAGAGAACCATGGAAGGAGATTTTGAGCAATGGAACATTTTTGCAGGATTAAAAACAGGTTTATATAAAGCTTTCCATCATTACCACAGACACAGTATGAATTCAAATGCTGGCAATACTATATATATAGACACACACAAACACACACCCCTGACATTTCAGTGAGCAAATGCACCACAGTCAGCTCTTAACAAAGAACCTCTAGTATACACAATATCAATCATTGACTACTCATTAATATTTCAAATGCATGGAAAGGGTACACGATTCAGAAGGCTTTGGAAAACGTTATAACTGTTTCCTATTGGAGTCTCTTATGTATATTGGGATTGTTACAGGTATAGTTTTATCATAATGTACATACATGTAGTCTCTTTTTGCAGACAGTTGGTTCTATATGTACTAAAAGCCAATAAATAACCAAAAATTTTAAATTTTGATGTTAAAGAAATGATGATTTCTCCACTTACAGCATCTCCACGGTCTTTTGATACTTGTCGTTTATTTTCCATGTCACATTTGTTTCCCAGGATCATTTTCTCCACATCTTCATTGGCATGCTACAAGACAGAACAAATGTATATGAATAACATCAAAATATTTAAATATGAAGCATGACAATTATCAGTCAATGGAACATGTGTAAAGAATCACAACTTTAAAATAGGCATCATTGATAAAGGATTTCCAAAACCCATAACAGGAATCTCTCACAAATTCAGTAAGCTAACTGACACTATACTCCTAAGTATACCAATATTTCTCTATATAATGTCATACCACAAGCAAAAAGTTGGAATTAGTTAAGAAAATCTGACGGTCTCAAATTTTTTGAGACAGCTATGATTACTATGCTAAAGCACAATAAAGTAGACGGTTTCAAGGAACATACTGCTTGTGGTTGCAACATTAAGGATTACAATTACGCTACATGGTGCATCAGCTCCGACTGCATCAAATTTTAAAGAATTTAACTCTTCAGTCTTTGAGCACAATTTACCCCTATATGTGTATTTCACAGGGGTGCAATGACATGCTTGCCTCACAATACAATATGTATCATAATACAGACCTGACAATATGGTACATATTACGATACTTTTAAGATGTTATGAATGATAACAAATGAACAATTACTCTGAGTATGGTATCATTAAATTGCAACTAACTGTTACAACTGTATGTTTTTCTTTCAAAAGATCAAAACATCAACATGATCTACTTTTTTTTTCCATTGCATGGAATCCAAAATGCTCCCATTTTGGAGATGAATGGGTCACAGGGGGAGAAATAAATTGAGCAGCATGGTCGGCACCACGTTTTTCATTACCAGAAGACATTTCACAACATCATTTTAAAGCCAAATCGGACAGTTCACATTGATTCAAACCGAGAAGACTGAACCACAGTACAAAGTATCCTAAATTGAAACATAGCAAAATATTACTGTGATATACCTACCATCTCAGGTTAATCATTGCACCCTTAGTATTTCAGTTCTCTGATTTTGATACAAATAGTTGAGATTTGGAACTTATTCAAATGCTGTAATTCATTAATTTGGATAATATATTTTTCCAAACAGAACACTAATTCTTTAAAAACTCTAAATCAATTTACTAAAAATTTTGTATTTTGGTCAGCGATTCAAACATTTTATCTATAACCCATAATATATTATAATAATATATATGTCTCAAAATTGACATTACTTTTAATATCAGGGTTTAACACTATAAGCCACCTCCCACTGACTGAATTTACTAAATGATAGGTCTGGTTGGGTGAAATGTCCGTTTACTAGTCCAACTGGCCATGGTGGAAAAATACATAAAAGACTTTATATGAAACCATAAAATATTTCATTCTGAACTAAACATGCAAGTAACTTTAAAATGTATGACATAAACTTTATTTTTAATTTGTAAAAGTCGTGGTCGGAAATGATGTGACATACAATCATGTGAATGTGTGTCAAGTTTTGTTTCAGATAAACAGATGTAAACTGAATTCATTTTAATTCAAAAATAGTTTATTTGAGATGTGAGAAAGATATCGAATTGTGTTGTATTCAGCCAGTTTTCAGGGTTGACATATGTGTGGAAATTAATGTCTCCATTCAAATACAACTTCTCATTATCACATACAAATGTCTCAAAATATAAAAAAGATAAGGAAGAAACAAAGCAGGCCTATAAAAAAGAAAATGGTTGAGGTCATTTAAATGGACTGAAGAATTTCCATGGGTAGACAGAAAATATGTTTATTTCAAACTTAACAGAGAAAGCGTGGGTATTCATTTGAGCAAGGTATCTAAATAGATTATAAAGAAAGCATCTGACTGTCATAATTTTTTCTTCTTCTGGAAATTGGTCTGGGCTAGTGGATGTAAGGTCAGATCTAGTATCAAAGGCCTGAAGGGCCACAAAGAGGTCAAGTGCAATATCATATACATCAGGGTTCTAAATAAATTTAGAGGTAAGTGAAATTAGAGAAAGTAGAAGAAATGTTTGAGTGCTGAAAGAGACATTTCTTTACTTTTAGGTACATACATAAAGCATTAAAATCATGTGTAAAATGTCAGCAAAATGTGTTTATTTACTTGAAAATAAAAACCAAGGCGATTTTGGGACAAAGTTGCTTATCTTAACAAGTACATACCCCACCCCCCCCTCCTCCTCTTATTATATAACATCCCTTCAAGACTAGTTACTTTACAAAGGCTAAAATCATTAACTTCAAATTGCAGACAAAAAATGCTGAAAAGAATATCACATTTACTGAGTGACACTACTTGTTCATAAAAGTTATATTTTCTGTTCATGTATGATGTAACAATTATACGGTATTAACTCTGTTTTCAATAATGCCTAAAAATTCATAAGTTCAATGTAATACAGTCATTGGACAGAAGTATTCGTCGCTGACGTCAAAATTTCTCTGGTGTTGTAAACTCGTCACTGCTATTTTTGTATTGCGCTATTTATAGAAAGCATGTCGGGTTCAGAAATTCTTCCCATGAATACGTCATAGTTTTTAGATTACGTCATTGTTTACAATTTTTGTCGACTGTCAAAATATTTTATAAAGAAAGCTCGGGAAAATGCCCCCTCGTAAGTCAGAGGAATTTCCGGTGGCCGTGAGACTAAAAGTTATTGAAGCTTACAAGACAGAGAAGAATAAGGCTAAAATTGGGAGGTTGTTAGGAATACCTAGGACTACTATTGTCAGTATTATTAAAAAATTTGAAGTTCATGGAAGTGTGGAAAACAGACGTCGAACCGGCCGGAAGCCAAAATTCACTGTGCGCGATGAAGTCCAACTTTTAAGAATCATGAAAAGTAACAGGAGCGGAACATTGGATGATATAACAAATGAAATAAATGAAGCAAAGGATTCTACATTTTGTTCAAAAACTGTCAGAAGAAAATTATTTGAAATGGGGTACAATAGACGGGTGCAGAAAAAGAAAATGATCGTCAGAGTATGTAACAGGAAAAAACGTGTTTCATGGTGCAGAGAACGAAAAAACTGGACTGTTGATGATCACTGGAAGAACTGGATATTTAGTGATGAGTGTCAAGTAGAAATAGGTAACAACAATCGCGTATATATCTGGCGAAAGACCGACGAAGTTGACAACCCCCATCTCTTGTGCGCGCCATCGAAACGCAAGCTGTCTGTTATGATCTGGGGTTGTATTTGATACGATGGTGTTGGAACATTGACCAGTGTTAACGGTAATATAAACTCTGAAAAATATATTGAGATACTAGAAAACAATTTGTGGCCAGTTATTGTTCGGCATTTTCCTCATGGAAATTATGTATTTCAAGATGACAATGCCCCCGTACATAGATCGCGATTACTCAGAGCCTATATGGAAGAAAATAATATAAACACTACATCATGGCAAGCCCAATCTCCCGATATTAACATAATTGAAAATATTTAGTTAAAACTTAAAAGACACCTACAATCTACAAGAAACACCATCGATTCTAAAGATCAGCTGATCACGGAAGTTACACGTTTGTGGCAAAATCTATCGGTAGATTATGTTCGCCAGCCGTATGCCACAATTCCAACCCGACTACAAGAAGTAATCAAAATGATGGGTAATCTCACCAAATTTTAAGGTAAGACAACGAATATTAAAACCAGGAGAGTAATTTTTATGAAGTAGTTAATGTAAACAAATCGTCGCCATTTTGACGTCAGCGACGAATACTTTTGTCCAATGACTGTATGTAGAAAGGTTATAGGAATTCTGAACAAGATTTAATTCCCAATGAATGCTACCTAGCCTGGGTTTCTTTACAAAACAGCCTGTTATTTTCTCCACGATGCACATGCTACTTTCGTTTTGCTACATAGAAAATCGGGATTGGGATTACCGAAAACAAAACCGGAAATAGTCTTTTTGTTTTTGGGATAAGCAACTGAACTGTGACATTTCACCACTATAGTGTATATCTGTTTCTGCTGATCTGAAATAAGGATTCTTGATGAAACTATGAGACACTAGATATAATTGAAAATTTGAGCAGGTTATTTTGTAGGTATTTAATGAAATCATGTGGCACAAATTTCACAGGAAAAATCTGTTTCATAGTAAATCCATCTGCTTCTCTTACCAAACAATCATTATTTAACTATTGGGAATGATATTATGGATGAAACGATACTCTCCCTTCATGATATGATACGTATTGCAATACTTCTGCCACGATTAAATATTTTCAATACGAAACATTTTACAGAAGAAACCAATAATAACATTGAAGAAAAAATTAATTACCAAGATTCAGTCACAATTTTATACTCAAAATATTTCCAAACTGCCGAATGGTTAGATATCTGATGGTTGTGTAGTTTAAACTGATTAGGTTCATTATTGTTTTCCTCAGCCTCGAGACTAACAAAAGTCTGACAGTTAACGGACACCGTTTTGTTCCTCGTGCATACAAGAATAATAAGCCCAATGTATTTTACCAAACAGGATATTAAAATTCGCATCAAACCGAAGATCGACACAATGAATCGAACATTGAATCGATCATTTATATTGAACAGTATCAATATTTCGGTGGATCATTTCAGCCCTAAACGATATAATAATAAACGACATTAACAACGGAAATGTTATTCTGCCTTTCAAATATCAATTACATACCATGTTTCAAAGAAACACTCAAAAATCAATTGACACTATTTTGATTTCGCCCATTGAGATTCGCTGAAAGGTGGTGTAGAGGCAAAATCTGCATGATTGCTAGAAGGCTCTCAAGCAAACTCGACGCCTTAAAAACTCATTTGAAGTAGCCTGACTGGTCAAGTGCTCAAAATAGTTAATGTCAAACCCTGCCTCATATGTTCTTTTAACTAAATTTTTCTGTATATTGAGGTCAATATTTACTTCCAATCTACTAATATTAAAACTTTTCTATATCTGTATTGTTAGAAGACATGATTATGTATCAATTTTATGTAATGATCGATTTGTGTTGCTTATCTTGTGTTGACACCAACAGATAAAACAAGTTTAAATGAATAAATCTTGAGTAAATTTTAATTGCAAAAGGTCAAGTTTAAAACACTGTAACTCAATAACAAGCATTATGATCCCAGTTTTTCTTTTTAATTTCCCAAATCCAATTCAATTTAGAAATAAAAAATACACCCCCCAAAAAAATTTAAAATACTACAAAACTCAGGTGCAAACCTCTTTAAATATACTAAAATAAGTATACATAAAGTATATTCATTCCCACTAATACATCTGTAAGGAGTACAATCATATTCATATGTATAACAGCATAAATTATGAATTTACAGCACAGCAAAGATAGAGAGAGTACATCCCATGCCAACTCAACCTTTTGAAGATGATTTTATGACTATTTCCTCTTTTTTTTTTTTGCTTCTCACCTCATCAATATTCCGTAACCATTTGGAAATATTTTCAAATGTCTTGGGGTTTGTGATGTCATACACCAACATGATGCCCATGGCCCCTCTGTAGTAAGAGGTGGTTATAGTATGGAACCTCTCCTGTCCTGCTGTGTCCCTAAAACAGTTCTCCAAGTCATGATGAACAGATAAAGTGCACAATAAATTTATAAATTGACTTATCAATAAAACAAGTTAATCTTAACATTTCATCATGTTCTGAGACGTCGAGTTGTGTTATTATTGCTAAATGAAATATTGTTCTTCTCTTGATGGTAATATATAAGGATAAATTTGGTAAGCTTTTAGTCTCCACAAAAAATAACCTGCTGACCTTGGATAGCAGATTTTATGACTGACTAATATATTTGTTCTGTAGAATTACTCCAAGGACCAAAAACATGCATGTTTATTTAATATTACCAAAGCAAAGAAATCCAGATGGGAGTTGGGTTTTTTTAAAAAGTTATTACATTTTTGGGGGGAGGGGGGAATACACAACTTCAATAAATGGACATAAACTAAGAACTAAACAACAAGAATTGATCACAGTGTCAGATCTAAAAGTTACATGTAGGAAACTGGACCTGCACCATAGATGTAGCATTCTTGCAGTTATAGAGCATTTGCTTCATAACTAGGAGGTTGTGAGTTCGAGTCCTGTTTGTACCATGACTGAGTCAAACCTAAGACATAAACATAGAAGTAGTGATTGCTCCTTCTCCAAATGCTTAGCATTCAGAAGTGAGAATCACTGGTCTTTCAGATATGACCTAAAAATGGAGACTCAGATTCATGCTGTTGACTATAAATATCTAAGAAAGTGCTAATCACTGAGTTCTCACTGTGATTATTTATTTTTTAAATGTTAATCACAGTAACTGGACTAGCTCCCATGCCACTGAGAGATGCTATTTCATTTAATCTATAAGCTTACCTGAATCAGAGTTAAAATGAAGTCTGATTCAGATACAATTTTCCCCTGGAAATTTGGTTAGAAAATTTCAGGTCAACAGCCAGGTAGGTCAGGCAACAGGAAACAAACATACATTTTTATTTTTTTTTGCCTAAGCCAACTTTTATTCCCTTGTAAGAAATTTTCAAAGTTTGTAGGAACCTTGGCTTATTGTGAATATTTCTATCTGAGAACTTGTCCTTTAATGCTTCTTGTATTTGTTAAAGATTTTCTTGGTCTTGAAAATTAGTCATTGCAAACCAGTTCCTCACTGGTAAATTGCAAAATAAAGTCGTCACAAATAATAGTTGGTTTACAGTACAAATATGGTTGGTGAAAATTGCTTATATATAAGTGTTTTTATGCTGTCTTATTGGTCCTGGCTATCTCCAGTAGTAACCAATGAAAATTGTAATCTTGTGATTGTTACAATTGTCAACTCAATCTGCCAAAAGTGAAGAAAGAAAAGGAGCAGATCATCTCCCTTGGTTAAAGGGTTGACTAATAAACAGATCTTTGAACAGTTGGGAACACATCCCCTAGAGCAAGACCTCGCTAAAACATGATTATCCCTCTTTAGCAAGAATAAATTATATATAACCAAGAAAAATGTATGAGGAGTATATCTCTTCATATTTCATGTGAAAAAAAGTGCTAAAATGTCGAATACTACTGCAAATATATAAAAACAATAACACTCATTGATTTGCATTAGATTTCAGCATCCTTCCCTCTTGTGCAGCAATGTTGATATGAAATTTCTTGTTGTCAATTTTATAGAGACAATTTAAGCCATGTTGAGTGTGTATTACACTCATTCAGCATTGCACAGAATTTGCCATTATTTTCAATAAAAATACCAAAGCACCTGTTTTTGGTTGTGTTTATTTTCTCACTAAAGAGAGATAGTCATGTTTTAGCAAGATCTTTTCAGATCTTTCTTAGCAGAAACTCTCCAGAGACTTACCATATCTGTAATTTGATTTTCTTTCCTCCAAGTTCAACTGTTTTAATTTTGAAATCTATTCCTACAATTGAAAGCATCACATAGCAAGTCATTCAAATATTATCTATGAATGAAATATTTTACATTTTCTATTCCAGATGCATACATACAAACTAATCAAAATGCAGTTTTTACACAAAGAAAAAAATATGAAATTCCTTGTCCTATGATTCCTGGTTGAGAAACAAAAAAAAAGTACGTTTATATGAATGAGTACTCCCTGTATCAGCAAAGATCATAAAATTATACATCTAAAATCCATTAAAATCACGATTACACTCTCTGTGTACATTTGTTCTGTACATGTATATCACGTTACTCCACACCAGGAAAGGAATTCGAAGAATGACATCACCCAACATCATCAACTCACCTATTGTGGATATAAACGTCGTGTTGAAGGCGTCATCAGAGAATCTGAATAAAAGACACGTTTTACCAACACCAGAATCACCAATAAGAAGCAATTTGAATAACAAATCGTATGTTTTTTTCGCCATCTTTCCTTATCCAATTGCTAGAATATTTCGTTATAAGATGGCGGATTTCGACCTCTGTCAATTATATAAAGTATTGTGAAAATCACTTCCACTATTTAGATTCGTCACAAATAACCATGTCCAAAAAATATATGGTGATCTATACATTTAACTTTCATCTATTATTAGCCATTAACCGATCGATAATGAGAGAAAAACTTGTGATGGCAGTCTGAATGACATCACTTCCGCTCAATATATTAAAGTCGAAATATGGACAGGAAATATCCGGATAGAGAATGGGTGGGGTGACGGTTTGAAGTTCAATATGGTTATTACTGACCCAAAAATAGATCTATGGGCATTACTACGGCATGTAGTCTCATTTACATGATATACTAGGTTTTTAATAAGTCAAAACCATTTTTATAAAAATTCCTCATGATTTTAAAGGCTTTTTGACATCATACACAATGGTTTCTTCAATAAATGTGGAACACAAAAATGCTCAATCATCCAAAACATTACTTGCTAAACAACACTCTGGTTCTATACACAAGTGCTCTGAACTCAGGCCCCCGTCCACCTAAATATCCATGTGTAATCTGCAGTAAAGTGTGCAAATGGAGACAGAGCCATAATAGAAGGGCTACCATACAGGGTGCACAAGCTTAAATTCCAGAGATAATTCCCATTTTGCCAACACAACTTCTGTATCATAGTGCTGCATTGTATGTCACAAACAAAACCACTCGACCCTTTGATTCAAACCAGAGTAATCTATCAGATGGAAACGGTGTTCAAAGCAGAAGTTTAGACAGCACTCCTGACTCGCCAAATTGGGAATAGAATTGCAACATCATCCCCAAAAGAGATGCTCAGCACCCAAAAGACAACCACGTGCTGAGTCATAGACAAAAACGTATGCTACCTGCTTGTTAATTTTCAAAGCTTAAAAAAAGGCAATGAATTACAAGTATTCCTTGACTCAAGAAACAATGATATTGTAGCTGGAACAAAAGTTGCATGGCTAAATAATACATTAAACACCAATGAGATCTTGAGTATGACATCATTAGACAGGATAGTCCGGGTGATCCACGTGAAGGTGTATTCGGAACCAATTGTACACCAGTAAGGACCCTGAACTCATTGCTAATTGTATTGACATTGATCCAAAGAAAAAATGACCATCTATGAATTTTATCATCCACCAAACAAGCAGGAACCAAATTTCTTGGACTACATCATCCAAGAAATTCATTCGCTGCATTCACTGCACAAGTATTCCTCCTTTAGAAGTGGTAACTTCAATAATTTACCAGATATTGACTGGAACAGTATCAGTGGAACTCGGTACTGCAGAGGTACCAAGAAATGTTCCTCCACTTGGCTGCAGACCTAAACATCCAACAGGAGGTTCATAAACATACTAGAGGAGACAACATCCTAGACCATGTGTTCATGCCACACCCCAACCAATTTAATTGGTGCAAGACCTTACCACCCATTGGGTTACAGTGACTATGATGTTGATCAAGATGGCTACTTGGGTAATTTGACCTAATTAAACCCAAGCATAGGACTATATATACTTGTGGAGGAAAGCAGACATGGAGAGAGTTATTGCTCATCTCTCAGACAGGCTGCTGACATTTCAGGAAGCACCTTTCCCAGACGTTGCTAGTATGTAGGTCCATATTAAGGAACTGATCAGGGAGAGTATCAGCAGATACGTCCCGACTAGACAATCACTCGCAATACACACATATCCATGGATAAATATGCCCATCTAAGACAACTGAGCAAAAGGAAACAGAAAGCCTACCCAAAATCACACAAAGGAGGGTTGCAGAAAGAAAAAAACTTGCTACAACCACCTCAAAGCCCAAATTCAGAGAGAGATGAGGACTGCCCACACATCCTGTATGGAATAAACAGTGAGCAGTGACCTCAAAGAAAACCCTAAGCATATTTGGTCCTACATACAAACCAAAACCAGGACTCGGAACAGGTAGTCTCACAGTGACAGAGATGAAAGCTTCAATTCTGAATAACCAGTTTCAATCTGCATACACTAGAGAGGACCTTCCTATCTAGCAAACGACATAGGTCACATAACAATTCCACCATGCATCCCATCATAGTACACGAGAGGGGAGTAGAAAAATTCTTCAGGAACCTAAAAACTCACAAAGCTACAAGTCCTGATGATATACCTGCCTTTGTTCTTAAAGCTGCAGCAGGAGCTCTCTCCCTCTATTTCAATCAACTATATCAGATGGCATTAGACAGTGGGAGAATACTGAATGACTAGTTCGATCACACCAAATATTGTGGATATATTAAAACACACACACAATACAAAACACACACACACAAACAATGGAGAAAAACACCTAAACTCCATTTACAGACCTGTATAACATCAGTTTGCTTATAAAACACTTGGACACATTGTTCACAGCACTGTTGTTAATCATTTTGACAGACATGATATCCTCTGTAATGAACAACATGGGTTCAAAGTTCGAAGATCCACTGAGTAACAGCCATCCATCCAGGCAATTCATTACCTGGCAAAGAATCTAGATAAAAGGGTCCAAATGGATATTTGGCTGGATTTCTTGAAGGCAGTCAACAAAGTCCCACATTGCTGCTGCCTCCTCAAGATGAGCCACTATGGAGTTAGAGGAACAACATTAAAGTGGATAGAGGACTTCCTTCATGAAGCCGATCAGTTTTATCAAGGGGGTCACAAATCCCAACCTTTGGATGTTCTGTCAGGAGTGCCCCAGGGAACGGTCCTGGGCCCATTGCTGATTGTAGCATATATTAACAACTTTTCACTGGCCACCAATTTGGATGCAAGACTGTTTGCTGATGACTGCCTAGTCTACCACAAGATTTGGAACCAGAAGGATGCAACTGTGCTTCAAGAGGACCTCACATCACCGAAGAGATGGGAACAGAAATGGCAAATGTCTTTCCACTCAGAGAAATAGACGATCATCCGAATAACCAACATTCGTCATCCATTGCAAACCAATTACAAGGTCTGTGGACACAATCTAGATATAAATATTTGGGGGTGACACTTAGTTAGGACTTGCACTCATTGAGGTATATCTACAATTCCATCAGCAAGGCAAAAAAAAACTTTGGTTCCCCCCCCCCCCCCCCCCCCCCCCCCCCCCCCCCCCCCCCCCCCCCGCCGAAATATCAATGGATGCAGGCAGAAAATCAAAGCCAATGCCTACCGCACATTGGTAAGACCAGGATTAGAATATGCATGTGGGATCCTTACCTTTTTGCCCACATTAAGGACCTAGAGACAGTAAAACGCAGAGCTGCCAGATTTTTCTACAGAAGCCATAATCCAGGAAGTGTAACAGCAATGGTGGACAGGTTGAAGTGGGATTTCCTCCAAGCACAACATACTAAAAGCAGACTGGTTAAGTACTTCTAAATACAGAAGAACCCAGTAGACCTGGACAGTGCCCAATTTTACACCCCTGGAGATGCCAGAACGTGTGGTGGACACAGAGTCTGGCAGCAAAAGGACCTGCAAAGATGTTCACCATTCTTTCGGTCCCAGATTCGTGCAGGACTGGAATGCATCATCTCAGCCCAGTCCTTAGAGGATTTCTGAACTAAATTATATCAAATGTTCAGAAACATGATGGTTCTATACCAGGTGCAATATGTGAATGTATATAGTTTTAATCTTTTAATGGGGAGGCAAACTTTTTTTTTACCATGGTCAGAGTTTAAAACCACTCAAAGATGAGTTTATGCAACTCCAGAATTGAAAAAGTTGATATTAAAAAGATGCTGGAGTTCCTCGTTGACAGTATTTATGTAGTCTTTGGTGATCAGGTCTTTCAATAGTCTGTTGGAATTCCTATGGGCATAAATTGTGATCCATTACTAGCTAACATGTTTTTGTATTCTTATGAGGCAGAATTTATTCAAATGCTTCTACATGAGAAAAAATTCTGTGGCCTTCAACTCGACACTTAACAATTTATCATCTATTTACTATCTATTAACAATTTATTATCTATTAACAGTTATTCACTTTCATTCAGTTAGATATATCCCAGTGAACTCGAAATAAATGACACCACAAACTTCCACATCTGCCTCATATTTGGACATTTTACTGAACACAGGTGTCAACGGCATATGAACAACATAATTTTATGACAAATGAAATTACTTCTGTTTCTCCATCATTAACTTCCATATTCATGAAGCAATATTCCATTATCTGCATAATATAGTGTTTATGTTTCTCAACTGATTCAATATGCGAGAGCATGTTCTGCATACATTTTGTAAATCGAGGAAGGCTACTGACAAATCAGTTGATGCTACAGGGGTTTCAACGGTCTCATTTAAAGTCAACATTTCAAAAATTCTTTAGTCGTTATAACATGTATAATGATGGTAACATGCAATACAACCCATCACTGGGTCGAATGCTCTCTGAGGTGTTTCATATCAATTGTTATGACATTCTTTACATATTGATTTTAACTGGGGATTACTCCATTTACTGGATCAAGATAAGGGTTCACGGCAGGTGTGCCAGTGGTCAACAGGGAATGCTTACTCCTCCTAGATACTCGATCCTACCTCTAGTATGTCCAGGGGTCCATGTTTACCTTTAAATTTTAATTTCTTTATAGCAATTATAGATTGATCACTGTTCGTCATCTTCACTTGTTCCTTTGAAAATTTTGCTAATCAAACGTGTGCAATTTCACATTATTGGGATGTACTCACAGGCGCTTGTTTCAAAGACTTCGACGTTGCTAGCTCTGCTGTCTAATAACTGTTACTCAGGTGGGAATATAGTCTCATATAGAAATGTAAGTCAAACAGTTGTATAAGATATGACTATTTGTCTATAAATAATTTCATGATTACCTCTGTGTTACAGAGGAAGAATTTAGAAATGAACATATTCACGACAGCGTTATCTTGTAGGTCAATGATGGCGATGACAATAACATAATGGTGAGGTGGCGTGATAATAAAGACACAATATGTTTTTTTGTTGTTTTTTTTTCAGATTAACTGCATTTTTTGACTCCATAAAATTAATATGAAAGTTTCCAATTTCAAAATATTGTATATGTATATCCCACTTTTCATCTAATATCAAATTTCTCTGGTATAGTATTCCCCCTTAATTTGTATTCATAAACCCAAGTTTCAAATATTTTCATGAATCAAAACCCTTGACAGTCTAGAAATTCTGACTTTCCCTGGGAAATCTTGGGCATTCATACAAGCCTCCTGTGAAAAATTCTGGAGATATTTGTAGCAAACCAGATCTTTCATAGTGATTTCTCTATGTGTGTTATATATATATATATATATATGTGTGTGTGGGGGGGGGGGGGGGGGGGGGGGTATTTACCAGGCGATAACCAATGTCGACAAAAAACTCTGCTCTTGATGTTCGAACCTCGATAACCAATATATCGACAAGAGTCAGGGGAGGGGGTTGTTTCATTAAAGGGAATATGCCCATGAATATGCAAATTCTATACTTGAGTTATAGTGAAATTTTAATGTTTTAGTCGGAAAGTGTGTATTTCCACACATGTAAATTTCAACTTCATTTACCAAATTAACATTCAATTTATTATGTACAGCAAATAAAAATCTATAACTTTCTATCTATCTATCTCAAGGAATCATTTTAATATTATCTTCCTAAACTACATGTATCAAATTCATATGAAAGTAATTTATTGAGATAAAGTATCCTTAATTAAACACATTTTAAGAGCATCCTATATCTGCAGTGATTTTTCACAAGAGATCATTGGTATCCACACATTTGAAAAAAAAAATATCTTACCAAGAACTACAAATCTACATTTTGTCCAGTATCCTCATCCTGTCTATATTCAAATGTCTTCAACCCATGACCATACAATGGCAGGGTTGGGCCACAACTGTTTTTTTTTTTTCCAATAAAAATTTCGCACCATTGAAATTCAACAATGACTACATGTAATATGTTTAAATTTCATATAGGTGGGGTACCTAAACCATCCCATGCTAACGAGAAAACATTTCATAAATTGTATCAGTACTATATATTACTCCAACGAACCGATCAGAGTATTCATTATATCACTTGTACCCGAGGCTGTTCAAAAATGGAATCGCTAGAATGTACACAAACAAGAGAAATTTTTCCATAAATTCCGTGGCACAATATATTATTTTTCCACTACACTTAATGATAGAAAATTTTGTTTGTCCAAAACTGCTACTTTATAAATGTATATAAATTAACTATGGATAACAGAGAAAATATTGCATAATAAATACAATAGAAATATACCATCACAGATGTTATAACCCTCGACAGCATTTTTTTTTTAATCGACTATCTTTTCAGTAATAAATAGGTTATCAAATCTCTTATTATACACAGTGAATAAAATCCCTCCAAAAGATAAATGATTTTGCAAATCCCTATGATGTCACATGAGGATGGAGCTATACTTGATCTGATTAAACTTGTACCTATCTCTAGTGTAATCTACTGCTTTTAAATAGTCATCAGAACTAAGCTTCTCCATTTTCCCCCATGAAATGCAATTTCTGTATTCCAATTATACATTCATCACAGAAAAATTATAAAAGAAAACAGAAAAAGTTGAAATTGAAACAAATTTAATTTATTTTTTTTTTTTAATAAAAACCATGTTGATTATTACAACCATGATGAATTTTTAAATACTAGTACCTTCCTAGTACTTTGTCAGATATAGTATTACTGTTATCTATAAAACTTCATTACCTGCAATGATTACAAACATACTGCCATGTAACTGTTACAATGCTGGGTGCCTTTGTATACACACATATCTACTACTATATTGAACTGGATTTAACTTTTAACGGAATCTATAAAATGAAAACACCAACCAAACAAGAAATGTGTGTATTTTGAAAAAAATATAATTGTTGCAACTTTATCTAAGAATCTATTACTCCAAAAGTGACACCTTAATTCCATAGGAAACTAGTCCATTATACTTTCAGTCTGAGGTTTTTTGGCTTCTAAGAACACATGATCAAAACAACTTGATAAAATATTAACATAAACCACTCAAATAGTCACAGTACCAAATGCCTACAAATAAACCAAATGTTGCAGTGGAAATAAAGTTACCATTCACTCCTAATGAAATACCAGTTAATAAATGTGGTCCCATTATTGAAGTCATGATACAAGGCATTTTGTTTGAGAATGATATGCAAATTTAAACTAAATCCCCTATTTATCAATCACAGAAGGGAGGATTTTTTCTCCCTTCGATCAATTTTAGTCCAAGGTTTATACTGTACAATATGTCAAACTAGTTCCAACAGTAAGGACTATGGGTGTCATGAATTTAGCACAAAATGTACACATATTTGATGTAAGGTGGCTGAAATTTGACCTGAAAATTCAAATTATCAGCTACTTAGCTTCTGATATAGAATATAAAACTGGCAGTCTTTTCTGAAAATTAGCAAACTGATTGAGACTATACAATCCCCATTTCTACCATTTAACACCTGTTCATTGACAGTAACATTTATTAAAAGCTAAATGTATAAAACATCAACATTACTATATATACGAAATTTGGGGTAAAACCAAATTTCCTCACAACTTGGATCTTTTGATAAATTCCTTGAAATATCTGAAGTTTTCTATATATATATGTAAAATATCAGTAAATAGTTTAATCTGTGTATTCTGCCTTTAGTTCTCTGTATATTATACACCTAGAAAATTGGTTCATAAACATGTAAAATAAACAAGGACGGAAACAAGGTGTATGTTACATAAACCTCCGATCACTACATGTCTATAATAACTGCGACAAATGGAGGAAAACAGCATACAGCACCATCATATGTGCATCATGTACAACTAACATGCTTCTTTATAATGCATAAAATTTAAATCTGTCTCATTATAATATGACTTATGCGTATCTAGTAATTCAGCTCTCATTCACTCCGATATATGGAAATACAAGCATTACATACTTTAGTTATATGTACAAAAATGGAGCAATACACATGTAGTAATAAACAATTCGGCTTGTCATGATTGAACCATCATCATAACAGATTTATCACAGAATGAAAACGGTGAGATGAGTCAGCACAATGTCTGTGTGTCTGTGAGTGGCACAGTTGCCAGTCTCTAATTCTCTGTTAGAGCAAGTCATGATTTTAAATATCTGAAAAACAAAAAATGCATAAACAACAAATTATGATTTACTAGTATGACAATAAATTTGAACTACTGATTTTAATCTAAAGGTCTTGTTTTAGTACTAGGACCAAACTGTAGCAAGTTTTAGGATAACTGTATTCTGTGAAGCACATTTTGCAAGACTTTAACTTCCACAATCTTGCTATGTTGGCTTTTTACATAATTTTTTGTATGTATAACTGTTCTCCATTTCATGCATGTGTACACACAAAATTTTCACTGCAAGGCAACCTCACATGTGAGAATAAAGTTTATGTGAATAGAAACAATTTACAGCAATTTTTAAAAAAGAAAAATTATGCACTACAGTATCATTAATATTATCATTTCACATTAGGACTGACTTAAGTATTCTGTTTGTCTATTGTGTGGTATAACATACTTTGCTGTCCAGTCAGTGCGTCCATGCCCGTGTGTGGTGGTGCCCACTGGCTGTCGGTAACCTGCCGAGTTTTTGTTGTTTATTGATAAGGGAGCTGGCTGCGCTCTCTTCCAATTTACAGACGGGTAATCTACATCAAAATCACAACTATTTTATCCAATTTTCCACAGACACATATTACTCCACACATTTTGGTAACACTAAAGAATTGTGAGCTTTAAAAAATATGACAGAGTATGAATACATGCACATCATGTGCCATGTACATGCTGCAGCAAGTGCAAATGAAAAATTATGCTATAAATTCATTTTTGTTAAGCATGGCATGTTTTTTTTTTTTTAATTAAATTTTTCTTGATGTTTAAGCAGATGATAATAATTTCTGAAAGAATTTATGTGTATACAGTATTATATAGTACTCATGAACAATAAACTCATAGGCTCAATATAAGGGACATATACTTCGACATTTACTTACTTGAGCCACCTTTGGTATTGGACAAAAAGGAAGGAACATAGCCAGCATTATCAGCATTGTTTCTAGTACTGTAACCACTAGGTCCTGCACCTGGCAAGAATAAACACAGTTATAAATGAGAAATCAACATTGTCTATAAATGGCAACAATACCTTATTGCTAAAATATTAAAAGTTTTACCTAGATTGTTGTTTTTAGCTCCTACACTAGGCAATGCCCCAAGGGCAGGTTTTCCTAATGGAGTATTCCACATACTGTTGGGACTCTCTTTCTTGGCACTATTTCTTGGGTTTATACCTACCAAGATAGTTGTTTTCAAACAGATTATTCACATCATACATGTATATGTCATTCTAAATTCTTGGTACTTGTAAGTTGGACTACAATGTTCAGTACACTATATATATAGTTATAGCTGTAAAATTCAGAACTTTTTATGCCCTCTTGACTATGGTGAAATGTTTTAAGTATAACAAGCCATGAAATTACAGGGAGATTGACTTTGCTCAAGTTAGAATGAACATTCATTTCAACAGCTGCAGGGATAGCCAAAAAAAAAAAAAAAAAAAAAAAAAATATATATATATATATCCCCCAAAACTGTCAAATCCCTGAAATCTGCAAAGTTCAGGGTCCATAACTCTTTCAAAAATAAGAAAACAAAGCCAAAACTCAAACTAGGTCTGTAACCCATTGATGTTCATATATAAACCTTCAATAACTGCAGTTAAAAAAAGTCCAGAAAACTGTCGAATCCCTGAAATTTGCCATGTGGAAGGTTGATAACTATTTCAAACAAGTGGTCCACAGGCCTTGACTGTCACCTGAGTACCATAGCTCATACACAGACTTATCAGGAAGTCTCATATTTGCATTTAAGCCTCATTTTGGAGTCTTTTGAGCAAAGCTTTATGATCTCTTTAAATATGCCTGCAATCCCCTCCCCCACTTTCCGATGATTTTGGTAGACAGCTGTATCCTGTAAATGTGTTTCATCCTTCATTGGACATCAGAAGAACAAAAAAAATATTTCTAAAGCATTTATGCATTATATACTCTATGACCATTTTGGCTTCCAGCTATCCCTGGAATCAGTACCCCTGCCCCAAGGGTCATGAAATTTCCAATTTAAGTAGACAGCTTCATCATCTTTTTATATATTGCTACAAAACTACAATTCTTAGTAAGTTAAAGTTGATTTTCTAAGATACAACACATATTTACTGTGATATGGCCAAGTTACCCACCTCCTACCCCCTCCACGTCAGTGACCTGACCATTAAGGCAATGGATACTGTAATAATCATTATGTTCAAAAATTATTATTTACAAGATATAAAATTAAAGGAGATTGCTGTTGCAGAAGTATAGAAAAAGATTTTCTAAGACTTAATATATTTTCACTATATAGCCATATTGGCCCCTCCCTAAGTCTGAACCCCTGATCCAGTACATGTAGATTAAGGCTTCATGGACATCATAACTATGTATTCAATTTATCTTCCACTACTGTGGAGGTAAAGATAGGATTTTTTCCCCTAAGATTTAATGCATTTTAACTGTATATGATCGTATTGGCCCCACCCTAGGATCTAAACCTTTGACCCAAGTGCCATGATTTTTACACCTACAGTAAAGGGCCTCATGGACATCATAACTTTTCATTTAGTTTTTCCCATACATATGTGGGAGAAGAGAAGATTTTATAAGATTTAATACATCTCCGTATATGGCCATATTGGCTCCACCCTAGGGCATAAATCCCTCACACAGAGGTCATGAAGTTCACAATTTAGGTAGAAAGTTTCACAAATATCATACCATGCATTTAGTTTTTCTTGCATGTCTGAGAGTAGAGAAGATTTTTCTAAGATTTAATACATTTTCACTATATAGCCATATTGGCCCCATGCTTGGGCCTAAATTCTTAACCCAGGGCCCATGATTTTCATAATTTTTGTAAAGGGCTTCATGGATGTCATAACATGTACTTAATTTTTCTTAACATACATCTGAGTGTAAAAAAGATCTTCTAAAAAAGAGCTTCTAAGATTTAATAGATTTTCACTAGGGAACCATATTGGCCCCATTGTAGGGCCTAAACTCCTAACCCAGGGGCTATCATGTTCACAATTTATGTAGAGATCTTTAGGGACATCATAACCATGCATTTATTTATTTTTTCCACACATGTGTACAAGTGAAGAAGATGACTTTTAAAAAAACTGGCATTTTTTTTTTTTTTTTTTTTTTTTTTTTTTGCAGCTTTGGCTCCACTCCACCCATGAAGCCCTAGGAGAATTAAATTTACAAATTTCACAATTTACATTCCACTTATCCTACAGAAGCTTTACACCAAATATGTTGACATTTTGCCTTGTAGTTTTCAAGTTAAAATTGTAAATTGTTCATGGACAACAGAGTGACTCAGGTGACCTGAAATTTGTGAAAATTTTCAATTCAATAGCTGCAGGATAGGCAAAAAGAGTCTGGAAAACTGTCAATGCATGAATGCCCAGGTTGGTAAATGTGACTCCCGCTATGGCAGGTCCTTAGAAAAAGAGAACAGCACAGAGCACAAATGTACATGGTAGGTGGAAGTGCTGCACTTCACTTCTTTGAAGATCATGAACACTATGCATCCACTGATAATTCTAATGTTTACTTCTTACCTGGCAAGTATCTAGCTTTCCCCATGTAGTGCTGTTTAGCTGAGGAGGCCGATGATCGCCCTGAAGGAATTCTGTTGGTAGGTTTATTGGACTTCTTCAAAATACTCCTACAACAAGTATCTTTCCATTATATAACTTACAGGTAATGTCTTTATCAATTCATGTACTGTGCTTACCAACAATTCATTTTCTCAATGAAATTAACATGGCATGTCTTTAATAATCAATAAGCTGTGAAGTTTGCACTTTCAGTACAAATTTGAATATAATAATAAAATAATAATACCATATTTATACAGCACCCTTTTCATACATTATGTACCCTCAAAGGTGCTTTACAATGCATATATACCTTACTACAGAATGTTATACACATAATACATAGAAAATAAACCATTCAAAAGCAATATGATATAAAAGGCATTATCACATGTAAACAGTCCATAGCTAAAACATGAAAACACAAGATACCATAAATATATTAAATAAGAATAAACATCAGTCTCAGTTATAATACATATATATTGATACTTACGACAAGAAGTCGTCATCATCATCAAAATTTTCTTTATTTGTCATATTCTGCTTCTTGGGTTCAAATTTCGGCTTGTTACCAATGGGAGGGATGATATTTTTGGAGGTATTTTTCTTGTGTGAGGTGCCATAATCAAAATCGTCCCAATCATCCCAAGTGTCGGAGAGTCCCCCACCCCATCGTTTACGTCCACTGGGTTGCTGCTTCTTTTTCACAGAGATTGCTATGGGCTCCTGATTAAAAGACAAAAACTTCTGTTTTGTATATTGACATTGTATGCTTGCAAAGGACTATATGTGATACATTATTCACATATGCCACTATTAAACATCAGAAATTTAAAATGGTTCAACTGTTTAACAAGACCTCAGCAACAATGAGTGGCTTTGAGTTTTTTATATGAAGTCCCATAGTGACCTTGAATATTTACCCGAAAATCAATAGCATTCTTCCTCTCTTGATAACAAAGTTACATATGAAGTATCAAATCAATTGAGCAAAAACTGTAGTCTGTATAGTGTCTACAAGTTTTTTTCTAAGAAGTCCAGCAGTGACCTTGACCTTTCACTTTTTCACCCCCAAATCAATAGTGATCTTTCTCTCTTGATAACAAAACTACAGGTACAGTATCAAGTTAATCAATCAAAAAATGTGTCCTGTAGAGTGTCTACAAGCTCAGTTCACACATACACATACAAATGAGTCCATTACATAGCTCCTCTTGCAACGAATTACATGGAGGATATTAAAAACTTAATATAATACAATGTATATGTATTGTTTTATGACCCATTTGAGAATTTTTACTCATGTAGAGATGTCACCTGCTTTAGGTGAAGGGCCACAAATTTTGACCTATACATGGTGCTGATAATACTCTATTTTTCAAACCAAAACAATGACCTGAATTATGAATTTTTGCTAACGACTTTAAAACATGTGAATTTGCATCATTTTTGTGGCAATAACTGTCTCTGTTGTTTGTATTATGAGGTATATAAACAATGGAAGCCTGTGATAATTTGTTTAATTGGCTTAGCCATTTATGCATAAATTACCTTCAAGCTTCTATTGTTTATACAAACAACTTCTACATTTATTCTTATATTTCTATTTCGTAAAATATACATGTACAGGTTTTGACTTACAACAAATTGATAGGTCAGTACTTCTACCAATATACATTACACTGAATAAGCAGAGGTTTGTTAGTGAAAAAACATCGGCAAATGTAAATATCTCTCAGTACAGGTTGTTACGTCATAAAAAGAATTAATTCTTACTGTTTTGAAATCAAGATTGCATTCCTCAGTTTTAAATATCAGTCATACAGGGGGAGAAAATAGTCAGAATGTATTTAAAAATATAAAGAATAATTAGCATTCTGGATTCTCTATGTAACGTATGCATAAAGAAAGTAGCACAATGGTGTCCATATATAATGTATGTATAATAAATACTTAACATTATGAGTGTCTATATGTAATATAATATGAAGAGTAATTACTCATGTCCGTGTTAAAGACATCAAAATACAAATCCCATCAACAGAAGCACTCACAAAGATTTTACCTTTGCCTTACATATAAAACTTTGAGCTTTATTTATTTTATTAATCTGGGTATGTTATGATGGTACTTGATTCTTACACTTTTGTCTGAAGCCTTAGAGAATCCATATGATGGCTGTATGGGTGAGTTAACAGGTTTTGACTCCACTGGTTTACTTGGGCTAAAGGAATACTTCTCCTCCTGATGCCCATGGACAGGACTGGGGTTGACAGGGGCGGTGATTTTGTTGGTAACTTGAGGACGATTAGTGACCTGTGTGGTTCCCAGATTCTGTCCAACTTGGAAGTACTGATATCGTAAACTCTGTCCAAAAGAAAAAAAAACATAGTTACCAGCAAACTTTCCATTTCAATTTTTGTCTTACAATATTTTTAATTCACATTTTCTACTGACAAATTTTGGAGGCTTTTTTCACCTGGGACTTAAAAAAAAGTCTGTTATGTGACAGCATTTCCAGAGAACAAAATTCCTCCAATTTGAAAAATACAATATTATTATTGACTTCAATCAAAACCCTTACCAGCTGCTGAATTTTCTATTTTCAAAAATGCAATTACAAATCCAACTAGCTGTTGACATCAGTTAAAAATCTGACTAGCTGTCAATTTCTCTATTCAAATACATATTGCAAACTTGAATTGCTGTTTATTTCTACCACTAAACAAATATTTACAAACCTGACTAGTTATTTGATTTCTTTACCTAATAAAAGTACAATTACAAACCTGACTAGCTGTTGATTTCTCTCTCTAAATACAATTACAAACCTGACTAGCTGTTGATTTTTTTCTCTAGCTGTTGATCTCTCTCTCTCTGTCTCATTACAAACCTGACTAGCTGTTGATTTCTCTCTATATATACAATTACAAACCTGACTAGCTGTTGATTTTTTTCTCTAGCTGTTGATTTCTCTCTCTCTCTCTCTCTCACACACACACACACATTACAAACCTGACTAGCTGTTGATTTTTCTCTCTAGCTGTTTTCTCTCTCTCTCTCTCTCTCATTACAAACCTGACTAGCTGTTGATTTCTCTCTCTAGCTGTTGATTTCTCTCTCTCTCTCTCTCTCATTACAAACCTGACTAGCTGTTGATTTCTCTCTATATATACAATTACAAACCTGACTAGCTGTTGATTTTTTTCTCTAGCTGTTGATTTCTCTCTCTCTCTCACACACACACACATTACAAACCTGACTAGCTGTTGATTTTTCATTCTAGCTGTTTTCTCTCTCTCTCTTTCTCTCTCTCTCTCTCATTACAAACCTGACTAGCTGTTGATTTCTCTCTCTAGCTGTTGATTTCTCTCTCTCTCTCTCTCTCTCTCATTACAAACCTGACTAGCTGTTGGTCTTTTATGAGGATTCCACAATAACATGTCTTTCATCAGATGAAGTGCCTCGTTACTGCCATTAGGAATTAAAGTCTTTAAGTTGTTAGCGACACACTGTGGCCATCTGAAGTTCATTGCAGCTGCCAATTTGTAGCCTTCATCCCACTCATCCTGTTAACAAACATTAAAATGACTTGAAAATTTAAAAAAATATGCTTACAACTACTTACAAAACATGTGCTTTGTTACCTTAATGAAATATTATCTGTCCTATTAAAGAAAAAATAAACCTGAATTATAATGAATTTGAGATCAAAAAGCTTTTTCACTATTTCTCCATGAGAAATTTGAATTTAATTGTATAATAGTGAACTTATATGAACAATCTAATTTACTTGAAATTTAAGCATAATCTGTTATATTGTATTAAAAGTTCATTATAGTGGCCTCCGGGTATAATGAGATGCACGGGACATACTTTATTCTCGTTATAACCGTTACTCGTTATATCCGAGGTTAACATTTCCCAAGTGACACGTGATAAGTTTTTAAAAAACATATGTAATAACGTTTATAGACAAGTGATTATGAAGTAAATAGAATTTATTTAAACTTTGTTCAATAATAACATATTTACACTAAATGAAATTTATGTACAATTGCAGTAGTGTGCATATTTTACGTCATACATTGAATAAACGATTGGATGTTAATTTGACACAAGCACATCAGAATTTTACTTCACCAGATGCAGAAACTGTGTGATAGAGAGTTGATTTTCATTACTTTTTTTGGTAGTTTTCAATACCGTTAGTCAGATTTTGTAAAATACTAAATGTAGAGTCATCAGTGTCCGTTTTTTGCATGAAAAAGTTTTGTAATAGTGCCATCACATTTAGCGCATCTTTTGTTGAAATCTCTAGACTTTCTGACACATCAATATTGTCACCACCTTTGTCAATGTCTTTGTCTGTTTTAATCTCGTCATCATTTTCAAATTCACCCCAAATTTGATCAATAATATCATCACCCAATAGTGTCTCAGTCGAAATGACCATTGACTCTATGCCAACATAATCTTTGCTTTTGTTTTCCATCTGAACATGTTTCACCTTTGAATGATAAAGTTTTGTTCAGCTGGAGTTTATAAAACAAACCCGTTTCATCAGCATTGAAAATGTTCTGTGGCTCATAAACATTCATTAAATTTGGTAATTTTTCCTTTCATTTCAAGACACAATTTAATTCTACACTTGCACTTTCGCCACTAGATGTTTGATAAACTATATTTTGCCACTGTTTGAATCTTTCGATAAATCTGCTTGACGCCTTGAATTTTCATAATTTAATTTCTTTGCCAGAATTTCTGCTTTTGAAGCTAAAATTGGACAGAAAATCGGAGCATTCTCACTTCTTGCTTTCACAAACCACATTTTCAAAGCGTTTTCAACATTTGTAAATTCACCAGATCGGAATTGTTTTCTGCTTGGCCAAAACCCTCTGAATTGTAATTTTCTATAATCACATCTTTGTTTTTCAAAATCGTACTAAATGTACTTGAAGCTTATCCATATCTTTTAGCAATTTCCGTTTTTGTTTTTAATCCCTTTTCAACTTTGTTAATTATTTCTACTTTCATTTCTAAAGAAATGCCTTCCTCTTTTTTGAAGCCATGACAGAAATGAACATTGCAATAAAAACAACTCATCATTATTTCTGAACACATTTAACCCATTGTCATGTGTATATATACCTGTGAACATTATATGACCATACCTAAATTACCTGGGACTAGCAGATGCAATCAAGCCTGCCACGAGTACCTCATTATATCTGACAGCACTGACTACAAATGGGCACAAATTTTTACCTTGTCATATGCGGAGTTTCGTTATAAGCGATCTGGCTATATCCGGATTTTTTAAACAGGAAATATTAAAGAATTAATTTGGGACCAAAAAATCATCTCTTTGTAAGCAGTACCTCATAATATCTGAGCTCGTTATACCCAGAGGCCACTGTAATTTATACCTTTCAGGAACCAAAATTGTCTCATTGTAAATATTGGTTTAATATAAAACTGCATTTTTCCTGAATACTTAAGTAATTCATTTTAAAAAATTAAATGCTGTATAATGGATATTTTCTGCAGTTGTCCATTTTTTGCAGAATTTGATGGATAGGAAAAATCCTCAAAAATTACAAAATATATATACATGTATATATGTACATACAGGTATAATGCAACCACAAAAATTGGAAACATAAACTATAATTTGCTACCATTTACAGATCAAATCACAAAAATGTCCAACCACATAAAATACCTGTTATACGTTATGATATGCCAAACTAATGAGATGTATATATGGGTACCAAAAACGCTATGCCACCAATTGTGACCAAATTCAATTGTGTCAAATTTTCGTCTTTGACCTTAATATATGACCTGGACCTTTTATTTGTCACATAGCTTTGACACTGACTTTTCAGTTCATGAAATGTGTCTACCATACAGTGATCAAAACATATCCAAGATCGAAACTGCAGACAAAGACATAGACCAAAATAATACAATGTATGCACTCCAATCTTTGATTGATTGATTGTTTGTTTGTTTTCCGCCACACTTAACAATTTTTCAGTTATCTGGTGGCATCCAGTTTTTTATTGGTGGAGGAGAGAACCCAGATACAATGTATCCGGGAAGAGACCACCGACCTTCCGAAAGTAAACTGGCAAACTTTCTCACATATATCGGCGCGAGCGGGATTCAAACCCGCGCCGACTAGAGGTGAGAGGCCTTGTGATTTTGAGCGCAATGCTTTAACCACTCGGCCACGGAGGCCCCTTATCCAATCTTTGATGTCAGGGGAAATAAAAAAATTGGATAAATATATACCTTTTTAGGTGTGCCTAGCACAGAACAAATTTTAAATATTTCATCAATTTCTGAGCTTCCTGGAAATAGAGGCCTCAGAGTATACAGTTCTGCCATAATACAGCCCACTGCCCATATATCAATGGGTGAGCTATAACTCGTTGAGCGTAATAAAACCTCTGGAGCTCGGTACCTGAAAGTGAAAATAGATGAAGTAATCATGCGATATAAACATATAATACTTCTAATGAAAAGGAAAAAAACCAAAAGAAAGCTGTCTGTATAGTTTTGTTATAACCATGTGTTAACCAACTGTTTATTGTAATTGTTTCTATCACTGCCAGCTATGAAATAACTTGAACATACATTTTATTTCATAACATTTACATTTCTCCAATGTTTACACACACACACAAACATTACATATATATATATATATATATATATATATATATATATATATATATATATATATCAAACATTACAATATCTTTACTAATTGTAATGATAGCCATTTCCTCATGAATGTAATGCAGTTGTGAACAATGTGCACAATGTGCATATGAATCTTGTTAAATATAGTTCATCTATTTTACGGCCAGGAATTTTCAAGTGAAATGAAAGTAGAATGTAAATATATGAAATAAATTTTATGTTTGAAATTACATAAGGGTATGAAATGCAACACTTTATGCTGGCATACTTTTCATGAAACGCTGATGCCCTTCATGAAGTGGCATGCAGCATTGCGGGTCCTCATGTATTTTCAAAAATAAAAATTATATTTCTTAATCAATTTTTCATAATCTTCATGACTGTCCACATTTCAGTTCAATATTTATGTTTGATATGTATGAGAGTCAAGGCTAGGATTGAATGCTTATTGTAACTGCCTACCATCGCGTTGAGACATAGTCTGTGTAGGGTGGCCTTGACCTAATTTCTCGTGCTAATCCAAAGTCCGCAATTTTGACACAGTCTGAGCCTGTGCACAGCAGATTTTCTGGTTTCAAATCTCTGTGGAAAAAACCTGTAAGGAAGTAGTGGAAACAATCAACAATTACTTAGATTTGATGGTTTAATCAGTCACCCCCTATGAAATCCAATAAATTAAAAACAAAGCTTGTTAGAAATTCAAAATCTGTATCTTGTAATCTTTTATCATACACAACCCTTAATTTTGTATTCTTTATAGGATATATGAGATTGATCACTGTTTGTTATCTTCACTTGTTTACATATATGATGTCTTTTAGTCTTGTTCCATATACAAATATATACATTATGGTATTCTGAATACTGAATAATCAAGAGGCCCAAAGGCTTTAATGATCACCTGAGTATCATAGCCCATACAGGGAATCTCACATTTCCCATCATCAGAAACCCACAGTCATCGCACTTCTTTTACCTCAAAGAAGTGTGACCAACCATGGATTTCCAACATTGCAAATTTCCATAAGAGCCTCAATTTCGAGTCTTTTCTGTACATGTTTATGATCTTTCAAGACACATACAATTCCTATTCAATTATAGAAGAAGGAAAAATGGCAGTTTAAAGCATATAAATCAATTTAACATTCCTTAATTATTATTATATATTATGTGGTCATATTGACCCTGCCCAAGGGTCTGAACCCTGCCCCAGAAGCCATTAATTTCACAATTTAGGTAGAAAGCTTCATGAACATCATAGTCATGCATTTAGTTTTACTTACATATATATAGTAGTAGAGAAGATTTTTTAAAGATTTGATACAGTTTCACTATATGGCCATATTGGCCCTGCTCTAGGGCCTGAACCCCTGGCCCAGGAGCCGAGATTTCATAATTTAGGTAGACAGCTTCATGAACATCATCATTATGCATATAATTTTTCTCAAATATATATCAGAGAAGAGAATATTTTCTAAGAATTAAAACATTATCACTATATGGCCATATTGGCCCCACCCTAGGGCCTGAACCCCTGACCCAGGGACCATGAATTTCACTATTCTAACAGAGGGCTTCATGGACATCATAACCATGCATAGTTTTTCTATCACATGTATGGGGGCAGAGAAGAAGATTTTTGAAAATATACCCTTTTTTAAACATATTTAGCCCAGCCCATGAATTCCCAAGGGTGGTAAGGTAATAAATTTCACAATTTATATTCCTCTTATCCAACAGATGCTTCACACCAAAAAATGGTAACAATTAGCCTTGTAGTTTTGAAGAAGAATTAAGTTAAAAATGTAAAATTGTTAATGGACGACAACAAATGAAGACCAATGGCAATAGGTCACCTGAGTGACTCAGGTTACCTAAAAATGAGGGCCACTTTAAATTATGTAGGCAAGTTAGGTATCAGTGAGTCTTTTTAACATATAAAAAATAATATTAATGTCACTAATATCATTAGAAAAGTGATGCAGTATTTCACTTCACATCTTTTCTGCATCATTTTAAAGTTTAATGTTTCCCCCCCCCCCTCCCCAAATAATCAAATGTAATCAATATGGTCTTGTTCCATATACAAAATTAATTTTCAACTTCATTACACAAGCCATTTTGAGATTGCTAAAAAATGTACATTTATGAAATATATCCATACTCAGATGAATAACATTGCCAGAACACAGTCCAATTGCTATATAGTAATTTTAGAAGACTAATACAAGTTTTGGAATATTCCAAACTATCACAACTGCCATATTTGATTAATGTGTTGTGCTTGATTTATTTTTCAAAGTGTTTCTGTCACAGATGGATTGATTGATTATATATTGTTTTAAGTCCAGCTCAAGAATTTTTTACTCATATGGAGACGTCACCATTGCCAGTGAAGGGCTGCAAAATTTAGGCCCATGCTCGGTGCTTATGGTCTTTGAGCAGGGAGGGATCTTTAACGATCCACACCTGCTGTGACACGGGACCTCAGTTTTTGCGGTCTCATCTGAAGGACCGCCCCATTTAGTCACCTTTTATGACAAGCTAGGGGTGCTGAGGATCTATTCTAAATACCCGGATCCTCACGGGGTGTGCTGAGGATTTATTCTAAATACCCGGATCCTCACGGGGTGTGCTGAGGATCTATTCTAAATACCCGGATCCTCACGGGGTGTCACAGGTGGATATTAGAAAAATATGACACAGTCTTGTTATTTATACATAATCGTATGATATATTCCCTCAACATGACAATGTCGAATTTTAATATATGTATATGTCAGTATTGTGTATTATCTTACCATGCTTATGCATGAAAGCCAGACCCTGAAAAACCTGGTAGATGACATTTCTGATAACAGACTCTGGAAATAACTTGTCCCTGAAAAGATAACAACATTAGAAATATTAGAAAGCCATGTACCAACAGGTGTGTTTTTTTCAGGTGTCATTCTGTTTTTGCAATTTTTGACTGATTATTCTCTCACTAATACTTTGACTTGAATCTTGGATAATAGTTTTATCTCATTCTAGCAGGCAGAGGAGAGAAGAGTTTCAACAAAACAAAACCAGACAAACAGTAAAATTAGTCATGTCAAGACTGCTTTAATCCACAACCTTAAATTCACTAAGCATTTCATCCTAAAACACGGACTACCACACCCTGGCTAATCATGGACCAGGAAAGGTCTTTATGACTAATAGGTGCCATTATTCACTGGTCTAAGTGCCATAATACACTGACTGTAGAAAAAGCATACTAACATCAAAGGAGACACATGGTTGATAAGTTTTAAGCATACAGAGCAATTTCAACTGGCTCTCTAAAATGATGAATTCTTGTCAGCGTATTTTACATTGATGTGTACTGGAATTAATAACTACCAGATATGATCACTGTGTTTCACTTGTAGACAAGATATTATTGACTGATGAAGTGACTGGTTGCCCTGGGCTATGCAAATATTTATCACTATTAATATCAATACACCCTACTACTTGGTGTTCTGATCATTCAATATTGATGTGTTCTATACACAGCAGCGTTTATAATGTATTGATTACCTTACTGTTGTATATTTATAGGTGGAGAAATTCTGTCTAATACTTAAATAACCAGTGTTAACATAAATAACTTGGGGGTGGGGGTGTGATATCATTTTCATATTGTAAAGAGTGTATAATGCCTGGAACTTGATACATACACTGTCAGTGTAGTACATGATTAGTACAGTGTATTAAGAAACATCTCAATCAATAAAAAATTACATAAAGTAACTACATTACAATAATTATCTTCCTCAAGTATACTGCTGAAAAAGCAGGTTGTTTCTTCTTCTTTTTTATTTTTTAACAAGAATCACCACGCAAAACTAGGGGTGGAAGTGGAAAGGGGTTGTGTCCCCTTGTAACAATGGTTACAAGTCTCCACTGAAAGAAATTTTTGATGATGTGAACTGATGAGTTTATTGATATCAATGTTCAACAACAAATTACGCTATAGAAATAAAAATATATATATATATATAAAAAAGAAAATAGGTGACTATTCACAATACGCTATTATTGAATTCACACTAAATCATGTAAATTATTGTATGTCAATTTATTACCTAATTACATGAAGTTATTTAGAATAGGTTTAATTACTTTGACAAGAATTTATCAGGTACTTCAAGATGTCAATAAACCTTAACTTTAACAACATTTGTTGATGACAAACTCTAATGCCATAATGCTCTTTTTCTACATTTACTGGCTCCAGTACAGTCAGCAGCTATAGATTCCCTACCCTAATTTTTTAAGTATTGCAATTTTGTATCAGTCTTTTAATCCCCATTAAGGACCCTAGCATGGGTTGATCTATATTTTTTGGCTTATTCTGGACGCAATTATTACAACTATTTAAATTTCTGATATATTAGGGACCTGTACATAGGGGTGTCCGGATAGTGCAGAGACAGCACTCTCGCTTCTCACTGCTTCCATCGGAGTTTTATCCCCATGATCGGCATGATGGTGGTTGCCCACTCAGACACGTGGGTTTCCTCCTCGTACTCCAGTTTCCTCCCTCATAATGACAACCTAGTGTCAACATCCATGCATCAAAGGACCCAATGGAAATAAATAAGCTTTGGAGCTTTCATGTGTTATCCTTGATATTTATGTATGTGATACTGAATATTTGTATGTGTATATTGAATAAACATTTATTTATTTACATTTCTATGATGCATTAAAAAATTGTGATAAATTGCTCCTCTCTATATAACTTTGTTGAAAATCATCTCATTGCATGGATGTAATTAAGAAACCCTGGACAAAAATTTAATTACAGTGAAAATTTATTCATTTTCTTTATACATGACTTGTATAAACATAAATCTAGTATCCATTTTCATCATTTTTGAAAAAAGTTTGTTTGTAGCAAGTGGCCTTAAGCAAGCATGGCGATTCTAGCTCAAAATCATGGTACATTCTTCTGCATAAACAAGCAGCATTACTGATAGGTTAAAGCTCAAAAGACATCTTTAATAGACAACAACTTTGTAAGAAACTAATGAGGAAGTCTGCCATATTTGTGACAGAATATTATTCTAACTATATATAGACTCCACTGATATTTTAGTTTGACTCAAACAGTGCATATATAGTAATGTACTGGGGGTGTAAAGCATATAAAATGATGTTGTAAAATATCACTTATGCTCAAATGGACAATAAAAACATATAAAATTAGTAGGTTCTCCCACCCCCATCCTCCTTTACCAGTCTGCAGTAGTAAATTTGCATTGTATATGTTATCTATTGTAGTTACTAGGTATCATTTTGACCATTTTGATTTCTTATTCATCGGAAATGGAGTTGAAGAAATACCAGGTACACTGTATGTGAATTAAAACCCTATACTGCAAAACCCCTGCTCAATGCCTTAAATTGTGAAAAGCAAAACTACCAGGGGTGTTTGAAATGAAAGGATATGAAACAAGGTATTGTTCAATAAAATCATCTTCAATCAGGTTTGCACTTCCTTGATATGAATACTGTATAATAATACATTTAAGTTCTATCAAAAGCTATAAGCCCTTCAGCAACCAGTAATTCTTCATTTACTATTTAGAATTGTGCAGTACTGTTTGAATTTATAAAATAAAATGCTAAATCTCTCTCTGGCCTATAGAGCTATATGTACCTCTCTGGGAAAATAATTTCCAAGGAGCTACAGATCTGCAGCAATCTGACCTATTCATCAAATCTTGATTATTTTTTCCATGAACTGCAATAACTCCATCTAGTGAAGGTGGCCAAGTGGTTAAAGCATTGTGCTCAAATCACAAGGCCTCTCACCTCTAGTCGGCGTGGGTTCGAATCCCGTTCGCGCTGATATATGTGAGAAAGTTTGCCAGTTTACTTTCAGAAGGTCGGTGGTCTCTTCCCGGATACATTGTATCCGAGTTCTCTCCTCCACCTACAAAAACTGGACGCCACCAGATAACTGAAAAATTGTTGAGTGTGGTGGAAAACAAACATCATATTACTTGTAAATCAAACACAATAGAGAAAAAAAAATCTACTTTGATATTTTCTCTGATTGATACAGCTGATTGTCACTGGTTTAGTGTGTTGCAGTCTGTATAATGGACTAACAAATTACCTATTGGAATACAGAGTCATACTTCCTTGTTAGTTTCTTGCGTCTATACAAGATGTCAGTGGAGCTTTAATGCCTATACAATGTGTAGATTTTTTGTAGGACATTCAAGGATAATACATACCACTGAGAAAGAAAAATCATTACTGATATAAAATATCACAAAGACTCCAATATTCTGATTACAGACATTATCCTATTATCTATCAGTAGGCAAAGTTCATGCTGGCATGATACCTGTACTTTTGAGGCTCATCTGTCAATAGGTTGACAGCATAAAATGTAAGATAGAAAAAATCAAATCAAAGACTTCATATTCACTGTCTGGTGTTTACAATGAATCTGATTATCCTGTACACTGATGAAAATTTGGTATAATTACATTTTAATGATTGCTTAATATTTACAAAAACTTATGTTTTACTTAGAAATACAAATACTTAAATTTTATTTAGCCACACCCCTATGCACAATACACAAAGAGTGCTAGAAAGAATTATAATGATTTCAATTTTAAAAGAAGCATATTTTAATAATATGGTACTTCAAAATTTGTTGAGCACTGATGTCTGGAAGACAACCACCTTTTTGATATTACTTATGCAATATACAAACTAGCCCAAGCCCCTTCTCTTTCTCCCTTCTCAAATGAATAAACAAACTCTTGATGATAGTCTCCTACCTGTCTTTCATCATCTGGTACAAGTTCTCTTTCATAAACTCAAACACAAAGAAAAGTTGGTCATTTTCTCGAATCACCTCTTTGAGCCTCACAATATTGGCATGGTTTAGTTTCCGCAAAGACTGTATAGAACAAAAGAAACATTACAGACCATGTATCTGCTTCTGGTATGCACTGCATAAATTAAAATCAAGCAAAAGACATATTTGGAGATATATTTCTTTCCTACAGAACTACTTATAATTTCATAAAAGTAATGTTGAAATTGTCAATTCACATCAATCTTGAATTGAGTAGGCACCTAATATACTTCATTACCCTTCATTTGTAGAATTTTTTTAACACTGTCAAATAACCATTCCTTTACTTCTCTCAAATCAAGACAAAGCTAAACCTTTCTTCTCTACGATTAAGACAAAGCCATACCTTCACAACTCTAAGCCTGAGACAAAGCCATACATTTACTTCTCTAAGTGTAAGACAAAGATAAAGAGATAGCCAAACATTTACTTCTCTTTACTGTAAGACAGTCATACCTTTACTTTTCTAAGATTTGGACATCATACATTTACCTTTACTAAGATTAAGACAAACCAAACTTTTACTTCTCTCTCAGATTAGGACAAAGCCGAACCTTCACTTCTCTCAAATGAAGAAGCCAAACCTTTACTTCTTTCAGACTACGACAAAGCTAAATCTTCACTTCTCAGATTAAGACAAAGCCGAACCTTCACTTCTCTCTCAGATTATGACAAAGTCAAACCTTTACTTTTCAAAGATTAGAACAAAGCCATACCTTTACTTTTATCAAACTAAGTGAAAGCCCAACCTTTACTTCTCTTAAATGAAGAAAAACCCAAACCTTTACTTAGAACTCTAAGATTAAAATGGTATATTCTTTCCTTCTGTAAGATTAAGACGAAGCCAAACCCTCTGTAAGATTAAGACAAAGCCAAACCTTCTGTAAGATTAAGACAAAGCCAAACCCTCTGTAGATTAAGACAAAGCCAAACCTTCTGTAAGATTAAGACAAAGCCAAACCTTCTGTAAGATTAAGACAAAGCCAAACCTTCATTTCCCTTAAATCAAGACAAAGTCCAACTTTTACTTCTCTCAAATGAAGAAAAAAGCCAATCAAACCTTCCCTTCTCTGCAATTAGGCCAAAATGAAATACATGTGTGTTTCCAGTTTCCCAACCCTATCTACATTTTTACTGCCAACCCTAAATATTTTATTGATGATATATATTCAGTAAATAAAATAAGAATCCCAAATTTTAAACCAGAATTTTATTCTTTTTGCATTGGAGTTTCTCTGATCTACATTTTAACTACTATGGATCTTCAATATGCTTCAAAAGTATTTGTAATTTAAATAGACCTGTGTTCAAAGCATATCAAAAAATAAAATGTTGTAATAATAAAATGTTTTACTTAACTACCTTACCTAATATTTGGGGAATGGAATAGGAAACACATATATTTTATTTTGGCCTTAAGACAAAGCCATACCTTTACTTCTCTAAAACAAAGCCCAACCTCTCCTAAATCAAAACACAATCTAATCTCTACTTCTCTCAAATGAAGACAAATGAAAACATTTACCATGTTTACTTCTCTAAAATTAACACAAAGCCAAACAATTACTTCCCTATCAAGATTTAGACAAAACCAACCCTTTACTTCTCTGAGATTTGGACAAAACCAAACCTTTACTATTCTAAGCTTTGGACAAAGCCAAAAATTTACTTAGAACTCTAAGAATAAGACCAATCTAAATATTTCCTTCTCTAAGATTTGGACAAAGCCAAACCTTCACTTCTGTAAGATTATGACAAATTCAAACATATTAAGACAAAGCCATACCTTTACTTCTCTAAGATTAAGACATTCATCCCATGAGTAGTACTTTTTCTTCATTCTGAAAGAATGAAAACCATCAGTGGCATGGATTGCTTACCTAATCATACATACATAAACCAACAAGATACAAACTTCATCTAAACATACAGTCATTGTTTGGTTTCTAGTAAAATACAGTAAAACACACTTATAGCAAAGTTTTGGAGATGAATGATTTGATTTCTTATAAATATCACTCATTATATCCATTAAGTTTACAATTATTCAATATGACTTAAAAACTACAGGGAATGAAAATCATTTCACTGTAAGTGTGAATTCATTATAAGCATGTTTGCTCTAACCGTGTTTTACTGTATTCAACTGCATGAAAACTCATACATGTATACAGAAAACATTAAGGATGAAATGATACTTGTTTGTATTTTTGGTTTTAAAACAAAATCCACAAAAAATCACCAAAACAGCATTTAATAACAGAGATAGTAAACTATAACTATCTTAAGCAATTTTCATAAATCTCATTTGATCCTTGTGAAGGAGGTGTGGTATTGAAACTTTAAGGGCACTTAATACAAAAAAAAAAATATGGGTGCATGGGTTGATATTTATTTTTTGGCTTAGTTTGGTTGTAATACATGCAAATATAAAATTCCTACATTATAAGGCCAAAATAAAATATATGTGTTTCCTATTTCACTCCCCAAAAAGTTAGGTTGGGTAGGCAGATACAACATTTTATTTTAATAAAACATTTTATTTGAAATCTTAATTTTGATATGCTTTGAATACAGGTCTATATACATTACAGATACTTTTAGCATTTTGAAGGTCCACAGTAGTCAAAATGTAAATCAGAGAATCTCAAACATGAAAAGAACAAATTTCATGTTTGAAAAATTCCAGATCTTTATTTTATTTATATATTTCATCAATAATATATTTAGGGTCTGCAGCAAAAATATAGGTAGGGTCGGGAAACTGGAAACACATGTATATTTTACTTTGGCCTAAAACACTTACAAATTTTCTATGATGTTCAAAAGCTGAAATACATTACCCCTCCCTGTGAAACTCTAGATCTATATAAATTTTCCACACTACTCTGAACTTGATTCAGAAATCATATGAATAAATTACATTCCAATCCATACAATAAATTGTATTCATTTTACTTATTAAAACATAGTTTTCATTTTCATTATTTTTGAAAAAATTTGCTTGTAGCAAGTGTCATTAACATTGTTCTGTATGTTTGATGAACTACTTGAAGTCACTGAAACTTTAACATCAGATTTTAAGAAAGAAATACAATTCTTCTTCACAAAGATTTATAGTTAAACACATGTACATGCAGAGAGAGAATTATCGATGATAACTCAGATTCTTCTTGCCTGTGAAATGCAATTTATGGTACTCTTTTTTATCAGGTAAATATTTACTTAACTTCAGTATTTATTCAAGTTCTCTGGGAGTGCAAAGAATTCCAATGCCTTATGTTTAATTTAAAAAAAAAAATGAAATCCCCATGTATTGGTTTAAAATTTTATCACTCGGTGACCAATGACCTTGATTTCATGCACATTGATTAAAAAAAAAAAAATTGGCAAAAAGCCCTCTTTTTATAATAAAACTTTCCATGACAGAAAGTATTAACAGATAATCTTGGGACCAAAACTTATGGTCTACTTTGAAGATAAACCCAAATAAAAATACCAAGCACACTGCATTAAAAATCTAAGTGTTTTGATAAATCATCATTTAGAATTGTTAGATTAAGAGTCTATGAAAACCTCATATGAAGTTTAAAAGTCTTATACCTAAAGTTGTTTTATTTGCATACTCAACTAAATATTCCAAATTTTGTTGACAAAAATGACATATTGTATATAGATGTATATTCTTAACATTAAATAATTACATGTACTGTACATAAATGTAAATCATTTTTAACCTATTGATCAAAGTTTGACAGATCTTACATAATCCACATTCGCACTCTGATAAGCAAGTTTTCAATAATTTGTTAATGAACACTCAGATGGGAATATTACATAATATAAAAGTTGGAGGAAACATAAAAAAAAATAAATTTTAATACAAAAGGCATGTATTTCAAAAATGTCTTGCTTAAAAACTTTTGAATATTACTTCTTCTTTTTATATACTTTCATATGTAATGAAGACAAATATTTTCATTCAGTTTGTATCTTCCATTCCCTCTAATGTCCACAAAAATCAATACCCATATAAAGTTAAGTGTGCACAAATAGGTTGGATAAGCTTTAACACAATAAAATTAAACCCCTAGACCTGACATATCCAATTGCTTTTAACATATAACGGAAAATGACACTAAAGTTACCCACAATGCCTGACCCTTTTGGCCAAAGTTGAACAACAAAATAAAATGTCTAAATAAATTAATCACACTAACCCTGAAGTCACAGTCAGTACATATACATTTGATTCTATGGCCTATACCTATGACCATCTTTCATATTAAGGAGGTATACTACATCATCATAATGGCTGACTTGATATAAATATCAACAATACTTTTATATTCCTTCTAAATGTGATTGCCTAGCTGTGTAGCTCAGTCTGTAAATGTGTTGACTGCTGATCTTTTGATTGCGGGTTTGAGTCCGAGTTAAAAAAAAAAAATTTCAGATTACTTTCTAATAAAAATGCATTTTTCGACTAAACAGCATAAATTTGAAAGTTTTCAATTTCAAAATAGTATTATACACATCCTCCACTTTCTTTCCATATCAAATTTCTATTGTGTGTTATTCCTCCTTAACATGCTTAAGACTTCCTGATTCTCTCTTTTAATTAAATCGACATGGTGTACCCTGAACAATAAGACGTATGGATTTTATGTGGCATATTTTCTCACACAAGTAATTAATTACAACCAACAGATCAATCCGCTCTGATTTAATAAGATTGAATATCCACTGAACTTACTTTTTGATAGCTACTTTCTCCCCATTTTCTGAGCTGTTGGCGAGCAGCACACTCCCATATGTTCCATCACCCAGCTGTTTTATAATCTGGTAGCGATTCATCTTCTTTATTTAATAAAATATCTACACAAACTACAAATCCTTCATATATTGTGATAAAATCCTGTGTATATTGCATTCATCCATGAGTATGTTAAGTTGTTACTGATGTCACCATTTTTCTGTCTTTTATCAATTTTTCTGGATGGTCCTTTCCTAGAAAATAAAATATGCTTTTAATTATCAGATTATGTCATCACTCCAATTACCTCTACACTGTAGAGATTTACAGTGATATACATGTGCCATTTAATAAATACTGTATGGCTTGTAACTCTTAGTTTTCAGAACAAATATAAAAAATACTTCTATGAGTTGTTTTGACTGAAAAGCATACCTGCTCTGTGTCTGACAAAACTTTACAACATTTTTTTGAAACTGACATGGGGATTCTGCCATATAAAAGCAGACATATAAGATACTGCAACGTCTTTTGTTTATTGAAGTGTCTGTTAAAAGTAAAACCCCAGTAAAGGTTAATTACTCCTGTATTAATAATTACAGAAGAACTATTATACTGCAATTATTAATTTATTGAATATCAATATTTTTAAGTAAACAAATTCAACTTATTTTCAGTAACACAAAATATTGATCATGAATTAAACTTTAAATATGTGTGTGCAGTCACTGAATAGAAAAATGCAGTTACAAACAAAACCTTGTGCAGGTAATTTAAACCCATCAAAGTTTTTTGCTTGAAAAAAGAAAATTAGATTTATTGCTAATTATCTCAGTTTTAAGGATGTCTTAGAGTTAAATTATATCATCTCAGTGCTTAATAATGGGGTGTTTTTTTTAGCTGAAATCTATATTTTTATTAGACTATTTAAATCTTCTATGCTCCTCCTATCCCCACCCACCCACCAGGTTACATCAAGTTAAACATGGCTACATATTATATATTTTGATTGTTAACAGGTGTCAGAAGTTAGTGTCTGTCAAACTATCACAGCAAAACTGAATCTTGTAAAGGAACTGAGATCTCACCCACCCACTCTTACCTGAAAAAAAATCTAACTATCATCCTTTAATAGAATTCTGATTTTCACACTCTACGTAAATGTACCATGAATACTATCTAGTATATAACAAAAATGATAATTAATTGTGACTGGTGATATATGCATTGTACAATTCGGTATATACTGACATTGTGAATCTTCAGTTTCCACACAGACCTGTTCTTTTTAGAGAAGTGGACAGGCATGTCCACTTCTCTAGAGAGAATGTGATAGACCTAGTTCTTTAATTTTATACACAACTTGGTTCACATTTTACGAATTTAAATAATAGCCATACACAGAGAGGTTCAGAACGTTTACTATAAATTCAAAAGTACAGCTGAAAATTCCAAGAATGACACAAGTGGACACTGCATAATTCAGCGTGACTGGAACAGCAATAAACAAATTCATTTCGTTATCTTGGAAACTTTGAATCATATACATTCATTTGTTTTACCAAAATTCATAAAAATGATATGCAATTCAGATATTATTTAATAACACCACACATAAATTGCCAATACCTGAATCCTAACCGCGAATCGAAAGAACTTAATAACTTACCACCGCCATGACAGTTTTTATTGTTGCTATTTTGATGATTGTCGTCACGTGACGAATAATAGCAACGAAATTCGAGTTACCTCCCTTCCAGCGTTTCGCCGAAAAGTGGAAGGGAAGGGGGTGCTTATTCACATTTTCAAAATGTTTTTCTTCTTTGTTTCATGAGTCAAACTAACGATATATAATTTTATCGTAACCAGATGGCAGAGACCAGTCGATCTGAGTGCTATATATTTTATTAGATCTATTACATAAAAATGTGAAATAAAATGAATTATTAGAAATATGTTTTGAATATGACAAAAAATATTACATAGAATTTGAATTATAGTGAATTAATATTGACCAAACACCGGTACATATATTACCATAATTAGGAATAATTTGAATAATCTTATTTAGTTTAGCTGTAAACGTCTGTTCCCTTCATGGGTGGCACCGATAGTGCATACCCTGGGTTAGTAAAAGCGGGAACACACACACACACCTTTTTATTACGACGACGACGTTGTACCCATTAAAAATACTCGCTTTTATTCAGAAGTCGGTTAGGTATATCTCAGTGAACTTGAAATAAAAGGCACCACAGGCTTCATATTTGGATATTGTACTAAACATAGATGTAACGGCAAACTAACAACTCAGCTTTTGACAAAAGGGATTGCTTCAGCTTCTCAACTTCCCATATTTTTGTAGCAGTATGTTCCATTATCACCTACTTATGGTGTTTATGTCTCTCAACTGATTCGATATGCGAGAGCATGTTCTGCGTGTGAACAATTTTTAATGCTTATTCCTTCTAAGCACCTGTCCCAACCCCTTCTGGTGTGTCCAGGGATGGGTGTTTGCCTTACTATTAATTTTGTATTCTTTATAGGATATTTGAGATTGGTCACTGTTCGTTATATATATATATATATTCTACGCACTTCTACTTTTATAACCTTTTACACTTCCGTCGCATACGTCCAACGATCCGTTCTTGAATATGCCTCTGTAGTATATAACACTTGCTAGATTGAATCGTTACCAGTCTATCAGTTTTGGTATCGAAAGAATCTCTTGTGTTCAGAAACAGACTGGGAACCTCTTGCTTATGGATGCAACACCACTAAACTATCCATCAATCAAATACCCGAATATCTAAGCAGTGTTATCACCCCCCTCCCCCGAAAAACAAACAAAAACGTATCACTATATATAATACATGTAGTAGTGACTAGGGGTACCCTTCTGTACCTGACACTGTTCAGAAATACAAAAATAGAATTGACGTACATTGGTAGAATTGACTTACAGTGGAAGCAAGAGAAGCAACAATTTAGCTTGGCTGGGTATTTGACTTTCATCTGGAAAGCACACACATTAAACTAAGAAACCACTGCTCACTCTCCCGTGGGGGTTCGGGTTAGAACAGGTCCTCAGTACCCCTTGCTTGTTGTAAGAGGCGACTTAACGGGGCGGTCCTTCGGATGAAACAGCCAAGAAAAATATCCCGTGACACAGCAGATGTGGCACGATAAAGATCCTTCCCTGCTCAAAGGCCGTAAGAGTCGACCATATAGGGCTAAATTTTGCAGCCCTTTGCCGGCAATGGTGATATCTCCATATAAGTAAAAAATTCCCGGGCGGGACGTTAAACAATATATAACCAACCTACCGACCACTGCTGACTAAATAGTGATATCCTATCTCTGGGTTTCTGTTTACAGGGGTCCGTGCTCGACGTAATCTTAATTTTGTATTCTTTATAGGATTTGTGGGATTGGTCATTTTTCATCAAACTCTCCCAAATGTATACTTGTGGTTGGATGGAAGATGTCTATCATTGTAAAAGACACTAAAATTTAGGGACATCCTTTCTAACCGATACAGACACGCTTCCTACTAGTATACTATGGGGTAATGGCCCTTTGCTTTGGCTTGCGATGTTAACTGCTTTAAACTATTTTCTCAGCAGTTCAAAAACTTATACCCGAATCTGGTAGATCCAATTAAAATATTGATATCCACTATACATGTATTATATATTGTGCAATTTTATGGCAATATATTATTTAGTTGCTGACATAAGAGGATATTGATTGTTTTTTTCCGCCACACTAACAAATTTTCAGTTATCTGATGGCGTCCAGTTTCCATTTTTCCACTCGGCCACAGAGCCTCCCCCCCCCCCCACCCACCCCCCCCTTAGAGAAGGGGAACTTGTAAAGTTGTATAGCTTGTTTTAAATCCTTTTGTATATTGATAATATGGTCAATTCAATGGTACGGGATACATTAGATTATCTTATATTTGTATACATAAGCTTTTGTGATATTACAAGAGAGAAGGAATTCTCTCCAGTGTAAGTGCAGTGTAATTTTACGCAAACAATTTTAGTGTTACAGAGAAACTAATCGAAACTATCCTAATTACCTAACAGAAGTTGTTTGGAACATATTTTATTGATCATATCTAATTAAGAGGATTGGGGGAGAAAGTTCATGGAACTTCTTGATTCCTGTTCTAATCACAGGCGAGTATTGACAGTAAATGCGGACTCGTGGTCCTGATTGCTGAAGACCAGAGACAAATGACACGAAATTACTATTCTGATTATTTCAGCTTCAATCCCCTCCCCCAATTCCTTAAAAATGAATTTAATATTCTGAAAGTAGGTTATAAGTTTTATATAGGAGTGGATTGTGAATATCTTTCTCTTTCATATATATACAAACACTTTAAACACTTTTCTGAAATATTTCGACCGTGTTACCGGTCTTCGCCAGGTCTTGATTATTGATTCTAGCAACGTAACGCCGATATATATATATGTGTGTGTGTGTGTGTGTGTGTGTGTGTGTGTGTGTGTGTGAATAAATAGATAAATAAATAATAAAAATTCGGAGGCATCTAGCAATCGAAATTTGTGTATTGTTAAAATGAGCATGGTCTCCTTCTAAATGGCAAAATTCCTAACCACCGAGGGGGGTCAGACCTTAAGCTAGCGAGCACCTAAATAGGCCATGTAACGAAAATAATTATTTTTTGCAGATGTGCTTGTTTACTCCAGAAAATCTTCCAGACTGGAATTCGCGACCAATTGTTCTAGGTACCGGGGCGGGACTACAGCACTCACAAAGATTGAAAATGCTTCGCACTATTAAAATCCCCTTTTTTTACTCCTACACATCTAGTAAAATATAATCAACGCACACACAGATTGAGTGGTGTTTAGGAATCTATTTTGTCGGTTCGTTTGCTTTTGCCCTATCCAACTTTTGTGTCTTGGCTAAAAAGTTAGGAAATATTTCCCCGGATCATTTCTTTGTAACGAAATCAAGTCATATAAAGAAGCGAATTGAACATCTACTTTTAATTAGATTGATCGTGAAGAGATGTTGTATTAATTTTAGCTTCACATTTTGATTTGAAAAATCTTCTACACGTCCATTTCGATTGATGTTATGAAGACGTGCGAATTTAAAAGATAAAGCCTACTCATAAATTCACCTATACATTTTGAAATTATGAAAACAGGTGAGAACATAATTCTTTATTTCTGAAACTCCACTGGTTGAAACTGAGAGGAAAAAGAGATATCACATCCTATAGAAATGGGCGATAAGCTAACCATACACAGGTAAGATCAAACATGAAATATTACAAATAGCGTTACGAATTAAATAATATATAAATAATAATAAAATTATACAGTCATTGAATATTTAACTAGATCAATTAATTTGATGGAAGTTACGTATTAGGAATATGACCACAGTGGCGGATCTTGGGGGGGGGGGGGTTGTTACGGAGGTTGCAACTCCTCCCCCTTTTTGGTTAAACATTTTTAACAAGAATAGTCATTTTAGGTCATTTTGAGGTTTTCACCCTTCCCTCGTTTTTGGGTACAAAAGGTACAAACTAGGGTCACAATTCCCAAAAATCTCTGGATCCGTCCCTGGATCGCTATGAACTGATCACTGAAGTTTTTAAGTTCATTTATTCTTTCAAAACCATTAATAATAACGCTCTGTACTAAATTTTCAAGAAATGATTGGACGGTAAACTTCACAGTCATACTTTTCACATTTCCAGGCCACTTTACACTGAACAGAAAAAGCTCTACATGTATCGGCACGGAAACATTTGTATGCACAGTCCGTTTCCTTAGAGACGGCAGTTTGGGCTAGGTGCTTCAAGTAGTCGTGGACCTTCTCCACTTTCGGAGGCCACACTCTCTCGAACAACAATTTTTGTGGCTCCTCGCTGAAATCTTCCTTGCGATACTCATTTTCAAATATGTCACTGACAACGTACCACATTTTCAAATCTGTAAAAGTAAATTTTACTCACTATGAAGAAATCGGTAATACTACTACACTTTCTTGTTTTAATAAGAATATATGGTAAGCATTTTAAAACTTTACAAACTTCTTTTGCAGATAAAGGTCTGAAGCGGTTCCGTGCAGTTTTGACGACTCTGAGTTCCGTCCCGGCGAATTATTCCACACAATCCTGTGTTGTTGTGAGTGTTTCCTGAATTCAGAATATATCACCTTTCATCAGAAGTTTTATCAGTACTGTAGTAAATTTGAATCAATGATTAAAATCAAGAACAATGCAGTCAGTGACAAAAAAAATAAAAATAAAATAAAATAAAATAAATAAATAAATAAAAAAAATCTGGAACTAAACTCGCACACAATTTGTAATTGCATAAACCATATTATATAATGTTGTAATTAGGTAATCAATTCCCTATTGTGTAATTATTTATAACTGTATAATCCGTACCTTATTTTGTAATTATATAATGTAATTATGTTGATTGGTTGCATATTGTTTAACGTCCCGCTCGAGAATGTTTCACTCATATGGCGACATCACCATTGCCGGTGAAGGGCTGCAAAATTTAGGCCTATGCTCGGCGCTTATGGCCTTTGAACAGGGAGGGACTTTCATCGATCCTCACCTGCTGTGACACGGGACATCGGTTTTTGCGGTCTCATTCGATGAACCGCCCCATTTAGTCGCCTCTTATACGACAAGCAAGGGGTACTGGGGGCCTACTCAACCCGGATCAGCACGGGTTGTAAAATCCATACCCTATTTTGTAATTATATAACCTACACCCTATTTTGTAATTATGTAATCCATACCCTATTTTGTAATTATGTAATCCATACCCTATTTTGTAATTATGTAATCCATACCCTATTTTGTAATTATGTAATCCATACCCTATTTTGTAATTATGTAATCCATACCCTATTTTGTAACTGTATAATCTATTCACTATACCATATTTCCAGCTTGCGATGTCTGCGATAGATCCATCCACCCAGCTCCAGATATACTTGTTTCCCCGCCTCTCCTGCTTCAGACCTATCCAAGCACTGTCAGCACTGTTAGGCTGTAAGTCAATGACAATATATCTCAATACACGCACTGACCTTTCAACTGCACTGAAAAAACCTATATATTACAAAATATAAGAAAGAAATGTTTTGATTGTTTGTTTTACTGGAAAGGGAGTGGGTCGTTAACGGAAGCATATGGTATTTTCTGCGTAATCGGTTTCATTACATAATTTAAGAAAGTACAATTTATTGCTACTGTTAAATCATAACTGGCGAAAAATGCAGCATAATTTGATGATATAGAGTGATTAAAGTATTTCATAATCTTTTGCTTATGCTTATTCACATTTTGATTTAAAGCATTTTGACTCAAAGCATTTGTACTATAAACCTCAACAGCTATTGTTCCATTAAATACCTCGAGAAATGGTTAACGGTTTTTGCAATATAAGTACTTTTCTATAACTTTCAACAGTACAATAAAGTACATCGAGTAACCTTTAACAATTTTTGTACAATTAAGTATTGTTAATAATCTAGAACAAGTTTTTGTACAATAAAGTACTCTGAATTACCTTTAACAGTTTTTGTACAATAAAGTACTCTGAATTACCTTTCAGTTTTTGTACAATAAAGTACTCTGAATTACCTTTAGCAGTTTTTGTACAACTTAGTACTTTAACTAGGCCTAGCTTCTAACAGTTTTTGGTACAATACAGTACTTTGACAAACTTTCAACATTTTTTTTTTTACTTTTACTATAAGTACTTTGACTAACTTTTAACAGTTTTTATACAAAAAAGTAACTGGAATAACATTTATCAGTTTTTGTACAGCAAAGCATTTGACTAACTTTTAACAGCTTTTGTACAATAAAATAATTTGAATAACTTTTAACAGTTTTTGTGCAGTAAAGTACTTTGACTCACTTTTAACAGTTCTTCTACAATAAAGTCGTTTTCTTTGTTGTCCCAGACACTGGTCAGTTCTGCGTTATTAGAGACACAGACAGCGTTCGCTTCTTTGTGCGTAAGTTTGAATGGATCCGTGTTTACTTGGTAGCAAAGTTGTTTATAAAATGTCCACCCGTCCTCACATCCCTCCATAGTCAGCCCTGAAATATTTAATTATACAGCTCACTTTAAAATACATCATATGATTTTTTTTTGGGGGGGGGGGGCAAAATTAGCATAGGTGTTCACCACTCAGATACTCCCATGTCTACATTACCCCTTGGAATATCTGGGGATGTTTACTTATTGTTTTAAAAAAAAAATGAAACCTTGTTATGAGAAATAAGACTTGTCTATACATGTATATTCTCATGTAAAACGTCTATTGAGGACCAAATTGAGCAGCCACAACTTCCCTCCTGCGGGTCTTAAAGTCATTAGACACCGAACACCCGAAAATAAACAAACAAAAACCAACAAACAAACACCCCCCCCCAAAAAAAAACTAAATAAAAAATAAAGTGCACCATCACGACACATGATACGCCCGTCAGATGAAACAGATAAAAGTGCGTGACACAAAATTATGTCAACCTTATATTAATTGGTGCAAAGATTGCACCAATATTTTTGCTTTTAAGTCTTAGGTAAAATGAAGATTATTCCTGGTAATGTGTCTATTGCACATTGCAAAAAATATCTCTTCAGTTGTTCAAATAACTACAGCAATATTCCAGAACATATTTTCATTTTATTACACATATTTAGATAATTTCTTTCACATGGTATGAATTACTTATTTTGGGTTGTACAGAGAAATGCCCCAGACAACTTTCTTACATTATACTCATTAATTAATCTTTAACTGGACAGATGTAATTTAGTTATTATCAAAATGATCTTTGAATCTCCAGCAGAACTCTGAAATACCATAGCTTACTCCCAAGGGGCTAATGCAATCGTAATTGTAAAGACAGATTAAACTGCTGAAACACAGCTTAAATGATCATTCCCATGAGACAATTCCTCTGTTCTATGATGTGCTTGTTAAGGTTTTGCAAATTGTGTAGTACAATACTGCATATATGTATATCATTAATGCTAGAAACAAAATAAGTATTCATATTAATTAGTATATAGCCACATTTTATTAAATAATGTGTATTTTTTATGTTATAACTACTGCATCACTCGGATATGACCTTAAAAACAGAGGTCCCGTGTCACAGTAGGCGTTGGCACGTTACAGAACCCTCACTGCTACGGCCCTGAGCGCTAAGCATAGGTCTAAATTTATGGTACTTCACCTACAGCTGGTGACGTCTCAATATGAGTGAAAAATTCTCGACTAGACGTAAAACAAAAACAAACAAATTCTCTTGCACATGTAGTGATTACCGCCCTTAAAATATATACTGGACAAAAAAAGTTAAGGATCATAATTTTGACCTCAAAAATTTTTGTTAACCAAATAATTATGTTGACAAATTTTAACATGTATAGTTTCTCCAATGTGCCCTTAACACAACAGATTTACCTGGTTTCATATTGACGTCATAAGTGCACGATTTTTTCGCCCAAACACAAGCAAGGGGTCAAAATCAAAGTGTGCCAACGTGTATATTGAAATTGAAAAATTGTGATTTTCATTTTATTGTGGGTATTTATTGCTCTAATCGACCCTTAGGTGAACAATTATTGACATTAAAAGCCACGAGGCACCATTTAACTGCTCTGGAAGCTGGTCAGGCAGTAGGTATGCCTCAAGCTGGCCAAGTCCAGAGAACTGTCTCTAGACATTTTAATGTGTCCCAAAGTGTGATTTCAAGGTTGTGGAATCGTTTTAGGCAGACAGGTAATGTTTCCGAGAGACCGAGATCAGGTCGTCCAAGGTCTACAACCGCTCGCCAGGATCGCTATATGTCACTTATGGCTCGTAGACACAGGTTTCAGAGTACTGTCCAACTCAATACTGACTTTCATGCAGCAAGTGGAGTGCGCATAACACCAAAAACTCTCAGACAGAGACTTCATTGTGAGACCTTATGCGGGAGCTATAGGCAACGACTTTGTGTTAATGGATGATAATGCTCGTCCCCACAAAGCACGTATAGTGAAAGACTACCTTGCTACAGAGACAATTGAACGTATGGACTGGCCGAGTTGTTCTCCGGATTTAAATCCAACAGAACATGCCTGGGACGTGTTGCAGCAAGCTGTTTCCAGAGGCCCTGTACTTCCGACAAACCGCCAGGAGCTTACGTTAGCTTTACAGAAGGAATGGGCAAGGTTGCCACAAATTGCGTTCCGCAGGCTCATCAGAAGTATGCAGAGACGTTGTTGTGCCGTTATACAGGCTCAGGGTGGACATACACCCTATTGATATTGCCTTTATAAAGATTCAATCACTTGTAATGAAATTTGTTATTGTTCCTCATACCGATTTTCAAACTGTTTTGGGGGGTTACCTGACAATGGTTGCTCTGGCTGCTTAACGTATTGATGAATTTGTAAAAACAGGTTTAAAATGTATTGTTCGATTGTCGTTGAACATTTTAAGTATATATTTAACATAATTTATTTGGTTTTGTTATGAATAAAATAATTCTGAAATCATGATCCTCAACTTTTTTTGTCCAGTATAGTTGTTTTATCATCTAAAGTTTTAATTATCTGATTTTAAGCTGCAATTAACATTTCTCTGCAGATGTCCAAATTGACAAAGTTTGTTGAGTCCAGACTCAATTCTACAAGAGCTAAAAACAGGGTTATGTCATATATGGCCGTATCATCTTAATCAGAGATCGCAGTCACCTCGATTTAGAGCGCACCTTACAAAGATGTATGGACTGACCAAGTTTGATTATTCTAGACCAAATAATTGTCCAGTTATGAGTCGGACAGGATTTTGCCATATCGTCTTAATCATATGTCACAGTGACATAACATAACAAAGTGCTACCCACTCTCTGCCCAAGATGCATCGTCTGACAAAGTTTGAATATTCTAGTATCTAAGTTACGTGCCAGACACAAAGCGGGACAGACAGACGGACATGCTCGCCATAACATAATACGTCCTGTCTTAGACGGGTGTATAAAAAAAAACCAACAAAAGAAAACATTGTGTTATATATATATATACTCCATGGAAATATATAAGGAAAATTTTTGAAAGGAGTTCAATTACATAACGTTATCGCATTGCATTTCAAAAGAAACATGCTTCAATCTTTTGCCCTTTATATAATCTAATACTAGTTATATATTTTCTACGACATACTCGTATAAATTATGCCTCCAAGACTGAAAAACGTCGATGTGCTTTAGTTCTCTATTTTTTATCTTGGTCATAATTTTTTAAATACCGGTTTTCTTTTCGCTGGAGAACCGTGTGAAAATTCCAGTCATGCTGACACTGTTTCTGGAATGTTTGTTTTACGTCCCGTCGAGAATTTTTCACTCATATTGAGACGTCACCAGCTGTAGGTGAAGTACCACATATTTAGACCTATGCTTAGCGCTCAGGGTCGTAGCAGTGAGGGTTCTTTATTGTGCCAACGCCTACCGTGACCTCCGTTTTTAAGGTCATATCCGAAAGACCCGTGATTCTCACTTCTAAATGCCGAGCGCTTGGCGAAGGAGCAATCACTACCTATTTTGCGTCTTAGGTTTGACGTGGCCATGGCACGAACGGGGCTCGAACTCACGACCTCCCGGTTACGAAGCGAACGCTCTAACCACTGAGCTACCGCGACCGGTTTCTGGAATGATAGCACCGGTGTACAAGATAGAGACTTGTTAAACTGAAGGTCATTGTTAATTGAATGATATAAAGGCCAAGGTAATTCAACAAAGTGCTTTGCAAATGTTAAACAAATAATCAAATTAATAAGATAAATTCATTTAAGATTATATAATTCGTTTGTATAAACTATAATTATTCGTGATTTAAAAAAAAAAAACAACAACAAAAACTCGATATACCGATTTAGTTGCCAAACTTATGGTTTCTGACAATTGTAACGCGGAATTTGATTGGTTAAGCAACATTCTTCATTACTCAATGATATATTTTTGCTATCCACAAAGCATTTGTGGCGCCTTTAACGATTAAGTATATTTTTTGATAATCCTAAAGTCAAAATCAAAAAGCGTATTCATCAAAATATAAACTGATTTATTTGGAATGGATTTAATAGCAAACTACACTAAGTATATAGGAATGTTGATACAACGCTACAGTGCATACTCCACAATCAGATTCCTCAAGGAATTACATAACACTGCCTCAGATTACTTAATTTAAAACTGATTACGGTGATCTTGTAAAACAATACCATCTGTTTTAAATTATTTTAACCATTATATGAAATATACACGACTCTGCAAATTTGTTATTCCAAGCACTCCTTGTCAACTCCAATCGGAAGAAATCAAGCGTACGAAAAAAAACCCCAAAAAACCCTACATTGGTGCCAGCATCCAGAATAGATCGCACTCCAACTGTTAAAAAGTTAAAGAATATTCACGCTACTTACCGTATATACATAGTAAACAGATTCTAAGAATCAAACAGATTTCGGCTAACATCCTCTTGAGGGCCATCTCCGATTTACACCTATCTATTTCGGGATCTTGAAAAACAGATCCATATTTTGGAGCTGGTACAATGTCTTTGGAGGCTGACCGCGTTTTGCGTTTCTAACGATCGATAGTCAGTATCATTTCTGTGCTGTTGATTTCTTCATATAAATAGTCCAACAATTGGATTTTGGGTCATAAACTCCGGAACACCCATACACTGAGGACGTTTAACACCCTAACAAGGCCGTCTCCGAGTCGTTGATTCATTAACATCCTCCGATTATTACTTCTTGATGCCGTTAAGCAGAATTTTATAACGTTTTCAGTGCTAATGATACATGTAATAAATATCCCTTCCTTTTATATCACTTCGACATTCGATACATTTAACAAGTACAAATTGTAATGGAGCTGAAACCTCTTTGGTTTTCATCCGTGGAATTAAAGTTCAACATCTTTACATCCTGGTTTGAAGTAAGGTAACAATAGATCCGTCATCGCCGCATACCCACGGGTGATCTCGTCTTCTCAACTCATGTTTTACAATGACGATATCACTCGTGGGTATATGACGATGGATATTCCTTAAACCAGAGCAAGTCTATATACAAACTTGTCGACAACGGACAGAGTTTACATTAAGTAAGAGCAAGCTGTTAGAAAATACATCATAAAATCATAATACTCCACTGTCATAGACTTGTTCCACAGCTCAGTACATGTAGTTAAAAAGAACGAAGACTTCGATATTTTTTTTTAATTTCAGAACCATGATCATATTTTGTCACAGTTAGAAAATGAAAAAACAATAAATGTATAATGGCTATCGCAATATTCATGGCTCTTCTTGTGATGGAGGATTTTCGTGATGTAGATGATGGCTATGTAAGAGAGGTGCGAGTTTTTTCGACAGTTCAGAGGGTTTGAAAACACCAAACTCCGTTATAATTCCCCCAGTAATCAGCGATGCCGGTGTGACGTCAAAGGCAGGATTCCAGCATTTAATTCCTTTAGGAAGACACAACAAAATGATTGTATTGATGCTATCCCATATTGCTACTCTTTTAGAAATTTGTTGTTACTAACTAATCAGATGCAGATCCTACATACCTTTATAAGAGGGATGTGACCCAAGATTGTATATTTTTCGCCAAAATTGGGGGGGGGGGGGGTGCAGACGCCATAAAACAAATTGACCTCTCTATTAAATATTTTCAACGAAAGGATGCTGGTGTTGCAACCCCCCCCCCTCCCCTGTGACTCACTCTCAATGGTCCCCAGCCAATTTACGACTGGCAATCATATATATAGCACATTACATACCCGGTGTTGCATATAACAGTGGCAGATCTAGAAAGGGGGGATTGAGGGTTGCAACCACCTATGGTTAATTTTTTAAAAGATCATTTTTTTGGGCCTCCAACACCCCCTCCCCCATTTCGTGGGTGGAAAACGTACAAACTTGGGTCGCAACCCGCTCCTTTTGAAGACTTTCAGCCTCAAGTATCATATAAAGATATCACATTACATACCCGGTGCTGCAACAGAGACTCCGTTATGATGTGTCATTTCTTCATGTGGTCGTTCTTCAATGTGAATATCGTCCCCGCTATGTATGTGTGGGTCAAACGATGACACCGGGCATGCGACGTAAAACGGAACGTCGTGGTGTTTTGCAGCAATCGCCAACTGGTAAGTCCCAATCTTGTTGGCGGTGTCGCCATTCCCCACCACCCGATCCGCGCCCACTACCACTGCCGATACTCCTCTGCGGTCCATCAACGTGGAAGCCATGCTGTCACAAATTAAAGTGGCTGGCATTTTTTCATACACATGTTCGTACGCTGTAAGTCGAGCGCCCTGGTTGTATGGGCGGGTCTCTGTGCAGTATACATGTTTTAGTTTACCCATTTCTTGTAGAGTTCGGATGACACCTTAGAAAAATTGAAAGAACGTATAGATAAGACTTAAACCACCCTTTATAACATATCCATGCCTATATTGTCAAAAGTAGCCCTTTATTAAAACTCCACAATCAGATATTTTTAATTTGAACTATGTAGTGATACCACATTATGAATTTAATTAAAGATTTCTGATAGCTTGATCAACAACAACTTTTCGGGTCTTTCCGGCATGCTCGGGAAAGGCATTGTTTTATCGTTTGCCTGAAAGGTCCGAGAATGTGCGATTGAGAGCTGGATAAGTACGGATTTCGAGGTACAATTTGTATTTATAAAGAGGGTAAATTCTATTTCTAATTAGATAAAACCATTTCTCACTCCGCATTTAGTGTTTGGTTTTGATATCATTTAATGTAATTTTCATTTCATTTTTAATAGCAAGGAGCTTATTTCAAAAGTCATCATGCTAAAATTTCGTACAAAACACGAGATATTTGGGCGCTTGTTGAACTAACAAAAAAGTGTTCATTCAATTCACTATCAGACAAAGATGTTACAAACTGTCTTTTTAATACAAGGTCGAACTGACATTGAACATACAGCAAAGAGTGCCACGTATTTTTCACATACATGTACATATGTTAAACGTATGTGTCGACGCGTATGTGAACCGTAAAAAAAAGTATCACGCACGTGTAACACGAGCTTATAACCCACTGAGAATCACCTTCTCGACCTGTGTAATTTTAAAAGCTTTGTCATTGAAGGTCTGTTGGTACCATACCAAAATTATGGGCTTCCCAATTTCTAATGTTAAAGATCGGGGGTTGGGAGGTGGCAGTGAACTAAAATTTGGTTTAGATATTCTATTCCTAAGGGATTTTAGTCTTCATTAAATAGGGAAGTTTACCTGAAATCTTGTATATATATATATATATATATATATATATATATATATATATATATATCTATATATATCATCATAAATAGCTCAAGTGTAGAAACGTACCTAATGCCGTTCCGTATCCCGCTGTAGCTAGAGACCCAGTGTTACAATGTGTCAGGATATCAACTGGATTATCGTCATAGAAACTCAGAATGTGGTCAGCCCCAAATTTACTCAGAGTCTTATTCACAGCGATGTCTTTTGGGAGCAGTTCTTCAATTTCAGTCACTATTCTAATTATACGTAGATTTAATTTATTTTAAATAATAATTGTGGAAATAAAAAAAAAAAGAAATATACAAATAATAGGTAGACACACTAGTACATTTTTCACACTACAATGTAACTGCAATTGTATATAACCATTCAATAAAAAATTCAAATGCACTACCTATTGTTTAAATCAATGTCTTTTTTTTTTTTTTTTTTTTTTTTTTTTTTTACAACTTCAGAACAGCTTTCATCTTCGCTAGCCAAGGGTTTTCGAAGAACCGTGGCTAGCGAACATGAATAGCTTGATGAATTTTTCCATGTTTATTCTCAAATTTACCACTCTAGAAGCTGCAAAACTGCAGCTCTCTTGGGATAAAGCCTAGTTTGCTCTCTCTCTCTCAGCTAGTTAGCTATTTGAAGAAATGCTTAATTATGTACTAATTCTGGTGCATATTGCAGTATTTTTTCCAACAAAGCATTATACAACCTTAGAATAAAAGGATTTGCATAAAATTCACAGAAAAGTAATACCTCTCTAGCATTTCCTGTACGTTAGAGTCCTCTTTGCCAGCCAACTTTTTCGCTTTCTCTACGAAATATTTTGCTGCTTTGCTCATGTTGACCGCTGTTGGTCTAGAGGTCACCAAGTAATTAAGTTTCTCTTCAATGAATATGGACATTTCTTCAGTATTTGAGAAGGATATTTTCTTTAGTTCTATAGCTAAACTCAGACATCCTACTATGGCGATTGCAGGGGCACCTCTTACCTAAAATAAGGTTACAAAAAGAAGTTGATAGGTTTTCTCTCTCTATTCAATTAGCCTGACTCAAATACCTCAATATACTTTTTTTTTTTTTAATTTCTTTATTAACAGTAATTCAATACTATTTATTTGTTTGAATTGGTGTTTCAAGATGGAACAACCGAAATATTAATGCATCAAATGACATATATAGATACAGTGTATTTATTCTAAATTCCTGTTTTCTTTTCTTTTCTTTTTTTTTCTTCTTCATCAATATCAACATAAAACAGATACAGATGTTATTTTAGTTGACCCCTCTCTTACACTTTCATACTCGCATTCATACATTTTGCTGACAAGTGCCAAAAAAAAATTAATAAATAAATTTTTTAAAAAATAATACAAAAACAAAACAAACATGAGATAAGTAAAGGCAGCATCCCAAAAAAAAAAATACTGTTGAAAAAAACAAGATTGTGATTTTTATATGTTGTCAAAAAGTCTTTTCCATATATGCCAGGTATTGTCAAGCTTTAGTATTTCCAAATTCTGGTATGCAATACATTTTTCAACCTTATATTTGTTGTACAGTGAATAATCCCAACAGTCTTGGCAGTTTGTCTCTTTTCAAACAAGAAAAAAATATACTGTTTTGTATATAAGATACAGAAGTTTACAATTTTGTCGCCTTTAGACAATGGAAGTTCACCTAATAAGATATTGATTACATTAAATCCTTTACTTTTGAAAGTTGTATGATAAATTTGTATGCTCTGCCTGCTCCATAACATAGATACTTTTTCACAGCCAATGAAATCATGGTGAATTGTCTCAACTTCATCATTACAAAAGGTACAACAATCAATTATACAACATTGAATTTTTAAGATAATAATAGACAGGCAGAATCCTATGAAGTAATCTGAATTGCTTTAAAACATATAGTAAAGACATCATTAACACATATTTCTACACCACAGGGTGCCAATTCTTAAATTTCACTACCGGTTGCAGTAGCTCAGTGGTTAGAGCGTTCGCTTCGTAACCGGGAGGTCGTGAGTTCGTGCCCCCCTCTAATGTTTGTAATATACCACACAGGAATGCCGGGTTCTAAATTCTTATCTGACGTCCTAAATATTAAGTCCTATAACTCTCGCTAAATAACCTTATATACGTTAGTCAACATGGTCAAATGAAGGCTGTTTACTTGAAAAGTATTTTTGTAAAGTCGTACCGGCAAATTAAATTCAGTAAATGAACGCAAAAATCGATTCACATTGCATTTCGATAAGAACTAATCAACAGACCAGGTACAATGTATATATTAATTACTATTATTAGTAAGTACTAACTTGCATTAGTTTAATCGCCTTCCAGCCGTCCTCTACAGAGAGGATAGACACATACTTTGATTCGTTTGGAAGAAGAAGCTGATCCAATATTTCTAATTTCCCATCGGTGTACTTAATTGCCTCCAGTGTCATGCTTCCTTCCTTAGGTATAGGTTCGTATCAAACAGAAACAGAAACTAGACGGTAAAATAAATAGTAGTTCGTACAGCAATTTTGTGTCCACCTGTGAGGGAAAAAATCGTTCTGCGAATTATTCTTTATTTCTTATGAACTTATGTCCTTTACATATTTTATCAAATTGACTTTGTATATGTCGTAAATTCATTATCTTACTTTCAATAGATAGTTTAATATGGTAAACGAAATTACCTGTCCACGATTTACTTTTATATTTAGTAATTTTTGGCGCGTAGTTTTGGGAGACTGTTAAGTTGATGTAAGCAGGGACTTGTCACATTTACAATATAAAATATAGGGAATATCTTATGTAAACTTTGTACAATGTGTACTTTGGGAGACGTTTTTTTGCAAGAATTTAATCGTTTTATAAATATGCTGCTCTTTGTGTATTCCATTCTATCAGTATGTAATTGGCAAATGATTTATCCGCGTTTATTTCATGTTATTGACATGATAAATCTCTAATTATCAGTTTGTCGTCTTTTCGTTTTGTCGTCTTTTTCTTGGCGAATTTATATCATTATACTGTATAGTAACATATCGGATAAAATATGAGAAAAAACATTTTCACTAAATCATTCTTTCAATTAAAGAGATCATTAATTCAGTTGTGGATATGTTGAATTGAAGATCATAATATTGTTGCTCTCTCTGAAAGAATTATTGCAGGCATCAAGTGAATTAATGATATCAATAATTTAATTGAAGAGAGAAATAATTCTATTACTGCCCGCATCATTGAATTAATGATATCATTAATCCAATTGAAGAGAGCAATAATTCAATTACTGCGCGTATTAATTGATTATTGCTCTCTTCAATTGAATTGTAGCGCGCATCAATTCAGTTGTTGATATCATCAATTCATTTGAAGAGAGCAACAATTCAATTCAGCAGAATAATTAATGCTATCATCAATTCAATTCATGCGCGCAATAATTCAGAATTGAAGATATCATTAATTATTTGAAAAGATCTTTAACTGAATTATTGCGTGCATCAAATGAATTGATGATATCTTCAAATAATTAAAGATATCTTCAATTATTTAAAGAATGACTTTAATTTTGGGGCAAATTATACGAGTATAACCTTCGTTAGGTCAGTTTACGCAATATAATCCTCGAATCAGTGATTAGAAAACAGTAAGAATAAATTATTTGAGTTCATGTTTATTTGGTGTTCCATAGAAGTCCGAGTTTGATCCCGGCGTCGCGTCAAACCTACGACTTTAATGTAGGAAGTGCTTGTTCCTTCGCCATTTCCCGGCATCAGCTGTAGTCGTGGCTTTTTCAGGTATGTCCTTTAAAACGGAGGTCCCATGTCATGGCAGGCGTTAGTAGATAAAGAACCTTCCCTGTTACGGTTTTCAGCGTCATACATCGGTCAAAATTTGTGGCACTTAATTCAGTTAAAGCTAGTGACGTCACTACCGTAATGAATGAACATCGATTCAAGAACAGAAATGGTTGCTTTAAAATATGTTGTCTATGATGGAGACAGTAGTATCACTCATTTGCTACCATGTTGGAGGGATGCCTATTTGGAAACCTGTGAGAAGTGTTGGATACACAAAGTAGGTACCATCTACCCACAGTAAGTTCAACTATTTGTAATAGTTCTTTTAAAATGCCTTGGCAAATTCAAAAAAGTTACTTGCACATCTTCAATGTGTCTATAACGACTGCACAAGGTCAGAAGGATGCCAAGTCAAAGCTGTAAGAGGAGCTGTTTATATAAAGTAGGTACCGTCTATTCAAAAGATGCTGAAATAATAATAAAGTTCATCTATATGTAAAATTTTGGAAAAATGTCCAAGCACTTCCAAAAAGTCACATGCATCTTCAATGTGTCCATAATAAGTGTACAAAGTTTAGATAATGTCATTGTAAATGTGCGAGAGTTTATTACACAAAGTAGGTACGGTCTATTCAAATGATGCTGGGAAAAAAAACAACCGAAGATCAATGGTAGTTTTATCTATAAGCAGAAACTATTTTTCAGTCTGATAAACCTAGTTCTTCATCAACCATAATATACACCGGTAGTCACCGATCAACATTATATTTTATACTTATATTAACTAAGATTTACGTCCTGTAAACTGAACTCTACTTAATTGAGCAGATGCAGAGTTACTTTTCTCTTATTTATGTGAAATCCGCGTGCCATGTGAATTATGAATAAAATTCGTCAAGAATCTCCGATGGAATGAACCACTTTGTGAACAAGGATAAACCTCAGACTATCATAATTACCCCCAATAAAATGACGTGTTATTCATTTAATTTTCAAATAACCGAGTGTAACTTACAGTTTTACATGTAAAGTGTATTTTAAAGAAAACTTTGAAAACAGAGTCAGACGCAAAGTCCCGACAATTTGAAAACATGTGGTCAAATTCCGTGTTCCGAGTCCGGGCATATTTTCCATGATCCACACCCCCACACACTCCCGAATATAAAATTGCTCAGTGTCTATTTAACCCACACCGCTACCTCCCCCCTCTCAAACAAAAAACATTCAAATTGTCCTGGCGTGATCAAAATGGTATATACGCCACGGGCGCTTGTATACTTCTACCTAGATTTACTCCTCTTGCTGATGGAACATTTCCATGTTCAGCTATAAAATATAAAGTACAATTATCCATGATTTCGAGACAAGAGGGAAAGGAAGGGAGGGGTGGAGGTTTTATGCTGAATATGTGAAAGGGAATTTCTCCGAGATCGATGTTTTTTTTGTATCCCCAGCCCGAAGCAACAACTAATAAAGAATTGATATTTGAAGTATGTTTATTAAATCGTATAGTGTATAGGAAATTATATATATATATATATATATATATATATATATATATATATATATATAATATGAAAATGAGAAGGCAATAGTTTCCTTACATTTCGCAACAGATGTATTATTGTCAATTCTAAACATTTTTGACGGGCAATTACATTTGCTCAAAGGAGTGGTTCTTTCTTTCAGCCTAAAGTTCCAAAAGACTTGAGGAATTTTGCTCTGGTAACTCAACAAAGCAATCTATCTCGCTTGTTCCGTTACCAAATGAAAATAAACCAATTAAGTATATGAATAAATTTTAAAAAGAAACTCTGGTCAGCAGTTTTATCATCAGATGTATATTTGAGACAGACATTCTGGATAATTCCGATTTTAAAAAAAGAAGGGGGGGTGTACTGATAAGAAAGAAGAAATCAATGTAGTAGCCAAACTAACAATGTACTGCAAATAAGGAACTAGGATGTCCCTTCTTCGATTTAAAAATAAAAAATGAGTATTGAGGAGTCCACATCAGAATTCTTCGGCTCCAATATTGACGTATTTTTCTAGTCGCTCCATCTCTTTGTGAGCGACTTCAATCATTTTGTTGGTAAGGGCTTCCTCTCGGTTCTTCTGTGCCCTATCCTGTTTCATGGCTTGTGTTTTCTCCCGAGTCTCTGAGAAATAAAACAACAAGGTACTAATTTTGTAACCAACCTTCATAAGTATTAAAGGTGCATGGGCACAATGTGAGCTGAAAATTTTCAAATTTTACTTTTCCATTTTTAATGTTTACATGCTCAACTAAGGGATTTCTAATGGCCAATCAAAATTTGAATGTCAGCTGAGTTACAAGTGAGATTTCTCGGTAATGTAAACAAGGCTCGTGCCATGTTTTTGTTCACATATAGCTTGCTTAATAGAACATTTCATGTTTAATTAAATCAACATTTGATGTAACAAACACTAGAAACCGTTTAATTGTGTTCAGATTTCCTTGTAAAATGAAAAAAGTGCATCAACCGAAACTTATTAGATTATTTAACACACGTAAACAAAAACATGATACGAGCCTTATTCACATAACAAAACATTTTGAGCTCTGCATCTCTCTTGTAACTCGACAAGTGGCATTCAAATTTTTGATGATCATTTGAATACCTTAGTTAAACATTAAAAAGAAAAAAAAAAAAGAACATTTTCAGCTCAAATAGTGACCATGCCATTTTAAATGGCACGCAGTATTAAATTCAAATTCTTCTACCTCTCCATTTCTCAAATTCCTCCTTCCTATCTTCAGTGAGTCGGGGTGGTGGCACTTTTGGCATATCCTCGGAAATGAAAGCAAGACCAAAAGCCACTCCGCCCTTCTTTTTTACCATATCCTCAGTGACCATTTCACGGCATACTTTTTCATATACCTCAATTTCTTCTTTTACGACCCCGACTTTATTGTTTCTAGCGAGACAACTCTGAAAGATACCCATGGTGTTTGCTGACTAGCTGTAGCTAACAACATAGATACAAATGCTATTGTGACGACATAATGACAAAATTTTATTATGACGTTAAGAACGTTATTATTATTATACTATTTTTATATAGCGCCTTATCTAATTATATAATTACTCTAAAGCGCTTAACATGTAAAACAAGGGCAATATAAAAACGAACATTATATAAATTGAAAGGTCACAAAAATAATAATCATCTAAAGTCGAAATGGGAGGTATTAGTAATTTTTTTTGTTTTTTTTTGTTTTGTATTATCATTTTTGTTAAAACAGAAAATAACTGGATACATTATAAATCAAAAGCAAGTTTAAAAAGATGTGTTTTTAGCTTTTGTTTAAAAACAGCAAGTGATTGTTCACAACGAAGGTTCAGCGGGAGGCAGTTCCACAGGGTGGCCGAGGACACATCGAACCTTCTATCACCATACACCCTGCTGTGAGTGCGTGGCTTTAGAAGGCACAATGAATCTCCAGACCGGAGTGTACGTTGTGGGCGGTATACCTGAACCAGTTCCTGGATGTATGCTGGGGCTTTTTGATGCAGTGCTTTGAAGGCGTACAAAAGGATTTTATAAGTTGTTCGATATGCCACAGGTAGCTAGTGAAGGGATATGAGAATCGGTGTAATATGCTCATATTTCCTTGAACGTGTCACTAGCCTGGCAGCGGTGTTTTGAACTTTCTGCATGGACGTGGCCTTCACACCATAAAGAAGAGCATTGCCATAATCTAGTTTAGATGTAACGAGTGATCTTACGATTGTCCTGCATGCATCCTCAGTTATGAGGGATCTTATCCTACCGATGTTACAAAGATGGAAATAACAGGATCTAGACACTGAATTAATTTGAGAATCCATGCTAAGTTCACTATCGAAAAGTTACGTCATTTTTATAGCCCATAACTAAAAAAAAAATGTTTGGAGAGTAGCCTAGGAAGCCAAACAAAATTCTGCTGGTCCGTTTTTAGGAAGGTACATACTTCCTAGCGAATTCCCATTTAGAACTACACTTTCAGAAGTATTCAATATGATAAGGGAAGGTCTCTTCCACCGAAGTATTGGTAGCCCATACCCCAATCGCTCGATTTCTCATTCCCATACCCTGATACATAGCAATAAGGAGTTGTAAGGGATTCATATTACTATTATTACAAAGTATTTTTATTGCGCATTATCTAACATTACAACTATTATTCTAAGCGTTTTACAACATGCATAAAACATAATATATCACGTAAAACAAAGCAAATTTACGCATAAAATGCTAAATGGGTTATTTTAAACAAATATTAAATTTAATATCACAAAAATAAATAAGATTAACATGGTTCATTTAAACATTCTTTCAATTTTCACATCACATATACTCATACCTCACTTCATTTTTGTTTTAACACTGGTGTTTCTCTTCTTCCATTAAAATAAAGGGCCGCTAAGTGCGGCATTGTCTAAATGCGAGTTAAAAGTGGGTGTGCGAGGAGAGTGTGTGAGGTATGTACGATTAAGAAAATGATTTAAAAAAAAAAATGAACTGCCGATGTCTATGGTGATGGTACTCGTCCTTGCATCCTGATTTTGAGGTTGCCGATGTGTTGTCTTCTGGAAACTGGTTCTACATCCTTATTGCGGATGAAAAGAAGGATTCCTTGTACACAGTGGACGGACAGAATGGCACTATGTGCCGGGATTTGTGTCCTCGTGTGGAAGCCCCAAATGTTGCCAAAGTAATTCGGCAGTGGAATGGACTACCCGGTACGTCACGGTAGCTTTGGTTCGTGTATTGTTAATAATTAATACACTACACAATTTCCCGCAACAAATGACAAGAAAGCAACCTGACCCATCTTTTCCGAAATGTTGTAAAAATAAATAAACAATAAATCATATCGGAAAGCAGATGTTCTTAAGTTGTGATTCAAAGAAGAAGAAAAAATTAATTAAAAAAATGCCCTTTTGATTGTTTTTGTCCTGTCTGAAACTTGAATCTTCCTCATAACTTGTGAGTGGCGAGGTTTTCGTATTGTATTTCTTGTGACATGAACTTTCTTTTAGTATAACTAAAAGTTTTTGACCTTGACCTGGTTTTATAAAAACCTAACCAAGGCTATACCTCCTAACCTCTTTAAGACAGAGCATTCATATTTGATATATAGATTCCTTGTGTCAAGAAATTTGATTCCTTGACGTTTGATCATTTGACCTTAAAGTTTGACCCAAATAAACTTTACCCAAATTTTGTTAATGCTGAGTGATACATTTTTCATGCATGCGTTCCTTGTGGCAAAACCTTTCTTTTAGTACAAAAGGTTTTGACCTTGTAACCTTCACCTTGGACTTTGACCTACTTTTAGGAAAATACCCTCTGAACTGTTTAAGGTAGTACTTCATATATTGTACAAAGACTCCTCATGGCAAGACCTCACATTTCATACCATGACTTTTTATCTTGTGACATTGTATTGACCTCTGAGATTAAGGTGGGGTCAAAATGTTTTTTGATGGGAATAAAGGTTTTCAAAAATCTTTTGAAAATCAAAATAGCTACACAACAGCATGGCCAAGGCATGTAGTCTCACTTACACAACATTTGGAAAATAATTAGCCACAGGTAAGAAATTTTATGTTGTGTAAGCGAGACTAACAGATAATTACTGACCAGGGTAGAACAAAGGACTTTCTACTATAGTCTGTTTCTAGAAGTGCATAAGTATCAGAATAATTTGAGTTATATAAACTATATAAAACAATAAATATGATAGAAATATTAAATAAAAAAGATCCATAGATAGCATATTATTTTTAATCCCATCACCTTCGTACTACATATTTATATTTTGACATGTGAAAATTTCACCGATAGTTACAGTCTATTCAAAGTGAAGCAAATATGATGCTGCATCTCCATATTCGATCACGTTAATTTCATTACGATTATATCGTCCTTTGAGTTCAAGTAATCGAGAGTCCAAATTGCGGTATTTCCTCCGTTTTTGTCGCTTTTTTCCTCCGGCTAAAAGTTGAATAAGTTTTGCTTCATTTGCACTTTGAATCCCACGAATTAAGGACAAGAGGGCGAAGATGTTGGGATGAGCTCGACGGCAGAGCTTGTTGACTTTGCTGTGCCACCCCTCTACGTTGTTTGTTGTTCGAGGCCCATCATTGTCGAAGTGGTTCCATAGCTGAAGAGGCTGGCCTTCTACCCATGTTGAAGTGATATAATCTTTGAATCTAGTCACTTCTGGTGTGATGTCCTCATTTTCATCCAAAGCATAGAACCACACGTCAGATACACATTGAAGAGGCACTAAAGGCAGAACTGCAGCACGACAAACTAATTTTTTCAGTTCATCATCATCTCTATACCGCACAGCTAAGCCATACTCTTGTGTTTTACGCCAAACACACTGAGTAAAATGGAAGAAACATCCTCTCACTTTTAACATTGGGAAACAAGATTCTAAACCATTTCTTGCCGCAACTTCAAAGTCCATTAAGATGTTCTCCGGCCTAAATATCAAGTTTCTCTGTTCGAAAGCACCATGCAATAGCGAAAAAAATCGTCCGTATGTGGATTCAGACTTATTCGGTAACGGAGCATAGACAAATGGGAAAACGGCCCCATTGACATGCCCATGAAGTGTGTACAGCTGCGTAAATAAGCCCGGGCAAGAATAAAAGGTTCCATCCGCAAAAACAAAGTCTGAATTACATAAATGCCACAAATTTTCTACAGTTGCGAAGATTAAAATCCTAAGGTGGTTCTCTGTATCATCGCACAAGAGAAATTCATCACCGGCAGCAGTTTTTCGCGAAGTCTCGTCTAAGTTTATTTCTTCCTGTGTGCTAGGCAATTTTGGAACAAGTTTTGATCGGTTTCTAAAAAGAGACGATCTGCGGCCATCGAACGTTGGTATTTTCTTTATCATTTCCTCAACAGTTTCATCAAAACCATCATCTCGGAGCTTAGCAAGTTCTTCATCATATATTGTAGGCACTGGGCATAATTCATCTCTACATCATTTCTTGACAGCAGATACGAATGCTACAGCAGCCAAAGCGGTATGGTCAGCTTCATGGTTGTGATCCTTACCAAAATTGATGGCAATGCTGTTTTTAGTGACTAATGTGGAACCACATTCGCGAACAACACATCTCCAGTAGCGACGGTCTTTCCTACTTGTTCAGACTGAAAACTTATAGCCATTGTGAAGTAAAAAATTACCCCCTCTGCCATTATCTAGGAAATCTATCTGCACTTGGACATTCACCATGATATTTTTTTTACATGTACACTCTTACTCTGTCCAGAAACTATATGGCTCCATAACTGAAGTCATTGAATTCCCGGCAACTCAATTGAAGATACATTAAAATACAACCATCTCAATCAACAAAACATTAAAGAAACAATCAACTCATTCAAAGAACTCATTCAAAGAAACTTAAAAAAACAATTATCATCTCAATTGAAGAAACATCAAAGACACAATCATCCCAATCTAAGGAACATCAAAGAGAATTATCTTAGTTCACAGATAATCAGTTTGGACACTTTTTAAAAGAAAATACTTACACACTTTTTAAAAGAACTAGCTAAACTTGATATATGTTTTGATATTGAATACTTTCATTTTATATTATATCATAGCTTTCGTGAAACAGACAATAACCAAAACATTTACCTGGACGATAATTAGAAATGTTGTGCAAGTGAGACTGGCTTTTTTTATTATGTTGTGCAAGTGACACTAAATCGGCCAAGGTGACTCATGTATGCAATGTAGGCCTCTTATTTATTTGTATGTATTACAGGCTACATTTGGTTGTTTGTTTTTATCAAGGGCTACATTTGATTTTTTTGTATGTACCAAGGGGTACATTTGATTGTTTCTTTGTGTTTATCAAGAGGTACATCTGATTGTTTCTTTGAGTGAATCCTGGGCTACATTTGATTGAGTGGTTGCAACAGCTCGTTGGTAGAGAGTTCACTTTATAACCAGAAAGTTGTGAATTTGATCCCTACTTGTGCCAAGAGCACTTGTCTTGGCCACATTAAACCTTATATGTAAACATTGGTAGTGATCAGTCCTTCACCAAAAGCTCAGCATTTAGAAATGAGAATCACCAGTCTTTCAGATATAACCTTAAAACTGGAGGTCTCCTGTCATGGCAGGCATTGTCATGTTAAAGAACCCACACTGATATGGCCGTAAGTGAAGCGTAGGTCTCAATTTGTGGTACTTCACCTACAACTGGTGATGTCTCCATATTAGTGAAAAATTCTCAAACAAACAACCAACCAACATACATTTGATTGCTTCTTTGTGTGTATCAAGGGCTTCACTGGATTATTTGTGTGTAAGTTTAATACCTTATCTCCACATCAGGTTAATACCTTATCTCCACATCACTGATCAGCTTAATACCTTATCTCCACATCAGCATAATACCTTACCTTCACATCACCTTAATACCTTATCTCTCCATCAACATTATACCTCAACTTCACATCAGCATAATATTTTATCTCACATAGCTTAATACCTTACCTCCACATCAGCTTAATACCTTAACTCCACATCAGCTTAATACTTTATCTCTACATCAGCATAATATCTTAACTCCACATCAGTGTATACCTTATCTCTGCATCAAAAAGCCAACATGTGGAAAAAAACATTGTATTATACTGTAATAAATCTTAAGCCTGGTAATGCACAAAATAGTCATCAAAATGCTTAAGTAATTCTTACAATGGAATGAACACAACACATGATAATGAAAACCAAAATACACCGTAAGAAACACATGTACATGTATATACAGTCTAGGAATAGTTTGGACAGCTTCTGAATTTTCAATCACTTCCTGCAGTTAGTACAACTGGACAGAATCATGCAGCATAGACAGTCTGATCACTATTCAGTATTATAGATCATTAAAGTATCATCAAAACCAGGATTTTCCAGAATTTGACACAACTTTCATTGCTCCTTCATTGGCCAATCTGTCAGCCTCCTCATTACCATCGACCCCTTTGTGGCCTGGTACATATTTCTGTAAAAGTGTAAAGGTTTTGTAAATGACATGATTTCTACTTGCATTGAAGACCCCACCAAGCATATGGCAGGATTAGAAATTATAGCCCGCCAACTGCCCAAGACGGTCTGTTTCTTTTTTACCTCATTCACAAAAATATACAGACACCATCAGGACTGGCAGATTTTGAGCAGGGCTGGTAACTTTTAAAAGTAGCCAGCCCTGTGTTTGGCTACTTTTTTCGATGAATTTCCAACCCTGCATATGGCTCATTGGGATTAAAAGGACAAAATATACTGACAAACTTCAAAAACGCAACAAATCTTTTTTTTGATAATGTTTTTATAATACTTATTGCAAACTTCATTCACCACACATTGTGCAGATTTTTAAATTTATTACCTGTTGTACCACTGTTTCACAAGATGTGAGTAACATTGAATGAAATTTTCTGGGTGCTATTCAAAACTAATGAAAGGTAAAAACAAGTTTTGTCATAGTGATTGCAGAAGCAAATTTATTTGTAAATCGCAAGCAGGTGTTAGTCAGCAGGAGCTAGCAAAACATTTAAAATGTTCATCCTTGTACAATAAGCTGTTTGTTGTGAAAGTATCATTAAATAGGATCAAAAAATGATTGTCCAAAATATGGCTGACCATTTGTGACAATACCATGTCAACAAGCATATGTACAGAAACATTTTTTGTGGGATAGGTTTATGCCTGCTGCAGCTCTAGCAAGACATGTGATTGGATGTCATAGTCCATTCATCATAAAACTAATAATACAGAATACTGAAATGCCATGTGATTGGATGTCATAGTCCATTCATCATAAAACTAATAATACAGAATACTGAAATGCCATGAGATCCCCTACAGAGAATACCTTACAATGGGTTACAATTCAAAAGCATGATAGACATTACAGAGTACAGGCTAAATCAATGCCAAAACTGACACAGGTCGTGTTCTCTGACGAGTCCTGATTTAACATTACGAATGCTGATGGCAGAGCTCAAGTTTACCTTTGTGTACATGAATGTTATTAAGATCTTGAATGAGACCAATTCAGAAGATGTAGCATTATGGTCTGGCATGGGATTAACACACATTTTCACTTAGAGTTAGTCATTTTGAATAGAACCTTAACTGCCAGATGATTTGTAGATGCAATTCTGCAGCCTGTATAAGTATCATTAATGCAGTAGCATTGACAAGACAATGAAATCATTTTTCAGCAGGACAATATGCATATACTCATATGACATGGACAGTTTCAACATTCTTGATTGGTCTGCTATCTCTCTGGGATTAATCCTGACTTAACATTTGTGTCACAAACTAGGTAAATGTGTGGGCAGCTGCCAGTCTCAGCATCTGGAAGACCTAGGAAGGGCTTTGCTGGAAGAGTGGCAGAACATTCCTCAATGGACCATTCTTAGTGTATGTTGTTCAATGATGCATCACCTACACACTGCTGTCGAAGCTAATGATGGACATACCCAGTATTAGTGACCAAAACCACATTTTTGATGCACACCTTTTGACTTCCATTTTACATGTAACCTCTCAGGGAATAACAATGATGTTTAAAATCAATGGGTATTAAACTTTTATTATAAAAGGTAATATACTAGTACCACAGATATAAAATTTGTTTATTTAATCAAGGAATTAATAAATAACACACAAAATATTTCCCTTATTGCATTTTAAAAGCCTGTCAGTATATATGTGTATTAAACACTGATTTAATGTAAATTGAGGAACTTACAAATTTGACACTGATGCCCTTCATTTCTGTATCCAAGGCTTTCCAGTCCTCGGTATTTTTCACTTTTGTGTTGTCTGACAACACCCATCCATTTTTCTTCCAATTATGAATCCACGATGTCATGCCTAAAAATGACGATGCTGTGAAATTATTTAATGACTTTCTTTACATCAGACCTAAAGCAAAACATTATACACTATAATTTCTTTGTCAAAGGAATTTGTTACGGATTTCAAAGTTTGAAATAATTCAAACATTGAGTTTTGATAGCACATACATGCACATTTACACACCCAACAAATGAACATATGCATGACATGGTGACATTACCGTAAAATTCTAAAAATAAAAATTTCTCTATTTTTTAAAATTAGTAAAATCTTCATTATAATGAAATTTCTATGTCAACAATAAAATGTGAGGAACATAATTTAAGGTTATAATGACTAGAGTGATTACTGTGAAATCATTATTGTTCCTGGGGCATAATTTAGGGTATAATGACTGGAGTGATTACTGTGAAATCATGATTGTTCCTGGGGCATAATTTAGGGTATAATGACTGGAGTGATTACTGTGAAATCATTATTGTTCCTGGGGGCTCAATGTTCATGGATTTTGTGGATACCTTTTACCAATGAATTTACATTCCCATGAACCAGTTATCTTTTGCAATAGCTTCTGTAGTATAATGTTGTATATTTTCAAAATGATGTTAACCCTCGAAATTCCATCGCCATGAACTAGTGAATATTTGGCTATCCACGAACATTGGCCCCCAAGAACATTAATGATTCCAGGAAATTCCATATGCTGTTTCATTGTACATTTATTAGCTTAATTACCATTTATAAGAAACTGGCTATCTGTCAAAACTGTCACACTCTTCATTCCTTTTTCTTTTGCTTGTTTCACTGCAATTCTTGCAGCCTGCAACAATAAACAAATTATAATTTACATAAATGTCCGAATTCCTACTTTAAAGCAAAGGATTACAATTTAAACTTTCTTTCTTCAGTACAGATTTTCCCCCAAACATTGATGTCTTTGATGAGTTATTGTAAATCAATGAAAAAAATCATGAAGTTATGGAGGCATGTTTTTAATGAGTGTGTCAAAAGTTGGGTAAAAAAAAATGTTTAGTAGTCATATGGGTTTACCATATTAGCATAAAATGTAAAAGTTTACCATAAAATATATTAAAAAAAAAAATTCAAAAAAAAAAAAAAATCAAGGTCATGTGTTTCAACTTAAAATTTTGAAATATCCTTCGGTACCATGATTATTACCTCCCTTTGTGAAGTACATCTTACACCATGTACACTATTACATATCTTAAAATACACATGTAAACTACAATCAAGAATTTATATTCTATTCACTAAATATGTATAAAAACATAAGTACATTCCCAGTATATATATATATATGCTAAAATATACATACCTGGTATATATCTCCTTCATAGGACAAAACAATAAATCATTACCCATATACATGTGTCAATATTAAAATTGGAACAACAACCACATTTTCAGTACATGTGCAGATGTTTGAGTTAGGTTCATCGCCCATAAAGAAATACTGCAAGATACAACTTACCTGTATTTCTGCTCTGTTGTTTTCTAATAACTTACCTGTATTTCTGCTCTGTTGTTTTCTAACAACTTACCTGTATTTCTGCTCTGTTGTTTTCTAATATAACTTACATGTATTTCAGCTCTGTTGTTTGTTGGTTTTCCAGGCAACCTCTCACTCACATTACTATAATGAAAGCAAAAAACATGTTTGGAATAATATTGGTAATTCTTAATTTTCAATATCGTGAATATATGCAGTATTCTGTCTGGAATGATGCATGTGGTAGAGGAAGCTTGAAATATTCGTTGGTTGTTTGTTTACATCCTGTCAATAACATTTCACTATGTTTTAGCACTCAAGGCTGTAGCAATGAAGGGTCTTTAACTTGCCAATGTCTGCAGTGACATGGGACACTGTAGGAAGGTAATGTGTATTTCAGTAGTACTTCAGGATGGATTACAGTAGCTCAGTGGTAGAGCATTTGCTTTGTAACCGTGAGGTCAGGAGTTTGAACCTAGCTTATGCCATGGCTGCATCAAACCTAAGATGTACACAGGTAGTGATTGCTCCTTTGCCTAACACTTGGCATTTAGAAGTGAGAATCACAGGTTTTTTTGGATAAGACCTTAAAAATGGAGGTCCTGTGTTGTCGCATGCATTGGCACTTAAAGAACCCTCACTGCTATGGCCCTGTGGTACTTCACTGAAAAGAAACAAATAACCAAACCAAATCTATCTCTCTATATCTTAAGTAAAGCTTTCTATTTCATCATATTTTTATTTTCTACTTTTATTTCTTTCAACAGGAGCTACTTTTCAGATTTTGCACTGTTTTCCTTAAGCTGTAGTTATTCTTTCTCCTACTTGATCAATTTAATTACCACAAAATGCACCACTGTCACAGAGAAGCTCAAAACTTGCATATCACCAAACGTATGTCACTGGTACACCAGTGAGACTTGAATGACAGTCACACAAACTGAAACAATATAGAGTGTTTGTAGACTATGCAAATACCTAAATTTGTGAGATCCATCTTTGGTAATCCAGGAGATGTCATATCAATGTAATATGAAAGATTTCATGGAACTAAATGTATGTACTTGCAAACAAAATTTATTATCAAGCACCATGCATGCATCAAACACTGACCTTGGATGGCTAGGTCCCCAGTACACACCTACACCTGCCACAGAGTTTTCCTGTCCATTATTTAAACAGCATCCATCTGTGTACACATGATCATGATCATCTTCTGCATCTGTAGAACTAGAGCCTACAAATTTTATATAGTTGTTTGTTAGTGTGTTTAAGGCACTGATCACATGATTGAAATATATTATGTCAGTGACTCCACCTCATAATTGTAGTGTCTCCACCTCATAATTGTAGTGTTTTCACCTCATAATTGTAGTGTCTCCACCTCATAATTGTAGTGTCCCCACCTCATAATTGTAGTGTCAATTGTAATGACATCACCAGCTACATTACATCTTGTTTAGGTTATGACATCATGTATATCTCAGTGGGGTACTTTATGATATTACAGTGATAAGGTTCTCAAATGTGATTTTGTGGAATTTTTTTTTATTTTCCTGGAATTTCTCCATCAATTCTCCTTTGACTTAAATGAAAATTTCAGAATAATTCTGATTTGTATAGTTCCTTAAAATTTTTAAATATTGATAAACATTAGTGTAACTATTTATTATATAGCTATTAACTATTTAGTGAAAAAAAAAGTTACTAAATTTTAATATGCAATACCTGGGTCATTATTGAATGCCAACTTTTCATAACATAATATGATCAGTCTCACACCAAAACATTCTGGGTAGATGTTTAAAATTGTTGCACTCTAGCTGTAATCAAAAATGGTGGATCAGCTATTGTTTGGTAAGCTCTCATAGCGAGTTTCAGTATTTTGTTTTTTAAGTATCAATCAATTCTTGTTGTATTTCAACCTTGATTTACAATTAAGGACCACAAAATTTACAATTTGAAATATTTCATTAGCATTGAGAGGTGAGATGCAAAATGTCTTTTCGTATTCATGTGGTGGGTACAAGTGCTTACCGCTACCATCATGTATTGCCTAAAGGATGATTATCAAATGTCATACAACCATCAGAATTGCAGAGAAACACAAATTTAGTAAGTTTATGAGTATTGTATGATATAATAGCTCAAATAAAAACCGATAATTTCCATCTTTCTTTGATAAAAGCATCACTTGTGTAGAAGAGGAATAAAATAATAATTTCATATTTAATTCAATGGCCTAATTCAAACAAATTATTCTTGGTATGGTCATTATATTGTGTATCAACGGCTGATATAAACAAAATTTACGCTTTCATAACTTTGATTGATATGTACATTGCCAGTCTATAATATCTGCATATGTATTGTACTCACCCAAGCATTCAACAGAATGCTGAACATACCTCCATCACAGAAGAGCGATATCTCAGAACTTGCATATTGCATGAATGTTGAAAATGTGCATAACTGTGATATTGTACAAATTTATATCGGTGCTAATAATGCTTCAATTTCATGATGAGAAAATAAGTAAATTATCAACATAAAACAACTGATATATGGTTTAGCTATATGATAATGGAGCTATTGAATTTATATTGTTATTTTCACTAACATCCTAGACCAAATCAAGCTAGGTAGGTAAAAAATTTTTTTTCCTAAAACTTTATTTCAGAATACAAGAGAAACATTAATATTACACAAGGTGCTCATTTTCATTCTTAATTTAACTTGATATACAGTAATATCAATTACCTCTGACATACCAACTTCAAAACAATGTTGACTCAATAATATTTTAAACAATTTGTTAAACAAGATGCCCATGGGCCGTACAGGTCACGTGAGTATTACAGCCCATACAGGAAGTCTCATATTTCCAGATAAGCCCCAATATGAAGTCTTCTGTGCACATGTTTATGATCTTTCAAAATACATACAATTCCAATTCAATTACAGAAGAAGGTAAAATGGAAGTTTGAAGCATACAAATCATTTTAACATTCCTTAATTATTTTTATACATTTTCATTATGTGGTCATATTGGCCCGGCCTGCACAAGGGCCTGAACCCCTGACCAAGGACCACAAATTTCACAATTAATTTAAGTAGAAAGCTTCATGGACATCATAATCATGCATTATATATGGGAGTATAGAAGATATTTTAAGATTTAATACTTTTTCACTATATGGCCATGTTGGTCCCATCCTTAGGTCTGATCCCCTGACCCAGGAGTCATGAATTTCACAATTTAGATAGAAAGCTTCATGGACATCATATAATCATACATTTAGTTTTACTCAGATATATATGGGAATAAAGAAGATTATCAAAGATTCACTATTTGGCCATATTGACCCCACCCAAGGGCCTGAACTCCTGACCCAGGAGCCATGAATTTCACAAATTTGATTGAGAACTTCCTGGACATCATTATCATGCATATAGTTTTTCTCAAATGTATATGGAAATAGGGAAGAAGATTTTTTTTAAGATTTAATGCATTTTCACTATATGTCCTGGACCCCTGACCCAGGCAATGAATTTCACAATTTTGATAGAGGGCTTCATGGACATCATAACCATTTATTTAGTTTTTCTCCCATATGTGCGAGAGAAAAGAGAAATGTAAAATTGTTAAAAGACAAAGACCAACGGCAATAGTCACCGTAATGTGACTCAGGTGACCTTAAAAAATGTAGTGTAGGGGATATAATTCGGGGTCAGCCAGGTTAGTGGAAACACTGTAATTTTTATTTTAAGCCAAATATCAAATGAGACCAACAGACTTTATTGGTTACCTGAGTACCAAATGACAGCACTAAGCAAGAAAACATTCAAGAGGATACAATTTTTTTGTATTCTGGTACAAAGATATACATTATTTGATTAAATGTTCAGTGGAAATGCAGGAATAAATTGAAATTAATTACAATTACAGTGCTTAACCAATTTTCACTATAATCATTTTGGACCCACCCTGAAAGCTTTTTAAACGGGAGAAACATTTTATGAAGACTTCCTGTGAAGTTTCTTATTAGAGATATCATCCAGAGAGAAGTTGTTACCGTATGTGATTTAGTGACCTTCACTATGGTCTCAGAAGTGATAGAGGTCACTCTTTTATGATAGAGACCCCCTCATGTAAAATTTCACTGCTGAATCTTAACTAGTATTTGAAATATCATCTGTAAATGAAATCTTACCTCGACTACCAGTGAGCTTATGTCATAACCTTATGAGTTTTGACCTTAAAACAATCTGGGTCATCCTTAAATTCTGAAGATTCTTCATGTGAAGTTTCATTTCAAAAACTCAAACAGTATCTGAAACATCATCTGAAAACCATTTCTCACAATATGTGACCTGGTGACCTTGGACTTTGTGACCTTAAACTGATCATCCTATAGCCATGGAGGCACTTCATGTAAAGTTTTAATTGTAAAGCTCCAACATCATTCAAACAAACTGAGAAACCTTATTAATATCTTTGATGCTGTTTAAACTGTTCATGAACCAACCTACCCCTCCTCCACCACCATTTTGAATATCACTCCTGTCCAATAGTGGCCCTTCATTTGATCAGTGATATTATTTCTGTTACTACACATATTTATGATGTGGATAATTACAAGAATCTGGATTATAATCTGTTAAAGACAATAGATTATGTTTTCAAAGCTGTCCTTTTTTTCTCACTACAAATCCAGTCATATTTTTTTTTTTAGGTCTGATGCAGACCTTGTAATTGATGTGAGAAACACGAGATGTATCTTGTTTACTCAGAACCAACCAGATATCATGGTAAGCTCAGACACTACATACCCTTTGAATGAATTTCACTCTTATTTGAAGATGAAGACCAGCTCGAATACTGTCGATCATTGATGGAATATGGAGTGCTCCGGAGTCCTGATGTGTATTTCTTCTGTTGTAGGCTGCCAGACTTTCTACAGAAATTAGATGTTTGAACTGAAGAAGTAGAGCAGCTCCCATCATCACTTCCATTCACAAAGGCTTGAGCTTCTTCAACAGAGTTAAATTTCTTGTATCTCGCTCCACTGTACCCATTTACCTGTTCCTTGCAGGAATCCCTAAAAAAAAAATACAAGAGGCCCATGGGCCACATCACTCACCTGAGTCACCTTGACCCATATTTAAAGATTTTCTCTATATATTTGCGTGTAAAACTTTGATCCCCTATTGTGGTCTCACCCTAACCCCCCGAGCCATGATTTTTACAAAATTGTATCTGCACTATGTCAGAAAGCTGCCATATTAACTTGAACTTTTCATGCTCAGTGGTTCTGGAGAAGATTTTAAAGAATTTGTCCTCTATTTTTGCATTTAAAAATTTGATCCCCTATTGTGACCCCACCCTACCCCCCAGGGGCCATGATTTTAACAAATTTGAATCTGCACTAAGTCAGGAAGCTTCCATGTAAATTTGAACTTTACTGACCCAGTGGTTCTTCAGAAGATTTTTAAATGACCCCCCCCCCCCTATTTTTGCATTTTTGTGATTATCTCCCTTTTGAAAAGGGCATAGTCCTTCATTTGAATCAACTTGAATTTCCTTCACTCAAGGACAATTTGTTTTTTAAGTTTGATTAAAATTGGCCCAGTGGTTCTGGAGAAGAAAATTTCTAAAATTTGTCAGTTCATCTTTGTTGCTATTATCTCCCCTCGGAAAAGGATGTTGCTCTTCATTTGAACAAACTTGAATTCCCTTCCCCTAAGAATGCTTTCTTTTAAATTTGGTTGAAATTGGTCCAGTGATTCTGGAGAAGATGTTGAAAATGTGAAAAGTTAACAGACAGATGGATGGACAGACAGACAACATGTGATCAGAAAACCTCAATAGCCCATTTTCAAGTTACAGTATTCCGGCGGTATTCTAACATTTACTTCGTACTTGAGTCACATGATTTTTGTCAAATTGAGGGGCACATCACTTTTTGTTAGAAACAAGTTTGTCTGCTGCTGTCATTGCACACTTGCCATGTACATATTTTCAAACTGCGCTCTTTGTTGGACTTTCTGTACTTCAAAAACACCTGGGAATTGTGATTAGTACTATAATTATGCTGTGCCAGTGACATGACCATAGTCAAACACCTGTTATCTTCCACTTCATGGCAAGATGAATGATTAAGTGCACCTCCATATAAAGAACAATGTCAGATCTACACGAGTTGTACAATAAAGCTGAATACATATAGGTGGTGAAGTATGTATATATTTAAAGGAAGCTAGCTCCACTATGAGCAATAGTGATTCAGTTGGTTGGGTTTAATCTAAAGTCTTGTTTGGGTGTCTTTTCAATTTTAATACAAATATTTCATCATGATACAAAGAAAGATCTTGTACACAAAACTGTCTGAAAAATCTTTGCACCTGATAAATAAATGATGAATTCAATACCACAGTACTTGGATTTCTCCTCAGAAGATATGTTTCAGTGTCTGAATACTACTTTTCAGTGTTTAGTGTCCCTCATGTCCATGGGTTTGGTTTGAGAAAGTAAGGGTTTTTTTTTTTTAGGACTACAGCATAATTACTGATAAAAGGAGGCTGTAAAATAAGGAGCACTGTCTGACTGTTATATATATATCAAAATTAGCATGGTTTCAAGTCTGCAATATCCAGATGTTTTACTTTTTAAAAAGATTGATTGATTGTTGTTTTCCGTCACACCCAACAATTTTTCAGTTTTCTGCTGGCGTACAGTTTTTATTGGTGGAGGAGAGAACCCTGATACAATGTACCCGGGAAGAGACCACCAACCTTCTGAAAATAAACTGGCAAACTTTCTCACATATATTGGCGCGAGCGAGATTCGAACCTGTGCCGACTAGAGGTGAGAGGCTTTGTGATTTTGAGCGTGATGCTCTAACCACTCGGCCACAAAGGCACCTTTTTAAAAAATAACTTACTTGTAACAATTCTAATGTACAATTAAATTTACCAATCATTATAAATCCCTATGCTACGTCCTCGTCTCACAGCATAAAACGGCATATTTCCTTTTCCAAAAAGTTTCTGTGCACTGACGCGTATCGTGGTGCTGATGAAAGGGATAAATGATCGACAACTGGACCATCTGGTCAGCATGTCACCACGAGAGCAGACACGCCGTCACGGCCTTTCTTTCACTTCGATGTTACGTTTCTCAGCCATTTTATACTAAGTTTATTCATTCGTATAGAACTGGAAAGAAATCTTGATCAGCCTGCCGTTATACCTAACCTACATAAAAACTTCGGGATAAGTCGTCGCTCGTGGCTGAATTGTCCTTTCAATTACTTTCACTTTGGATTGACTGGATCATTCCGGCGTTTGTGTACTTCTGTAGGGATATGTACACAAACGTCGGGATGCTCCAGACTCAATTGAGCAACTGAACATAAACTTATTCGATTATTTATGGTATCATGCAGAAAACCAACAAGAATCCAAGAGAAGAATTAATTCATGAAAAATACAAATTTTGGGGTTAAAATTCATTGTTCTTAAATATTATGATGTATGCCATGTCATATGAAAAAACCTGACTTAATTTACTAAGACATTGATATCAAATTTAAGAGCTAGAAAATTCTTTGTTAATTAATCTTCATGTACCTCTCAGGAACTTCTTCATTTCAAAGGTTTTATAGATTAAGATCAATGGCAATCTGGTTGTTATGTTGTTGGTCAGTTTAGTGCTTTGTGTCCATGTGTGTGTGTATACACATCATACAAGATTGAATCCAGAACCCTTGCATATATTTATGTATGGATTATAGTAAATTCAAATAAAATCAGTATATTGTTTATTTATGTATAAATTATAGTATAATTCAAATAAAATCAGTATGATTTTAGAAAAAACATAGAAACATCATGTATGATCTTAAATATTCTTTAAAATTTTATACATTTGTATGTTGCAAGTACTTGAAAATAGGTTGAAATTATTTTAAAAATAATCATTTTAGTTTTCAAAGAGATGTGAAAATCATTAACTGTGAGACATAATCAGTACTATTGGGACAAGATTTCTTTCTTTTTCTTTTTAATGATTTCAACATGAAATTAACTTTCTGAAGTTAATAATGATTTAAGATAGTTTAAGAGCATACACGACATTTCTGACATTTTCTCCAAAATTGTTTTTTCATATCGATATGACAAGTTCTCGTACAAATTCCATAATAGGTTTAAATTTCATATTGCACAGTAGTAAAATGACCATAGATTGTATGTCAACCCAAGTAGCACTGTGGTTTAGGGTTCAATACTAGATTGTTCCAAAGTTTTTTCTCAACTGCTTTGCCACAGTGATGTCCCTATACACAACTTACTGTAATACATTGAAGCTGACCTGCAACAACCAGGAACTATCCAAATATGCTACCTCTAAAACAATAATATAGTAATATAACCAATATTTTTTGTAGAAGTGAAATAGAATGCAAGTGAATTGTACATGAAATGTTATGAAAAAGTATATATTACTGTACTTAAATTTTAAGAATAAAAATGGCCATTATTGGATTTGTAGTCTTTATTCTATTCAAAAAGTGGAAGTTTTGACCCTGATTTTCGACTTTCATCAACCTTTGTACCATTAATACCTAATAATTCATCAATGTCTTTGATCTCAGAGTGTTTCCTATGTAGTTTGTAATTCAAATTACTGAAGTTATTATGTTGAGCAATTTGAAATTGATTTTCTCATTATGACCTTGAAAGCTATGACTATGAAGTCGGTAGATTAAAGTCAGATATAAAATTCAGTCTTGTTGGACAGAAAAACAAACACAATAACCCATTTTTGAGTTACCGTATTCCGGTGGTTTTCTAACATTTACTTTGTGCTTGAGTCACATGATTTTTATAAAACTGAGGGTTGCATCACTTCTGGTAAATTGTTTTTGTTAGTATCAATTTTGTCTGCTGTGAAATGCCCAAGTTCTGTTGTGTTGTGGAAGGATGTACGTCAGATACTACGAAGAAGAGGAGATATGGATTCATGGCTGATGTAAAATTCTTTCCATTTCCTACATCTAAACAGCCCAAACTCTGCAGAAAATGGCTTAAAGTGTTATGGTGCCATGGATACAACCGCTCACGTCACGACAGATTATGCTCCAGACATTTTGTAGATTGTGAACCAACACCACATTTTTACCCCCAAGCTTTTTCGGTATAACAAGTACAAATTTTTGAAGGGAACCTGGGGAGCATTATCTATCTAGAAAAGATTAATCAATCAACAGAATGATGATGCCATTGAAATTGGAGGTGCGCCTATACATGATACACTTAAATTCAATTCTGATGCAAGTTAACATAGTCTTAACATGTTATCTTTTCTATAAAAGTGACATGTAACTCCTTGATCCAGTAAAATCACTTTAATTCTGGTAACTGAAAACTTTCAAAATTTATGTTGAAAACCGGATGTTGATGTGCTAGCATCGAGTACAAAGTAAATGTTAGAATCATGCTGGAATAAGGTAACTCGACAATGGACTATTACTAGAGCACCTCTTCATCTTTACTGTGGGGCTATAATTATAAATTGGCCAACATTTTTAAAAGTAATGAATTGAAATCATTGATTACTTTTTTGTTTATTCAAGACATTAAAGAAAATAACACTTGTGACAAACATTTAATAAAATAGTCTTACACACCTTACCTAAACACTTCTGATGTGATCTTCAAAATATATTAAATGAATGTCCTGCATTGCAAATGTGAACAGAATAACTGAATCTCTGATACACCTATGATAATTATACATATCAAATATTCCAGACAGGGATTCACCAATCAAAGCTGCCTGTTTTCACATTCAATAGAGTACAATATCACACTAAGATAAACACATCTATGTTTTCCATTCGTCACCATGTTGTTTACAGGAATATGTCATGGCCCTTGCTGACTGCACTTGAATCTTTTGCCTTCAGTCTTCCTTTCTCTATGCTGTCAAATGTTGGGAGACCATGGGGTAGATCCAGCAAGGAGGATTCTGTATCCAGCACTCTGTCAGCTTCCTCTGTAAAAATCAAAACAATATTCTGTATTTAATACATTTCATGTGCATATATTAATCTGTATAACCTTACAGAACAAAGATAATTAAGGAAGAAAGGGAGAATGTCTAATGAAGTGAGGGGAGGTAACTCCATGGCTGGGAGAGAAGATAAAATTTGGATCCAACCCACAACTCTTGACAATTTTACATCAGTAGTTTGATGTATAGTCATACATAAAACGTTCTTGGAAAAAGTGATTATTATGTACTTCTTTTGATTTCTAGGAGATAACACGCCTCTGCTATCTACACGTACCTAAGAAGATAAATTACATGGGGACGTCCTCCATCTTCCAAACAGGAAAGATGAAATAGAAGATAGAAGGTTTACTTACGCCGCATCCTCTCCATCTTTGATCCATAAGCAAGGTCATACTGGTACCCTAATATGAAGGTCAGAGGCAGAAGAGGAGCAATCATACCTTTAGCTTTTCCCTTTGTTTTCATATTCCTGACAAAATAATAGATGTTTTCAAATTAAAATGGACCTTTGTTTTCATATTCCTGACAAAATAATAGATGTTTTCAATTTAAAATGGACCTTTGTTTTCATATTCCTGACAAAATGATAGATGTTTTCAATTTAAAATGGACCTTTCTTCTCTAATCCTAAGACTTCATGCAGTTACTTCATTAAATCATTAATCTTGTTTCCAGGACATATTATCACATTAGGAAAGAAAATGCTGTTTATGGTGCTTCAATAAAACTTTTCTACGAAATATTGTACATATAATTACAGCCCATATGATACATGTTCATGTACTGTTTACGTTTATTTGGCAGTTCTAACAAAGATGTCCATTTTGTCTCCCCATTGTAAAATGATTCAGCAGACAAATATCAAACTTCAAAAAATATATTGGTTGTTTTCAACAAAACTTTGAGGTTAATTCTGAGAACCCTACAACTTACGCTAAAATGGCAATTGTTGCATATGTTCCATAAAAAGCACCAAACCACTGGAAAATATCTCGTCCTCTGGCTACCATCATGGCCATTTGTCTTTCTCTCATCTGATTTTGCATCTGAACCTGCCTCTCAAGCTGTCATCAACATACAATTTGAGATTATTTATATTCATGGTAGTGCCTTGAAACGACAAAAAACATTAGCATCTTGGTACTGTGAACCAACTTTTATCTGTGTACAATAATTTTTCACAAGAGCCTTGTTTTCACAAATACATGTGTTTCTTGCCATGAAACAGTTTTTTAATGTCTCTTGTACTTATTTAAGATTATCTGTTACAAAAATTAGCCCCAGTGAACCAGTTTATCACTGGTAAATTGTGAAATAAGTCAACTTGAATAAAGTTGGTTTACATTATCCTCTCGCTGCTGAGAAAAACTCTTCTGTAAACATGTCAAAGTGGACTTTTAATTTCATTAATGGAATAGACACATTTATCTCCCTTAGATCATGCAGTTCTTAGCAAACCAATCTTCACTTTGGGTTTGTGTAAATTTTATGCAGATATATTATAAAAATATCATTTCAAAATTTCTGATTTTTTTTTTCATTCACTGAGGAATCATTTAAACTTGTGGGGGCCAATATTTATGGAATACCAAGGTTTTACAATTTCATTGGGATATAAATTTGTGGATTAATTTCTGTACATTGAAACTGTATTTTGTTGGGGTTAAAATTTATGGGAAATGGACATACATGAACTCCATGAAAATTGAGCACAATGAAATTTGATGACAGTGGTCAAATTTATTACATCTATTATTATAATGATTACATACAGTTAGCTGGTTCACTTTCAGCATAAACTCCTGGTTTTTCTTCAAGTTCTCATCCATAGCCTTTCCCATTATAGACCCCATGGTTAACTCTGTCAATTGAATAGACATTTATTGAAAATGTAAATAAAATTCTGTTATCTTAAAGATTTTAGGTTATTTTGTGTCTTCAACGGTAATTCAAAGATGAAGACATTTTAAAATACTGCAGTAGAAAATATGGCAGTCAAATGAGTTGGATTTCCTGTGGCCAGCTCGCTCAGTTGGTAAAGCACCTCAACACTATTCAATTGTCAAAGTAATTGTCCAACATCAGACATCAGGAAGTCCTTAAAAAAAGATTCTGCAGCTGGTTAAAATGATACATGCACTGTGGAACAAGAGGCAGGTTACTATAACTGGTACAGCACCTTCTTGGAGATTCAGGGACCTGGAGTCAAATTCTGGTCCATAGCATTTTCTTTGTTCTTGTTACCTATGTCAGAATTTAAAGATTTTTGGGAGTTGACACCTTTAAATAGTATAGTATGGATAGCTCAGTAGACAAAGCACTTGAATGGTGATGCAGGTTCTCGGGTTCCATTTCCCATTCAGACACATTTTTCTAGTTTTTCCTCATTCAAACTGTCTTCATTTCTTCTAGCCCACTTTACAACCTTCTACAATGGATCAGTATTTTCAATATGTTACTCTTAAAAATGAAAGTAAGCTGAATCAACTCAAATGCTGTACATAAATTTGTTGCTGTAGCTTTTAATTAATGATAATTAAATTAAAACAACATTTAAAGGAATATATATGATAAGGACCCTATTTGCAGACCCAATTCAACATTCATGCTTTGTGTCAAATCTAAGTGTATTTTGTGCAAGAATCCAAAAACAACTTGATTGTTATTTTCAATTTTGGTTAACATAACAAAAAACAGGTCCTTGGAATGTCTGGGTACCCTTGATATGCACAACAAGAGAAGGCTTGTAACTCTTATTACAGGGTGCTCAAGTCAGTTGATTACAGAAGTGATAAATTAAAGGCATTTTGTTGTTTTCAAGTCTCCCTGCAGCTCTGATGGAAACTTACAAGAATGGCTGTTATCTCGGCAGGTTGAGATATGGATTCTTTTTCTGGTGAGAGTAAACGTTGTGTTGGTTACCTCTTTAAATTTCCTAACTCTATGCTCTCAATGTTAGGATGTCACGCCTGTCAAGATGATTTAAGATCTGACCGTGTTTGTGTTTAATCATGCCATGACACAGCAAGGTAAGCGAAACTACACATCACAGCTGCTAACAGTAACTTTGAAAACCGAGATAAGATATGGACTGGTCCATCTGCCTTGTTGGGTTTGAGTTTATGGACTTTTGGTGACTGTGATGCCTGCAGACAATCTAATTAAAATTATATGTTAGATCCACTCCTATACTCCCATTATGTCGCTATGGCTCTCTGGTGAATAGGAAGCACAGATTATTCAGTATCTGTCTTCAACTTTTTCTTTGGATAAAGCGTATGTTGCAGTCCACCTTTTCTGAGGGGATATATGAGGGACTCTTTGTAAGTTCATAGAGAAGGGTGGTCTTTTTAAAACCACTTGAAATATCAAAATTTTATTTATCTAAGACCTTCGAAATATGCCCCGCCTGCCTCAAAACACATTTTACACCGATCTACCCATTTCCGGAACGCCACCCAGTACTCCTCTTTAGGTATATGTTGCAGACACTGGTAGACTGCACTGCCTTCTGTAGATGGTTTCTAAAGATGATATTTTTGGTGAAAGTTACTTCCCTTTGGCTGCCATGTTGAGAGGTTCCTTACACAAACTCCATTACATTACCAATTACAACTGTTTGTACTGACTACTGAGGGATATAAATCATTGTTTTCTAGAAGCATATACATTAATTCGAACTTCCACTAATTTACAATTTTCATAACGTAATGATTTTATACCAATTATTCTTGTTTCACAAGTTTGAATTTGCATTTGAACCTCCAAGATGGCAACAAAGGGAAATAACTTTTGATAAAATGATGCATAACAAGTGGGGGGAAAATACAAGAGGCCTGACCAGGATTCAAACCCCAGCTCCTGAATCTCTATTCAGATGCTCTACTGACTGAGCTATCTGGCCACCAGTTTTCAAAATTTTCTGACCACCAGACATAACACAAAAACTACCTTTAGGTACTGAGCCTGTTTTTCCATCATACATCTGGAAGGTTAGTACCACCTGTAATCCACATAATAATGTCTTTCTCTGTGTAATTCATGTTACTCGGAGTTTAGCAGATGTATTCTCTATGGGTCTATCATTATACAGTGATGGGAAGATGCATCTTTGCTAGCCATATTAAGGGTTTACGATCCACTCCTCGTAAAACCCCATGCTAGCAAAGATGGGGGAGATAGTACTTCAGATGGAATAACATCTTTCCAAGCTGCAAGGGTGACAATAATCCACTGTGTTTCTCTAGTGTCACCCCTGGCAAATTTAGTAGCTTTCAAAAGAACATGCCCTGAGATTCCAAAGGTCATTCCAGGAAATCATGTATACAGAGAGACACAATGGATCATCACCCTTGGATAGCAAAGATGATAGAATAGTTACAGATGTGATCTTTGTAAATCCTGATTCAATGGGAATGTTCAAAGCCTTTTCTTTGTGATGATAGCTACCCCCCCCCCCCCCCCCCCCCTCTCTATGCATTATTTGAATAATTACTTCAATGGTGAAAATAACAAGTTTCCCCTACCTTGATAACTGGCTTTAATCTCAACTGATGATGAGATTCTTGTAATAATCCCACACCTCTGATCTCCAGATTTGTTCCACAATTAAAATATGGGGGAAAATGCAGAAATTATACGGAAATATGCAGATCTGAGGTGCGGGATAGCACAAAAATCTAAACATTGGAAAGTTGATGGATGATATGCGCATTTTCCCAGTAGACGTGTGAAGTGAACGTGTATTTGTTGTGCTGATAATAGGTCAATTAAGGACGTGGGCTGTCAATGTCATCATTGCACGTAAATAGACAAGTAATTTAAACATCTTGTTTAAGTTCCTTCATACAAAGGTACATAAGTTTGCTGTTATTGTGCTCATGAAATAAATGAAGAAACCCATTTTTCAAATGTTACTGACTCGTGCAGAGGTGTACAGTTGAACTATAAGTATGAGCCGAAGATACTCGTCGGTGTCTTGCGGGGTAACTTTGAACAGATTCCAGCAAAATTTTTAAGTAAACAAATGCTGAAGTAAAAAAATATAGACTTTGAGCTATATGCCAATTTACCTTTAATATGTAACCCTCAGTTTCTCAATAACGTTCCAATTCGTCAACTCCACCACTAAGCTGGTTGCCGTGAAGCAAAACGAAATTATTAAGAATGGGCTAATGAAATCTTTTAAACCGGATGTTATTGATGGTTGTGTGATATCCCTGAGATGTGTACTGTATTTAGATTTCTGTCAAAATGAGTGAAACTTCTCCTTGGTACAGATTTACTGTTGTTGTTGTGATTTTAGGTGAGAAAAGTAGAAGATTGGGAAGATATTCTAGCACAAGTCTGTCCCCATTTATCAAACTGTAATTGCAGAACTTATCTGGAAAAAAACGGAAATTTTGGATAGGTCTAGAAGATACAAATCCTCCCGTATTTATAAAACTTTCGATTTATGGCGCAGCTTTTTTGTCTGTACACATTGCAGATGTTATATATCCGTATGCTTACATTACTGTCTCAATATATCGCACTGAACATTTGAACAGGTCCAGTACAATCTCTATTATATTTAGTTATATAGCTTAATAAGCTATATAGCGGTATAAAGCTATATGAAATGCTTAATTTAGCTAGTTTAGATGGGATTTCTTAAGAGCAATGGCATAGCCAAAAAGTCACAGGACAGTTTTTGAACATGTTTATACTTTGAACCAGGGGAAGGCAAGTAGCACTGCCCGATGCCCAGGGCAACCATATTTTAGTGTCGAGCAGGTAAAATTATAAGAAGAACATGTCTTGGGCAAGATATTCCATAGACCACATTGTTTAGCTAGATTAATTTGATTTGATGTCAAAGGTCATAGGCACTATGAGACATACATTTACATTCATACTGCGATAGAATGCCCTGCATTTTGGAGGTCTTCTTTTGTTTACAGGTTTCCTATGATTAAGGTCTTGTGAATTCTTTTTCCCAGTTGAATAATATTAAACAATTTCGAAGATAATTGATAACCAGATTTGTAGTTTAAAGGCAAGATGAATGGTGGATTTATCCATGATACAGTTATACATCATCGCAAACCAAGGGTTATTGAGGAATGGAATGGAAACAATAACTCGTAATTTGTGATGATGATATCTGAATGAAAAATATATACTAATTAAGGTATCATAAAAAAGAACTACAAAGATTCTAACTGATCTCAAGAGTTTCTTCTTTACCAGTACATGTACAGTGTATCATTAAGTTTCCTCGCGTCCATGCTTTTTGCTTTCCATTTTTACGTGTATTCACTGTCAAAGTAAATACTGTAACAGTATATTCAGTTTTACTTTATCTCAGTTTGTAATATTAGCATTATAGTTAATATTTTTTTCTAATTTTTTTCCTCTTCAGATTTTTTCCTCCATGTGACAGCAGGATCTAGATTTTTCCAGCACGTGACTTTGAACTTAACAAGTCTTTGCAATGATGAGGCAGTCTTTGAGGTGCTTCCAAAATACAGTATCATTAACAGTACATGTACTCTATCATACAGTCTGACTAAAGCTATTTCCGGCATTCAGCATGTAGACTCTGACAGTTATGTGTTTACTTCAAGTAGTAACGTGTTTCGAGTTCCATTAAAAAGACCACCTATTTCAAAGACAATATACAGTGTAATTTTGAAATGTATAAAAGAAGAAAGTGGTATATCACCATATTCCAACCTTGTTGATAAATTTACAGGTATGTGTAATGCATTTTTATCTGTATGATTGTATTAAATTATTAATTACTAAGCATTGAACTTTCAACAAAAAGCAGACAATGCTTTCTTTTTATAGTTTCAAATAAACATAGAAGACTCAAAATAAAATGGACAGACAACAGACAAATGTATTTTGATGATATAAAATAAATGTACAAAATCATGTATACATGTACCTAAGCAATTAATAGAAATATATGAAATTTTAGGGGAGTGTCACAAAGACCAAATTATCACCACCACTGAATCAGAGGTGATATATAAGGAACGTGCTGTGTTCTCTTCCTCTGTACAGGATATTGTTCTGGGGGTTGTCTTCAGTGTGGTGGCTCTCCTCATTGTGTTTGTGACAATTCATTATCAGTACAAAAGATATCGACGACGGCGCAGAATGCAGCAATATCTCAGGTAATAGGCCTCTGTAGTCTGTTTGTGCCTGGTATTATAGTCCAGTAAAGAAGAAGTGTTGACCTTAAACAAATTGCAACAAATTTTTTTTTTATAGCAGTTCAAAGATATTCTGTTAGTAATCTTAATAAGAAAAATCCACTTCAAAATATTGTAATTTAAAATATTTTTTTATCAAATAAAACTCGATATATTTTGCATACATTCAATGTCTTTTATGCGCTACCGTACCTCAAGTTTATGACGTATTATTGGTGGATCTTACGTCAACAACATCATGAGAGTTGAGAATATACATGAATTGTTTGTACCTTGCCGTATTTCCAGGAGGTAAGTAATAATTGAATATGCAGTAAAACATTGTAAAACATTTTTACATGTTTTGATCCTCTTCCATTTAAAAAATAATCAATCCACACCAGACGTGAATCGGTCAGTAGTACGATCTCGAATACGATGGCATATGTTATAAATGCCTAGATTTATTTAGAAAAAATTAAGATTTCATTTAATTTAAGAGTTATTTTGAGCTGCATTAGATAATAAAGCCTATCTTTTGTAATTTGTACAAAATTAAACCTATTCGTTGGGGTCAGGCATGATGGGAAAAAAAATTATGGAACGCAATTTGGGTCAAAATTCAACAAAATACAGCATAATGCTTCATTTGTTTTTTTTTTTCTTTTCGCAACGGAATAATGAATTTTTTTTTTAATAAATAAGATGATTATATTTATCAAATACAATGTATGTAATTGTATTTCAAACTTTGAATGCAGATGTATCCCAATCTCATTCAATTTAAAATTAATTTTGTTTTAAAAGTCAAATTGTTGATAGAAATATACCTTCTATAATTAAATACTCATTGTATTGCTTGAGATTTAAAGTTTAAATCAGAATTGAATTGCTGATTTAAATTACTAATTTTGAATAATCAAGAGTGACAAATGTTACCTGTCTACAAATGTATTTTCTTTTCAAACTTTTAAGCAAATATGGAGGTCTGCAAAATATGTCACGGTCCCCTTGCTACCAGCAGCACTGTATGTTTGACTTCGAAAGGAAGCAAAACTATTAATGCAGTGAGTGAAGAAAGAGGACAGGACATACTTTGTATCCCTGGTGATGTCGTTCATACAGACTGCAGAAAATTCCTTACTGATAAGAGAAGAATTCTTGTAGCAAAGCGGAGGATAGCAAATTGCAACAACGATACCTCAGAACCTCCAAAACTTAGATCTCATTCATCTTTTGACTTCCGGGACCACTGTTTGTTCTGTGGATTTCCAGCTAAAATAAGTGAGAGGAAACGTGGAAACGATGCCTTTAGTGTTAGAACATTTGAATTTCAGAAGACCATTGGGAAAATTTGCGAAGAAAGGAATGACAGTTGGAGCCGTGAAGTTAAAGGAAGGCTGGGAGTTATAAATGACTTACACGCAGCTGATGCTGTATATCACCAAACCTGTAGTGTCAATTTCCGTACCAGAAAAAACATTCCTAGCATATTTTCTCCAACACCAGCGAAACAAAAAAAGGAATGTACCTCAGGTAGACCAGTAGAACTCATACAACAAAAAGCATTCATGAAAATAACTGATTATTTAGAAGCAAATGACGATGAGCAAATTACCATAGTAGATCTTGTTAAAAAAAATGGAAGAATTTTGTGAAATTCCTTACAGTGTTATGTACATGAAACAGAAGCTTCGACAAAAATATGACAAAGACATTGTCTTCACCGATGTCAATGGCAAATTGGATGTTGTCACATTTTGTTACACAGCTAAATCAATTCTTCATGACTTCTACATGCAACAGAAAAAAGATCCTGAGTCAGACAGGCTTGCTCTAATAACCGCTGCATCCAAGATCATACGCAGTGACATTAAGTGCATGTCCATTTCAAAGCAATCTTATCCATCCCCAACAGAAGTAGGATCGATGAATTTTCATACAAATTTCTTACCGCTGTCACTGAAAAACTTTTTAGATAGCATTTTCATAGAAAAAAATCCTAATCTGAAGATAGCAGCAATTGGTCAAGCGATGATTCAGGCGGCAAGGCCAAGGGTCATTATTTCACCATTACAAATCAGTCTGGGTATTGTTCTGCATCAACACTTTGCCTCTCGTTTCCTTATTGACACCTTGCATAATCTTGGCTTCTGCACATCCAACTCTGAAATAAAAAAGTTCCAATCATCCGCTGCTGTGGTACAAGGCAATTCACTTCAGGTTGATGTTGGAGAGGAGTCTTGTTTGCAGTTTGTCGCAGACAATGTTGATCACAATGCCTGTACGATTGATGGTCTGAATACTTTCCATGGAATGGGAATCATGGCAGCAATAACACCAGTTGTGAAAAAAGATTTTCAAGTTCCAAGAAGAGATGTTTCAAAAGAGGAAGTACTGAACATTGGAACAATTGATGTATCGCTGTATCAGCAGAAAACAAAGACTGAAAAGATACCATTTCCCAAACTCAGAATGTTGGAAGCAAAAAATAAATTTTGGGAATTAGACTTCATGTCATCCATAATTTGGCCATTGAGATATCCAAAACCTGCATGGTCTGGATTTTTACAGATGTTTAGTAGTGGATCCTTCCCTGGACAGTCTTCGTCAGTTTTTTTCCCAGTGATAGACCTTGATCCAAGTAACATGTCTTGCATCTACACAACACTCAAATTTGTTGTTAAGGAAGCTTCGAGGTACAACAAAACGCCCGTAATAACTTTCGATCAACCCTTGTACTGGAAAGCGCTTCTTATTACTAGAAATGAAAGAGAAAATGACCTAAATAGAATAGTAATACGCCTTGGAGGTTTTCATTTACAGATGAGCTTCCTCGGTGCCATTGGTCATATAATGGGTGGATCAGGTTTACAAGAGCTTCTTGAATGTGTCTATGCTCCAAATGCCGTTGTACATATGCTCAGTGGAAAGGCTGTTTCAAGAGCCGTCAGAGGTCATTTTTTGGTTGAATCTACTCTTTATGCCCTAATTTTGTCTGAGATTTATGGATACAAATTCCAAATGAAGAAAATGGAGGGGGAAAATATCCAAACGATGAATCAAGGGATCTTCAACCTGATGACACAGAGTTGGATATGGAGAATCATTTTGCAGAAAATTTGTCGGATTGCAATCTTGCACAGAAGGACAGCAGTAATGCAGATGAGACCATGAGTGGCAGAGATGATAGCTTCCACATGTTGCATCCTGACTTACAAATTATTTGTGCAATGTATGACGATATGTGCAATGGAAACGTATCAGCGGATGAAGCTTGTAAAAATGATGTTTTTAAGGGCATAAAAGACAAAATTTCAGGATTTATGAGAGATCTCTCCTCGAATCGCACAGCTACTCTTTGGTTTGAATACCTTAACATGGTTTCCCTCCTGCACATATTTATAAAAGCTGAAAGGACAGGGGATTGGTTTCTACACCTGCAAACAGTTCAAAAAATGCTGCCATATTTAGCTGCTGCTGGACATAACCTATATGTTAAATCTGCATACATTTACTTAACTGAAATGTGCGAACTAGAAGAGACACATCCTGATGTCCATAGTCTTTTTGCAGCAGGCTATCACGTTATTCGCAGATCCAATAAGTACTGGGCAGGATTATCTACCGATTTATCAATTGAACAAATCTTGATGCGTAATCTGAAAACAACAGGTGGACTAACCAGAGGCAGGGGAATGTCCGAATATCAAAGAGCATTGTGGTTGTTGTCCAGCCCAATATGTGCAGAGATTACTCAGAGTCTGCAGATATTGACAGAAGTGAACTACAGCACAAGTGAGCAACATAAAGAAACTTCAAAAAGCAGACAAGAAAGAGACCATAAAGACCTGTTAGTGCTTGTAAATTGGATAGCGGAGCGAAACCCTTTTGGTAGAAATGTTGTTCAACTTCGAAGTATCGAAACAGGGATGACAGCTGAAAAAGATGTGAATGTGGACAGATGCAATGAGATTGGATCAAAGATAATTTCTTCATTGTCTGGAAATGATGCAACCACCTTTTCTTTCAAGAAAAAGAACAAAGCCATAACTATGCACACTAAACAAGCCTTAACAATCGATAATGAAACTGCCCAAGTAGATCCCCAACTTTTATTTCAGAGGATAACAACTGTAGCCCGAGACGCATTTCCCGAAATGAGTGAACTTTTTAAATTTGAACTGTCAAGTCATCCCTCTTCTCTGTTTGATAATTCGGGAATGCTACGAGAAGCGCACAAAAGCAACCTTGCAGATGCAATTTGGATGTCGGGTGAATGGGGGATTGATGCCTTACCAGTCGATACTAAATATGTTCTGGATGGTGGGTCTTTATTGCACAAATTATCATGGACTTCCAAATCAACATTTGGTGATATATCCAAAATGTATTCAAGATACGTTGCTTCAAAATTTTCAAATTGCATGGTTGTCTTTGATGGTTACTCAAATGGCCCCACAACCAAAGATGTTGCTCACATCAGACGCTCCAAGGGGCTGACAGGACGTGATGTTTTCTTCAACGAAAATACACCGTTTCGTTCAAAAAAAGAAGTGTCTAATCCATCAAACAAACAGAAATTTATCAAGCTCTTACAGAATGACTTACAAAAGTCAGGATGTTGCACAATAAATGCAGACTGTGATGCAGACCTTCTGATTGTTCAAACGACGTTATCGCAAGGAAAAAAAAGTAATGTCGCTCTTATTGGAGAAGATACAGACCTGTTAGTGCTTTTATTGCATCATATGGATCTTGCGGAAAGCAAAGAAGTTTATTTTCTCTCTGATAGAGTTAACAAAACTGGAAAAATATGGGATATTAAAAAGACAAAGATACATTTAACAGACGAACTTTGCGAGTGTATTTTGTTTTTACATGCATTGACAGGTTGTGACACTACCTCTAGAATATATGGTTTGAGTAAGGGACAAATGTTAAAGAAAGTAAAAGCTAATTCAGCTTATTAGAAGGATGTTTCCTCTTATTTTCTAGCAAATTCGCCGATGCCATCTAAAGAAATGCTTGCATCTCAAGGGGAAGAGGTTATAGCTGGTTTATTTGGCGCTCAACCATGCGAAGGACTAGACCTACTGAGATTTCGGAAATTTGTCACCAAAACATCCCGTGTTGAAAAACAGGTACAAGTATGCAGTCTCCCACCGACATATGCAGCTGCAATATATCACATTTATCGAGTATACCATCAAGTACAACAATGGTGGGGATGGAAGTTAGAAAACGGGATTGTGGTTCCAGTGAAAACACATCTCCCCCCTGCACCTGAGGAATTATTGAAAATAATTCGTTGTAACTGCAAATCAAATTGTGAATCCAAACGTTGCAATTGTAAACGACATGGTATTGTTTGTTCCATGAGTTGTGGGGAGTGCCGCGGTACGAGTTGTTCTAATTCTATTGATGGAGACATTAATTTTGATGATGAATGAAGATCCCTTATGAACTTTTATCGACTTTAAATCAACTCAGACTATCAACAAATTCAAAAAACTTTATGTTTTAAACATTTATTAATTAATTTTTAAAATACATTTATGTCTGTATGTATTTTGATAGCAAACATTGAGATAAAAGTTTGTAACAATGAATCAATTGAATTATTTTTTGACAAATTTGGACCCAAAATACCATTCATTTCAAGCAAAAAAAAAATTATTTCCCTCTAGAGGATTTTGGTGGATTTTTTATTTAAGTATAATATGAAAGTATAGACGCGTATGCCACAAAAAATTTTTCTGTTGCAATTTGTTTAAGGTCATCCCCCAAATTTTGCTACATTGACTGGACTATTAGGTGTGTACTAGACTGTAGAGATTTTGAAAGTGTGGTTGAAATGCACTTTTCATGAAGTCACAAATTAATTAACTTTGATGGCAGAAGAATCAACTTGCAATTCAAAATTGAGTGTCAGTTACTTTGACTTAAATATCTATGTGGTTTCTAGAACGGGAGGCTCAAACTTTGAATTTAGATTTTGAAAACTTTATTTGATATCCTGTTTATATTATATGTGTACTTATTTTAGTGTATTTAAAATTTGGCATAGTTGGAGCATTGCACTACTTGGCATATAATCATGATTTATTGCTTCTTCTGTATATGATATTGGATAGAATTTCATATTTTAGCACAACTGTAAATTGGCACTCTTGCATCTCCACCAAAATTTGAATCCTGCTAAAATAAGTACACGTACAGTTCCTTTTTCTGTAAATAACAATTTTATTGGATATAATAAAGTTTGGTTATAACAAGCTGTTTTTTGCTGACCCTGGAGGTTCACTGTGTATATAGTATTACTTACATATTGTGCACTTCTGCATTTTATTTTCAGTACTCCACACACTGATCCGTTTGAACGACTACAGGATCACATGGAAGAGTAATTTTCCATGTATTTCTTGCCGAACAGTGCTCCAGTATATAGTCCCACTTCAAGGAGTGCAATCCACATGCTTGTACAAAGATAATCCACATGCAGCACCATGCTTTGTTGAGGTGCAGATTCATCAACATATCCTATACTAATTCAGTCTTTCATAAAAATGAATATTGTGCTCTTAATGTAATTCTTTATTCATCCCTGCTATAACATGGTTGGGACATATAATGTTGCCCATTTATTCATTTCATTATAGTTGTTGTTTGTCCATCTATTTGTCTGTCCATCTATCATCCCCCTGTAAGAGGTAGAACTTTGAAATACACATATATATATATATAATGGTCAGTGATGCCATCGCAGGTTACAAGTTTCTAGTTTTTATCCCCCCACCCTGAAATTACTGAAGCATATACTGTTGCTCCATCATAATTCAGTTTCTGTTCATTATCTCTGCTACAGATGTGCATATTCAACTGATATTTAGTATACAGATGATCACGGGAAGGCTCGCATAGTTTGGATTGAGTCATTTTTGACAGAGTTGTGCCACCCTTGGACTTAGAAAATTTCAAACAATTCACAATTTCATTTCATCATCTCTGTCATACATGGAAATTTTGAACTGAAACTTTGGGTTATAGGTACATGTATATCATGAGAATACACATATCAAGTAATTAAGATAATTTTTGGCAGAGTTATGCCTCTTAGAATTAGAAAAATTTAACAATTTTCTCTCATAATTTTGAATTGAAATTTGGGATATAGATATAAAAACTAAATTTATCCTCACTTCACTAGAGTACAACAGCAATATAAAGTCCTTTGTTGCCAGCAAGGATATCTGTATCATTCTGACACATTCAATTTTTTCACTATGCCTACAGTTTATTAATTTGCAAAGTGGCATAATTTTAACAGAGTAACTGCCCTTGGGTTTTGACAATTTTATAAATTCGGTATTTTTCCCGATTTTTTTTGGGGGGGGGGGGGTCGTTTTTGTTTGGTTTTTTTTTTGTTTTTTGGGGGGTTTTTATTTTTGTTTGGTTTCGGTGGGGTTTTTTTTTGTTGGTTTTTTTTTTTTTTTTCCTTTTGTTTTGCTTTTTCCCCACCATACTTGCAGATTTGGAACTAATTTTGAGTTTGTAGTTGTATTTTGATAAGGTACTTTTCAGCTTGCAACACTTCATGCCAGCATACTTTTCATAAAGTGCCAACACACTTCATAATATATACACAGTTTATACCATCATGCATTTTCAGAAATGAAATTTATTTCTTAAACATACCTTTCAAATTTAAATTATAAGTCACTGATTGTATTCTATTCTTTGATTTTATCAGATACTTTAGATAAATGTTTTGCATTCACCCATCTACATGTATTCAATCATATGACTTACTGTGTTTCAATAAGGGTCCATTTTTTTAATATTTCAGAAATACTTTCTCCTTGCATCATATTAATTGCAGCACCATGTATCGTATGAAATGGCAATTAGCCAAAAGGTTTACTCTGGTATTATTTTATCAATTTAAAACAAATAGGAACCAGATCTTCATTCATTCTGTCATTAGGTTTTGTTGATGTGCAATGGTTATAGTTCTTACATTTACCCGTCCTTTGTGCTGTGAAGTACTCCAAAATGTACAAGACTTTCGTGAAGTTTCTGTAGCATAATATTTCAAACTTAAATATGATCCTTTTTATCCTTTGTCTGTGCTGACAACATTTCTGATACATGTTCATTTGCCCAAATAGATTATATGAATTACCTTAATTTGATGGGTCAGTTTTATTGGAATGTACTCACAAGACTAATTATGTAATTTGATTACGTAGATCAAAATCCTTTATGTTTTCACTGCAACGAATGATATCCATTACATCATTATGAATTGTTGTGTCAAGTTTGCTTACCATTAAATAAAATGCTAGTTGTTGTAAGTCATTAATAGATACAGTTAACAAAATAACATTCCATATTGCTTCAACACAGGCTATGTCTTTAGTACAGCAAAATTAATTATTTTGTATCAATTTTGGTAATTATACAGTATTTTTAAATTAGCTTTTGAAATTGAATACATTTCATATACAGGTGTACGTACATGTTTGTATTTCTGATTGTTGATGCTAGTGTGTAACACTAAATATTACATGATATATTTATTATGAAATTATTCTATAGTCATGGTAGTTTGTAATAGTGATGTCGGTGTAGAAATAAAATGATAAAATTATTCCTTTGTGTATGTTTTCACATACATTCTACAAAAACTCTGACCAGAGTGGGGCTACTAACTCCTACTATTAGACTTCTATTATATGAATTTACAATGGTCTACCATTAGTCTAGTAGTCTAGTCTACTAAATTTTCAGCAGATGTTTGCTAAGACTTCAATCTATAGTGCATGTGGATGCTTGCATATAATAATAATTAGAAATTGTTTCATTGTAGTTATTCGGGAGGAGGAGACTATTTGTTTTTGTTTATACCCATGGTAGGGTAGGTATCATGTCACAAGACCCTAATGTTGGTTTTTTTTTGCTCACCAGAGCTGAAAGCTCAAGTAAGCTTTTCTGATCAACCAGTGTCTCTCTGTACAGACAGACGGACACTGAGTGATCAGAAGAAAAAAAATCACATTTTTGACTTCTTCTCTAGCATTACTGGGCCAATTTCAACCAAACTTAGCAAGCAGCATCCTTTGGTGTAGGAAATTGAAGTCTGTTCAGATTAAGTACAGCATCCTTCTCCAAGGGGAGATAATAGCAAAATAGTGAAAATATACTGACAAATCTTAAAACTTTTCTTCTCCAGAACCAATGGGGTAATTTCAATCAAACTTGGTACAAATCATCCTTTAGTGAAAGGGATTCAAGTTTTCAAATGAAAAGCCATGCCCCATGCAAAGGGGATATACATGTACATGTAATCACAGAAATAGAGTGTTGTCATTTAAAAATCTTCTCAAAAACCACTGGACCAGAAAAGTTCAAATTTGCAGGGCAGTTTCTTGACAGTGCAAATTCAAGTTTGTTAAAATCATGCTCCCTGGTAGTAGGATGGGGCCACAATAGGGGACCAAAGTATTACATGTGAATGAGTAGCAAAAAATCTTTAAAAATCTTCTTCTCAAGAACCACTGGACCAGAAGATTTTAAATTTACATGGCAGCTTCCTGACTTGGTGCATATTCAAGTTTGTTAAAATCAGTACCCCCGGGGGGCAGGGTGGGGCTACGATAGGGATTTAAAATTTTTACATTGGAATGTATAGGGAAAATCTTTAGATATGGGCGAAGGGTCTCAGGTGAGCGATGTGGCCCATGAGCCTCTTGTTTGTTTTTACATTCCTTTGAGACTTTTTCACTCCTATTAAGATGTCACCAGAACTCATACTGTTAGGTATCTAATGCCGTACTTGGACGAAAAAAAATTTTGGCACTTGTGTACAGCTGGTGTATACGACTGAAGAATTTTTAAATAGGACACCAAGGTGCGGTATGTTTTGTCGCCTGTGTAAGGTGTATCTCCTGATCATAGGTTTTGTCGTGACCTTAAGCTGCCTAAGGTCATTTGTACAAGGTCAAGGGTCTCTTGGATATAATATTAGAAACTCTTTCTCGTCGTAAATTCGTAATTTGGACACTTTATACACCCGTCGAAGTATTATCCTATGGTTAATTCTCGTGTGTCCTTGTTACCCGGACACTTCAAACACCCCTAGTGGGCCTCCGTGGCCGAGTGGTTAAAGCATTGCGCTCAAAATCACAAGGTACCTCGGCTCAAGTCGGCGCGGGTTCGAATCCCACTGGCGCCGATATATGTGAGAAAGTTAGCCAGTTTACTTTTGGAAGGTCGGTGGTCTCTTCCCGGATACATTGTATCTGGGTTCTCTCCTCCACCTACAAAAACTGGACGCCACCATATAACTGAAAAATTGTTGAGTGTGGCGGAAAACAATCAATCAAACACCCGTCAAGGTGTTATCCTATGTTTAGAATAAGGTTTTGTCAAAATGTCCGGGATCTGACTGTCTTATAGTGAGATTCCCCCTATAAAGAGCCCCCCCGGTTCGATTTTTTTTTCAGTGGCGGATTTAGAAGGGGACCACCCCCTCACCTTTAACAAATCCTTGATCTGCCACTGCCATTCATAACGACGCTTCTTCACATACAGAAAACGTTTGTATTTTATCTGTGAAGTTATTGGAAATGAGGTGGGTGGCTTTATAATGGTGTTCTCTCCTGTAAAGGATTATGTTTGAAATTTATAGATACTATCATCAGATGAGTAGAACGACTCTTAATCGGTTCCTCCCCCTCAACCATTACATAGCTACAGGCGCCACATATGGAATATATACTCAAGTAATGGAATATGTTAACAAATCATTGGAAGATATCTTCAGTTAAATGGTGTCGGATCTCGATTTCTGATATGAACATTAATTAAGCTTTGGTTTTTCATGCTGCTTATGGAGGTCTCCAAACCTTGCCGGATAATGAATAATTCTTGGATCAAATTAAGATCGTTTAATTAATGAATTATTTCTTATTCCTTCCAGCATTACACAGGGCCACGTTGGTACTGATGATTGCTCAGTTTCAACTGATATCAAAGTCAGTATTTCATGAATTATATACAATACAGTGGAAAATGTTTGTTCTATACCTGGCGCATTAAAAATTGATTTCGCCCAGTTGTAATTCGTCAAGAACTTTCTTGCTACTTTAGGATTGTACAGCATATGTTTAATTAGCCAACTTAAAAATTCGCCCACAAAGGATGGAAACGAAGTAAGCAAAAATTAAAACAAGAACGATTTTTTTTTTTTTAAATAATTTATTTGTTTTTCATCACATACATACATTACGTACCATATACTCACTTCTCCCTCACATTGATTCATTCATAATTTTCAAATAATATGATCAATATTAAGCCTGTGGTTACTTACTAAGAATAATATAAGGACGAAATTTTCCAGGTACACAATATTTTCATTGATTACGCGTATATGTGTTGAATAATTATAACTCGGTCGTTATTGATGTCGAAGAATATGGAAGAGTGATGCTCTTCATTGTACGGCTTGTTTACTCTCGACCTGAACAATTGACGAATTGAAACTTAACCATTACCCTTAAAGAAGCATTACAGCAAATTTTGCATATTTTAATCGAGTGTTTTTTAAAACACGTATCGATATAATAATAAAAATCATAACAATACTGACAACTTTGAACATTAGCGATGCATTAATTTGCTCTCGAATACGCTTTAAAGACCATCCGGAATTCAATGGTTTCTTCTTTATGACGCGAACATTTTACATCACGTGATTCAGTATGACAACACACGTGTTGTGTAAAAACTTATATAAGTAATGAATCGTTTGTAGCGAATTTAGAACAGATTGTCTTCAAAGGATCTTGACGAAATTGACACAGGAAGTCCTGCTATATTTTTAGTCTGACTATATAGCGTAGTAACTCTTTCCTCAGTGGAAGACTAGTTTATATAGCCCTTCTTCTGGGCTGGGGATGGTGTCTCTCGATGTAACGCCGAGTAAGAAGGGAAAGGGGGGGGGGGGGGGGGTAATACAAAGTTACTCTTCAAACTTGAAAGACACCTCACACGTTCATGATTGCCTCATGATGTTGCTTTTATAATCCTCCTTCAAAGTTTTCTACGAACGATCAATTCTAAACACTACGTGATATCTGGGGTTTAGGGTGTTTGGGATAGACATCCCCCAATGTGGATGTACTTGCCCCATTAGGTCAGCAAGTACTGAGTTTTTCAGGATGGTAAAACATGGATATGTACCATTTTCCGCTGATATGTCCATAAACTTTACAACTTCCTGATTTTATTTTCACCTGTCTTCCAAGAAGAAATACTAGTATTTTGTGTTATAAAAATTTCATTTCTTCCTGATCAGCTTCATTAGCATAAACAGGTGCCCTTTGATACCGCTATATTTTGATAGGAATAGATATAAATAATTCACACATTTTCTTTAATCTGACGGTCCCTTGGGACCCGCTGACAAACAATTATAAGTACAAGATTTACGATCTCGCAGAGAAATAGCTTTCTATAGGTTTTATAAATCACCCCTGTCGTGAGAACTTTGTCAAAACAAATTTGATTGCTACAATAAAATTTCTTTTTGCCTCTACGGATAAGAAAATCTTTAACAGTTTGTCGTTGAATGGAATTCTTTTTTTTTTTTTTTTTCAAGCTGTTGATGTTTGGAACTTCTTTATGTATACGCATGTAAATGGTTAGCCGTGGATTATCTTTTAAAGGTTCTTTCTGAATGATAAACCTTTTACTAACAAAACCAACAACATAAAAGTTCTTTCTCTGCGCTCTTTTTTAACGCTTTTTTTAAATAACTTGTTTGCATATAGAATTTCGTCGGGTAATCAAAATATGACTTTTAACGTGAAAAGATCACGGTAACTTTGTATAAAGTTAACTGGTGTTGCGGTAAGTGAAATAGACCTTCCTTTCAAAGCTGTATACATAGTATAAACTATTAACCTTTATTTTAAGAGATTCATGGAGATAGATCAACTTCCAGAAAGGAACGGGGCGGTCATAGTTATATTGACTTGATAGACAGTTTTAATCGAGTCATATTTAAACAGAGAATAGCGGCAACCGGTGAAACGAGATCAAAGTTAGAGGAGATTGCAATGCAAGTGCCCAGTGGCATTAATTCACGGAATAAACAAAAACTTGCCAAGGTGGTATGTAAATAAGCAAAACTCGATAAGAGTCGGTTCAGATTGGATATCGATATATACGTGTTAAGTTATTTATTGATTTGAATGACCGACATTTGTCTGTTGCTAACATTTTACCAATGGCAGATTAGCCTTTCTGATTTTAGAAGAATCTTTTATGTTTAAATGGAGAGAAGATAATGTAAAAGTCGCCTTTAAAACGATTGATTTTTAGAAGGGTTGCGTATTTGATACTTAATCAAGGTTTTTTCACAGTTCGAGAAGGGAGAATGATAGCAGAATATATACCAATTATGGAAGAAAAGTTCAATTTTGAATCGAAAGTGCGCGACAGGAGACTAACAGACATACGTCGAGGACAGCAGTACCTGCGCCGAATCGACAATTTAGCAGCGACCCAGTGGAAATCAAATGAACCCAGATTAGGAAATGCTCGACGAACAAATTATGTTACCATAAGACCCATTACGGATTCCGCTCACTCCAAAGCTCAAAACGAAAGGTTTCAAGGCGATTTTCATTCATCCACGCCAAAACGCGTTCAGTCAGAGAGAGCGCCATCTGATTTTAGAAAAGATGTTACTATCTCTAGCAATTTTGAAGACAGTCAATTTCATCGCTCAAGTTCTAGATCGAAATGGAGTTTTCAAGATTATATGGTTTCTCCTGGAGGTAAAAAAGGATTCTTGGAACCCATTCAGAGAGATCTATATAATACGTACGGATCGAACTACAGTCCGTTAGACGAGAAAACGGAGTTAACACAGAAGGACATGGAACCTCGATATGAACCCATCCGATTCCGTGAAACCAACCCAAGAGTTGTGAAACCTCTCCCAAAGAAATACCCTCCGATGAGTCGAATTGGAGCGGAGGATAAAGATCGACCTCTGAGATACAATACAAACTTTCGGTCGACCAGAAATGGTGTTCTGAACATAATTCACCCGCCTGAAACTTTACCAGATCCTGTTAGATTAAACACGTTAGATCGCATACCTAACTTAACGGATATTAAAAATGAGAAAACATTCGTTTTGATGCGCCGCCTCGACCATTTCATAAACCCAAACAAGAAAGAAAAATCTATTGTGGGATCTAGCGAGGAGGATCTTCCACCTTCCAAATCTCCTTGTGTCTCGGATATTTCTGATGATGTTCCTTCGGAATACCAAAACATTACTGATGAAGCCAGAGGACCTCAGAAAACGATATTCTTTCCTGACAGCGAATTGTCAGAAAAGCCCGTTTATCCCATGTATCACAAAAATTTGTATCATCCGAGAATTAAGAAAAAAATAGTGTCCTTCGGTGATTCTCTGGCAGAATTGAACAAAAGACCAATGGACTTGTTTAGAAAATGTCGGATTTGGGCAAACACGTGTTCACAGTACTCATCGTGTTAATCTCGAAACTTACAAAGAATAACAGTCAGATAGGCTTAATGTGAATTTTGCTTTGAAACATAGATTGTACTGTGTTGTCTGTGATATTTCAGTTAAATTTGTCAGTGATTGACAGGGATATCTCGTAGACTGTTTTATTTACACTGTGCAGTTAGTATAGTGGAGGTTGTATGATCCACAGCAAATATTGTTTACAATTTATGATATTTTCAATTATTAGTTTACATCTTTTATTTAATGTAAACCCATGAAGAGATGGTTACAATCAACACCTCCACCTCCACCCCATTTCCCGCCATAAAACGGGTTAAACGGGGGTGGGGGGTGTTTGTATATATATATATATATATATATATATATATATATATATATATATATATCTGTGTGTGTGTTTTATACATCGGAATAGTGCATATACTTATCGATTTTTAGACAATTGAAAGTTCGGGTCTAGTGATGATGACATAAATTTTACATACGTTTAAAAAGAAACGTTCATAGTGAAATGAAATTGTGTAATCTGGTTTATGGAAGCTATCCAATCTGATAACGTGTTTAAGAAGAATTGACAGGTTGTGTAGTGAATTATCGTAAGTCAAAAATAATTTAACATAATACTAGTATTTTATTCAAAATATATGAAAATGACGAAGCATCAGAGACGACTTATACCTTCCGGAGCTTGCTATTAATAAATGCAGAATTGAATTAGATTTTACATTTAGTTTTGGCAATGATAATTCTTTGCTAGTTAAATATGTATGTATTCTCATGAAGAAACCCATAATTACGTCACTAAAAAGGATTGCTCTGTATGGAAAGTTATCTAGGATCATAAAATCTTTATCTCTTATCATAAATATAAATAATACATGGGGGTCTATAAATAATGAAGCTGGGTTTATCTATATCTTATTTGGATTTCCTTTCTTAGATGTTAATTTGGGTTAAATTTGATCACGTAGCCATGCTGTATCATAGGAGTCTTTCACAGCTATCTTGCTAGGAACAACAAAATAGACAAAGTGAAAGACGAAATTCAGGTGTACAAAAAAGTATGCCGTGCAGTGGTCACAGAAGATATGACCAGTGTCGTATAATTTACGTTCCGGCTATTTCGCGTTCCGGTCGGAACTTTAAAATCATAATTTAGGTTCCGGGTTTCACAGTAATTTTCATTCCGGGAAAGATTTCAATCTGTGGACCGCGAACATGTATTTTTCAAATTCTACTTCTAATGATGGAAGGTGCCACCACCTATATGACTTCGGGAAAAGATCACAATAATTGTTCAGAAAATGAACAGAGGAGAACAAGGAAACAGTCTATGCCGAGTCTTATATGACGAGGAAGTGTCTGAGATTTTATCGTATACACAGTTCTAAGGGTGTACAGCACCTAGTGTTTAAACGAAAATTTTCTGTGAACTGGTATTTTCTACATATGCTATAGTATACAGGTACAATATGCAGTTCTAATGATCGAGCTCCTAATGTTTTGATAATTTTTTCCTATGTATGTGACGGCGACAATGTACCTATATGTATCCCAGTTTCACATCTTTTCAGTAATTAGGACGACAGGTGTGAAACTTGTTTTGACAACAATTATAGTCGGCTTTTACCTAGTCCTTGTTGCACCCAGAGGCACATAGGGCAAGGACTAGGGATTTCCACTTCTCTCTATTTTTAGCTGTTTTCTCTACTTCACCCCAGGTGAGTTTCCTGCTCGTCAGTTCATTATTTACGGTTTTCCTTCACGTTCGCTTCGTAACCGGGAGGTCGTGAGTTCGAACCCCGCTCGTGCCATGGCCGCGTCAAACCTAAGACGAAAAATAGTAGTGATTGCTCCTTCGCCAAACGTTCGGCATTAAGAAGTGAGAATCACGGGTCTTTCGGATATGTCCTTAAAAACAGAGGTCCTTTGTCACGGTGGGCGTTGGCACGTTTAAGAACCCTCACTGCTACGGCCCTGAGCGCTAAGCATAGGTCTAAATTTGTGGTACTTCACCTACAACTGGTGATGTCTCAATATGAGTGAAAAATTCTCGACGGGACGTAAAACAAACAAACAATCAATCATGTTGTTTTTGGACGGCTTTTCTTCCTTTTCCCTTCTGGAGTCTACGTGAGTGCTACCCTCGTTATATAACCGGCTCTTACTTGGGGCTTACTAACATTAAATGGACTGATGATTTTTTTTTCAATTCATCCTATCACAGATGTATACTTTCACACAAAAGCGATGGTAACAAATCATTTTTAAAGTGTATAAAAGCATGCGTAAGTATGAAGAATGACTACTTATTGCAATTTAAGATTCGGATTGTCATTATTTTAATATTTCTTAGAAAGCAACACAATTTTCTTTGAGAAGATTGCTTGTTTGAATTCAATAAGTGATAATACTTTAAAAACGTATTTGTTTTGTTGATAAACATTGTTTCTTTACATCAGTCAGATACTATTAACCATGCATGAAATTCATCACCAACAATTTTACACGATTTTTTTTTAACAAGGTCTGGGGTTTTTTTTTTTTGGGGGGGGGGGGGTTCATTTCGTCAGCGTTCACTTTCGGTAAGTAAGTGGTGATTACAGATTCGAAATTTACAATAAGTTATATAACATCTTTTCTGGATAGGATATTTAAATTTTTTTTCGAATTTTAGTTCATTTGTGTACATTCTATTGTTCGTAGTTTTTGAGAAAATTTGAAGGTCAGAATTCAAAAAGAAGATTAGCTATTTTTTATTCTTAATGAATGACTAAAAGTATTTCCCATGTTTTATTCATAATTTTTATAGTAATTCAAATTTACGGTACGTCTTTTATGGTTTTATTTAATTGATAATCTCCAATATAGACTTCCTTCTATGCTTGGAAGAGTTGACATGCATTGGATTTGCAGCAGCAATTAGGAAAATGTTTGATAATTACTATCCTTACTGAAATATGACAAAATTTACTTGCATGAACGACTGTTATCCTGTATAATCATGGGTGATGCGTTTTCGATAATGAAAATACTCTTACACACACTCTCTCTCTCTCTCTCTCTCTCTCTCTCTCTCTCTCTCTCTCTCTCTCTCAGGAAGGGAAGAGTGAGTTACTAAATCAATAGATCAGTTGAATTTCGTACCAAATTACTCAAATTCTCTCTCTCTCTCTCTCTCTCTCTCTCTCTCTCTCTCTCTCTCTCTCTCTCTCTCTCTCTCAGGAAGGGAAGAGTGAGTTACTAAATCAATAGATCAGTTGAATTTCGTACCAAATTACTCAAATTAAATATACTACTTTAAATTCAATCCAAATTCAATCTGATTAAAATACGTATCTCTCAATAAGCACAGAGCGCGGAGCTGCGATATTTGAGAGATGTGTATTTCAATCAAATTGCTTCAAATTTAGCAGGTGTGTTTCTGTACATAAAGGTATCCTCAATATGTCAAAGCTGCAGAGATGGACAAAGTGTAAAATATCCTGATTCAATGACACGGTCTGATATTATTTAGTATCATTCAAGCATACTATAAGTTATGACTGATATCATTATAAAAGTGTGGTGCATGTGTGTGGGGACAAACATGGTTGCCCCCTCCCACCTTGAAAGAGGGCACGCACACCGATTGCCCCTTCTCTTTGTTCTACGCTCTTGACAGCCCATAATCAGGAAAGTACTACCGGTACTTTGATATGCTGTTTTGTTGTTTTGACTTAAAAATTTTCGACGTCAAAATAATAACGCACAAAATTTTGACATCACGGTCATAAAAAACATATTTTCAATATTAATGTTATAGATGTGATAGGAAACAAATTGTTATATAGATGTGATTAGACACGAAATGTTATACATGTGATAGGACAAGAATAACACGATATGTTCTAGATGTGATATGAAAGAAAATGTTATATAGAGAGGACACGAAATGTTATACATGTAATAGGACACGAAATGTTATAGATGTGATAGGACACGAAATGTTATAGATGTGATAGGACACGAAATGTTATAGATGTGATAGGACACGAAATGTTATAGATGTGATAGGACACGAAATGTTATAGATGTAATAGGACACGAAATGTTATAGATGTGATAGGACACGAAATGTTATAGATGTGATAGGACACGAAATGTTATAGATGTGGTAGGACACGAAATGTTATAGATGTGATAGGACACGAAATGTTATAGATGTAATAGGACACGAAATGTTATAGATGTAATAGGACACGAATTGTTATAGATGTAATAGGACACGAAATGTTATAGATGTGATAGGACACGAAATGTTATAGATGTGATAGGACACGAAATGTTATAGATGTGGTAGGACACGAAATGTTATAGATGTGATAGGACACGAAATGTTATAGATGTAATAGGACACGAAATGTTATAGATGTGATAGGACACGAAATGTTATAGATGTAATAGGACACGAAATGTTATAGATGTGATAGGACACGAAATGTTATAGATGTGATAGGACACGAAATGTTATAGATGTGATAGGACACGAAATGTTATAGATGTAATAGGACACGAAATGTTATAGATGTGATAGGACACGAAATGTTATAGATGTGATAGGACACGAAATGTTATAGATGTGGTAGGACACGAAATGTTATAGATGTGGTAGGACACGAAATGTTATAGATGTGATAGGACACGAAATGTTATAGATGTGATAGGACACGAAATGTTTAGATGTGATAGGACACGAAATGTTATAGATGTAATAGGACACGAAATGTTATAGATGTGATAGGACACGAAATGTTATAGATGTGATAGGACACGAAATGTTATAGATGTGATAGGACACGAAATGTTATACATGTGATAGGACAAGAATAACACGATATGTTCTAGATGTGATATGAAAGAAAATGTTATATAGAGAGGACACGAAATGTTATAGATGTGATAGGACACGAATTGTTATAGATGTAATAGGACACGAAATGTTGTAGATGTGGTAGGACACGAAATGTTATAGATGTGATAGGACACGAAATGTTTAGATGTGATAGGACACGAAATGTTATAGATGTGATAGGACACGAAATGTTATAGATGTAATAGGACACGAAATGTTATAGATGTGGTAGGACACGAAATGTTATAGATGTGGTAGGACACGAAATGTTATAGATGTAATAGGACACGAAATGTTATAGATGTGATAGGACACGAAATGTTATAGATGTGATAGGACACGAAATGTTATAGATGTGGTAGGACACGAAATGTTATAGATGTAATAGGACACGAAATGTTATAGATGTGATAGGACACGAAATGTTATAGATGTAATAGGACACGAAATGTTATAGATGTGATAGGACACGAAATGTTATAGATGTAATAGGACACGAAATGTTATAGATGTGATAGGACACGAAATGTTATAGATGTGATAGGACACGAAATGTTATAGATGTGGTAGGACACGAAATGTTATAGATGTGGTAGGACACGAAATGTTATAGATGTAATAGGACACGAAATGTTATAGATGTGATAGGACACGAAATGTTATAGATGTGATAGGACACGAAATGTTATAGATGTGGTAGGACACGAAATGTTATAGATGTGATAGGACACGAAATGTTATAGATGTGATAGGACACGAAATGTTATAGATGTGGTAGGACACGAAATGTTATAGATGTAATAGGACACGAATTGTTATAGATGTGATAGGACACGAAATGTTATAGATGTGGTAGGACACGAAATGTTATAGATGTAATAGGACACGAAATGTTATAGATGTAATAGGACACGAAATGTTATAGATGTAATAGGACACGAAATGTTATAGATGTGATAGGACACGAAATGTTATAGATGTAATAGGACACGAAATGTTATAGATGTAATAGGACACGAAATGTTATAGATGTGATAGGACACGAAATGTTATAGATGTAATAGGACACGAAATGTTATAGATGTAATAGGACACGAAATGTTATAGATGTGGTAGGACACGAAATGTTATAGATGTGGTAGGACACGAAATGTTATAGATGTGATAGGACACGAAATGTTATAGATGTGGTAGGACACGAAATGTTATAGATGTGGTAGGACACGAAATGTTATAGATGTAATAGGACACGAAATGTTATAGATGTAATAGGACACGAAATGTTATAGATGTGATAGGACACGAAATGTTATAGATGTGATAGGACACGAAATGTTATAGATGTGGTAGGAAACAAACTGTTATAGATGTGGTAGGAAACAAACTGTTATAGATGTGATAGGACTGGCGTACCACTAGCTGTTAAGGGTGGATTATTGTCATGATTCAGACAGATTAGTTGACATGCACCGTATGAACTTGTATTTTCTTTAGACATGGGTCATGATTCCACATTAGTCGTCCTCCATGTACGATTGTAACATTGATAAAATGGGGGACATGGATTCTAGGGGATTATATATTTTCGGTAAATCAATCAATCGACAGCGTACTGAAATACCACGTTTTGAATGTCTTAACTGACAAAGGTAACAGGGCACTGTAAATCTTTATGATAAATTGAACTCGTTATTGGAGTGAAATCGGTGTGTCTTGTTTAAGACATTTTTCTTAGTTGACGAACTTTAAAATATCCAGCATCTCAGTCTCCAGCATCTCAATCGAAGTAAGACATTTTCAAACCAGTCTATAAAAATAAAAACTTGTTTGATGTTGAGTTACAGAATTCTAGGAAAAGATCCGTTCATTTCACCAGAATCATGTCTAAATTCAAAAGACCCGCAAGTAAGGTTTTTTTATTGTTTGTTTGTTTGATTGGGGGGGGGGGGTATTTGTGTTTTGTTGTTTTTGATATTTTGTTGTTTTTTGTAATAAAAAAAAATGCTTTTTCGTTTATATTGTGAATATTAGTTGAATCTTCTTGCTTCATAAGGAAGGGCAACTTTCTATCTGCTTTGTCGATTTTATAAAGGCATTTGATACTGTTACACATGAAAGAATTAAAATGAAATTTTCTACAATGCAATAAAAAGTCTGTATAATGTGAGCAGGTAGTGAAAGAATAAAGATAACGAACAATGATCAATCTCATAAATCCTATACAAAATTAAGAGATGGGCAAACACGAACCCCTGAACATACCAGAGGTGGGATCAGAGCCTGGGAGGAGTAAGCATCAGAATCATTTCCAATATCATCAGTGGTCAAGCAAGGTGACAATTTAAGTCCAAATTTGTCTAAGATATTTATTAATGACCTTCCAGATTTTTTTTTAACAAAGAAGTTACATGCAGGTGGAAAAATGTTTCTAAATCGGGAATTGATACATTGTTTAATGAAAAGGCCAAGATGACGAACAGTACTCAATCTCGTAATTCCTATAGAAAATACAAATCAGAGAGATAAGCAAATACGGACCTCTGAACATACCAGAGGTAGGATCAGGTGTCTAGGGGGAGTAAGCATCCCCTGTCGACAGGTCACACCCACCGTGAGCCTTATATCTAGATTATGTAAACGGAGTAATCCGCAGTCGAAATCATAGAATTTGCGAAATGCTGACTTTAGACGAGACTGTACAACCCCCCTGTAACATACATAGATAAGGGAAGTTGATGATGGAGAAATTGAAACTATTTCGTTTGTCATAAAGTTGAGTTGTTAGTATGCTGTCAGCATCTGTTTTCAATAAAATATCCAAGTACGAAGTAGATGTAGAAGACTCTGTGGCGTTTTTTATTTCAAGTTCACTGTATGCTGATTTGTTTTCCAGATCTCCATTAAGCCTTCAACATTAATTTGCATTTGTACTGTAAGGAATGGTGCCTGGATATTAATGTTGCGAAGACTGATGTATTAATATTCAGTAAATCTAGTAAGGAAGCTATGCAGACATTTGAGATGTTACTGGTTGTTGAACAATCATACTGATGTGTTGCTAAGCCACAGAAAATATCAAGGGACGATGCTGTAGGATATGCATGTTTCAGAAGTTGCCAAGTTCCTAATATGGCTACAGTGCTGTTTTTCCAATTTCTGTGTGATTAACAAAGCAGATATTCTGTTTTGCTTTTTGTAGATTATGCAAATACATTTCAATATTAATTCATAAGGCATATTATTTGCATTGCAGTGGTGGATATAAAGGGGGTTACTGGAGTTGTATCCCACAACCTTTGGTTGATTTTTCAAAATGAATTTCATTTTTTGTCATTTTGGGGTCTCCAACCCCCCCCTTATTTTCTTGGGCGGAAAAGATACAAATACACCATCCACCCCCTAAAAATCTTTTGGATCCGCCACTGTTTGTAATATAGAGTTAGAATGGTTCCAAAAATTTGCTGTAAATAAATCTGCATGTTCACTGACCATGAATCTGCATTATTGTTATGCATATGTACTATCACAGGTACTGGAATTAACATTGTATGTTTATAATTAATCGTATATGTTTGATGTAATGTCCAATATTGCAATATCTCTCCCTTATCTATCTATCTGTCTGTCCGTCCATCTACCCATCCGTTTGTCTGTCCGCCTGTCTATCTTTATTGTATTTTTAGTCATTGCAACACAAGTAGTATAACGCGCCTCCCTGGGTGGTTCAACTGAGTGCACTTTTTCCGCCCTGATGGTGGGGCTTCAACGGAGTGCACTTTTGGGGGTGGTTGACGTCATAATAGAAGTATGGTGTATTGCAGTGCTTGACGTCATAATAGAAGTGTTGGCGGGGGGTGGGGGTAAGATAACGCTATGACAATACTATGTATTAAGTTATGTATTTCTGCATTCCAGTGTTTTTAAGAAAAAAGATTTTATAGGCGGGTAGCGCGTGTTACTTGGTCTGAACAATACCTGGCGTGGCGGGAAGAGCGTGAGTTTTCTAGACAATACCTGGCGTGGCGGGTAGCGCGTGTTACCTGGTCTGGACAATACCTGGCGTGGCGGGAAGTGCGTGAAACCAGGTAACACGCGCTACCCGCCACGCCAGGTATTGTCTAGAAAACTCACGCTCTTCCCGCCACGCCAGGTATTGTTCAGACCTAGTAACACGCGCTACCCGCCTATAAATTTTTTTTTTTTTACCACCCCCCCCCCCCGCCAACACTTCTATTATGACGTCAAGCACTGCAATACACCATACTTCTATTATGACGTCAACCACCCCCCAAAAGTGCACTCCGTCAGCAGGGCGGAAAAGTGCACTCAGTTGAACCACCCAGGGAGGCGCGTGATATTATACTACAAACACATTGACACGTTTAATGCATGAGCTACAGCAGACACCTCTCCATTGCTTCTCAAGACTAAGACGTGTTAACTAGCAATGTATTTTATTGTATAGGAAACATAAATAGATTTATTCATGTTAAAATCAATGTAGGACACAGGTTGATATAAATAGCATATTAACTGACAGGAATATAATGAAATATAAGTTCATGTATCAATATCAAGCACGATCTTAAAATGTTTTGTAATTTCCAAAAAAAGAAGTTCAAATAATTAGATTAATAATATAATCATCACAGATAACATCTTTGCAATGGATAAGCCAATGGGGTCGGGTCTTTATTATAACATCAAATAACAGCAAAATGTGATAATATGAATTTTTATCAAAGGATGTGCGCACTATAGACAAAATGTGCTCATGTCTATGCATTGAAACATCCCTTGGAAAGAGAGCATATTCTGCCTTAGGCATTTTATTTAGCTTTTAGTTTGCATTTTAGTTTTCTCATTATTACTATATTTTATTAGGGGGAGGGAGGGACTAAGCAGTTTTGCTGTTGATAACTGCCCATCTCTCCGATTTGTGTTTGTTATAGGAATTACGAGATTGAATACTGTTAGTTATCTTCACCTTCACATTGTAAACATGGAATTCTTTTTTTTTGGGGGGGGGGGGGGGCATATAGTTACCTATATTATTCACAAATTCTGGTGCAAGTTAAAATGTTTCCTGAGTTTGTCGGAAACAAACGGTCGATCGCACTTCTTTTACCTGACCGACCGTGGGTTCCAACGATGGAGTTAAAAGAAGTAGTGGAGGTGAAATATGATCGGGCTCAGTAGAATGTAGTTTCGTCACGTGATTTCAAAATGTCTGCACTGCATGTTTTACAGATGTTATTCTGCTTTCAAAGTTTTCTGATATTTTTATCAGTGAAAAATGGCTTAACATATGGATGTGGTGTGATAACTCATACCATAATAGGTATTTTGTTGTACAGGTCCTGAAGCGTACTACTACACCATTTCAGAGACACCTCTGACCGTCCGATTTCTATAATTTAAGATCCGTTCCGTCCCCTTTTCTTCCGACCCCAGACCAAAGCGTTCCGTTGTCATCTAAAACGATTCGTTCCCTCAAACCGTTCGTTCCCGCATGGTCATTCGGAACTGTCGTCAGTCAGTCATTGCAGGTCAACACGGCGCTTGGTTAGGGTGGAAGAAGACTATATTTTGAAGCTGCACAAAGGTGGACATTGCATAAAAGTTTACAGACAATTAAGCAATTCACATGGCAGAGAATAGTTTTATTTTGGGATAAATAGGGAAATTAGCTTTCGCTAAAGATTGGGAACTAAAATCGGCTTACTGGGGTAGAAAATATGTGAAAGTAAAAAGCCCCCCACCCCCAATTTGTCGAGGGGGGGATTTTGAATCAAAATGTCAAATTATAATATCAAATATTTTAAGTTAAAGTAGTATATATCTTTAGATTAATATGGATTTAGACATGTTTTGTTGAAAGTGTTGGAAAATTAAAATGAATTTAATTACTTATTAGTATTTCAACTGCTGTGGTGTCATCGTCAACAGTTCAAAAGTAGATACAAAGTAGCTGAGACACTAGGAGTTACTAGAGTAATAGTGTACAGTTCTGTATTCTAGTGTAACTAGGCCCAGTCTATGGGATAAATGACAGTTTACACTGTAGGTCGGCTGCCATGTGACTTCATAGAATCAGATATATACCAGATAACTACATACTTTGGATAGGTACTAATCTTAATCTCAGGTGACATTGACTTCCCTGATATCCCTCTCGAAATTTTGGCAGTGTCTTCAAAGTCTTTTAAAGTATATGTGTACCAAATGGTACCATTACTTGTACAATCAGTCAACATGCTAATTAGTCACAATGATAATTGAAACAATGCAGGTATTCACATATCGAATTTAAGTGCAAATAAACATTTTTATAATGAAAATAATTATTATCAATGATTTTCAACCTAAAAATCTTAATTGTTATTCATTGTTAAATTGCACGTACTTGTATCAATTCATTTAAAATGACATAAATACAATGTACTTAATGGTTGGCTAGTTGTATATTGTTTAACGTCCTGCTCGAGGATTTTTCACTCATATGGATACATCACCATTGCCACTGAAGGACTGCAAAATTTAGGGCCTATGCTTGGCGCTTATAAACCTTTTGAGCAGGGAAGGATCTTTATCATGCCACACCACCTGTGACACAGGGCCTCAGTTTTTTTGGTCTTATCTCAAGGATCATCCCATTTAGTCACCTTTTACGACAAACAAGGGGTACTGAGGACCCATTCTAACCTAGACCCCCATGGGGGCAATGTACATTATGCATATGATAGAATTTCAAATAGTTTAACAACAAATACTTGTAATACATTTACAATCTGAATCCCACTTTAAAACAAAAATCAGCTGCATTAAGTTGTCAAAAAAATTTCAGAACATTTTTGAGTTAAGGTTGATGAAATCAGACCTGAAATGATTTTTACTTTTGAAATAGTTGTTTTGATTATATTAGGTACATCTAAATATATCCTTATGGAATTTATGGCACATATAACTTTATGTATAATTTACTTTCATCCCCCCCTTTCTTCCTTTTTAAAATATTCATAATTTTAATCAAACTAAACTTTATTTAGGCAAAGAATTTCTCTCTTTTCCACAATGTTTTTGCATGAATAAAAAGTTCTGAAATGCAGAATTTGAAATCTAGGCCAAAACATTCATTCCCATCTTGACCAAAAATGTTCTGTACTCAATGAGAACCATTCATTCCTACATCTGAAAGCATTCTGTTCTCAATAAGAACTGCAGTTTCTTTCTTGCTGACAACCGTTCTGTTCAAACCATTCAGCGTTCATTTCCCAAAACTGTTCATTCTCGAACTGTTCAGTCTTCGATTACTGTTTCACTGGTGTGGTAGTACGCTTCAGGATCTGTACTATGTTCTCTGTGTAACTTTATTGATCCCAGGGACCTGTTGTTCATGAAGAAATAGTCATTCATAAAACAGATATACCCCCCTCTTAGATTCTTATGCAACGTGCATACACTGTCATTCCAAATTCCATCTTATAGGCAAAATGCATTCTTCCTATGCGCCATATAAAACTAGAATTATCTCCCTTTGGATACTGTACATAATTAGTGACTCAGTTGAGTCCTTCAAAGCAGCTGTGTTAGCTTCATCTCAGTTTATGTCCTGCATTATAAATAGTTCTAACCCACAAATCCTGTTTTCTATCTAACAGTCGCTACCCCATTTATAAATGATATAATCTTCAACAAGTTGAAAGTGATCACTCATCAAATAGAAATATTGATATATATACTGAACTGTATTTTGTATCTAGTGTATGTCATTGAAATATAAGTATCAGCAATGTTGGGAATGAAATAAACATAAAATGATTCTGAATGCCTCTGCAGATTGATTCATGTTGAATTTTGTTATTCATTGTTTTTATTTCAGTGGAAAGAGCAAAATACAGCTTTCAGGAAAGTTCTCAATACAGAAAGGTATGACTGAAATGATAAAATATATTTTCATTCACTGAATTGAGGGATTCGCATCATGGGGGACATTCTGTTTTTGTCATGTTTATTTGTTAATGTCGCAAAGTTCGTGAACATGGTTTCTACAGTGCCAAGTGTAGTTATGTAAGGCATGATGAAATGGATAGACATTTTGATACCCATATGGGAACCTTTCTGTTCAACAGATTGTGTATAGTTCTGCGCTGTTCAGATTTTCATGCTTAACCATTTGGTTCAGATTGTCTTTGTCAACCAATCATTGTTAGTGTATTTTTTTCATTTTGTCATCAGAATTCTCAGGTGATGCTGTGCCATAAATTTTTATCTGTTTGACATCTCGCCTCATATGACATGTTTAAACTATTATATATTATCATGTTTTCTGTATGTAATTGGGTCAGTTCTTTGATTATTGCTTATTTTTTGCAGTAATGCCACATTTATCCAGGAAAGTTTTTCACGCTATGTAAATTTCTCTGTACTCTACAACATTGCCAAATTCATGTATTGCCATCCTCCACCCTGTGTTCATAACATCAATCCAGTTTAGTGTCGTGTATCTCAATATTCCACCACATTTGCTGTCATCTCCACTATTATCGTCAGCATAATTTGATTCTAAAATTGATAGAGAGCAATAGACAGAGTACAAGAATTAATTCCGTTAACCATGAAACAAAGTTTTACAATTTTTGTTATACTAATTCACCTGTAATAACAAAAGTAAAGTGAAACTTAATGTGTATCTACTCATTTGATAACCACATATAAAATTTCAGTTTCTAAAGTTAAGATACCATACAAGTAAAATTTTTAGCAAGACACAAATTTTTCAATTTTTCTATAAAAATGGATATGTATATTTAGCAAGAGCAAATTTTAGTGACTTTATAATTCCAAGAAAGATTAATATTACTTCCGATTTAGAATTAATTGTTGGTGATATTCAATTTTAGCAATCTTGTGACTCACTAATAATACCAAAATTAAGTCCTCACAAAAAATTCTGCTTCTACAGTATTGTAGAGAAAAGTTTAGAAAACTATATTTTGGCACAAAGTTCCATACATCTTGTACTTGTTGTAAAAATGTATCCACTATGACAAAACTTATACTTGATCTATAAACATATACATTTGTATTAGTAAATCACAATTACCAAATTTCAGCTTCCAAAGTAAAAAAAAAATATAGTGAAAAAAGTCCAGAAAACAAAAATTGAAGAAGTTCATTCAGCCATGAAACTAAGTTGTACAGTTTTTGCTAGAATAGTTCAACCTTAACCAAATCATTTTTGCCACAAAACAGTCCATAGTTTAAGATTATGTTGGTTGCAACCATTTTATCACTGTAAATCGTGAAATAAAGTTGTCATGAATAAAAGTGTGTTTACAGTACTTTGACTCAACAGAAAGACTCATTTCAAACTACAAAGTGTACTTTTAAATACCTGTTCTTTAGCTTATGGAGATTCATCAAGATGCATTGTATGGAGGAGCCCCTTATCCAGACTCATTTTATGATGACTTTTGTTTCAAAGGTAATCCTTGTTTTATGGTACAGTAAAACACGCTTACAACAAACCTGCTTATAACAAATTGATGCTTATTGCAAAGTGATATTTACTCCTCAATGATAGGAAAATACTGTTTAAGTGGAATTTTCAGTTAGACACAAATTTAGCAATTTTTCCCATAAAAATGGGTATGTATAATATATATTTAGCAAGAGCTAATTTTAGTGATTTTTTAATTCCAAGAAAGATCACTATTACCTCTGATACGTAATAAATTGGTGATACTCAATTTTAGCAATCTCAACACTCTTACTAATGCCAAAATTAAATCCCCGATAAAAATTCTTCTTATACAATAATGAAAATATTATAAGATATAATGAAATTTGGTTTTAATGAACTGTTTTTTGCTGGCCCTGGATGTTCACTACAACTGTGTTTTACTGTATTGATTTTCTTATATTTCTTAGTACTATTTCCACATCACTATGTCTGTATGTCGTAGGTATATATCGTGATGTATCGGAGGACACCCACTGGGCTGAATTCCTGAATGCTACCATAAATTACATTAATAAACAGCCGAAGCCATGGGACGTGGTAAGTGTTGAGCCAAAAAAAATTTTGAAAAGTGAATGAATTTTCTTATGTTTTGTACAATGCAATCAAAGTACTGGTATCAATCTTTTCCTAGAATCTCAAAGGAACATTAATTTATTATTTTATTGTATTATACAAATTCCATGAAGAAATTGCATGTGTACTTTTACATATAACTGGACTATTTATGGTTTCATTACATTTTAATTGTATTCAGCATAGATGTTGTAAAGAGAGATGATGATGATATTAATGTGTATTTTATAGGCAACAGAAAAATTATTTGTGTTCATGATGGCCGTCATGTCACATCAAGTTGCTGATATAACATGGCACAGCCTGTATCTAGACCAGGGGTTCTTGCCCACCATGGGATATGTAAGTAAACATATTTAATTATCAAAGGGATTTACATATGTCTAATATTCATGATTTTGTGTTATTGTATAACCAAGAATTTTCAGTCTGAACAGAGACATAAAAAAACATAGATTAACAACTTTCTCAAGTCTTGTAATATACACATTGATTTATATCATAGATACCATATTGATTATGGTATATAGGAATATATAGTTCAGACATTCCAAATCCTATTGTCACTGCTTTTAAGATGTGATATTTTCATAAGATATATCACTTCAAAGAAAGTGAAATAAGAGGCAACACGTGACCCAAAGTGTACCAAATCCTTGATATTTACTTAATTAATCCTCTTCATGTATTTCTGCACAACCTCCTGAATCTGGAGAATGGTACATCAATTTTCTGGTGGGGGTTTCCCTCCCCTAGTCACAGGTTCCAGTTTGCTGGAGACTAACCTTTTGCCACCTCAGCTGCCAAGCATCATCAAGGCCTCTAAAACAAGGAGGTGCGACATGAACCAAACTGAGACAGTGGGCATTAACTCGAAGTGGTGAAACTTAGTGGAATATGTATTACCCCTTGAGACCTGCATCCGCATTTGACCCCTGTTTACAATTTGGCTATTATTTTGATATTAGTACATTGTATATTTGTTAATCTTCAAATTAATTTCAAACTTGTTAAATTCAATTCCAGTTTATATAAGAAATAAATTCCATTTTTGAAAATACATGAAGGCATGAACTATGACATTTTATGCCAGCATACTTATTCTTTTAAAGAGTTTTGGTATTAAATTGTTTCCCTGGGATGAGGTCCAATTTATTTCAGGAAGAAAGAGATATTGTACTCCAAACTTAAAATGAAACATGATAAGTTTTTAGCATAATATATGTACAAATATTTGATAATAACCAGTTAGTAAGTGTGTTCATGTACTTAATATTTACACTTTAGCATAGTTGAAATTTAATGTTATTGAAGGTAATACACAAACAAATCATGACGTAGTACTTTGGCCATGTACTGCAATTATGAATAATTACATATTTCAAATCATAGTGTAACTTTTAAATCAATGTTCTTGTTTCAACACCAGTGCGAGGGGCCTCCATGGCCGAGTGGTTAAAGCATTTCGCTCAAAATCACAAGGCCTCTCACCTCTAGTCGGTGCGGGTTCGAATCCTGCTCGCGCCGATATATGTGAGAAAGTTTGCCAGTTTACTTTTGGAAGGTCGGTGATCTCTTCCCGGATACATTGTGAGTTCTCTCCTCCACCTACAAAAACTGGACGCCACCAGATAACTGAAAAATTGTTGAGTGTGGCGGAAAACAAACAAACAAAACAACACCAGTGCCACTAAAAATAGGAATCCTGCTACTTACCAGTAGCACATTTGAATTCAGATAAGATTGTTAATCCAAGAATGATTGAGTGGTGATCAGACGGGTTTGAGTTGGCCAGATAGCTCAGTTGACAGAGCCCTGACTGGAAATTCAGGGGGTTGGGGGGGGGGGGGGGCAAGGTTCAAATCTTGCTCTCTTCCATTGCATTTTCTCCCTTCCTGTTACAGTTGAAAGTATTTTGGAGATACATGTATCTCTGATGTTGGATGTTTGTTCTTTGTACATATATATCTTATATATAAAAAGGCAGTACATGATCCAATTTACAATTTATTTTGTGGCAGATGAATTTCCATGGCTCATATTCAGATGCTCACCTTGTTGGAGACTTTGGTAAGAAAATAGAAAATTTAGGTCTTCATTACCACTCAAATAGCTTTTTTTTCCTTTTTTTTTTCTTTTTTACACATAGAATTCAATTTTAGGTGGAGATGTTTGGAATGTTTATACTATGCTGTCAAAAGATGACAACCTCTACCCTGAAAAATACTGGCAAGTATCATGCATAGTACACATAAATCTATTTGTTAAGTGAATTTCTTAAGTTATCACTGTTCTGTTGGTAGAGTTATTTAAATAATTCGGATAAAAAAAATATGTTGATTTTCTGCAAATGCAGTAACATGACTCATTTTACTTTTGTAAGAATAGAAAATCAGGGGGGGGGGGGGGGGTAGGGGGGGGTAAACTCAAAAGTTACACATTTATCTGCAGTTAAAGCCATTTTTGAAGAAAGTTTGTTATAGATTAAAATTCAGTGAATTGATGGTCACTTACAAGACAACTGTACTTCACCAGAACTTTCAATACCATCAAAATAGAAAGAAAAAAATTGGATTATATACATGTAAATATCAGCAAAGAAAAAAAAAATGAATAGGACAAATTTGGATAAGTTGATTGTGTTACAGCAATTCGACAAGTCTTTGGAGGGTGACCTGATGTTTGAGGAATAAAATCTTCTGTTCTGCATAGGTATGTCCCTGTGGATGATTTGTACAACATTTATCAAGAATTCTATGGACAAACAAGAATTGACAAGGATGTGATCAAATTCTGTTCATCACAACTGTTGTTGGAAGGGTAACATTTCTTATATCTTAGAGACGTTATTGTCAAATATGAAGAATATGACTGTTCTCGCTCTGTATCTTATTGCATTAGCCTAGTATTGATGTCTACATTGCTAGGAATCAAGTTACCACTTCTTTTTAATTGAAATGATAGAACTTTGAAAATTTAATCTCAGAGTGTGTTTAATTCATTTTGAGTACGTGCCTGTCTTTAAACGGAACAAATTATAGTATAGTGATGTCTGTATGTCCATCTGTCTGTTTGGGGTTTTTATGCCCCTAGAATCAAAGAATCTGGGGCATATAGTTTTTGGTCTGTCTATGGCAAAAACCTTTAACCTTGGTCATATCTTTTACATCACGATAGGTAGACCTTTTATATATGGTATGCGTATTCTTTGTGGCAAGACCTTTCCATTGACACCAAAATCTTTGACCTGGTGACATTTAAATTGACCTTTGACCTACTTTCAGAAAATTCTAACATAAGCTATATCTTTTAAACCATAAGACATTGCATTTAAAAGGTGAACAAAATGAAAATCACTTCACATTCTCAGTATTGTTACGAAAGCTTCAACTCCAATGTCTTACAGTTCCACTTTGTTGTAACCCAAAGACATCAGTGTTTCACAAACACATCTTGTTTATTTCTATTTTCTTTTCTCTGTCACATTTCAAGCTGAAACTTGTTATGTAGCTTCTTTGTGGGTCACTCTAAATCATGTTGCAATTTTGATCCATTTCAACCTCTCTCGCAGGAGTTTTGCCCCCTTATTTGAAATTTAATGTTATATGGAAGGTGCATAATTTTTCCAGAGATTTCCTCCCACAGCTTTCAAGTGAAGACCTTTTTATTTTATCAGAGTTTATATTTATATTTATATTTATGAGAAAATTACAGGTTGTTGAACTTATTCAGTTTTGAGGAAATATTTCATAGCGAGTTCCTGGTTTGACCACTCCTCTCACAGTTTTCAAGCTAAACCCTTTGTAAACAACTTGAAGGTGTGCATACTGCAAGGGTTTTGATTCCCAAAAATTTTTGAATTTTCTTACATGTTCAAAAAAATTATAAGTTGTTGAACTTAGTCAATTTTGTAAAAATATTTTATACACAGAGCTCTTTGTCTGTCTATTTACCTCCTGTCACAGTTTTTAAGTTAGGATCTTTTATTTTATGATGCAAAAGAAAATTTATCAGAGCTTGATGATTGCTGATACTATCTTTAGAAGAGTTCTACACTCATGGCTGAAGAAAAACACCCAACATAAGCTTGTGCTAAGTGTAGTATGTACCATTTCCAGTTCTCTTGTTTATATTTTAAAAATATTCATTTATTTATTTTTGCTTCAGAATTAAAATTTGAGGACTCTTAATTTTTGTTTTGCCTGACTGTCAATCTATCGATATATGAATATACTTTAATATATTTAGTGGATGTAGTCTATGCTATGATTAATGGCCTTGAAACCTTGATTTTTGAATAATATTATAGAATACTTTAACATTTCCTCATGACATCTGAGCTCAAATTGAGATGGCTGTGGTACTGTGTAATTTTTCTAATGGTTTTTGAAATAGGACATTCCTAGTATAAGCTGTATATACTATAGTAAAGACATTTCTATTTCATGGACACATCTTGTTTTTGTGTACACTTGGTCTATCATATTTTTAGGATAGCAGAAGTTTTGTTTGGAGCAGAGGTGAGAAAAATGTTTTTGTTTAACTTTTGAAATCAACAAGAATTTTGATATTAGTGATATACGTATTAAAATTAATCAGAACACACCATGGTTTTTGAGGACCCTGTTACACTATTTTTACTTTTGTTGAGTTTGATACAAGATGATATGAGGTCAGTACTATGGTTTTTTGATTCATATATAAAGTCTGTGAAAGTTTAATTGAATGATGATCAATATGATTTTCCAAAGCTGAGGATTAGGTAAAATTTGCTCTTATAGGGTCAATAGATGATAACCACAAAAGAATCAGTAGTAATCTTATAAATTATGAGTAATTTTGAACTCCACAATTGTCAATAGCCCCCCCCCCCCCCCTTTTGACTGTGCACTTGCATGCAAAGTCTGTTATTTCTACATGCAAAGTTCAATTCATTGCCTGTTTGCCCTTCCTGACTTTTTGGCTCACCTGAGCCAAAGGCTCAAGTGAGCTTTTCTGATTAAAACTTATCCATTGTCTGTTGTTGTCATTGGCGTCAGGGTTGTAAACTTTTCACATTTTCAACCAAACTTGGCAAAAAGCATCCTTGGGTGAAGGGAATTCAAGTTTGTTCAAATGAAGGGCAACACCCTTCATCAAGGGGACATAATAGCAAAAAATCACTGACATATTTTAAAAATTGAAATTCTTCTCCAGAACCAGCTGGCAAATTTCAATCAATCTTGGTACATATCATCCTTGGGTGAAGGGGATTCAAGTTTCTTCAAATTGAAGACATGCCCCCTTCAAAGGGGAGATAATCACAAAAATAGCGTGGGTCATTTAGAATTTTTTCCTCAAGAACTACTGGACCAGACAAATTTTAAATTTACAAGGCAACTTCCTGACATAGTGCAGATTCAAGTTTGTAATAATCATAGCTCTTAGGGTTAGGGTGAGGCCACAATAGGGGATCAAAGTTTTACATGTGAAAATATTGGAAAAACTTCTCCTTCAGAACCGTTGGGCCAATTTCAATCAAAATTGGTACAAGTCATCATTGGGTAAAGGAGATTCAAATTTAGCATTTAAAAGTCTTCTACTCAAAAACCATAAGCCAGAAAAGTTTTAAATTCACATGGAAGCTTCTTGACATAGTGCAAGTTCAAGTTTATGAAAATCATGGCCTTGGGGGTAGGGTGGGGCCACAGTGGGGGATCAAAGGTTTACATGTGAAAATATGGGGGAAATCTTTAAAAATCTTCTTAAGAACCACTGAGCCAGAAAAATTCAAGTTTATATCGCAGTTTCTTGCAGCTTTCTGACATAGTGCAGATTCAAGTTTGTTAGAATCATGGTCCCCAGGGGTAGGCATAACAATAGGCGATCAAAGTTGTATATGTGAATATGCCGTGAAAATTTTTAAATATGGGCCAGGGTGACTCAGGTGAGTGATGTGGCCCATTGGCCTCTTGTTTATAGTAGTAGTAAGTGGTAGTGTTGAAATATAAACTTGAACCAATGAAATATGAACTGAACCCTTGTACTGAAGGAGGAACCTTTTGTTAAGGATTTTTTTTTAGATAATTGTGATATCAGTTTCTTTTCTGGCTGCCCCTCCCCTCTTTGAAAAATGATGCTACACAAATGGTCAATATAACATTGATTTCATTTCAACCAATCTGAAAGCAGCCAAAAATTGGTATGTGTATAATGCAATCTACATTTTTGTATTGTCTTTAATTTTCCAGGCTTTCCTCACAATAGCCAACTACAGCAACTTCTTGATGGACAACATCATGGAATATTTTCAAGGTGGACTGACGGATATGGCCAGTCTGACGACGAGGAAGTGGAATGATGCCATTACAATGATTGAGAAAGGAACACAGTAAGTATCTCTCAACGCGACAGCAACGACAAAAGGATTCAGAGACGGTGCACCTTTACCACACTCCCCATTAATGAATATCAAAGTCCAATACAGTTAACTCTCGAATTATCGCCACTCGATTCATCGCCATTTTCGTTATACCGCCGCATTTCTCTAGGAACGTTTTTCCTGTTACTTAAAATTCTCGTTAGACCGCCAAACTCGCTATCGCCATCCGCCACCCTGTTTTCAGTACAAATGTCCTTTTCCACGCATAAATTATCTCGATAAACCGCCACAGGTGCTCGTGGGCGGTGAAGCGGTAAATTGGTGATTACTGATCTCCGTCGCACGCGAATGCTGTTGGATTTTAATACCTATAATTGCAGTATTAAATAAACAAGAAAATTACTTGAGATGTGTTTTACTCAACTTACTTCGGTTTAGTTATGGCTTCGCCAGGGAAAAGGGTGTTGTTAAATCTGGAGGGAAAAAAAACAAATACTTTCGTACCACGGAAATAACCCCAAATCTACTCAACAGGAGATCGCAAACTATTTCACTACTTTATGGGAAAAGCCCATAAAACGAAGGACAGTAGGGGATATCCTGAGTGCAAAGGATGCTATTCTCGCTGACCCTGGCCCGATTAATGATGGCTCACCTTCCAGGAAACGTCACCGAGGTCCGATGAATACTGACTTAGAAAAGGCATTGTTTATGTGGTTTACACAGGTGAGGACAAAAAACATTCCTGTTACCGGAGAAATGATAATTGAAAAGGGAAAACAATTTGGCTAACACATTTCAAACAACGGCATGGGATTTCTTCCAAAATCATATGCGGTGAAAGTGCCGGAATTGATGTAAATTTGATTACCGATGGTAGAAAGGAGGCAGTAGATATCATGAAAACTTACGATTTGAAAGATGTATACAATATTGACGAGACAGGGTTATTTTATCGACTATTGCCTGATCGTTCGCTCAGTACAAGTGACCATGTGAAGGGAACCAAAAAGATGAAAGACCGCATATTGTGTGTAATGCCGATGGATCGGACAAGTTGAAACCATTTGTGAAAAATTCTGTGAACTGTGACACACTGACCGATGAAATGATCATGGATTCAATAACAAGGTCAGACTCCGACTACCGGCGGCGACGATGACTCCGACTGCGACGATGTTGTTTTAAAATTACCTACAACAAGTGATGCTAAATCTGTAATGGAAACAGTTATACGCTATTGTGAAAGTTTCAATGACGGAGAAGTGATTGAAAAGTGTTTTCATGTTCAAGATTTTATTTCAAAATCTTCTGTAAGTAGAGCAAAGCAGTCAACGCTTGACACGTTTTTTAAATGACAGACTGTGTGCGTATGTATGTGTCTAGTATAAGATTTTATTAATTGTGTTTTGTGTATATTTCTATTGTTTTAAAATGAAGCTTGATCATAATAAAACTATTTTAACGGTTGAAAAAATATTTTACTATATAATGTATGCAAAGCATACGCTTATAGTACGGAAAGATAACTCGTATAATACGGAAAGGTAACTCTTACATATTAAAGAATTGAAACTCTATTTCCTCAAGATAGCAAAAATTCAGTTCATCGCCAAATTCGTTATAACGCCAAAAATGTCACAGAACAAAACGTGGCGGTTTATCGAGAGTTTACTGTACTTTGATTATGATGTACATTATGTGTTATCACCTAATTCCTAAATTTTTCATCATTTTTACACTCATATTCAGATGCATCTCAAAAACTTGTCAATATTACCTTAAAAAGGGGAGTAACCTTTCCATGAAATTTTATTGAAATCCCTCTACATCTTTTGAAAATAATTAGTGGATGAACTTACATAAAAGAATGAAGGCACAACCAGTTGGTAGAGGTATTCTGTTGTAGAGACATTCTGCTGGTAGAGATATTCTGCTGTAGATTGATTGATTGTTTTGTTTTCTGCCACACTTAACAATTTTTCAGTTATGTGGTGGTGTCCAGTTTTTCATTGGTGGAGGAAAGAACCCGGATACAGTGTACCTGGGAAGAGACCACCGACCTTCCAAAAGTAAACTGGCAAACTCTCTTACATATATTGGCGTAAGCGAGAATTGAATCCATGCCGACTAGAGGTGATAGGTCCTACTGTAGAGGTATTCTGCTGGTGGTAGAGGTATTCTGCTGGTGGTAGAGATATTCTGCTGGTGGTAGAGATATTCTGCTGGTGGTAGAGGTGGTAGAGGTATTCTGCTGGTGGTAGAGGTATTCTGCTGGTGGTAGAGATATTATGCTGGTGGTAGAGGTATTCTGCTGGTGGTAGAGGTATTCTGCTGGTGGTAGAGATATTCTGCTGGTGGTAGAGGTATTCTGCTGGTAGGGACATTCTATCTGCATTGTGTTAGTTTAGCTTTAATTTGGTACTGGCTTCTGCTAGAGATGACCTGGACTGGTGACTAAACCAGGGAAAGTCTAGATATCTCCTTCCTTAGGAAACTGTCTTTAACTATTCTTTATGGATAGAGAGAATTGAACGTAAATCATAAATATAAAAAGAGGGAGTAGAATATGCACATTCTTTTTTTCTGTTTGAATTTTCAGTTTTCATGCATACTTTAAACAAGCTTTTACTAACAAACTCTGTTGTTGCATGTTCAACTGTAATTTGTTTTCATTTGTAGAGCTTGTGATATACCTCACAGTACAGTGTTAATCAACTGCACAAAATCGGCATTTAAAACTCGGAACAGATCACAAAAACACAACAAATTAACCTTCCAAAAACCCAGGCTGTGTGGTCTTACCTTGGAGGATCTCATCATTACACCTGTCTTCAGAGGAGTCAAAATTCAGATGACAGAAAAGCTGAAGGTGTGTATACATGGTATAGGTAGGTTCATTTATTATATGCTTTGGTATTGTATAAAAGACATACTAGTATTCTTATGGCTATAATACTTCAAGCATGCTTCATATTTAAACACTTTTTTCATTATTAAAAGTTTATGTTGCATATTCACCTAAGAATTAGCAAGAACTATCATTATTCTTTATTCTGGCAATAACAACATATAAGTAGCATATAAAATGATGGATCACATGTTTGTCACAACATGTTTTACTCATTAATTTCACCTTGCAGTGAGGTATTATAATTGACTTGTTTCTCTATATATGAAATAGTCCAAAGTAATTGAAGCACAGAAAAAAGGCAGCTATCTCCAAAGAAAGTACTCTACTGGCATGTATCCAGCACATACAAGACAACCGAATTTTACCATCGACTTTAGAAGTTCTAGGAGTTACTCGCAGTTAGGATGGTAAATTTAGATATAGTTTTACTTGATAAATTAATGTAAATCTAAATGAATGTGTAAATAGCATGCCTACATCTACTGTCACATATCACATGATGGATCTTAATCACAGGTAGGAGATTGTCCATTGTATGAATACAGTGTAAGAGCAGATCAGATTTATTTCAATTTTCAGTCCACCAGGTCATAAAAAATAATCAAAGGAGAGATTATACGTACTGATGTTGCTTTAAGGGCATGTAACTAAGTGACTCTTTGACAGGTCAGTGGTTGCTAAGGACCTGGATAGTGATGGCAATGAAGACTTAGTGATTGGTTCTCCGGGGCACAGCACCAGTAACGAGCCCCAGAGAGGACGAGTCTTCATTCTGTATAGTGAGTAACATATATTTGTATTTCTCTGAACAGTCTGTGCATGTACCAGAAATTCTAAGATGGTTATGGCTAAATTTTTACTATATCAGGTCACCTGAAGCTCAGTACAAGAGAGAAGTTTATATTTTGATTATCGTACAAAGATTAACAAACAAATATTTACAACTTATACAGTTATTAGATTATTAGTAATTAGAATGAGAGCTTTCACTGAATTTAACGTACATGTTCTTTAGGTGGAGACCATGGATTGCAAACCAGTGGAAATTCCTATGTAGATATAGATGATAAAACCTTGGGGTACAACAGAATACTGGAGGGAAACTCAAGGGTAACGGTTGCTTTAAAGAACTAGGTTCATTGATGGCCTAGTTTGGCTCTTATTCTGACCATAATTCTAATCTGTGTAAAGAAAAAAAGGAAATAAGTGAAATAAATAACAAATATGAATTGCAAATTTACAATATCAGCATCATAGGTATGTGCATTTCTCACCATTTTCTTTCAAATTGCTAAAAGTCACTATTATTCCATATTGTTTGGCTTCAGAGGAAATGAGTCCCCTGTGTTTACTGTGATCAAATATTAGATAGTTAAGAATCATTTTTCAGAGATGCATACTTTTGAAAATAGTTTATGTTAACACAATTTTTATTTCCATTGCACAATATTTCAGTGTGGAAATGACTGAATTTCAGAGAATCAAAGAATGTTTTATATTTAAGGCCACAAATGGCTGTTCTTCCACCTAGTCCTTTGCATTTTGAAATTTTTGTTTTGAGAAGAATTACTTATCAAACATGGAGAAGTTCCAAGTTCAGTAATGTTTACTGTGCTCACACATATAATGAATTTTTAACTGGAGTTAATATATATTGTTTGTAAAATGAATTAAGCATCAAGAAATGAATTGGGACTTTTGGAATAAGTTGGAATCGTCTGGATAGTGTTACATGACATATAACAGTGATGTTCTTTTGGTAGGAATATTCCAGATTTGGTTATGCTGTTGCAGTGCTAGATGTTAACCTGGATGGTAACATGGACATAGCAGTGTCTGCCAGCTCACTCAGTTACAAAGGTCTTCTGGATTATAATGTGAGTTTTTTGATGGGTATAGAAACAACATTTTTTTTATGCCCCAATAATTGTCCATTTGTTTCTCTACAAAAAATTTAACCTTGGCCATAATTTTTGAACACTTAATGCCAGGGCTTTCATATTTTTGTGACAAGACCTTTATTTTTATACACCCACATAAAATGCAGGCATATTATGCTATACTGCAGTAGTCCATCTGTCCCTTTAACTTTATCTTCACAACTCCTTCTAAACCCTTGAGAGGATTTTAATAAGGAACTCTGTCCAATTTTTTAAAGGAGTTATGGCCCTTGGACTTTGATTTTTTTGGGTCAGTAACGCATGTGGGCGTATCATGTACTGAATTAGCAGTGTACCAAAATTACTTTTCTGTCATACGAGGGCATCAGTATTTTACAAAAACATTTTGTTTTTATGATTTTTAGCGTAAATTTTCAAGATAAGAAAAACTTCATATTTGTGTTGCAATTAATAAAAGAAACATCAAACCTAAATTTGTATATGTTCCTGTCATCGTTCTTATTTTGAAGGGTATCATTTATGTGTACTTTGGATCAGGAGGTCGAAGGTCATGGAAAACCAAGCCTGATTTGGTCATTACATGTCAGGTAATGGTTTAAGATGTCCATGCAGCAATGAAATAAATTTTCGTATAAAATTCAATATAAACAACTGTAGCTTAGAGTACAGTAAAACATGCTTATGGCAAAGTGCTGGGGATGAATAAATTTGATTTGTTATAAACATTCTTCGTTATATCCAATAAAATTCATAATATGTTTTAAAACTACTGGGAATGAAAATCACTTTGCTATAAGCATAAAATCATTATAAGCGTGTTTGTTGTCGTAGTGTTTGGCTGTAATTTATTTTATTTTGTTTCAGCTGCAGTTTTGCAATCTTGGTTCCTCTCTGACATCAGTAGACTTGAACAGTGATGGGAAGGACGACCTTTTGATAGGGTCACCTTTTGCTAGTGTTAAAAATATGACTCAGAATGGCATGGTAACTGTACTGCTATCATCGAAAAGTTTGGGTAAGAAGACTTTTACTGGAATTTAGTGCATGTATTATAAAAATTTCAGTGAAAAGGATTAATGCATGTGTCATAATCATCAACCAAGGTCTTACAGATATTGGTTCAAGGTCAGAACGAAGGGCAGAATAAGTTTCTGTATGATTCACAATAGTATTGGAATTGTAGAGGTTTATAATAAAATTAAGACTTCAGATCTTCTAAAAAAGTCACAAGTAGTGATAGTTTGAACAAATACATTTCGAACAGGTCACAAACAGTGATAATGTGATTGATTGTTTGTATATTGTTTAATGTCCCCTTTGAAAATCTTTCACTCATATGTTTAGGTATGTAAATCCCAAAATAAGATTAATCGCTAAATTTTCCATTCAAAATATGCTCCCTATTGTATATATTTATCTCCTTCAAACTGAAGACTAATACTATTTTTTATTTTATACTAGTTCTGTTATAGAGAACTCTACTTTTTTAATAGTCCTGTTATAGACACCTCTATTTTTTATTTTATACTAGTTCTGTTATAGAGAACTCTACTTTCAGTTTCAGGTGCAGTTATTCCAGCTGAAAAGTTGATCCAGACCTGGATGTTATTTGGTAATCAGGTAAAATAGATAGATATTTTCTAATACATTTAAATTGTGATTTCAAATCCTTGTACACATTTAAGACGACATTCAAATATTACATATTTAAGATAAATTTATGTGTGTAATATTATTATAAGCCAGTATTTAGACAGGACATATTAAGGTACAGCAGTGTTTGTCCATCTGTCTGTTGTTTTCTCTTTGTATTTTCATTTCTCTGTCACATATCAAACTGAAACATACTGTGTAGCTTCTTTGTGGGTCTTTGTTCTTTGTGGGTCCTTCTACATGTAGATCATTTTACATTTGTCATCCACTTTGATCTCTCTTACCATAGTTTTGCTCCTTTGCTTGAAATTTCTTTGTCATATGGAGGGTACATAATTTGTCTGGCTAACTCCTTCCACAAATTTAGATTGAGGACCTGCTTATTTTACAAGATGATGGGTATTGAAGATGTGCATGTTGGGGGAGGGGGGGCATATGCTTCAGTAAATCATTTCTTGTTAAGTGAGGACATTTTATTCATACAATATACAAAAGAAATATTGCAGCTCTATGATGGTTGATACTGTCTTCAGTGAAGTTCTACAACTCTGCTTAAAGCAATATAAGCTCTAAATCTGAAAATGTTATTTTGTTGAAAAATGTGCTATTATGATAGTATTGTATGTAACTTTAACCATAATCATTAATGAAATTAAAGCTAAAGTTAAGATATTATCAAAATAAATATTTTGGTTCTATTTAATATGTAGCATTATAATGAAGTTAATATTTTTATGGAAAGACAATGTAATTTTGTTTCATTCAAATCCTCTGAATAGTTTTTTTTTTTCCACACAAATATTAATAACAAAAGTTAATAAACCTTATTTTTTCTGTCATTAAAATAGTATGTCACAATTTTACAACAAAACTTTTCTACACTAAACTGAAAGCAAATATTGCTTTTAAAAAAAACCAACCAACTTAAGCTTATGATGGGTGTACTACGTACCATTTCTGGTACTCTTGTTAAATTTTTATTCAGCGAAGCAGGAAATGAATTTTGAAAACATTTTTGTTTCTTCAGTCTTACAGTTGGTATGGCAGTAAACTAACTGCCAAGAAAGATAAACTGATGATTAGTCAACCCTACCTCAGAATATGCACAAGGTGAGTCAATTCCAAAAAAAAAAATCTAATACATATACTTGTCAAATGCAAAAATATTTTGATTTTACGTTTGGGTGCTGAACTAAAAATAGAAATTACAAAAGCAAGGCTGGCAATTTTTTTTTCTTAAATTCAGTTGTGAGAACTATTCACCCAGTGATGTTCAAAGTGTTGGAAAATTAAGCATTTATTCCACTGGACAAAGTATGCCTACAGCTCCTGACTTGACCATCACAGGCCGGAGAAGATTTGACATGGCTGGGTTCAGCAGTGATATAGGAGACCCGTTTGGTAACGGCTCCTTTATTCTTGCTATGGGGTTGCCTGGGATGGATGTGGAAGGGAGAGTGTATTCCTCTGCAGAGAACTTCGTTCAGGGTGGAGGAGTTCAGCTGGTCAACTCGGACATGCAGGAAATTGCTTTTTTCACTGGAGATAGGATGTTCAGTAGATTTGGAAGTGTTGTTAAGGTTATTTTATATTTTTGTTGATGAATACAGAAAATCTCAAACATTACATACTATACAATTTATTACTGGAGTAAAACAAATTTATTATTAGTCATTATATGTTAATATCAGATTATGATATATAGATTTACAGTCAGTTTGCTTGGTCATAGAAAATTAATTCTTATTTCTATTTTCAGTTCAGTGATATCAATGGTGATGGTATAGATGATCTGTTGATTTCAGCCCCGTTCCGAAATGACAACCCAAACATTCTTATAAACTCAAGTAAGTCAGGAATAAGTCCCTTTATCTCGGTTTTCTTTCTGAATCATATAGATGTAAAAAAAAAATATATATATAAATTGTGTTTGTAAAATCACAGGAATAAATGGAAAAGTGTTTGTGTTCTATGGGGGGAGAAATTTCCGAATGAACAATGCCACAGTTACACCAGATTGTGGAATTGTCTCCCCATGTCCTGCAAAAGTAGTAAGTAAAAAGCTTATATTAGTCAGAAACTTGATACACAATTTTTCGTCAGCACCTCATTTATAAAGATTTAATTCTAAAGTTAGTCAGGTATTTCAAAATGAAGACAATCTTTTTTTTTCCCCCTATGTAATTATAAACCTTAATAAAGATGAATTATTGTCATAATGCAAAAGCATGCTCAAAAAGTATAATGGATGAAATGTAATGTTGCAGGCCAATCAAACTTTAGGGTATGGTTTAGATTTAAAAACAGACTTTGGACAAACAGTTACAGTTCTTCGAGCTAAAGAACAGGTACAGTCATTGATTTGTACTTTTGAACAAATGATCATTAAATATCTGAGTCAAATTGAGGACCTATAATTAAAAAAAAAAATGTCTTCCTGTAAACAAACTAATCACAAGGTATATCACGCCACCATCTTGGTTTTCTTTTCTACCTGCTACATCGCTTGCAATTTTCAATATACCATGTGAATAGTTTGTTTACTGGAAGACAATTTTTTATTATAGATATTTAAAACATCAAAAGCCTGTGGAAATAAGATATAAGAAAGTTTTAAGATTTATACTGTTTTGCTGATTTTCAGGTTCAGGTAATCATATCAGCCCCTAGAAATGGAGATAATTTCAAATCAGATGTCAAACAATCTGGGAATGTATATGTGTACAACACAAAAGTCAAATCATAGTGCCAAATCAAAAACCTACTTATTCCATAATGCTGTGATATGTATATGAATTAATTATCAATTTTAGTCAGTGAAATTGTGAAAGTCAATATTTGTAAATGATAACTGAACTTCCAGGTTTTGATAGTGAATAATGATGAGAGTCTTTTTGTATATTTGTATTAGAATTTTGTTTAATCATATGCTTAGCTTAACTACTTTCATTCCAAATACCCACGACTGTGTTCTGCTGCGACCTTTTGGTCCAGCATTGGATTTTGTTGTTGGTGTTGATATTTTTAAGTACTTCAGTATGTACAAGAAACACAGATTCAACTTTCTTATTCAAACAGACTGTTGCCATGTCCCTGACACGTGCGAGTAAGTTTTATTGATAATTTATTAGAGACTATGAGATCTGTGGATGTTGAATGTTTGTAAGTTTTATTGATGATTTATTAGAGGTTGAAATCTGTGAATGTTGAATATTTGTAAGTTTTATTGATAATTTATTAGAGATTGAAATCTGTGAATGTTTGTAAGTTTTATTGATAATTTGTTAGAGATTGAAATCTGTGAATGTTGAATGTTTATAAGTTTTATTGATAATTTGTTAGAGATTGAAATCTGTGAATGTTGAATGTAAGTTTTATTGATAATTTATTAGAGATTGAGATTTGTGAATGTTGAATGCAAGTTTTATTGATAATTTATTAAAGTTTGAGATCTGTGAATGTTGAATGTTTGTAAAATTGTAAGTTTTATTGAGAGATTGAGATCTGTGAATGTTTTTAAGTTTTATCGATAATTTATTAGCGATTGAGATCTGTGAATGTTTGTTAAGTTTTGCTGATAATTTATTAGTTTGTAAGTTTTGTTGATAATTTATTAGTTTATAAGTTTTATTGATAATTTATCAGGGACTCTGAGATCTGAGTAAATGATATGAAAACTATGACCAGGTGGTTATTCTGTTCAGTATTGGTCATTATTGTTTCTTTTGTGTGTATGTCAAATGATTGAGAGAAAGAGAGAGAGAGAGAGAGAGAACTTCATTCACAAACAGGTGTTCTATCATACCCAGTCATTCTCTGCATGATCATCAAGGTATTGGCAGAATATTGTAAATGTTTGTCAGATTTATATGACCTTAGCGATAGACTGGGAAGCATATTCATACTTATATATTTAAAGTCATTTACATGTGAATTCATGGTTTTTAAAGTAATATACTTTTGATATTATGCTGTGAAGTTATAGTATTGTACAATGGACTCTTTCTATTTTTACCAGATACTTACATATTGATTGAAAATATAAAAAAGACATTAAATTTAAAATGTGAAGGTCTCCAATCTTTGCAGAATATGCTGAAGGCTGGCTGTATTGTTGCTATTTTATATCCACTACACATTTACTGTCACTCCAGCGAGTTTTGTTTTATTTGTGAAATATGTTGAAATAAATTCTTTTCATGAATTATACTTGTATTGTTGTTACTTAAGAGACTGTACATCCAAATGTTTAGCTATTTTTCTGATTGATATGGGACTTGGATGCACATTTTCAGTCAGTGTTTTTATTGCAACCTTGTATATTTATTTTCCATGGTGAGATATCGAACTCTGTGGATTTCCAAGGTCAAAGGTCAAAAAAATTCTTTAAAATCTCATGGCCAGAATTGAAACCATGGTAAGTGGTTTTCAAGGTTAAGGCCCCTGGATGCTTTATATTTAATGCATGTAGATAATGTGTCATAATATAATCTATAATGTATTTTGAATTTCTCTGATAAATGAGTGTGATTGTACATTGTGAGGGGATATTTGGCTTGGGGGATTGTATTTGACTAATTTTGATATATGTAATGGTTGAGTTGTACAGTTAACATTCACTGTCCTGAAATGGGAGCAACAGAGTGGGGTACTTTTTGTCCACTAACTTTATTTAACGAGATGGAAGGTGTGAAATTTGAATAAAATCCCTGCAATAGAATGTCTAACCAATGTATGTGAAATGCAGACATTTTGTATGAAATGCCAAAATAACATTTGATGATGTAACTGCAGGGTTATCTGAATACCGTAAAACACAGTTACAGTGAACCTCCAGGGCTAGCGAAAAAACATTCGTTGTAACCAAATTTCGTCATATCCTATAACAGTTTCGTTATTTTCTTTCTATAGGGGAATATCACTTGGCAATAAGCGTGAATTCTTTATAAGGGCGTTAATTATAAGCGTGTTTTACTGTATTTGAAAGCAATGGATTGCACGAGAAATGGTTTATTGTCCGCAGTAATACAAATCGGGTTTATGTGAATCTTCAGCTCGGTATCAATTTACCAAGCTCTGAAGTTCATTGACAAAGATATCTTCAATTGAATTAGTAAGAATTGAATTGAGAAGCTTCTGTAATTTGAAAAGAAGATATTAATCAGTTGGTGAAACCCTCAAATATTTGAGCATATTATGTGAGTATAGATTAATTTACCGTTTTATTATTTCCTTTTGCTAAATTTATATGTTAAATGTTTTGAAGTTGAAAGATGGAACAGATTCGGTTGGACTAATAGGCAGTTCGTTCATATGAGCGTTTCAGTTACCTTTGGGGTTTACGAGTCATAAGAGAGTGCATTGGCTAGCTTTGTGGTTTATTGGAGTGCCAAATTTAATCGAGGATATCATTAATTATTGCCTGTAATAATTGAATTGATGCTCGCATCAAATCATTATTGCTCTCATAAATTTAATTGATGCGTGTATCAATGTTGTGGGATTATTGCTTGCAAAAAATTAGTTTAAAGCCCAGTTTAAATGCTTTGATGATCTCTTTAACTGAAGATATCTTTAATCATTTACAGAGATGTTGTAAAAGGAATTAATGCGTGTATCCATTTTTGAACGAGAGCAACAACTCAGTGAAAGAAATCATTCAGTTGTTGATATGCTGAAGATGTTTTTGATTAGACAGTTGTTATCTCTAAAAGAATTCTTGCGCGCATCAATTGAATTCATGACATCATCACATATAATTCAAATGAAGAGAGCCTGTGATTCAGTTATTGCACATATCAATTCAGTTGAATTATAGCGTGCATCAATTCTGCTGATGTCATTGAACAACAATTCAATTATTATACACATCAATTTAGCAGAATGATTAATGCTATCAGCAATTCAATTTGTGTGTGCAATAATTCCAAATAGAAAATATCATGAATTGAATTGTTGCACGCATTAAATGAATTGATGATATCTCAGCAATTAAAGATATCTTCAATTATTTAAGTTTACGATCGTGTGGAATCCTATTCGAATATGCTATGAATGCCTCGGAGACTAGTAGCTAATAATAGAGTGTCACGTGGTATCTGAGTATTTGTTTAAACTACAAACACTATGTGTCGTATACTTTTCGTACTCTTATTAGACTACATAAAAATATTTTACTCTGGGAGTTTATTTTTTTTTTTTTTGGAATGCAGCAACCCAGTGGCGGATCTAGGATTTCCTTGGGGGGGGGGGGGGGGGGGGGGGAGAATCACACCAAAAATACTCGAACCATTTTGGGTGCCAAATCTCAAATCTGGAGCTACACATTATTTTATACATCTGCGGCGGAAACGCTCCCTCTTCTCTCCCAATTAGTCAACCACTGCATCCAACCTCGTTTTCGGTCAAGGTCTGATCAGATAGTATTGCTATTGTTCCTTGATTGATAATGGAGAAAAATTAAAACAAGAATGACCTTTACGCTACAAATACTTAGCTAATACATAATAAGAAATAATATTACGCACTTTCAGAAAACAATTTTAGTTTCAAAGCATGGGCGTTGAGGATGTGGGTAACCTTTCAAGATGACACAGATGATAACCTTATTTCTGTTTTGCAGACAACCTTTCTAAATTAAGGCCGACGGTCCAGTTTATATGTAGGTTATCTATTTACCTAAGATTGCAGTGCTGTTAGTACATGTCTATCTGAATATATTTGTAGTAGAACTTGTACTGGCCAGTTACCTCTTCAACTTTGTCAGATCATATGATAAAAAAATATTTATGAATTAATTGTTCAGAAGTTGTCTTTTAATGAGAGAAATATTTTGACATAATCCTTTATACTTAAAAACATGTCATATAAATCTGTATAACATGTATTTACGTTTGTTATTTGCATATCACTTGCACAAATCTTGTTTTAAAGATTAAAGTATATGAATCTGTCACATGCTATCTTTATCAGCCTTGGGTATATTCATCTGTCCAGATTATCATTTCTTCACAAGTTGACCATGACGATGATATTGTAGAGGAAGGATGAGGTGTTGTGTCTCATTTCTCCCGTTGTTGGTCTTTCTGTTCCATGAGGCGCACGGCGCTGGCATCGTGACGCAAATTACTGTTGGTAAGCAATAAAATCCTCAACATAAAATCCACTGTGCTTCACATTGTAGCACTTTCCACCGATCTGATGTATTATGCACCCTCTGTAGAATATGCAAAGTTTGGCTAGTTTTTTTTTTGTTGTTTTTTTGTTTTTGTTTTTTGTTTGTTTGTTTGTTGTTTTGGTTTTTTGTTGTTGTTGTTGTTTTTTGGTCTTTTTTTGTTTGTTCTTTTTTTTTTTGTTTTTTTTTTTTTGTTTTTGGTTTTGTTTTTTTTTGGTCTTTTTTTTATTTTTTATTTTGGTCTTAATTTCGAGGAAAATATGGCACACAGAAGCTAATTATTTATTTTGTGTTGCAGCTCAGCGTGCAGTGAGATACTTTAACCCAGAGCCCGACAAGAATTACAGCAAGGTATATTGTTCTTTATTATTATCATTATTATTTTAAGTACATTCACTGATTTGGTAGTGTCTTAAACATAAATCTGTTAACTTTTCAAACGAACAAACTTGGGCTGAACTACCATATACAATACCTGACAACATGGACAGGGTTGCAACCCCACTCCCCTTTTGTTGAATATTTTTGTTACAAAAATTGTCAGAAAGGAACAAACTTGGATCGCACCCCCTTAAAAATTTTCGCCACTGCTTTTCCTGTTCACTCTCCTTTTATGTGTACAACAGTTTGGTCAGAAATGATGAGTTAAAGAGGCTATTATTTATGTGATCTTTGAAATTCTAAGAAGGAGTAAGTTAGTATATATAGGGAAACTGCTTCCTTGTACTTCTTGTAGGATCGAGACACACCTAGTCATTTACATATTTCTAGTAGAGTCTGGGGGAAGTTTAAGTTGTTTGTTTGTCCCGCCAATCCAACTGAAATACCTCACCCCTCCTTTGACTCAAAAGTGATTTCAAACCTGTTTTGCTGGATTTTTAGTTTTAAGCCCCCCCCCCCCCCCCCCCAAAAAAAATTCGCAAGTTCTAGAAGTCATTTATGATAACAAAGAAATGTAATTTTTTAATAACAAAAAGATATTAGTTAGTGTACTTAACTAACAGTCCAGATTTTTTAGAGGTCGGGAGAGGACAAACAAGGATATTATCAAAAGCCCCCCTCCACACACACACACCACCTACTGCAAGTTCATTAATTCAGAGACTCACAGTCGGAGACATTTTGCAAATTTACATTCGCTATCGTTGCTTGGTGGACTCGCTCAATGAATTAGCAGGAGTGGTCATTTTTCTCTTTCCTAAATCTTGATTTTAGATAAAGATTGCAGTAAAACACCAACAACAGAAAAGGTAACACTGATGTTTAAAGATGTGAAACAAAACAATCGGAAACATATATAAACAGATAAGTAAAGGAGGCATTGCCTGTTGCTGTTACGGGAAACCCACAATACGAAGACATCGATCTGCCCTTCTCTCTTATGATTACTTGAGTGACATGTTAGGCACCACCTTTTTAGTTCACCTGAGCTGAAAGCTCAAGTGAGTTTTTCTTATCATCTGTTGTCCGTCTGACCGTCCGTTTGTAAAGTTTCACATTTTCGACTTCTTCTATAGAACCACTGAGCCTATTTCAACCAAGCTGGCAAAAAGCAGCATTGGGTAAAGGGGATTCAAGTTTATTCAAATGACAGGCAACGCACTGCTCCTAAGGGAGATAATAGAAAATTGCAAAATACACTAACAAATTTTAAAAATCTTCTCCAGAACCACTGGGCCAATTTCATTCAAACTTGGTACAAAATACCCTTCGATGGAGGGAACTGACGTTTGTTCAAAGGAAGGGCTATATCCCCTTCAAAGGGGGAGATAATCACAAAAATGCAATAAATAGGGTGGAGAAATTTAAGAACCAGTGAGCTAGAGAAGTTCAAATTTACGTGTCAGCTCCTTAACATAGTGCAGACTTAAGTTTGTTAAAATCATGGACCCCTTAGTAGGGCGGAACCACAATAGGGGACCAAAGTTTTATATGCGAATATTATGGGGATAATCTTTAAACATGTGCCAATGTGAGCGATGTTGCCCATGGACCTCTTGGTGTATATATATATATATATATATATATATATATATATATATATATATATATATATATATTGTTGTTGTTGTTTTTCGCCACACTCAACAAATTTTCAGTTATCTGGTGGCGTCCAGTTTTTTTGTAGTATATATATTGTTGTTTTTCGCCACACTCAACAATTTTTCAGTTATCTGGTGGCGTCCAGTTTTTTTTGTAGGTGGAGGAGAGAATCCAGATACAATGTACCACCGACCTTCCGAAAGTAAACTGCAAACTTTCTCACATATATCGGCGCGAGCGAGAATCGAACCCGCGCCGACTAGAGGTGAGAGGCCTTGTGATTTTGAGCGCAAAGCTCTAACCACTCGGCCACGGAGGCCCCTATAGTGCAATAGACGTTAAATGAATTATTCTTAAATTATATGCAAGATATATGACCATTCTTCTTTTATATTTTTTCCAGATACTCAATCATGAATCACCCTCATTTTACAGCGGAACATCGTACCCTGACGCTTATTACAATGAACTCTGCGAATTTGGTAAAATAGTACTTCCTTTGGGAAAAAAAAAAAATGAGCGGCCGCACTTTTGATAAACTTCTCTATTATGTCATAATTCACTCTATATAACAACATATCAATGTGTAATACTAGCACGTATTACATTAAGATTAAATCAAAAACAGATAACCATTTCTGTGCATTCCAGGAATATTTTCAAATATATCGGACGACACCAAAACAGGAGCATTCTTGAATGCAACAATAAACTATATCAATAGACAGCCCAAACCTTGGAATAAGGTACGTGTATAAATACTAATGACGTATGTACATCTACTGTTCTCTCTCTCTCTCTCTCTCTCTCTCTCTCTCTCTCTCTCTCTCTCTCTCGAGAGAGAGAGAGAGAGAGAGAGAGAGAGAGAGAGAGAGAGTTTTATTCCGTAATTTACGTAAATTATACGATAATGCCGTAGTTTAAATATTGTTATGATATTTTCTTTCCCGTAATTTACATGAATTGTAATATAGTGCCGTAATTTAAATATTGTTTTGATTTTCATTCCATAATGAATATAAATTGTGTGATTTTTTTGTTCTTGAAAAACAGACGACAGAAATGATGTTTTCATTTATGATGGGAATGATCTCCAGTCTCGTATCAGACCCATTATGGACAAGCCAGGGAGTGGATCAAGGATTTTTGTCTTCCATGGGATATGTATGCTAAGATGTGTCGTCCACTATATGTTCACTACTAAATTTTTATGTGTAACTAAATGTTTTACGTTAACCATGAGATTGCATCTATTTCAGACAAATTTTCATGGTTCTATCCACGATGCAAGGAAAGCAGGCAACTTTGGTATGTTTTTCATACAATGTGGGAAGAAAATAAATTATAATTAAAACGAAGGAAAAAGTAAACCATGGTTATAATGAAGACAGTGAACGAGGTTGTAGTGAAGACAGAAAATCATGGTTATAGTGAAGACAGCAAATCATGGTTATAATGAATACAGTACAACACTGTTATTGTGAAGACAGTATATCAAGGTTATAGGGAAAACAGTCAATCGTGGTTATATAGAATACAGTAAATCAAGGTTATAGGGAAAACTGTAAATCGTGGTTATAGTTATAGGGAATACAGTAAAACACGGTTATTGTGAAGACAGTAAATCACGGTTATTGTGAAGACAGTAAATCATTGTTATATGGAATACAGTAAATCAAGATTATAGGGAAAAGAGTAAATCATGGTTACAGTAAATCATGGTTATAGCGAAGCGGTAGTGATGTCCTCTTTCACTTGTTAAATTCAATGTGTTCGTTAATGTGGGAAATGAGAACTACTTTATTATAACCGGTAATTCTCTACACGACGCGTTCGTTATAAAACGTGTTTTACTGTACTAATATATCTTTCTTAATGTATTAGGATGTAAAATTCTCAATTATAAAGTATTGTTAAAAGTAAATCCCACAATTTTACATAAAGTCTGTTACTAACCATAATCTCCTTGGTTGTAGGTGGAGATATAGTGGTGGTGTATCTTCTGAGTCTCATCGATCTAGATATTGATGAGTGGTGAGAATATTTATAACTGTATTAGTAACTATATTTCAGATCACAGCATGTTTAAATTTTATTTATTAGAATTTTATTTTTATCTCTTAGCGCAGCCGTCATTTCTTACTCCTTATAGTGTTTCTATGTATATTTGTTTGTACAGCGCTTCAGAGTGATTTTTATGAATTATATACGGCGCTACATAAATTTTGTACTGTACTGTGTACTGTCATAGAAATCATTTCTTTAATTAGCGTAGATATTAGGTAAGTGATATACAAATACTCACAATTTCAGGTATATCCCCGTTGACGATCTGTATGAAATTTACAAGGAATTTTACGGTTCTGAACAGATTGACAAATCTTTGATAGAAACTTGTTCTACTCTAGCTCTAGTGACGGCGTAAGTACGGTTTACAGTATTGAGCAATTGAGAGTATTAGAGTTGAGCATATAGTTTTCTGATAACTTTTCTAGAAATATGGATATTTTAAGTCTTTCGAATTTCGTTTTTTAGATACGCAGAAATCACTGGAAATGCTGAGGTATTTATATGAAATATGACACCAATTTAAAAAAAAAAACCCAAAACAAACAGAGCAATTGAAATAATTGACGTCTGATTACTTCGGAAATTAACTACCATTGTTGTTGATTGATTGTTTATTTGTTTAAGTCCCGTCGAGAATGTTTCACTCATATTGAGACTTCACCAGTGTTGTAGGTGAAGTACCACAAATTTAGACGTATGCTTAGCGCTCAGGGCTGTAGTAGTGAGGGCTCTTTAACGTGCCAACGCCTACCGTGACACGGGACCTCCGTTTTTAAGGTCATATCCGAAAGACCTGTGATTCTCACTTCTAAATGCCGATCGTTTGGCGATGGAGTAATCACTACCTATTTTTACTCCTTAGGTTTCACGCGGCCATGGCACTAGCGGGGCTCGTACTCACGAACGCTCTAACCACTGAGCTACCGCGACTGGTTATGTGTAAATAATAATAAACACGTCTCTTTCGGGGTAACGACTCCGTATTGGTAAAAATAATTGTCTCTTCCGACGCATCCTCACAACGTCAGGGGTCCTGAGTCCACTCGTGGCCGTGGGACTATCCGCGGCCACGAGTGGACTCAGGACCCCTGACGTTGTGAGGATGCTTCCGATGTAACGGCTCAATGTCGGTAAATGTAATACGTCTCTTCTAGAGTACTGACTCAATATCGGTAAAAGTAGCACGTCTCTTCCGGTGTAACGGATCAATATCGGCAAAAGTAATGCTTCTTTGTCGGTATTTCCCTCGCCGCGGAAGATATACATATAAGTTTTGTTCCATATTTCAAAAATTTATGAGAGTCTAAAGATATAAACCAAACGATTCGAAGTAAAATACCTTTAGAGATCTCTCTATGGTGCCATTTTTAAGATATTATTGATGATTGTAGAGAACATTCATGATGAAATCCGATTTTTCGAGTCAAATTTCCATCTACATGAGTGTTCAATACATTTTAAGGTAGATTAACTCCTGTTTTATTATAAATCCAATACGAGGCAATGAATTTTGATAAAAAAATTGCCACATTTCTTGTATAGAAAAATGGTAACACTAATATATCGAAATACCAAAACAAATGCATACTATCTAGGTACTGGTTCAATGACACAGTTGACGCCTATCGTTAATATATATATATATATATGTGTGTGTGTGTGTGTGTGTGTGTGTGTGTGTGTGTGTTTGTTGATGATGATGACGATAAACGTTAATTGTTACACCAAAAGAGACGCAATCTCAAAAAAAAAAACAAAATGAAAAAAAAAATAAATAGAAATTTAAAATTAAATCTGTTAACCGATTACCCTGGATGTTGACAGTAAATTGCATGATTTTTTATGCCGAAAACCGGTTGGGGTATTTGATTTATCTATTTGTTTCTTAACGTTGAAGAGACGTTTGAATTATATCAATAGTAACTCTAGAGACTTGGGGGAGGCTACGGGGTATGCAACCCCAACTCCCTTCGGTTGATTCTTTTTAAACGGAGGGGGGGGGGGTCACTTTTACGATATTGGGTCTTCAACACCTTTCTTGGGCGGAAAATGTATACAAACTTGGGGTCGCACCCCCCCCCCCCCCCTCCCCCAAATTTTTTTCTGGATCTGCCACTGTATATAACAGACTTAATGCATGGTACACTAAACCTAAGAATTCATCAAACATTACAGTTATTCACCATAGTTGCGGACACGTCCGACTTCCTGGTGGATAATGTGCTGGACTATTTTCAAGGTGGGATAATGGACATGTCGGGCTGGACACACAGGAAGTGGCATGATGCCATAACGATGCTGGAAAATGGCACACAGTTAGTGAAATTTTTCAACAATTTGTAAATATTTTTAAATCTTGCATGTATGAAGTACAGTCAAATCTCATTATCTCGAATCAACGTTATCTTAAACTCAGTTGGGCGGAAAAAAATCTTCGAGGTATCCGAGGGTTTCAGATATTGCGATTAAAATGCATAAAGAAAATATAGCTTGGCCTTCCAACAAACTTTGACATATCCGCTGAATTTGAAATATCGATGTATCGAGATACTATATGTAATCGGATCAAGTTTTATAAGGCTGGTTACTTTTAAATGCATTATAAACTGAATATTTCTGAGGAAAAAAACTCACTTTTCAGAGCATGCCATATTACACACAATCCGCTCTTCATAAATTGTACGAAGAAGCGGGACTCTACACTAACATTCCATCCCAAATCACACAGACTGACAAGCAGACCTTACACTGCCGGTCTTTCTGTATCCGATCTCCAAGTAGAGAGATTAGAGAGAGGCATCACCATAAAACCTGGAAAGAATTTAAAGGTTTTCATCAATTCTTATAACAATAATATTCTCAGTGTAATAAAAAAAATGTTTGAATGGGATTAATGTTCGACAAATATTTGAAATGAAGTTTTTTAAATAAATTTCTCTCCAAAAATCAATACTGGGTCATTTTAGCATTAGGATGGATGTGAAAAGTGGGACACTTATTTGTTTAGAGTTGGAAGTATGACATTTTATGGCTCAGTATTTATTGTGTTTGAACGATTAAGATTCAAAGTAATCTATTTCTTTTTTCATTTCCCAACGAAAGAATAAAGTAGAAGAATTGAAAATCCGCTTGAATAATCTAAAGAAACGACAACACAAGCCGGAGAAGCTGGGAGACGACTACCATTGGAAGGTGTATTTTGAGGATTACTCGGGTTCCCTGCTTGGAAAGTAAGAGAAGTAATTTATTTCTCTACTGAAAAGTGCTGTCGGACTAGGAGGATATATAAAAGATATGTAGAACAATGGATATGGCAATCATTCATATATATATATATATATATATATATATATATATATATATATATATATATAAAAGGAAGAGAAGGAACAAAACATATTTATATGATGTACAAATTTGAAATTAACGATTACAAACTACATATTATGGCAGTCTACGGCAAAAAACCCTTTGTTTTTATACAATGTAATTGCAACAGTAAGCATAATCATTTTGTATAAGATACATTTTCAAAGCTTGTTCCTTGAACATAACCAATCAAACATAAAAACTGTCTTTCATATACAGAGCTAGCATAGTTTGATATACACCGTATAGCAATATACATCGAGGGAGCACTGTACTTCAAAATACACACTACAGTAATTTTTCACCTATGTACCGTTTTGGACTCCAAACCTCAAACATACCGTATATATTTCCGCGGTTGCATTATACTTATCTGTACTTATATATATCAATATATATTTTTTGCGATTGTAATTTTTGCGAATTTTTCCTTTCCAGAAAAAATGGAAAACCGTATAATTAGTATAATTAAACACTTTCAGAGGCGAAAATCTCATTCAAAATTCACCTGAAAATGGAAATGTGTGTTTCATGGAGACAGAATTAAAGCGTATACACTTCGGTTTTATAATGTGATTTGGAACTTCTAGATTTGCTGTGACTGGAAAATGTCATTGTTTTGTTTCTAATAAAGATCCCTGGCGGCTGCTGATGTAGACGGTGACGGTAACGTTGATGTCGCCATTGGAGCCCCAGGATTCTCTCAGGAAGAAAACATAATGGCGGGAAGGGTTTATATTCTGTACAGTATGTAAATTTTAAAGTTTTCCATGACTATAAATATTCAGTATGGTGATACATGCATATAACGTGCACGCTTATAACGAATTCAACAAATTCACGCTTATCGCAAAATGATATTTATTCCCCTGAATATAACGAGAGAAAAATTATTGGATATAACGAAGTTTAATTATAATGAACCGTCTTTCGCATCCCTGGGGGTTCGCCATAACCGTGTTTTACTGTATATCAATAGACTAGGTCTTCAGTGCCCCTTGCTTGTCGTAAGAGGCGAGTAAATGGGGGAGATCCTTCGGATGAGACAGCAAAAACCGAGGTTCCGTGTCACAGCAAGTGTAGCACGATAAAGACCCTGTTGAAAGGCCCTAAGCGCCGAGTATAGGCCTAAATTTTGCAGCCCTTCACCGGCAATGTTGACGTCTGAGTGAAAAATTCTCGAGCGGGATATTAAACAATATGAAATCAATCAATCAATATATTCAATCTTAGACGATAAAAGTTTTTGGAAATGACGAATACCAAATCCAATTTTAGGTGGTAAAAACGGATTTCAAAGGCTGCATAAATATGATGAATATATCGACATTAACAACTTGACATTGGGATTTAATCGAATATTTGATGGAGAAGAAAAGGTAAGTAACAGACAATATGATTCACAATACATGTATATTGTAAATACATATTTCTGACCTATATCATAGTGGCAGGTTTCTGTTAAACATAGAATTTGTGTAATCTTTTTACAGACTATGGATTCTTGTATTATCTTAAAATCATAACCAGTGGATTGCTGATCTATATAAACCTTTATTCATCATTTTCTAAGATGAATGCACGTCATTCTTTATATCATCAAGGTTCATTAAAGATAACAACTGCTGGGTTTTTTTCTGGCAATCTATCTATGTGTCTATTTACATTTTTAAAAAATCTTATTTTGGACTGCTTTTACCAATTTCAAACAAACCTGACACTGTCCTTCCCTAGAATTTTGGACCACGCCCACTCTTAATAGGGAAGTTAAAAATAATGAAAATAAGCTACTGTGAGTTAAATTTTCTCCGTAACTATTTTATCGGAAATGACAAAAGATATTCTCGATAGATGTGTGATGGATTAATCAAATAGTATAGACTCAACTTCATTGAACTATAACCCCTTAAACCGAACTAATATGGGTCAAATAATTGTATAATGATACAAAAGGGATGGAGGTGGGACGTGTATATGGCACTACTAACAAAATTGACATTTAATTTTCCATAACATGAAGTCAGTCACGTGATCAGACTTTTTTTCTTGCGTATGAATACAATAACCGCTTCAAAAGTATTTGAGTCAATTGTAGTAGGTACCTTCACCTGTCTTGACATCATAACGGAAACAAAATGAATAAAACGCATCAGAATATTTACAGAGAATTTATTTTGTAAACACACAAGAATTTCCTTAATGAATAAAACAGAAATATTCACCATACCGTTCAGTTGTTTTATCTTTTAAAAATACCGTCTACAACTTAAACCGCAACTTCTGAAGTATGGCGAATTCATACGATGTCTTTGATATTTACATTATGACAGTGTAATATTAGATTCACTTTATGATGATAGTAACCTGTTGTTTCCGGGAAATAGCCATCACCGCCATGACCGAGGCTGGTTTCGAGCTCGAAACATTGTTTAAGTCAGGGCACCGCTGCGAGTCTTTATTTAAATCCTAGAACAGAAATTTCTCGATTGAACGAAAGGTCTCTTTCAGTTTGTGTTCACCTTCTCTTACACACCCTGGAAGTAAAAAATCTAAAATACAACGTACCTGTACTTCGTCTAAATCTGTCGGTATAATGCTACAACCACGAGTCCTAACGATGAATATGCCGTTGCTTCCTTCCAAAAACCTGACGTGGAACTTAACATCAACTTAATCCAATTATCCTTCGTCATCTTTCTTAGATCTTCTGAATTTCTGTCGAAATCTATGTTCAGCAATTGCGTTTACAAATTTAAATAAGGTAGGAGACCGCCACCGTTTCTCCATCCCCGATTGTTACTCCGCGCTTCTTGTTTTCAATGCTCTTAATTATCTTTATTTTACACTTGTTTCATCTTTTTTAATCCTTCTAACATAAATATTTATATTTTACATTATCCTAGATATTATTCCCAATTATTTATTCTATCAAACTTTAACGAACTAATATATATATATATATATATATGTGTGTGTGTGTGTGTGTGTGTGAATTACATACGGAATAGTTAGTAAAAATCAATGAAAGTCTTTTCAGGATTGACAAATAAATTTTCAAATATCCTCACTGAGACTGAGTGTAATGCTCTATGAAATACGGACCGCAATAGATTTTGCTACTCATCTGGTTAAGGCGACTCATAGTAGCTTTATTGCTTAAGGCGACTCGTGGTAACTTTATGGCTTAGGGCAACTCATGGTAACTTTAGGGTCGAAGGCGATTAATGGAAGATTAAGTACTCATTTATATTTTTAACTGACAATTTTTTCCATATAATTACTAGATCCTCCTAATTCAATTAATATATAAATGCCCATGGAGGAATATCATTACATGCATGTATTGTTAACTGAGGAAACGTAGGGTCTCCTTGTGTAATCAATGCCACTCTTTTTGTAGAAACAGTCTCGGTTCGGTTCGTCCTTGGCATTGCTTGATGTTAACCTTGACGGTATGCTGGATTTGGCGATTGGTGCCAGCTCTCACGGAAACACGAATCCTTTAGATTACAATGTATGTGTCACAGCAGTTGTGATAAAGGCGTAAAGATATATATATATATTTTTAAAGATAGAAACACTCATGAAATAAGTGTTTATTACTCTTGTGGTATACAAATCTAAAGCGTGGGTATTTTGTACTCAGTGTGACTGGTTTTCTTTGTAACGTCTTATCCCGTCATACGAAAGTCGTTTTCATACCTGTCACATATAATGTTAGGTTGATTCATGTAGACACACGTGTTTTTTTGTTTTGTTTTGTTTTTTCATATTACTCGGTAATGCATTGCACAATATATCACTTTTCTATTACGCTGTCAAAATCAAAACCCAAACGGTATTTAATTGACTGCTTAAAATCTTGGTACAGGGTAGAATTTTTATATACTTTGGAACCGGTAAAGACAGAAAGTGGAACCAGAAACCGGATATCACTGTGACCTGTCAGGTAAGTTTCAAAGTCTATCAATATGGGCTCCGTGGTTTAAAGTATTTTTCCTCGAAATAGATTTTCATACATCGTAATTTTAAGGCGGAATAGTATACGAGAATTTTACCAAAGTGAATGATGTTGTTGTCAAAGGTTAAAGGACAAGGACTTTCTCTATACAGACCAATGAGGTCATTACTTTTATTAAAGAGGAACACATCGTCACAATGGCTGATTTCCTTTTTGAAACTAAATATCAGCAATACATGTATATTCCTTTCACATCTAATCGTCTAGCTGGTAGCTCAGTGGTTTCACGTGCCGATTGCTGTCTCGTTGTTCATGCGTTCAAATCTATCAGGGGTTTTAATTTTTTTTTTTCCCTTCAGATTACTTTCTACTAAAATTGCAGTTTTCTTTTTACAGAATAAGGTAAATTTGAATTCTTCAATTCAAAAATATTATGTGTGCATATCCTCCACTTTTCATTCAATCAGATTTCTCTGGTGTGTTACTCCTCCTTAAACTTATTACAGGTAATATGAGAAGTGTTTTCGATATTTAAGATTTTTAAAGTAGGTGTATATCTGATGAAGGACTCTTTGACGGTATTTTGAAATTCTTCAGTTAAAAAAACACAACAACAACAAAAAAAAAACAACAAAAAAACAAACCCATGCTCCTTGGCATGCATTTGATTTCCATGACAACAGTACTGCAAACCAACCAACGCGAAGTATCGATAGACTAGCGAGGATTCCTCTCTTGTAAATATTTTTCATCGCGAACCATACAATTATTTTGTCCGTGCAAAAGTAGATTGTATTACTTTGCCAGGAATTTCGTTATTATCATATTTTCCACCAGCAGTTTGGAAATGTCAGCTTTGCTCTACACAAACACGAGGGTTTTCAGTAAATTTCAGTTTTCTCTATTACCAGTCTAAATTCTGTAACCTTGGATACTCACTAGCCGCTGTCGATGTCAACAAAGATGGTCGACCAGACTTGGTGATGGGCTCTCCTCACTATAGCTATGGCAACATGACACAGAATGGAATGGTTGCTGTTCTCATCTCTAAAGCTACAGGTTTATTTCGACACGTAATATGTCGTGTCCAATGATTTACAAGTACATGTAGGTTTGATGAATATCTAAGATGTGGAAAACATGGCGTATTATTTTAATTGCACCACATTTTTAACGCGCCATTGGTAAAATGGATGGTATATTTGCGTTGTCGGGTATTCCAGCACAGAACGGAATCTTGTGAATATAGCAATATTCGGCCTTAGTTCCTAGACAAGATTGTTACAAGATCTCTTAAAGAGGGGATTATTGGTATTTCTTGTAAAACTTTCAATTATTAGTATTTCTTGTAAAACTTTTTTAGCTCAACTTTGCTGAAAGCTCAAGTGAGCTATTCTGATCACCTTTTGTGTGTCGTCTGTTCATCCGTCCGTCCGTCTGTCCGTAAACATTTCATATCATCTTCTTCTCCAGAACCACTGGGCCATTTTCAATCAAACTTAGTACAAATTGTCCTTGGCTGAAGGGGATTCAAGTTTGTTCAAATGAACGGCCAAGGAGAAATAATCACGAAAATGCAAAAATAGCATGGGGTCATTTAATTTTTTTTTCAAGAACCACTGGGTCAGAAGAGTTCAAATTTATATGGCAGTTTTCTAACGTAGTGCAGATTCAAATTTGTTAAAATCATGGTCCCTAGGGGTAGGATGGGGCCAAAATAGGGGATCAAAGTTTTACATGTGAATATATCGGGAAAATATTTATATAAAAAAAATTCTTCTCAAGAACCACTGGGCCAGAAAAGTAGAAATTCACATGAAAGCTTCTTGACGTAGTATAGATTCAAGTTTGTTAAAATCATGGACCCTGGGGTAGGATGGGGCCACAATAGGGGATCAAAGTTTTATATGTGAATATGTAGGGAAAATCTTCAAAATTTGCTTTTTAAGAACCAGAAAAGTAGAAAATTACATCAAAGCTGCCTGACATATTGCATATTCAAGTTTGTTAAAATCATGACCCCATGTGGTAGGGTAGGGCCACAATAGGGAATCGAAGTTTTATATGTTGATATGTGTATGTAGTAAAAAATCTTTAAAAATATCTCTTGAACTATTTAAGTCAGGGCTTTCATTTTGCATATGCATTCTTTAGGAGAAGATCTCACATGTGATGCAATGGTGTATGATCTTGTTACATTGACCTGGAAGTCTGGCTTACTTTTAATAAAAGTCTGACCTATACTACATGTCCTGGACATTTTTGCAACAAATGCTTTTTCGACGTCAAGGTGTCTATGGGAAATTTAACAACGGCGATATGTGTTTATGAAATATTCCGCCTTGGTTAAATTTGCAATAAACTCCTTGATATAATTTGTTAGCGATTTTATACCTTGACTTCACGGTCAATGATTTTACGTCTCCGTTGTAAAAACTGTACTTTGTACATGTTACTTGAATTCGTAGTAGAAATAAGTTCCTTAATTTGAAATAATGTTAGAAAGTAAAGTTTCTTTTCCAATAAAATTTCTCAATCTCGTGAGTTATTCTCCAACAAATCCCTCATAAATGGCCAATTTCCCCTTAATTACCGCACTATCGAAAAATCAAAAATGATACATTTAAGAGTTAGTTACCACTTACAGTTAGATCCGAGAATATTTTTAAATACCTAAATTAAAATTTACAATGTAAATACCTCCACAATCTAGGTTCCGGGACCACTATTCCTGTAGAATCTCTGACGAGGAAAATATACGGGAATCAGGTACGTAATTCATTAAAGGACAGGGGCTTGAAAAGGCATGTAAATTTAGATTAACGACGTTTGCTGCATGCTTTTTTTTCTTTCTTCAAAAATGATGACATTGAAAACTAATTTTATATTCTTATAAGTAAAATGATACAGTTTGCCGTGTGGAATGTAATTTATTTCTTTAATTTCTCAATGAAGTGCAAATCTGTGGAAATATTATGCAGAACATCGTAGAAAATTTACAAGTCCTTTATTTTTATAGTATTTGTTTTTAGAATGTTATATTTGTACTGATCACAATCAAACGAAGCCACACACACAGACAGACAGACAGACACACACACACAGACAGACACACACACACACACAGACACACACAGACACACATACACACACACACAGACAGACACACACACACACAGACAGACAGACACACACAGACAGACACACACACACACACACACAGGCAGACAGACACACACACACACACACACACAGGCAGACAGACACACACACACAGACAGAGACACACACACGCACACACAGACACACATTTTGTTTGTTTGTATCAATTGTCCTTAATAACTATTGTTTTGTACAGTCGTATAGTTGGTTTGGTCACCGGATAAGCGGGAAGAAGGGCGTTCTGTTGGTAAATCAACCATACTTCAGAATCTGTAAGGAGTACGTCGGAATCTTTTGACTGATTTCTTTCACGAATTAATTTGTTTAAAATAAATAAGAATTAAAAGATATTTGAGAAAAATGTCCAAGTGAAGATAAATTCATTTACAACTTCTAATAATAAGCAACATCGACTGCGGTGCTTACGATCTAGTTTACTTGCAGGCCAACATGTCCAACGTTTTCCGACACTGACAAACAAGCTGTTGGAAAATTACATGTTTACAACTTTGCTGATACTTCAATGACCAATATATCTATAGCTGGTAGAGATGCTTTCGACCTTGCCGGACACAGCAGTGATTTTGGTGACCCCTTTGGAAATGGTTCATTGGTCATTGCGGTGGGGGTCCCTGGCGCTGATGTCGAGGGAGAAATTTTTACTTTACGGAACAAGTTGACACAAGCTGGAAAAGTGATTCTGTTAAAACTTCAAAACGGTCAACTGACAGAAATAGCGACTTACGAAAGCGATAGACGGTACAGCAGGTTTGGAAGCAGAGTCAGTGTAAGCACTATATGTTTCTATTGTTTTCTTTCATATTGCACTGAAGAAGTGAAGATAACTATTTATTCAATTAATGAGCGCACTAATTCAGTATTGAAGATATCATTAGTTGTTTGAAGATATCTTTAATTGAATTGTTGCGCGCATCAAATAAATTGATGGCATCTCCAAATGATTAAAGATATATCTTCAATTATTTGAGTTTATGTTAATTTGGTACTCCATAGATAAGAAACGGTGATCAAGCTCGATACTATTTACGGTGAAAATGATGTTATTTTAATTGGGATGATTCCTTGGCAAAAATTGCGGTCGATCATAATCACAGGAACTAAGCCTGTTTTGGTTCGAAACGTCTCGTAACTATTAATATTTGCTAGCTCCTGTGCATAAAATATGGAAAAATATGGAAAAATTCAGAAACTTGTGTAGTAAGTTAGATTTCCTGTTTTTAAATCAGTTTGTCGACATCAACGATGACGAGATTGATGATTTACTGATAGGAAGCCCATATAGAAATGATGACCCCTCCAATCTGTTTAGTTTTGGTAAGAAAATCTACTAAACAAACGTTTCAATCAAATTTTTGTTGCAGATTTATATCAGATATCTTTAATAATTTTTTCTTTAAAGTCTGAGATGATATTTTGGTAGAATTTGATGGGAAAACGTACGCATTTTACGGAGGACAGAATTTTACCGTGGGTAATGCCACAAAGAAACATTGCAACAGGATATCACCCTGTCCTGACAGAAATGTGAGTGTTTTATATCACCCTGTCCTGATAGAAATGGGAGTGTTTTATATCGCCCTATATACTGATAAAAATGGGGGTGTTTTATATCACCCTGTCCTGATAGAAATGGGAGTGTTTTATATCACCCTGTCCTGATAGAAATGTGGGTGTTTTATATCACCCTGTCCTGATAGAAATGTGAGTGTTTTATATCACCCTGTCCTGATAGAAATGTGAGTGTTTTATATCACCCTGTCCTGATAGAAATGTGAGTGTTTTATATCACCCTGTCCTGATAGAAATGTGAGTGTTTTATATCACCCTGTCCTGATAGAAATGTGAGTGTTTTATATCACCCTGTCCTGATAGAAATGGGAGTGTTTTATATCACCCTGTCCTGATAGAAATGGGAGTGTTTTATATCGCCCTATATACTGATAAAAATGGGGGTGTTTTATATCACCCTGTCTTGATAGAAATGTCAGTGTTTTATATCACCCTGTCCTGATAGAAATGGGAGTGTTTTATATCGCCCTGTCCTGATAGAAATGGGAGTGTTTTATATCACCCTGTCCTGATAGAAATGTGGGTGTTTTATATCACCCTGTCCTGATAGAAATGGGAGTGTTTTATATCACCCTGTCCTGATAGAAATGTGAGTGTTTTATATCATCCTGTCCTGATAGAAATGTGAGTGTTTTATATCGCCCTGTCCTGACAGAAATGTGAGTGTTTTATATCACCCTGTCCTGATAGAAATGGGAGTGTTTTATATCATCCTGTCTTGATAGAAATGTGAGTGTTTTATATCACCCTGTCCTGATAGAAATGTGGGTGTTTTATATCACCCTGTCCTGATAGAAATGTGAGTGTTTTATATCGCCCTGTCCTGATAGAAATGCGAGTGTTTTATATCACCCTGTCCTGATAGAAATGTGGGTGTTTTATATCGCCCTATATACTGATAAAAATGGGGGTGTTTTATATCGCCCTGTCCTGATAAAAATGGGGGTGTTTTATATCGCCCTGTCCTGATAGAAATGGGAGTGTTTTATATCGCCCTATATACTGATAAAAATGGGGGTGTTTTATATCGCCCTGTCCTGATAAAAATGGGGGTGTTTTATATCGCCCTGTCCTGATAGAAATGGGAGTGTTTTATATCACCCTGTCCTGATAGAAATGTGGGTGTTTTATATCGCCCTGTCCTGATAGAAATGGGAGTGTTTTATATCGCCCTGTCCTGATAGAAATGGGAGTGTTTTATATCGCCCTATATACTGATAAAAATGGGGGTGTTTTATATCGCCCTGTCCTGATAAAAATGGGGGTGTTTTATATTGCCCTGTCCTGATAGAAATGGGAGTGTTTTATATCGCCCTATATACTGATAAAAATGGGGGTGTTTTATATCGCCCTGTCCTGATAAAAATGGGGGTGTTTTATATCGCCCTGTCCTGATAGAAATGGGAGTGTTTTATATCACCCTGTCCTGATAGAAATGTGGGTGTTTTATATCACCCTGTCTTGATAGAAATGTCAGTGTTTTATATCACCCTGTCCTGATAGAAATGTGGGTGTTTTATATCGCCCTGTCCTGATAGAAATGGGAGTGTTTTATATCGCCCTGTCCTGATAGAAATGGGAGTGTTTTATATCGCCCTATATACTGATAAAAATGGGGGTGTTTTATATCGCCCTGTCCTGATAAAAATGGGGGTGTTTTATATCGCCCTGTCCTGATAGAAATGGGAGTGTTTTATATCGCCCTATATACTGATAAAAATGGGGGTGTTTTATATCGCCCTGTCCTGATAAAAATGGGGGTGTTTTATATCGCCCTGTCCTGATAGAAATGGGGGTGTTTTATATCGCCCTGTCCTGATAAAAATGGGGGTGTTTTATATCGCCCTGTCCTGATAGAAATGTGGGTGTTTTATATCGCCCTGTCCTGATAGAAATGGGAGTGTTTTATATCATCCTGTCCTGATAGAAATGGGAGTGTTTTATATCGCCCTATATACTGATAAAAATGGGAGTGTTTTATATCATCCTGTCCTGATAGAAATGGGAGTGTTTTATATCGCCCTATATACTGATAAAAATGGGAGTGTTTTATATCGCCCTGTCCTGATAGAAATGGGAGTGTTTTATATCACCCTGTCCTGATAGAAATGTGAGTGTTTTATATCACCCTGTCCTGATAAAAATGTGAGTGTTTTATATCACCCTGTCCTGATAGAAATGTGAGTGTTTTATATCACCCTGTCCTGATAGAAATGCGAGTGTTTTATATCGCCCTCTCCTGATAGAAATGCGAGTGTTTTATATTACCCTGTCCTGATCAAAATTTGATTGTTTTCCTCGTACTAGTCTTTACTGTATTGAGAATAAAGATTTAAAAAGAAAGAATCTTTTAAAAATCACAACAGCTGATCAAAAGCAGGGCCCAGTTGACTGGGGTGAGCGATGTGGCCAATGGGCCTCTTGTTTTTGTAATCACTGAGATTTTAGCCAACTCATTTAATTCCAGAATTAATGAGATATATTATCCGTATTATTTTTTTTTATATTATATTCCTGTGCTGTTTTTATTCAGGCTAATCACACGTTTGCTGCCTACTACAACGATAAGAATTATTTTGGAGACAATTTCGTGACTCTGCCTTGCGCAAATGTGGTAAATAAAAGCAATCCACACTATATTTCAGTAATGGTCAATGAATTCTATTTAACTTCCAGCTGTATATAAGAAGTATTACGAATGTTATCTAAAAGGGTAATTCTAAAAGAATGGAATTTCTTTAGTAAAATTCCTTTAGATTTTTTTTTTCTCTATTAACACTCGTTTATGGAAAATGCAATTTGAAATAATATTTTGTCTTTTTTTTTTTTAACTGAGCAAAATAGATGGAAGGTAACGAAATGCTATGGATGTATGATTAATTCAAAATACAATGTAGATTATCAACTCACTTGATAGGTTAACATATATAATAGATGATTAATTCATATAATAGAATTGATGAATAGCTTGTTATTGGTTATTCACTACTATAAGCGCCTAATAGATGGTTGATGATTAATTCATACAAGATTAACTCGTATACATGTAATAAAGTAGATGACTAACTCATATAGTAGAATAGAATAGAAATAAATTAGTATAGTAGAATGTGTTATTCATAAAATCTTTCTTAACAAACTCTGGTATCTTGGTTGTGTTTTCAGACTCAGTTGGTAGTATCGGCGTCCATATGTGCCGACAGCTTCAACGATGATGGGACGTTTTCCAGCTTCGTCTATGTATTTGACACGGGTAGAAAACCCTCAGAAGTCTAACATCCATTTCAGCAATACTTTTGCACGGGACTAAACCACTAGTCTACTAGAGTTTGTGATTCAAGGAAAAAAATCTAAAAGAATATATAGTTTTATTTCGTAATGTATAGTATTGTGGATAATATATACTGTACCAGTATATGTACTGACGAGGTGATACTGTTAGATACCACTCAGACGAAAGTATGCTGATTTACTAGCATCAGTGCTGATCATATTTTTTTATTCGTGTGTGTATATTGTTCATATTGGCTTGGTTATTTTATATGTGAAATTATTGTCGAAGAAAAACAAATCTGAAAATAACCAAGACAAATCACAAGAACTGGTAATTTTGTCTGTAACAATAACGGTAGGGGTCTACTGGGGGAGGGCGTGTGATATGGTTAAACCCCTACTTCTATTATTATGGACAAATAAAACGGTTATAAATGTGTTAATAACATAAATTGTTCGACTTAAATGTGTCAAATAATTTGCACGACTTAAATGTATCAAATAATGTAACACATAAAACGCTGTCAATAGTTGTAAAAGAAATAAACATATAGTATACTTGTGTATGCAAATACTTGTTATGTTTTAATCCGAAATATTTAATAAAATATACTCCAATAGTTCCCCGAGTCGTCGTTTGTATCGGGTATCCTATACGTTCCGGTAACAACGATTTGTCCCATGATGCCGTGTTCTTCATGGAGCACCAGATCAATACAAACTCAAATAATTGACGATATCTTTAATTATTTGACGATATCGTCAACTCTCATCTGTCGCTGTCGATTCAGTTGATGAGCGCAACAATATGCTAGGATTATTGCTCACAAACTTTAATTCGGAAATTGTAATCACTTTTAATTCAATAAAAGATATGTAATTATTTACAACAATTTGTTAATGCACATATCAATTCTTTTAAAGAGAGCAACAATTCGATTAAGAGATACCATTAATTCAGTTGTGAACATGTTGAACTGAAGATATCTCCAATTAGATAGTTTCAGATAGAATTAATTCAATTGAAAAGAGCAATAATTTAATTATTTGGAGCATTAATTGAATTGATGCGCGCTACAATTCCGTTGAAAAGATAAATCATTTCAGCAGAATAATTAATGATATCACCAATTCAGTTAATACGTGTAATAATTTAGAATTGAAGATATCATTAATCATTCGAAGAGATTCTTAACTGAATTTTTGCATGCATCAAATAAATTGTTAATATCCTCAAATTAAGTATTTCTTATGTTAATATGACACTCCATGTTCCTCCCGTGGTATTTAACAGCTGATAAATCAATACACAGTAACAAGTTGGTCAAACATCTAATTCTAATTAATTTGATCAGTTATTTGTTACGTTAATGAATACCAATGAAATCCGCCTCCTATTGCATCATTGGCTGAATGAAGAAGTCAGCTGTTTTATCCTTCAAATCAAGCATGTCTAAATAATGTCTTCAGGTGCGAAAATTAAAACGAAGCGAATTTCCCCCTTTAAATTATTGATTTAAAACGGAGCCAAACTTAGAAAGGGGAATTGTTGTCGCTGCTCACTGCGTCGTCTCTGTTGACTGTAATTTCATTTTACTGAAATAAATCTGGTTGAAACCATAAACCGGGTTAAAAGCTACTTACAAATCCATAAACCAAAATCATCACCAATTTAAGTGGAGTAAATTTGCCCAAAATCTTTATTGTAGTGCAGTACACCAGGGTTGATTTCAGAAATGGTTTGAAAACTAGATCATAAACCAAAACTAAACTAATTTATCTGAAAACAAATTCATGTCCACTTTGATTACAACTTCACAAAATCAAATTATGATTTTGGAATGTTACATACATGAATATTTAAATGGTTTCTGGTTTTGATAATTGATGACTCTACCCCTAGAAGGGAAAGGGTGTAGTTTTTTTGTTTTGCTTTAGTCTCTTTCAAAATTAATTTTAATCAGCACATAGATTCTCATAAAATGTGTCACCTTCTACATAAAAGAAATAAATCTAGACACCTGGCATTAGCGAGTTATTCTCTTTTTTCTGCAATGTTTGCAACCTTCATCACCAAAGATTAAAAACAAGGAGCAAAGATATCATACCAATAGTGATTATGGATGCATTGAAAAATTGCTTTGTTGCTTGGACGTATATTGTTTAAAGTCCCGCTTGAGAATTTTTCATTCATATGGAGATGTCACTATTGCCGTTGAAAGGCTGCAAAATTTAGGCCTATGCTTGGCTTTTATGGCCTTTGAGCAGGGAAGGATCTTTATTTTGCCACACCTGCTGTGACACGGGGCCTCAATTTTAGTTGTCGCATCTGAAGAATGCCTCTTATGACAGGAAAGGGGTAACGAGAACCTATTTCTAACCCAGATCCCCATGGAATGAAAAAAAAATTGCTTTGTAGTTATTAGTGGCATATAAAAATTGCTATACAGTTGTAAGTTGCATATGTCAATTGTTATACAGTTAATGGCAACATGAAAAAATTGTTGTACATTTATTGGTGTCATATATCAAGTTATGGTAGATACAGTAAATATGCACTGTTGTTTTGTACAGGCAACTTCACCACATGCACAACAGTTTACACCATTACATTTCAATTTCTAATTTTTATATTATATGACTGCCATCACAAAATGACATGGCATGATTGTTCATTTTGTGTTATGAGGCTAAAAGGCAAATACATCACAAATAGCAATAGCTGGAACAATGTTGTATTTGGCTTAGTACCCAGAAACATTATCTGGTTTCTGATGCATCACAGCACTCGTACTGTAAACATGGAAATTAATGTGGGGTGTTCAATTTACACCAATACATAAAAACAAATTTATAAAATATTTTCACCTCTGAGAGAAATATGCTTATAGCATCCTAAAAATAACAGATGTACATAGGGTGAACCAAAGTTTTATGTAATTAACAATGTATGTAAATTTCCATGTTGACAGATAAACACCATGAGATAACTAAATTGTTTGGTCTGTGTCAGGATGCTGCCACCTGAGATAATGGCTCCTCCAGATATGTTGCTAATGCCTCCATCTACAACATAAAAAAGTTAAAAATATTAACATTTGATCAAAAAGTGAAAAGCATGATTTCTTCATGTAATTTATTTTTGTTTACATTTATTTGCACAGTTCATTTTAAGGAGGATGTCTTCAGATGGGAATTTTTTGTTATGAGAGATTGATCAGATTTTTTCAATTCATTTGAACTGGCTAGGGTCCACCGCAACATTGCAAAGTGCTATTTAACAACACCCCCCCTTCCCAATTCTAGACCTAAGACTGTGTGTGGATATAAATCAGTGTACTTATGACCACAATTCAATATCTCAGACACAGGATACATTGACAAATAATAAAATACAACATATATGTACCAAGTACAGTAGAACATGGATGTAACAAACTTGTAGGCTCCAAATTTTGTAACTTTCCTCTTTTAGGTGAGTAAAGATCACTTCACAATAAGTGTGAATTCATTATAACTGTGTTCATTATAAGCATGCCTTCCTGTATACTGAGAAATTATTTTTAGGGGGTTTAAACTGGTTTTGCATGCATACATGTAATAAATTCTGAGAGGAAAGGGTGAGATCTTGCTCATTTAAGGGTGAGAATTGGATTTTGGTGAGAGATTTTTAATGATATCACAACACCACAGATTTTGATGAATTTCCTGTACAATACTCATATTGTTCTTCTACTTCTTTTTTTTTATTTTTGAAAGCTAAAACAGTTCCTCCTTTATGGCATTTTACTATTTTTTTCAGTTCATCCATGACACAACAATTTTATAGACAAACAGTAGCAATCATTTTTTGTTATATGAATATTTGGTAAAGTGCTAGAATTTGTTTTCTGCTTGAAAAACTTGACAATCATGCACAAAGCATGAGCTGTATGCTAATACGCTTTTTTTTTTCTTTTTCAAACAACAAAATTTACATAAAAAAGTGACAATGTAGTATCTTGCTACATTAGAGCCAGAATTTTTATTTTACCTTTGCTTTCAGCATACCAAATCCCACGTTTTCTTTTGAACATATGCACAATAAAAGATTGGCTACTTTTGTGATGGCAACTTTTCCCTCCTACAATATTGAACACAACTGTAAACTGTATCAGCAACACATGTAAGTTCATTATGTGTACTATATAATAAATTTCAAGATACAAATAACATCACATGTCATTTTCATGAAAAATAACTTCAGATGGACAAGTCCATAATCATCCTTTATATTCATGTTACTCTATAAACTATTCATGTTAAACTCATAGTTATTCATGTTACAATGAATGGACTGGTTGCAGTAGCTGATCAATGGAACAGCATTTGCTTCATGATGGGGACATCGCTAATTTGAGCCTCACTTATGCCAAGGCCATGTCAAACCTATGATGTAAACATAGGTACCATTATTGATTGCTCTTTTACCAAATGCTTGGTATTCAAAAGTGAGAATCATAGGTCATTTGGATATGATCTAATAACAAAGGTTCCATATTGTGGCAGGTGTTGGCACATTAAACAGGTTGGGAACAATTCCCCTATAGCGAGGTCTTCTTGCTACAACACGATTATCCCTCTTTAACAAGAAAATAAACATTGCCATAAATGAGTGTTTTGGTGTTCAGATTAAAAATAATGGCAAAATTTGTGCAATGCTGATTAAGTGCAACACACACTCAACATGGCACGATTTGTCTTGATGAAATGGACAACACAGTCAAGAAATTTTTTATTCAATGCATATCGTGATTCAATGCATACCGTGAGTGATTTTATTTTGATTTATATATTTGCAGTAGTTTCAGACATTTTAGCACTTTTTCTTCTTTTCATATAAAACATGAGGAGATGTACACCTCGGGTGTTCTTCTCGGTGTACGGGATATATTTACTCTCCCTAAAGAGGGATAATAGCATTTTAGCAAGAAGATCTCACTCTAGAGGTAGTGTTCCCAACCTGTTAAAGAACCTGCTATGTCCTTGAGTGCTAAGCAGTAAGCATTGGTCTAAATTTGTGGTACTTCACCTACAGCGACATTTCAATATAAGTGAAAAATTCTCGAAGAGACATATTAAACAACCAACCAATCACAACTGAAAGTCACACAAACACTTGCAATTTCAACATGTGCACAACTGACAGTCATTCCTGACTATGATATATCTAGTAAACCACTGACCTCACACTCCAACATGATGAACTCGAGTTTGTTTTCACTAAAGGCGACTGTTCCACTCTTCTGGTAGGACATCCATACATTGCTGGCAATGGCTGCAGTCACTGCTGCGTCCTTGTCTCCATACCCAGAGTATGCCAACAAGGCGCCCTCATTGTTAAGGAGTCTGGCAACAGAATCGTAATATCCTAATCGATTACAGTGTAATACAGAGTAAATAAATCTAGTGTTATAAGTCACCAGTTAATAAAAATACGACACGGTGACACCACCCCCTTGTGTGGTCTTCCGTGCATAGCCTTGCATTATTTGAAATATTTACATATTTTACCTCTCAGATGCACTTACAATGTACTTTGAACACCTCCTGTATTTGCCTGACTTAAAACTTGAGTGAGAGCTTTAGGTTTTAACATGTTTCAATTCAATATCACTACTAGCAGTTTCTCTACTTTTAGTTTTACTTTCCCTGTCACATGTTTTATTGGTTTGTAATGCGTTTTTTGATTGGTTCAAACAAAGGTTGTGAACCCTTAATCACCACTTCCGTAAAAAACACGACAGAGTGACGATGGCTGAGAGAAAGAAAGTATCAGAAGATAGTGTGGAATACAGACTTTTTCCCGCGATCAGCGGCCACAGCGATAACCAGACTCTACTGGACATCTTAGACACGTGCTTAGCTCTCGTCAGTCCGCACGTGGTGGATTATATTTGGCACATTGACCCATTTCAGCTGACACTCGTGGACGGTAGGACAGTAGATTGTTATTAGTATCTTTTTCTTCTGTTACCGAGTAGACTGCTGTTTACGAGAATGTTTAATCAGAACTGATTTACTGATGCTATTTCACTGTTGTTGTGTACGTGAAAAATGATCACCCCCCCCCCCCCCCCCGATTTCTTAAAAAAAAAAATTATTACAATGAAAATCGAAGAATAGGCCTAAATGTTTTGAAGGTTACATTATGTATCATTATTGAAGTAGTGCATACTTGCTCAACAAACTACATGCATGTGAAATGTTCATAATTTAGATATATATCAACTGGCTTACATCAATTTTTATTTATTATTTTTTTTATGGTGTCAAGTTTTCTTAAATACAATATAAAAAAAAAAAAAACGAGAGAGAGAGAGAGAGAGAGGATGGATTGTAATGAAGTGCAGTGTGGAAAATGACAGGTTTTCTCTGGATGGTTCTTTCTTTCACTATTTATTTTTTATGCAGTGTAAAATGTAAACAATGTTCATATTTTTTTAAGGAACAAAGGACTGTCCTCCTCATTTGTTTGGGAAAACCACTTTTGGAGACAATATTGAAGATGAATGGCTAATTGTGTATTTGCTGTATGATCTCTCAAGACAAATCCATGACCTTGTAATACAGTAAGTATTGAAGATTACCATTATTAGTCATACATGATGTCATTTTTAAAACCCTTATGTTATGACATTGAACAAAAGAAATTCTTGATGATTAATTATTTAGTAATAGAGATTAATTAACACGAAGACTTGAATTTTGTCAGAAACTTTAGATTTCTTCACCTGTACAATTTTTTTTAACTAGAATAAAATAGGTTTGATTATTTTTTTTAGAGTTCAAGACACTGATGGGGAGTTTTTGTTAATAGAAGCAGCTGATGCATTACCAAAATGGGTGAATCCAGATACTGTTGAAAACAGAGTAAATATAAAACCTTTTTGTATCTTAAAACATACTACACCTCAATTATATCAGATGATTGAAATTATCCACAGTCTTAAAGCATAGTTTTCATCAACTTAATTCCAGAGATAATACGGTCTTTGCTCAGTGTTTTACACTACATGTAGTTTTAAAAGGTACTGTATGCCCAAATGATTTTGGAAAAATCATTGACAATTTTGGACATTGAGAATTTTTCAATGTTGAAGAAGCATTCTGTAAGTAGCATAGCAATACATGTCCCCTACCATCGTCAAGTAAAGTTTTCTGCATAATATTCTTCATGTATAATTATATGTTAATAGTTTATGCGCATAAATAACCAGGTCCCATAAAATAAAGGCTATATGACTGATTCAAATTCTATAGTTTCCATGTCCAAGGGCCATAACTCAGCAAAAAATTAAATGGACTGGAACAAAATTCAAACATGATCTGTAACTTTTCATGGTAAAGAAATTTATCAAATGAATATCTGCAAGTATGACCCAAAAAAAAGTTTAAAGAACTTAGTATTTGATTTAATTTTCTAGTCCAAGGACCATAACTCAACATATTATAAATGGAACAGAACAAATTTCAAACTTGATATGTAACTTGTCATGTAAAGCAATGTACCAAAGATAAATTGAATATCTGCAGGCATAAAAAATAGTGTGCAAAACTGATTTGCTAGACAGACAGACAAGTACACACCTAGAAAAATCTAATTTTTTTTTTTTTTTTTGGTAATTATAGTTTGTTTTACATTTTACAAAATACTTCAATTTTCACTTGGAAATATTTTTGACGTTGTAGTTCGAAATTTTGTGAGGGGTATTTGCCAAAATTTGTTCTTTAATATATATGAAAAACTCTGTTGCTTGAAGCAGAATGTTAAAATGCTAGTTTTACTGTACTGATATCTCTATAGATTTTTGTCTACAATAATGAACTACACATCATCCCAAGACCACAGACCCCAGCTGAAGTGACGGTGCTTCCCACGTCCACACCCAGTCTACAGGAGGCCGTGGAATGTGTAAGAAGATCACCCTCTAGAACTAGAGCAAGTCCACAAGTCCAAAGAGCCCTCCAAGCCAGAGTGAATGAGTGAGTCAACAAAATCAGCAATAGTATAGTATAAACTGTAAAATTATTTTTATGGGTGTCAAATTTTTGTGGGAGGAAACTACACTACACATGTTGAATTGTTCATAGGGATTCAGAATTGTTATTATAAAGCAGTGTTATTCTTGAATGAATGTCAAAATTTCCTCCTCATAGGAGGATACTAGTTCATGAGTATGTCCAATCCATGAAATGAACAAAAATTAATTCTCCGGGATAATGTTTGATTTACAGTATTATAAAACAAAAGATATTTTTGATTTTTAATAGTCAAATGCATGTAATACGGGACGTTCGAGATACAGATCCACTTTGACTTTTATCATGCGTTGAATGTAATTGTAGGGCAAGTCACTTCTGGAAATCTTACAATATATTCCTAGAAAAGGATTGCTTCATTAACCATTCATAGGAAAACATATTTGATTAAATTAGGCAAGTTGGTGAGGGAAATAAATCTCGAGGACGTAGAAATGAAAGACAATTATGCTGACAAGGATAAGGATATCAGTAAAACTTCACACCTTGATCCAAAGATACGCATCTAAATGCACCCTTTTCTTTCCATCTGTTTTACACACAGGTACTGAACACCAATAATGACTTATATTGTCAGTGTTCATCCTCTTTTTAGGACTGTTCTTAATGGACCCTCTGCTAGCAAAACATTTATATCAATGTAAACTCTGCCCTACAATTAGTTACTATCATGTGATAAATGTCAAATGTAATCAATTGTTCTGGCACATCCCAAACGTTCGTATTGCGTAGATATAACCTTTCCATACTAGCCAATTCTGTTAAATGGTATCAGTATTTTGAAAAATATTTTGATATTTTTATGTCCCCATAATCATGATTTGGATTTTAGGTTTTTTTGGTCTGTCTGTTTGTCAGCAAATACTTCAACCTTTGCCATAATGTTTGAATAGATAGTGATAAGGCTTTCATATTTCACAAGTATATTCCTTGTGGCAAGACCTTTCTTTTGGTACCAAAATATTTGACTTCTTGACCATGGGAATTTGACCATATGGGAAATCAGTGTTTCCCAAACACATCTTGTTGATTCACTAATAATGCACCATCTGCTGTCACAGGTATCCAGATAAGATAAAGGAAAACATCCACCACACTCACTGCTATATCCCTGCGAACCTGGCTGCTGTGTTGGAGAAGAGACCCAGCCTTGTGACAGCTGGAGTGCAGGCTTTCTACCTTAGGGATCCTATAGATCTACAGGTGAGGACTGAAAGCTATTTATAGAACAAGCATAGTATGGGATGTATCATAGTCCAGTAGTGTCTGTCTATGTAAAGTTTTCTGCCCTTCTCTCTAACATAGATTATAATGATATGCTGAATTTGACATTGAAATTTAGCAGAGTTATTTCCCTTGAATTCATAATAGCAAAATTAATATTCTATGTAGTCTCCTTGAATTGATAAAATTCATGTTTTACACTTTTTGTCCTGCATGCATTGGTACTTGACAGATTACTTAATTACTTTATGGCATTACCCACAACTTATACATGTATATACGGTTTCTTCTTTGCTTGAAGCAGAATATGATATTGACAATTTTACTCACATTTTGAATCCATCTCATGAAGTTTTAAGTTAGTAATTGTATTTTGAATTAATACTTATACACAGATTACTAAGTGGTAATCATGTTTCTTGCTAACATTTAAACCTCATTCCTTTTCTCTCAATAAATGACAACTAGTTTATACTCACCTACAATAAAGATTTGAAGATGGAGAAAAGCCTCACAGATTTTTGTCTGATATTGGTATTCAGACTACACTGAAAACAACTGAAAACAGTACAGATGTGTAGAAGTCTTTATTGATTTTTATTTTTTAGGCCTGCAGAACAATGCAGTATTTTCGACCAGGAACCCGTGTAACCAGTAGAGTGAGTAACAGAATAATCTGAAAATAAGGCTTATGTAATCACATGTTGTGTGTATCATTTCTATGTTTGTGCTTATAGTATTTACTGTACAAGAAAACCTATATATATGTAGTAGTTACTGTACAGTAAAACTAGTGTTTATAGTAAAACCTATATATTGTAGATCACTATTCAGATTCAGTACAGCATAACCTGTGTTTGTAATATATATATATACATGTATATAGATTATATATTGTTTAACGTCCCCCTCGAGAATCTTTCACTCATATGGAGACGTCACCATTACCGGATGAAGGGCTGCAAAATTTAGGCCTATGCTCGGAGCTTATGGCCTTTGAGCAGGAAGGGATCATTAATGTGCCACACTTGCTGTGACACAAGGCCTCAGTTTTTGTGGTCTCATCTGAAGGACCGCCCCATTTTTGGCTTCTTATGACAAGCTAGGGATGCTGAGGATCTATTCTAACAACCCAGATCCCCACAGGGTTACACATACACACACACACACATATATATACAGCACAATATAGTATAACATAACTTGTGTTTGTAATGTTTATATATAGTATAGCATAAGCTGTGTTTGTAGTGTATATATATATATATATATATATATATATATATATATATATATATATACAGTATAAGCTGTGTTTGTAGTATATACAATATTCCAGTCTTTTCAGTACTATACAGTATAACCATTGTTTGTAGGTGAAAATGACCAGATGTCTGTATGCCCAGCTGATGCAACAGAAATTTCAGCCAGATAAGAGATGTGGTTATACTCTGCCAAGATCCAACAATGCGAAATTCACCTCTCATGACTTAGGAATGAAACTGGTATGTAGGGTTGTATCATATTAATTAACAATAATGTAGAATTGTATTAACTGACTGGTGTAGAATCTTGTTAACAAACGGTGTAGAATCTAATTAACTAAGAGGTGTAGTATCTTTTTAACTAACAGGTGTGGAAACTTCTAAAGTAACAGGTGTAAAATCTTATTAACTACTTATTAACCAACAGGTATAGAATCTTATTAACTAAAAGGAGTAGAGTCTTTTTAACTATATTAACAAACGTGTGTAGAATCTTATTAACTTACAGGTATCGAGTCTTATTAAATGATAGGTGTCGAATCTAGTTAACTAACAGGTGTAGTGTCTTGTTGACTAACAGATGTAGAATCATGTTAACTAACAGGTGTAGAATTTTGTTAACTAACAGGTGTACATTCTTGTTAACTAACATGTGTAGAATCTTGTTAACTAACAAGTGTAGAGTCAAGGTACATTTTTACTTGTCACAACCAGGAACTATCAAAATATGCTAACTCTTTAGATAGACATGGTGATATATGAAGAGATTTTTTTTGTAGCAATGAGATAGAATGCAAGTAAATTCTGCATAAAATGTCACAAAAAAATTATCTTATTGAGAAATGTCATGCATGTCCTTAATTTGTGACATTGGAGTTTTTGCATTTGAAGTCATGTGATTACTCTGTGGAAAAAAGCAGTCCTGGTTGAACAGAATAAACAGGATATCCTTTACTGGTATAGATGTGTTTCTTTTAAAGGCTCATGGTTTTGAGATTTTATGTTCCAAATGTGACGAAACTGCTGAAAGAAGACAGAATGGTCCCTCAATAAGACCAAATGATGTCCGATGGAAACGATACCTTCAATCCTTGAAAGATAATGGATTTTTCAGGGTATAGTAATATTAAATTTGCATTTTAAAAGCCTCTCTTTTTTTGAAGAGTCATTAAATCAATTTGAAATGTTGTTTTAGGGGGAAATAGAAGGATCAAAGAAATACAATGAACTTCTCTCCAATGCAAGAGAGTTTTACCAGCGGCAAACATTTAGTGTTAAAAGGTACAGTATTCAACACAGGCAGTAAACCAAAATACTTCCATATAAAAATATTTATTTAACTGATGTAATTTCTCATTCCCAGGAAGCGGACTGCGGGTGACGAAGTGCTAGATTTGCTTGATAAAGTGACCTTTGACATTGAAGCCATGAGGAGAAGAGAAGCCGAGTTGCCACCACCTGACGGTAGGTATAAACAGACATTACTATACCATCACCTGAAGGCAAATTTGTGTGTGGAAGTGACATCGAGAGATGTGAAAAAGAAAAACATTATATTGGTATGTTCATACCTAAACTTAATAATCCAATTTACTATGACATCATTATGAACAGCATGTTTCAACATTCAGGGCATTATGACATCGAGATTTATTTAACTTTAACATTCCACTTTTTATGTAGTAACATTGTTATCTTAGCTTCTGAAGATTGAAAATGAAAGTGCTAAAGCTTTGTCTTTGTGTTTATTTTTATGCCTATACTGTTTTACCAATCATTGTGAAAAATAGTAATTATTATTTTATATAAAAAAAAATAGTTCATACACATGTAGAAGACATCAATGTTATTTCATGTTATTTTGGTAGATGATAGTTGGTTGGATATTTCACCAGAGGAACTGGATGCTTTGTTAGTGAAGAGATCGGGTGTTTCCAATGGTAACCCCACCTCCCCGGACCTTGGCGAGGTGGCCAATAGTGTCAAGTCCTTCGTCGATAAAATCTCCAGTGTCGATGGGGTGGAGTTCCCAGGGTAAGTGGAGTTTTGCAGTCCGCTGCTTACTGTTTGGTGTAATGTGGTTTTTAGGTTTCTTGGAGTAAAATGTGTTTTTGTGTCATCCACTTTAGAGAAGGCGACGAGGAAGGGATTCAGTTTGACAGCACAGGATTTATTTCAGCCATGACAAAAATGTTTGGTGAGTCTTCATGTTAAAGAGTATCTGAATGTCTTCAGATTTCAAACAATCCTATGATTATAAATTTGGTTAAATAGCTGTGATGGGATCTTATAGCAAACTTTGGTCTTGCATAAGATAGTTTTGTGAAACTGACCCCCAGAAAGGATATATAATTCAGAAGAAGAAAAAATGTAAATATTCTTGAATCATTGAACTTCTGTTTATTAGTATTATAATGATATATGTACTATATTAGTATTGTATGATATACATATTGTATCAGTATTGTGTGATATACATATTGTATCAGTATTGTATGATTGAGATACATATTGTGTGATATACATATTGTATCAGTATTGTGTGATATACATATTGTATCAGTATTGTATGATTGAGATACATATTGTATGATATACATATTGTATCAGTATTGTGTGATATACATATTGTATCAGTATTGTATGATTGAGATACATATTGTATGATATACATATTGTATCAGTATTGTGTGATATACATATTGTATCAGTATTGTATGATTGAGATACATATTGTATGATATACATATTGTATCAGTATTGTATGATATATATATTGTATCAGTATTGTATGATTGAGATACATATTGTATGATATACATATTGTATCAGTATTGTATGGTATATATATTGTATCAGTATTGTATGATTGATATACATATTGTATGGTAGACATATTGTATCAGTATTGTATGATTGATATACATATTGTATGATAGACATATTGTATCAGTATTGTATGATATACATATCGTACTTGTATCAAATGATATACATGTTGTACTAGTATTGTATTATATATAACCTATATTGTAGAATTTGAGGACAACAATGATGGAGAATCCAGTTCTGATATGGATGAGTATGGCTGGGATGATTCAGATATTGATGTAGATGATCAGCCCCCAGTTGTGCAGACTGAGAAGAGAAAACAGAGTGTTAAGTCCTCTGGTAGCCCCTCAGTTCGAGACTACATGCATCTCATGGACCGAGAACTTAGTCAGACCAATGTTGGAAAAAGTTTTGAGAAAACTCCCAAAGTTAGTGAACCAGCACCCTCTGCAAAAGCTTCTCAGGTTTGAATTCTTTAATTTTTACTATCCCCTCGCAATTCATTGTGAGAGGGGATATTATAATGGCTAGTTTGCGTGGGGGTGAGTGTGTGTGTGCAACACTGAGACTGTAGACATGCCAAAGATCTTAATATTTGCCCCACTGATTTCATACTTCACATGTAGCTTTGTTATCAAAGGAAGAACCTTATTAATTTTGGGGATCCAAAGGTCAAGGCCACTACAGGGCTTCATAGAAAAAGCTTGTAGACACAACCTCCAGGCCAACCCAAAAAAAACCAGTTGGTTATAACCAAACTTCATTATATCCATATAATTTTTGTTATTTTCCTGTCATTGGGGAATGAATATCACTTAGCGACTGTGTTACAAGTATGTTCATTACAAGTGTGTTTTGCTGTAGTTGCAGTGAAGATGTGCATATGAAATGGATTTCTACAGGATTTATTTAGTCTTTTGAACTTTTTTTTTAAAAACTTAACAATACTCAGAATGGCTACAAAGTAGTGAATGTCATTGACTGATTCACAGATACAAATGTATGTTAAAATTTTATAAATTTTTGTGAAAATGTATACAAATTTTACAACTACACATTTCTTTCCTCTTTTTTGTCTGTTGTTTTTTTTTGCAAAAAGTTTTATCAAATGTTACGAGTAATGGACTTGCAAGTGTATCTTTAAACTGACTTTAAAAATATTGATTCATATTTATATGACAAAGACAGAGCTCATATTTTGTAATGTTGGCAGTACTTTTGTAATTATGCATGTATATCTAAGTGAATTTTTACACATATTTTGGTAAGTTCTGCTATTAAAGGTCAATGTTTTTATGAACAGAATGATTCAAAAAGCAAGAAGAAGAAATCCATAGCAGAGGAAGATGATGACTTTGAACCTGTCAACATTGACATTAACATTGTTAAAAACATGTTGGAATCCATGGATGCCCAGGCAGGCTTAGCAGGACCCGCCTCCAACATCCTCAATACCATGGGTATCCGAATCCCCAAGGAGGCAAAGGAGCCCCCGAGGCGCCCACCTCAACCTCGACGAAGGTCCTCTGGTACAGAAGACGGCAATAGACCACCAGCCCCTCCCAAACCAACCAACCTCCCAGTATCCCCAGTCAAACAAAGACCCCAACGACCACCCCCTCCCAAAAAAACCATACATAGACAGCAGTCCAAGGAAACTAATGTATAGGGGTTTGGACATTGTTATGACAAATGTCTTTCTCTAGTTTGGAAGAAGGAAAGAGTCATACATAAATCTCACTTTTGAGAGTTAATGCAATTTTAAAGGGAACAACATTTTGACATATATTACAGAAAAAATGTTTTGGAAAAATGTTCTTGTCCAGTAGTGGATTAACATGTATATAGTATGGATTTTCTATAATCTCTTTGCACTGACATTGGACAGAATTTAGTAGTTTGAATAATATAGTCAATTACCTCTTTGTTGGTACTAGAAAATTTCTATTTTTACATGAAAGAAATGTTGTTGAAACTTATTGGTTACCATTACACTAAAGGTTTTATATGAAGACTGTAGACAGCCATATTTTCACGGATATTAAACAGCATTAATAGTAACATAAATGTAGCTTTAACTTAATATGGAAATGAAACTGTTATTTAATGAAGTTTGTTTGGAAAATGTTAAATTCAAAGCTGTATACAGTTGAACTGTGTTTTAAGAAGCAAGAAAAAAGGCAATCAGAATATAATGTTAATGAAAATAAGTATAGGGTATTTTCACACTTGCCCAGTTATATGAATTTGCAAGTGTTGAGATTCAGAGTACTATGCAGTCCATGGAGATAAGATCATTGTAGTATAGCTTTTTTTTTTTTTAAGACACCCCTGTGATGGAGTTTTGTAATGAGTCTCTTGCTTTTTACTTTGGTAGACAACCCCTGTAGAAACGTTCCCCTTGTAAAGTCTTTCAGCTACTGTTCATAGTTTTTAATTTGGTAGACAACCCCGGCAAAAATGTTCCCCTGTAAAGTTGGGAGCAAGTTGAATTGTGTTAGCTACTTGAAAGTCCCCTTGGAATGGGTCAAATCAGACAAGTGGAACTTGTTACTGCATTCATGTTTTGAAGTGCCCAGTCACTATAAAATTGTTTGCCATATAGATAGGATTATTTGATTATCAAATAGCAATACCATTTATATCAAGACAATAATTTATGTAATTTCCACATAATTTGAAATAACCGGTTGCAATAATGCAATATAATGAGATTTTTTAAAATATAAATATTGTGCATCTATTTTATTAATAAATATGATTGCTAACTGGTGCAAGTTAACATAATTGAATTAATTTCTAAGTATGGGTAAGAATATCTATCACAAACCAGTACTTTAGGGAGGATTCATGCACCAGGAAACCATTTCAAGCAATTTTCTCTCAATCTATGCAAAACTGGAATTTCAAATTAATGAAATCCCTTCAAGTCTTGCATCCAAGCACATGACCAAATATTTTGTTTTGGTCTATAATTCTCATGATCTAAGCTACCACATTCCATTAGCCCCCACCTTTTAACATACAGGATATAGAGCCATCTTCAAATATTTGTATTTTGTATAGCCAGCATAATTTCCTTTGTGAATTTGGATGCAATTACAATTTTTTCTCGGATGTTTTTAGACAGTTTTTATTAGGTGTATCATTTTAAAACTATACTCATTAATATTGTATTATATATATATAACACATTACTCATTACATCACTTGCTAAAGCAACTTTTGTTTTGGTTAAGGATGCTCAATACAAGCAAAATTCCACATGACTAGACTGGTATACATATCAAGCATCATTCTCTGATGTGTCAGAAAATGATGAACATTTTTCAATGTTAGGAATCTGGTATTTTCTCTACCCCTCTTGTTGTTATATCAAAGCAGTTGGGCATGAACTTTTATTTAAGGAGACATGAATGTCATAATAGATCAGACTTCTATGTTCATTACAGCTATGTTTTGTTTGTATATTGTTTTAAATCACATTCAAATGTTTCCCCCTCCTGTAGAGACATCACCAGCTTTAGATGAAGTGCTATGGAATTAGACCTATGCATGGCACATACAACGCCAGTCGCGACATGGGATCTCCACTTTTAATGTTAATCCCCTGCGAGTTTCTCTTCAAATGGCCAGTCACTTGGTAAGGTAGAAGTCACTATCTATGTTGAATGTCTTGGGTTTTACATGATGCTGGGATGAAATATCGAACCCTGTCCTCCTAGTTATGAAGCAGCTTCCGCAACAACTAGACTATTGCAGCAGCTGTATAACTACAGTGTGATCTGACACCATCTTCAAATGCTCCTACTAATAATTACTAAATGTGTACTTATTTTATCATATTTAAAATTAGAATACTCCAGTCTAAAGCTGTAATTTTTAATAATTATAAATCTTTGTTCTTCAGTAAATAGAGAATTATATTTAAGTACAAACCAAAAATTAGCAATGTAAGCAGAGAATTTCACTTTTTAGCACAAATCATAAATTTAACACAATCTTGTTCTGTGATAATGTATAGAGAATTTCATATTTAGACATAAACCATCATTTTATTCTATGACAAGAATGGAGAATGTTAAATTTTTCCAAAAACCATAAATTAGTACTCTTTGCTTCAGCACCATGCAAGGCAGGAAATTATAAACCTTACTAAATAAGTATGTGTACTGGTACGTGAATATATTCTTCTAAATTACAATTTGTGTGGTTGCCTTCTTTTTGCTATTTTCGTGGTGGTGACCAACTCACAAATTGAAATCCTTTACAAACAGGAGAAAAACCACAAAGGGCAATAACTCTTACACTACTAAATGAAAACAGGTGCTCCTCTTTGTAATGTTTGTTTGTTTGATTTTTTTTCTGCCACACTCAACAATTTTTCAGTTATCTGGTGGCATCCAGTTTTTATTGGTGGAGGAGAGAAGCCAGATACAATTTACCCGGGAAGAGACCACCGACCTTCCGAAAGTAAACTGGCAACTTTCTCACATATATCGGCACGAGCGGGATTCGAACCCGCGTTGACTAGAGGTGAGAGGCCTTGTGATTTTGAGCGCAATGCTCTAACCACTCGGCCACAGAGGCCCCCCTCTTTGTAATGAGCTTCCTGAATGATGTTGTAATACAGTGTCCCAAACCATGACAAATTATATGAAGTCATTTTTTTGTGCAGTCCACAATGCTGACCATCACTGAAAAGAAGTTGAATGCATTCAATAAAACCTTGTCTTTGCTCTCTTTGATGATACACTTCACTTGTGTGATTGCAAGTTTATATCCTTATAATAATAAACATATAGTTGAAAGTTATATAATTTATATATTACTGCAACAGATCTCACCGAGAAAATGCTTATTTCTTTATATGAAGATGTTTGTGTATGAATTATAATTTTATATTATGTTTCTACATTACCGAGAATAAATAACACATTTGTGCATAGGCATGCACCCTGTATCTAGTCAGATAAGTCCATTATAAATCTACGTGCTTCATTGTTGAAATGTGTTCCGTGTTGTTGAGTTCTACAGACTGTTCTTAGTATGAAGTATTTTAGCTAACATTCCATTTATATGTTCTTTAGTATATCAACATGTTGCATAGCTTCTAGAGGACACAGACTGTGTGTATGTTGTATAACAGGAAGCAAATCAACAGATGTAAATTTAGACTGTCACCAGAAAAAGGGTAATAAATCAATGTGGTTAGATTTCAGATTGATGTGATAATGTTAAAGAAGATCTGTAACTGTCATTTTAACTGAGTGATCAAAATTAACTTTGTGATACTGAATGCCATGTCCTACATCTGTACATTTTTCCAAGATTCATCCCTTAAACAGAAGCACAATTCATTAGTATGAACAGAAATTAGTTGCATGGTGATGCTTATTTTTCTTCCCCCTATATGTGTAATTATTTTAACCCGGTTGTGTATAGGTTTTGTGTTCAGGCAAGTGATTTGGGTTTCATATTTTTTGTTTTTGTTTGTTTTTTCAAACATGCTTTAAAGTCCAGAAAATATTGAATAATTGATTTGGAAAATAAAATTGCAGTATATTATGCAAATAGATTTGCCTTTTCTAATATTTCAATTTTTTGTTTTTATTCTGATCAAAAGCTCACTACATTGTACACCAAATTTAAACAGTATTAATAAATTTAAAACAAACAAACCATGTGAAATGCTTTTAACTGCATGGTGCATTTACCAGAAGGTTGTGCCAGTGAACAATTTTTCTCAAATGTCTTGTTTACACTTTATATTTTACTTTTTTTTTTTTTTTAACAATGTATATGTACACAGAGACAAGCAGCAATAAATGAGGACACGCTTGTAATCAGTTTTCTTATTTATCTAATTTCAATTTGACAAAACTGTTGGATTCAGTAGAAATGATGCTGATTTAGCCATAGGTGTTGGAGGAGAGGAACACCCCCTTCACAATAAAACGGAATTCTTTGATCAGTCCATTGTGTTCTTTTTAGCTCACCTGAGCTGACAGCTCAAGCTAGCTTTTCTGATCACCTGTTGTATGCCGTCTGTCTGTAAACTTTTTACATTTTCGACTTCTTCTCCAGAACCACTGGGCCAATTCAAACAAATTTGGCAGAAAGGATCCTTTGGTAAAGGGGACTCAATCAAGTTTGTTCAAATGAAGAGTAATGTCCTTTTCATGGAGAGCTAATAGCAAAAATATACTGACAAATTTTAATTATCTCCAGAACCACTGGGCTAATTATGTTCCCTGAACAAAGTTTGAGAACATACTGGCTTTACTCTGTTTCTTCTTATTATTGTTTCTTTCTTCTTGGGACTTTTTTGTCCACGAGTGTTCTCAGAAACTACTCATGGGATCAATATGAACCCAATATAGGATGATAGTATACCATATGGAGATGTGCAGAACGAATGTCATTTTGTCTGAAAATGCCTGCATGTGCATTGGATGTTTTGTTTACAAATTTTTTAATCGCCTTAACTTTTTTGTTTTTCAATATCGATTGATAATTATAGCTTGGGTATATCTTGATCCCCTTTATCGATTTCTATGGTCAAAATTACAATTCTGTATGTGCATGCGTGCTTCGTTTTGATTGGATAATACAAAAATGTATATATCTCTCCTTTTATTAATGGTAATGATTGATTGTTTATTGTTTTCCGCCACACTCAACAATTTTTCAGTTATCTGGTGGCGTCCAGTTTTTATTGGTGGAGGAGAGAACCCAGATACAATGTACCCGGGAAGAGACCACCGACCTTCTGAAAGTAAACTGGCAAACTTAATGGTAATGAGACAATATTCACAATAAAGGCAGATATCCCAAATATCTCTAGAGTGGTGATATAAACTTGCAAACGCGCATGTACATGCACGTGCATCGTCTTTGGAAGTTTCAATTCTTTGAATGACCATAACTTTTGTCTTTTTTGTTAAAATCTTTTAAAACTTAGTTTCTGAATATAGGTTGGTATTCTTAATGCAAATATATAACAAAATGACTTTTATGCACATGGACTAAATTGTGATTTGCCGAATTTCAAATCGCTATAACTTTCTTATAAACGATGCAAACGACATCAAATTTATACTGGTGTCTTACTCATGTGCATGTATATGCACGTGCATTGGGTTTCTTTTATTTTGGGGTAGTAAAATGGCCATAAACTTTGAATTGAAAGTTTTATTGAAGTGAAATCTTAGTTGTGGGTTTATGATTGAAATGCCTATTGAATGGCGTGAACAAATATTTCATCGTTGAATTCGCATGTGCGTACAATATCATTTTTGACGTCTAAATTCAAGTATTGGTCCATAACATTTTTTGATTTGAATGAATGGTTTTGAAATTGATGTTGCAGATATGTGTTGGGACTCAATACTCAATGGTAGTGTCAAAATCACTTTCCCGTTTGTGCACCAATATCTGAATTGGTCAATATTCAAATCGCCATAACTTTCTTATAAATGATGTAAATGACAATGAAATTTATATTGTAAGTATAACTATCAAGTGCCTATCGAACGACATCAACATCAATGTCTTACTCACGTGCACATATATGTACATGCATTGGTTTTCTTTCTTTTTTGGGTACTAAAATGGCCATAACCTTCAAATTAAAAGTTATATTGAAGTGAAATCGTAGTTGTGGGTTTACGATTCAAATGCCTATTGAATGATTTGAACAAAAATTATTCGTCAAATTTGCGCGTACATTGTCATTTTTGATGTCCAAATTCAAATATAGTTTGTAACATTGTTGGATTTCTTTGAATTGTAATGTTGCAGATATATTTTGAGACTCTCATTGGTGTTGCCAAAATCACTTACCCACATGTACGTCCACTCCAATTTGATTAGCTCATATTTTAAATACATGTATGTCACTCATAACTATGGTATATTCAACGATATTGAGACGATATGTACACACTACTAAAACCTAAATTGTAAGATCATTGGATGTGCAGATATACAGTCGAATGTGCGTGTATGCACGTGCATTGTTTCAGGTGTTTTTAATTTCTACTTGCTGTTAGTTTCTCATTTGTCATTGAAATGTTTTGAAATTGATGTTGTAGTTGTATATTTAGACTTATTGACACGTTTAAGTTACCAATCAACACGTGCATGCATCTGCACTGAATTTTGATTGGTAAGTTATTAAATATTGATAACTAATTTGTATAACTATGAAATGGAGTGAACGTTATAAAATAGTTATATATTTAGGTGTTATACGGTTTCTTATAGTTGAAATCATTTGTCCTGAAAGAACAAACATCACTTACTACTTGGGAGAACGTTTGGGGAACATCTGTAACGGTCCCCGTTACAATGAGTATTAGTTTTAATCAAACTTGGTACAAATCATTCTTGGGTGAAGGGGATTCAAGTTTGTATAAATGAAGGGCCATGCCCCCTTCAAAGGGGAGATAAATCACAAAAATGCAAAATAGAGTTCGGTTATCTAAAATTCTTCTCAAGAACCACTAGTCCAGTCAAGTTCCTGTTTACATGGAAGCTTCCTGACATAATGCAGATTCAAGTTTGTTAAAATCATGATCCAGGGGGTAGGATGGGGCCACAATATGGGATAAAAGTTTTGAATTCAGAAATTTAGAAAAAAAATCTTCCTTTTCCAGAGCTAATTTCAATCAAACATAGTACAAATCATCCTTGGGTGATGGGAATTCAGTTTGTTCAAATGAAGGGTTGTGTTCCCTTCAGAGGGGAAATTATCACAAGAATACGGTGGGGTCATTTAAAAATCTTTTTTTGCTGATATTTCTTGCACATGAACTAATATTGGTGTGCAGTATGTAAGGTCTTCAATGAATTAAGATGTTTTAAATGCAATTCTTGCAAAATGAAATTTTTTGAAATATTCTTTATTTGAGTTTCAATTTCAAAGCCCTAATAATCCTTACACATTTTGCTTCATTTCTTATATTTTTTACCTGTTTACCAAAGAAACAAACACTAATCCTGTAATTGGTATTTTATTAGATTAAAAATGATTCAAAATTAGACCAGCATCAAAGCAATGATCAAGAGTTTATCCACTGTTTTGATGTTATTTCTTCCCAGAAGCAGGCGTGTTCCGGCCCCCAGGGCATCTTGTTTGCTGTAGGCACTATGAAGGTCTGCCACAGGTGCAGCTCCTACAACCCTGTAAAGGATTTGTAATGTAATCCAGTAAGTTACCAGTTTTTCTTTTTTATGCTCCCCAAATATTTTTCAGGCGGGGGGGGATATGGCATATAGTTGTGTCTTGCTGTCCATCTGTTCAAGCTCAAATCTTTTAAACCTTTCATCAGAAATTGATCACAAATATTTCTTGGGACAGGGTCTTTTGGACCACAGTCATTTTGGAAAGGTCACTCAGAACATATCCATTATATAAAGTTCCTTATTTCAAGTGTTTTTGAACAAGTATTGATCATATATCATAGGCAAATGGCATTCAAACAATGGTAACTCAAGGTCATTTTATAAAGGTCAAGGTCACTCAGAATATATACCTTTTATATATATATATATATATATATATATATATATATATATATAAAACCTTCACTTCAACAATATTTCAACAGTTATTGATCTTCTGGACCAAGGTCATTTTGGAACGGTCAAGTTCACTCAGAACATATACATTATATGAGGAAAAAGTTCCCTATTTCAAAAATTTTTTATATATATATAAACTTCATTACAACATTTCAACAGTTATTGATCATTGTGTGAGTCATATAGTCATTTGAAGAAGTTCATTAATTAGATGCAGTTCAGGGAGCATCTGTAAGTTTTACTGATATTCTTGATCTGAGGAAGCCGGAGAATGCATTGCCCATGCATAAGGGCACGAGATGAACTTGAAAAGTGCGAGTCTCACACACAAAGCACGAGATGAACTTGAAAAGTGCGAGTCTCACACACAAAGCACGAGATGCACTACATGCTTGCCAGTAACATGAAGACAGAAATTGGATTTTTCACAAATTTTAGTGTATTCAAAAATTTTAATCATTCAGGATCCTACCTTCTAATCAATTCACAACCTGCAAATCCGGCCACTTCAGTCAGTAGGATATCTCGATAAACCTGCAACTCTCCAGTACAGCTGGTCATTTCTTCTAGGTACCTAGTGACTATATAAACAAATCATACATTTCAATCTCTCATTGTGTTCATTATTTACAGTTTTAGATTAAAAAAGAATTAAAACTGACCTGTAAGTTTGCATGCTTCTATCATAGACTGTGCAAACTGTCTATGCCTCTCGTTGTCTTCTGGTATCGACATGTGTCCGTAATAGGAAAAAATGTAATTGGCTAGAAGAATCCCAATATCAAATGCTGCAGGCCCCATGTATGCAAATTCCAAGTCAATGATCTAAATTCAAAATCATTATGCCAAAACAAGATGTGGTTGTGAAATACAGATGCCTCCACACAGTAGTAAAGTTATTCTGGTACCAAAGGAAAGGTTTTGTCACAAGGAATATAAATGTATGTGAAATATGAAAGCTATATCAGTGAACTGTGAAATGTTATACCCAAAGTTAATTTTTTTCAAAAGTAGGTCAAACTTCAAGGTGAAGGTCATGAGATAAGAATTCTGGTATTGAAAGAAAGGTATATATATATATGTAAAATATATTAAAAACCCTAGCGATAAACTTTCAAAAGCTAAGTTTAATTTAAAGTTTTTGCAGACAGACAGACAGACCAAAAACTATATGGCCCCTGAATCCCAAATTACTAGGGCATAAAAAACTCCAAAACAATTACATGAAAGTTCTACTGACAAATCCTGAAATGAGTGTGCTTATTAACACTCCAGGATGTACTTTTAAGAGTTGGAGGAAAAGTCTGTCCTGAAAATTATGAAGATGTTAAATCATTATTTTTTTTTACCTTTGTGTCACCACCATCCACCATGACGGAACCTGTGTGAAGATCTCCGTGCAGAAGACATTCTTTCTTATTCAAGAAAATGTGTTTCATATCCTTTGCAGCCTGTAACACTTCAGGATTATCATACAGCTGAGGGAGGCTAGAGCTTATGTCTTCTGACAGTCTGTTAGTTTCGTCAGATTTGTCAAAAGGTTTTGTGAATATGTATTGCTCTGTTAAGGAGACAAGTTCGGTATTTCTGTCAAGATAAAAATGGGCTGTGAATGGTGCTCACATATTTGATTAGTTCTACAAACTTCAAATTATTTACAGGTCAAATGAAGATTAAAATATTAAGATATACTCAAGGATGTAGTGGCTAGAGGGGTCGGGGGAGGGGGGGGGGGGGTAATCCCTCCTTAGTTTTAACACACACACCCTCCAAGATTATTGTCATTTCTTTGAATAAGTGGCAAAAGTTAAAAGTTATATTGCTATGATTTTTGTTGTTACAATATTCATAATCGTCCTTTACAAGTGGCAGATTTAGAGTGGTTTACACCCCCTCCCCTTTGACTGAACATTTATATTTTGCCATTTGAAATCTTCATTCCCCTCTCTTCCCTTTCGAGGGACAGGAAAGGTACACACTAAGGTCACACACACAAACACACAGCCTTTGAAAAGTTTCTGATTCCACCCTGATTTACTGATAATGCTCAAAAACAACTTACCTATTTATATATATATATATATATATTTTTTTTTAATATTATTTCTGTTTAAAATTTTAATCCCTACTGTGGCCTCACCCTGGGTATTGTGTAAACATGTGAATCTACCATGCATGAGAATGCTTGTATACTAATTTTATAAATTGTACCTGAGTGGTTCTTGAGAAAAAAAATATTCAAAGAATTTTCATTTGTAATATTTGTTCAAGTCAACTGAGACAAGTGATATCACTTAAAAGAATAATTGCATGTATAAAACAAACATTTGATATCAACTACAAGTATTCAAGTTTAAACCTCACGGGAATCTCTTCTTGAATTCAGTAAACTGCTCCTCGCCAATTTTGGCCACATGTGTCTGATTGTGAACTTGACCGATGTCCCTGGCTATCTTTTCTACTGCCTCCGTACAGCATTCACCTCGTATAAGCTGCTTACGGAAGTCCTTGTACAAGACCAGATCTTCCATACATACTGAAACAATGTAAACCTAAAAATCTTAATTGCAATTATGAATCTTTAATTTCACTGGAATATAAAATAATTATCTCACTTAGGATCTTTTGAAGACTTGAACAAATAGTACTTGTATACTGTATACAAGGTCATTTTTGCCTTTCTATGCTTGCTGATGGTTTAGCCCCATTTTAAATTCACCCAGTCAAGATAAGAGAGAAAACAATATTGCCCAGTCTTAAATTCGTCTACTGATGAGGGCAAAAATAAAATGGGCAAATATTTCCCTGTATACAGTATGATGATTAACAATATTGTTTCTATAGTGTTTTTTGTTTATGTATCATGTATATTTCTATGATATACTGATACACAAAAAATTAACTGATGGGAAAAAAATGAAAAGTTCAATTAAACACAAATTTTATGCAAAAATTAGATAAAACTTTTCACAAAATGTCAGTTCCTTCATACTTGTTCTAGATTCCACATCATAGAAGATGGGGCACGGAACACTGTTTGGTGCAAGCTGTGAGAACACACAGAGAGCTTCATATTCTGTCTGTCCTCTGGATTCACCCAGCGGATACTCTGGACCTAAACACTGAAATTATAATTTGTCTGTATGACAATGTATAGCAGAAAATGTCAGGGTTTGAGAGATAGACCATCAACTAGGTTGTCCAGAATACTGTATAACTGATATTTTTTGCAGATGGAAAGTTTTGCCATCCAATCCCTTAAAGGTAGTAATTATATTATATTCTGCATTTCTAATTTCTGTGGTTGCATTACACCTATCTTTACCTATATGTATCAATATATAGTTTTTGCAATTTTCATTTTTGCAGATTTTTCCTATCCACAAAATTCTGCAAAAAATGGAGAACTGCAAAAAATACTGACAGAACTACCAGAGAAAAAGACGATTATGGAGAACCACTGGAATACAGAATGTCTACCAAGTACTGCTAAAGGAGAGAACATTACTAACAAAGAACCACTGAAGGAGAGGACGTTTACTGAGAAACAACCATTTTATGATGTTACTTACAGGCAACCACTAGAGGAGAGGAAATTTACTGACAGAGTTCTGTTGGAGTAGAGAACAGTTACTGAAAGAGCACTATTGGAGCAGAGAACAGTTATTGGAGGAGAGGTTACTGACAGAGAACTATTGGAAGAGAGAACAGTTACTGACAGCGAACTCTTGGAGTAGAGGACAGTCACTGACAGAGAACTCTTGGAGTAGAGGACAGTTACTGACAGAGAACTCTTGGAGGAGAGGACAGTCACTGACAGAGAACTCTTGGAGTAGAGGACAGTCACTGACAGAGAACTCTTGGAGTAGAGGACAGTTACTGACAGAGAACTCTTGGAGTAGAGGACAGTTACTGACAGAGAACTCTTGGAGTAGAGGACAGTCACTGACAGAGAACTCTTGGAGTAGAGGACAGTCACTGACAGAGAACTCTTGGAGTAGAGGACAGTTACTGACAGAGAACTCTTGGAGTAGAGGACAGTCACTGACAGCGAACTCTTGGAGGAGAGGACAGTCACTGACAGAGAACTCTTGGAGTAGAGGACAGTTACTGACAGAGAACTCTTGGAGTAGAGGACAGTTACTGACAGAGAACTCTTGGAGTAGAGGACAGTTACTGACAGAGAACTCTTGGAGTAGAGGACAGTCACTGACAGAGCACTCTTGGAGTAGAGGACAGTTACTGACAGAGAACTCTTGGAGGAGAGGACAGTCACTGACAGAGAACTCTTGGAGTAGAGGACAGTCACTGACAGAGAACTCTTGGAGTAGAGGACAGTTACTGACAGAGAACTCTTGGAGTAGAGGACAGTCACTGACAGAGAACTATTGGAGTAGAGGACAGTCACTGACAGAGAACTCTTGGAGTAGAGGACAGTTACTGACAGAGAACTCTTGGAGTAGAGGACAGTTACTGACAGAGAACTCTTGGAGTAGAGGACAGTTACTGACAGAGAACTCTTGGAGTAGAGGACAGTTACTGACAGAGAACTCTTGGAGGAGAGGACAGTTACTGACAGAGAACTCTTGGAGTAGAGGACAGTCACTGACAGAGAACTCTTGGAGTAGAGGACAGTTACTGACAGAGAACTCTTGGAGGCGAAAGCAGTTACTGACAAAGAACTATCAGAGGAGAGAACATTTACTGACAGTGAACTTTTGGAGGATAGACCTTAAAGCTGACATCCATTGGAGGAGAGAGGACAGCACAGCAATATTAAGGCTACCTGAACTATGTAAAGTTAGTAAAAATGACACTTCACAAATCTTTTATTATATCACCATGTAAAGTTAGTAAAAATGACACTTCACAAATCTTTTATTATATCACCATGTAAAGTTAGTAAAAATGACACTTCACAAATCTTTTATTATATCACCATGTAAAGTTAGTAAAAATGACACTTCACAAATCTGCTATTTTATCACCAAAACACATTTTCCTTTATTGATGTTCATTAGTTAGATGAAATTAGATTTATATAATATACAAGAAAGGACCACTCTTTTTTACTGTCACATGATCATAACAGTCACATGAACCAATATATATACATTCTTTAAGGTCCTGCAATAAATTGCTTCTGCACAAGTGAAAGACCCCATAGCAATAAAATACATGAATACTTTTATATAGGGATGTGCCTGTCATTTATATGACACATACCTTTATATGGGGGTGTTTGTTTGTATGACACATATCTCTATATAGTGAGGTGCCTGTTTGAGTGTGGCTGGTACCTTTATAGGGGAGGGGGGGTTGATGGGTGTCCGAGTTTGTATGACACATACCTTTATATATGGAGGTGCTCGTTTGAGTATGATGCTTTGGCCAGACATTTTAGCTCTAAGTATGTCATTCAAATTTCCATCTCCTACTGATGTCAATTCAAATCCATCTGTGCCACTGAAAAACTGCAAGCATATCAATGAGAGAGAGAGTACAGTGAATCAAGGAATGTTGTTAAATTTTTACCATTTACTGTACTGCCATTCTATATGAACATCCACGAAGATTTGTGAATTATTGATATCAGACTCTTGATATTATCTTTTTATTATCAAGAATATCAATAACAGGACTTTAAATTGATTCATTTGTTTATATCATTGTTATGGTAACCAAGATGGACTTGACTAAAGAACTTCGTTTTTGAACTACAGTACAATTTAAGTACCATACCCCCACCACTCCCCATCCTCACTTTCAAAAAAAAAAGTTGGGCAGTCCACCAGTCTGTGATAATAAGACACTTTGAATTACACAATAATACAAAGAAAGCCAGAACTGGAAACCAAGACCTTGAGGTTGAAATTGCGGAAGATTTTCGCTAGTGGATGCCATTTAATAGGTTCAGGACACTGGAAGAAATGAACAAATCACCAACATATTATGACAATGCACAAGTAAAGTTATTACCAAATAAATATACCTGTGCATTCTCATAATGTGTTGGTGATCTGTTTATTTGAAACAAAAAAATTGAAATGGTTTTTTTTAATATATAGTTTTAATTCATCCACACACACACACACACGTATAAAAAAAAAAAAATTAAAAAAAATAAAAAATCTCATCAACATTATCTCATCATCTTTATTTTAATATGCCCTGAAACTGATGTTTTATACTTATTTAGCATATATATTATACTTATTTAGTATATGTATTGTATCTTATGTTTATATCATTTTATTTCAATGTTTTATTTAATTGTTTTATGTACTGTAAAGCACCTTTGAGCATACAAATGTATGAAAAGGGTGCTATATAAATATGGTATTATTATTATTATTTCTTCTAGTTACAATAACAGAGAGTACATGGGGCACACATCATTGTGACATGGGACCTCCGTTTTAAAGGTCATATCCGAAAGACTCGTGATTCTCACTTCTAATGCTGAGCGTTTGGCGAAGGAGCAATCACTACCTATTTTTCGTCTTAGGTTTGACGCAGCCATGGCACGAGCGGGACTCAAACTCACGACCTCCCAGTTACAAAGCGAATGCTCTAACCACTGAGCTACCATGACCAGTGGGGCACAGATCATCTCTACCTCAAATCATCTCTAACACAGATCATCTCTAGTAATTTTGAGGTGAAAAGTCAAATTATCAGGATTATATTGATAAAAGAAAACAGATCTCACAAAATAAAAATGACCTACAGTACATAAATTTGTCAATAAATAATTTTCACATTGATAATCAGTAACAATTAGTAATTTAGGTAACAGTTTATTAAGGTTGCTTAACACATCAACATCTTCACAACTCATCTACCATGAAAAAAAATTATCCAACACAATTGTGTGTGCATGATCATGTAAATGTTGAAAAGAAGACAATTTGCATGAAACAATTTGCTGAAATGATAGAAAATAGACTTTTCCTTGAAAGCGCTGGCACCTGAAGTATGGATACTACTAACAACCCCCAACCCCCAATTTCTGAGGCCCATGGGAGACACATAATTCACCTGAGTCACTTCGGCCCATATTTAAAGATTTTTCCCAATATACATGTATTTACATATAAAACTTTGATCCTCTTTTGTGGCCCCACCCTACCCCCAAGGGCCATGATTTTATCAAACTTCAATCTGCACTATTTCAGAAAGCAGCCATATAAATTTGAACTTTTCTGGGTCAGTGGTTCTGGAGATGAAGAATTTAAAAAAAAAAACATTTCCTATGTTTTTGCTTGTAAAATTTTGATCTGCTATTGTGGCCCCACCTTACCCCCGTGATTTTAACAGCCTTGAATCTGCACTATGTTAGGAAGCTGTCATGTAAATTCAAACTTTTCTGGCCAAGTGGTTCTTGAGTCAAAGATTTTTAAATTACTTCACCCTATTTTTGTAATTATCTCCCCTTTGAAGGGAAAATGGGTCTTCATTTCATAAACTTGAATCCCCTTCACCTAAGGATGATTTGTACTAAGTTTGATTGAAATTATTCCAGTGGTTCTGGAGGAAAATGATTTTTAAAATTTGTCAGTGTATTTTTGCTATTTCACTATTATTTCCCATTGGAAAAGGACATTGCCCTTCATTTGAACAAATTTGAATCCCCTTCACCCAAGGATGCTTTTTTGCCAAGTTTGGGTGAAATTGGCGCTGTGGCTCTGGAGAAGATTAAAAAAAAAAGGGGGGGGGGTAGTAGTATCCATACTTCAGGTGCCTGTGATTTGTATTTGCAGATTTTCGGTTTTTCAGACTTGCATTTCTAAGGGCTCAAATTTAGATCATCACCGCATACTGCAAACTACAAAGAGTGTGGAAAATTTGAGTGTGGAAGTACAAAGCACTACCCAAGGATAGGGTATCCATCGTTATATTAGAATTACCCAATAAGATATTTCTAAAACTGTTAATACATTTTTCTGGAATATTTGGAAATAAAATTATTCAACATTCGTAACAACTGTATATAGTAACTTACGGTATATACATGCTAGTATTTTCAATATTTTTAACAAAAATAACACATTCAGTGTTCCATACTTTTATCAAAATGACAGTTTCTTGCTTACCTTCAGCTGTTCAAGCTGCGAATATTTGTCCAACAGTGCTCTAATTTCCACATAATCTGCATCCTTATCCCCATCCTTAGATGCCATCATTTACCTGTACCCCAAAAAAAAAAAAATGAACGTTGGTTGAAAAAAAGAAAAAGGAATCCCACACAGCCAGCTAGAGTATGTTCATAATCAGATCAAGTACAGTATATCTAGGGCAGTATGACCTCGCCTGACATGTGGAGCAACCGCTATTATCTTCAAAATAATTTGATTCTAAAATTGTACACAAAGGAAGAGCGGCGGGGTCGGGACCCAAATGTGTCCCACCACCACCGCCAAATGAGTGATACAAGCTCGTGAATGAATGTGGATTAAATAGAATTCGCTCGTTACTTCTATACAATTATCACACACGTACACCATTAAAAGGACAAAGTGTAAAATGGCGTTCAGAAGGAATGAAGAAAGATGTGTAAACTGCACGTCACACAGTCCCTGAAACGTTCTGCTTCATCATTTTCCCGTTCACTCACCGTTTACAGTTTTGTGTTCACATATCATTCACCGTGGGTTCACGATACAATCAATTTTGCATGCTTAACACAATTTAAATATAGAAATAGTCAAAATAAACAAAACAAACCAAATAAGAATGCAGACGTGAAGCGTTGCTGGTCATACCCACATGCATTTAAAAAAAAATAAAAAATGGAATTCTCATTTTTACATTGTGCTTTCATTTCTGTCGGCTGTTAAAATATTCGTCGGTTTTTATTCCCAAGGTGCTAGCGTATATTTTGTGAAATGATGAGGACCAGAACAAAATGCATACCAGACGAAGATCCAGAAATTTTCATGGGGGCGGGGTCGAACCTTTTCACAAAATCGAACCCCGTGATATAATGTTCAACCCTTTATTTTCCAACTCTCGAAGGAAACGCTCTGTAAAAAAAACTGCACCACGCGGACGACCTTTTTGTCGTGCATTAATGTTTTCTGGTAGGAATTAAGTGTTATTTAGCTAAAGAGACTTGACTGAAATAATCTTCGTTTTCCTTGCCTGATAAATGATTGTACAATTTCCTTTTGGTCAATTTCTAATGAATGGTGAAGATGCATTACTGCAAGCCCAGTCAACCTGCCCTCTTGCATAGTACTGCGCATGTAAATCTTGATGCGTCTTAATCCAGAAAAGGATCTTTCGGCCTTACATGTTGTGATAGGTAAAACACATCCAATGTGAAGAAGAATTTTCACGTTCGGGAAAACGTCCCCATCTTTTAAGTTGAAAAGATTGAGCAGACTGCAAAACTTGTCTGTCTGTCCCAAGACCAGTCTTCACTGATACTTTTGTCAAGGTTTTGATTGAGAATGTTCTGCAGACATTTGATGACCTTTAAATAGTGTAGAACACATCAAACCAGATATGACGCTCAACCCACCTAGTCTTACAGAGTTCAACTAGTTTCTTTCTGGAAAAATCTACAGACCCATCATTTTCTATAATAGTCTCAAGAAACCCTTGTCGTTTAGGGGAACTGTCAAAGAAAATAAACACTGAATTAAGGCCACCTATTATATTCCTCACAAGAGGTAATTTGCAGGCTGAAGATTCAATACATGATTCCGACAGTGTGTGTACAAAGCTAATTGGTTTAGAGACTTGATTCGTCCCTGCCACCCCTGTTTTCCCGATGCCATTGCTGCTGCATCATCGTATGCTTGCCCTCGTATATTCTCAATCGGAATTGCAAGCAAGCGGGGGATTTCAATAAGCTTATCAGTATTATTATTCCCCAGTAGTTCTGCCTATATTTGCAAAGTCAAGAAATTCCTCCTTAGTGATGACAGGGTGTTCTCTAGTATCTAGAAATTTGAGACACAAGACTAAAACTTCTTTATTAGCGTACTTGTCAGTTACATCATCGGCTATGATGGAATAAAACCTCCTCCCTTGTAAACCCTTCAAATTTTTACCTTTGATGTGTTTGTTTGTTTTACGTCCCATCGAGAATTTTTCACTCATATTGAGATGTCACCAGCTGTAGGTGAAGTACCGCAAATTTAGACCTATGCTTAGCGCTCAGGGCTGTAGCAGTGAGGGTTCTTTAACTTGCCAACGCCTACCGCGACATGGGACCTCCGTTTTCAAGGTCATATCCGAAAGACCCGTGGTTCTCACTTCTAAATGCCGAGCGTTTGGCGAAGGAGCAATCACTACCTATTTTTTGTCTTAGATTTGACGCGGCCATGGCACGCGCAGGACTCGAACTCATGACCTCCCAGTTACGAAGCGAATGCTCTAACCACTGAGCTACCGCGACCGGTACCTTTGATGTGATTTCCAATGAGTTAGATAACCTCATTTTGAATGGTTTTGCTGGTATATAAGGCATTCTCTTTTGCTTTTTGTAGATGAGACCTGAGCTGCTCATCATGCTTTGCCAACAGTTGTAATATTGCCAGGAAATTGCCTTATTTGGGGAATCATTTGTGGTATCATCCCTGTGTCCTTGGAGAGGAACATTTTGTTTCCCACAAAGAATGATCGCATCTATTATTTTCTCAAGCAACTTTATGTTGTGCTGATACTGTGCCTGACTTTGCTGATTGAGTTTATAGGAAGAGACGAAGATGGCACTTCGGGTGTCATCTTGATTGTGTGATAAACAGATTTGGCACTTTTGTGGTGTTTGAATTTTGATGCTTTAAAAGGGCAAATGTGTTCCCAAGGACTTTCTTATATGCAGTAAAAGGTTGCGTAACAAATGTATTTTGATGTTGGACATCTGGCTGAAGGAACATGACACAAAACTTACACAGACCGCCATTTAACAGTTTGCTGAAGGTCAACCATGAAAACTGATTCATCAAAGAAGATTGAAATGATAAAGTCTTTTTGAGTTCCCCCGTATTCGTTGTTTGAGCACGACCTGTTTTTAACTTGGCGACATCGTCTGGCAAGGGTTGATTCTGAATATAACTTATCTTTTCAGCTGGGGACATTGTGTTCAACTTTATTGCACCTGTTACAATTTTACCAAGACCAGAAAAACCCGAATCGTCAGAAGATGTGTTATCTTTATCATGTTCTGTTGTCTTAATAAATTCATTGTCATCAGATTTAATATCCGTCTTTTCATTTTGTGAGTCCATGGTGATTTCCAGGGTATCATCTGAATCAATACAAAGTTTTGACTTTTTATGGGCAAATATGATTAAATATTGTTTAACGTCCCGCTCGAAAATCTTTCACTCATGTGGAGACGTCACCATTGCCGGTGAATAGAAGGGCTGCAAATTTAGGCCTATGCTCGGCGCTTATGGCCTTTGAGCAGGGAGGGATATTTTACGTGCCACACCTGCTGTAAAATAACACATTATCACAATACATCCATTACGAAATGTTTGAAGGCTCTGTTGACCTCTCATTTTCAAATTTAACCCCCTCCCCCTATATATTCTGATTCTGATTTAATAAATATACTTTAAGTATCTATACCTTATCCGTTGTTGCTTCACATTGATTCTCAGCCACAGCAAGAATTGCAGCAGACCCCCCCCCCCCCCCCTTACATTACCTTTGTGGAAGTTCTGATTTTATTTTTTGCACAAAATTCTTCCAACACATGTCAACAAACGTTCTAAGGAGAACATGAGTAGATTTAGAATCCGAGCTATATCGTATAGCTGCAGGTGCTTGGGTTTTAAACACAGGCACTTGTTTCTGTAAATAATGTGGTTGCTGGAATCGGATGATGACTACGTTGGTCACATGCTTTCAAAATGTTAGTACATTGCGTCTGATTGAATTTTCTCTGCTGTCAAGTGTAGAGGGCCACGGGCCACATCACTCACCTGAGTCACCTTGGTCCTGCTGTTGTTCAGCTGATGAGACCTTTAAAAGATTTTTTTCAATCTTCATTATTATGATCTTTTTTTTTTTACCCCATACTGTGCCCAAAGGGTAACCTAACCGAACTTGAATTCACACAACATATGAGGATATCTCCATACCAACATGACTAAGATTACCTTGCTGTTCTGGGGAAAAAAACTTTTAAATGATTTTCTTTCCTATAAACATGCGTTACAGAATCCTTGATCCACCCTAACCCCCGGGTTACTGATTTGAAGAGAGAAAAATTAGTCAGCACAACCTACAAACGTTTTGAATCGCTACTCTTGAAAATGATTAGTTTTGATTTATTTCCTGTATATTCCGATATAAAAATTTATCTTTTAGTGTGGTCCCACCCTACTCCCAGGGCTCCTGAATTCAACAAAGTTGAAATTGAACACCTGAAGATGCTGGGATATTAATATAATTAATAATGGGCTTCTGTTTCAAGAGGTGAATGAAGATTTTTAACTTTTAGATGTTCTCCAATACGTTGCAATGTAAAACTTTGATCCCCTATTATTGTGGCCACACACACAATTGAAGAAACTAGTTTAGTATTATACTACTATTTAGATTTCTGCAATATATATATATATATATATATATATATATGTGTGTGTGTGTGTGTGTGTGTGTGTGTATTTCTGATATATATTCCCATGTAAAAAAGGAGTAATGATTTTTAGAAGATATATTTTATCAATCTTTATCCCCATGAAAAATCAAAGGCCTGAAGGGCCACAAAGGCATCGACTGCAATATCATATACATTATGGGGTTCTCAATACATTTAGAGGATTGGTAAATTAGAGAAGTAAGAGAAGAAATGTTGGAGTGCTACTGGAAACATTTCCTCATGTTTAAGTACATAAATAAAGCATTACAATCATTTGTAAAATGTCAGCAAATTATGTTTATTTACATAAAAAGAAATAAAGAAGAGAGCTTGGACTGAAGTTGCTTACCCTAACAAGTTAATACATGTACCCTCCTTTTGTTAGATAATATCCCCTCAAGACTAGTTGCTTCACAAAGGCTATAATAAAAAAATTGAAATTGCAGACGAAAAATGCTGAAAAGAATATAACTACTTCAGAGTGAGACTACTTGTTTATAGAAGTTGTATCTTCTGTTCATGTATGATGTAACAATTATACGATATTAACTCTCTGTTTTCAATAATGTCTAACAATTCAAACGGTCAACGTAACATGTTAAAAGGTTATTAGAATTCTGAACAAGATTCAATTCCCAATGAATGCTACCTTGCCTGGGTTTCTTCGCAAAATAACCTGTTATTTTCGTCGCTACTTTCGTTTTGCGCAATTGAGAGAAGGGATCGGGATTTCCGAAAACAAAACTGGAAATAGTCGTTGTTTTTGGAATAGGAAGCGAACCGTGACAATGCGCAATCCAATTTAGTATTCATCTGTTTTTACTTATCAGAAATAAGGATTCTTGGTGAAACTATGAGACTATAGATGTAAATGAAAAGCAAATTTGAGCAGGTTATTTTGCAAGTACATAATGATATTGTGCGACACAAATTTCATGGGAAAATCTGTTTCGTAGTAAATCCATCCACCAAAAATGAACTTTTCTTGCCAAACAATCATATTTAACTATTGAACAAAGACACAATAATAAACAACGACATCAACAACAGAAATGGTATTGTGCCTTTCAAATATCAATTAAATTCAATGTTTCAAAGTCTTGAATCGTAAGATATGTTCAATACCAATAGGCAATTGAAAAGTAGACGATATGTTTCAAAAATGACTACAATGTTTAAAATTTGTAATGGGCATGCGCCAGACTATTTAAGTGAACTTTTTCCACAAAAACATGAAACTATGTCACAATATAACACACGTAACAAAAATCAAATTTACATTCCAAGAAGCAGATTAGAGTTATTTAAAAAATCTTATGTACCCGATTCAATAAAACTTTGGAATTCATTGAATTTAGAAACCAGAGAAGCCATCTCAATCAATGCATTCCGCAAAAACATAATACCACAAATTACAATTCCTCCTCCATACTTTTCCTTTGGAAAAAGATACACAAACATTATCCACACCAAGCTAAGACACAATTGTATACTTCTAAATGATCTTCACAAACGCAATATTACAGATTCTCCTTATTGTTCATGTGGGCACATTGAAGATGCATACCATTTCTTCTTTGCTTGTAAAAATTACTCCAGAGCTAGAAATAATTTGTTCAACCAACTTTTTAGTCTTGATTTAGTTAGTATTGATACAAAATTGCTTTTATCTGGTAATATTGCTTTACCTGTACAAACGAACATAAATATTTTTACAGCTGTTCATAAATTCATTGATGCAACTTGTAGATTTAACAATTAATTACTGTACATGTATCTGCTATTTAACACATTGAAATTTCATGATTAATGTTTGTAAGAAATTGTTCGATATTTTGCATGGCATATTGTTATAAATTTTAGGAGAGGGACTAGTAAGTTGTAAGAACTTGTTCCCAATCCTATTGATTATATCAATAAAATATGTTCAAAACAAAAAAAACCAATAGGCACTATTTAATTTCTCCTTTTGAGATCGGATAGGCGGTGTAGTGGCAAATTTTGCACGATCGCTAGAAGGCTCTCAAGCAAGCTCAACGCTTTAAAAAAAAAAAAAACATATCGGGGCCCCAACCTAGCTCCAAGGGATCACAACACCACTGAAAAAGAATTCACATAACATAGACTCAGCAACATCCAAATCGCTAAAATGACCTTGGTATGATATGACCTTGTCGTAAGAATTCTATATACAAAATATTAAAGCTCTATCTTAAACAGTGCAGGAGATATTGAATAGGTCAGATCTTTATCAAAAGTAAGTCAAACTTCCAGTTCAAGGTCACTAACTCAAACATCAAAGTATATCGAGGTTTTGCCATAAAAATCTAGCTACAAAATATAAAAGCTTTACCTTATATAGTTCAGGATATATTGATTAGGTTAAGGCTTTTAAGAAAGTAAGTCAAGTTCACAAGCTCAAATACAATTGTATTGCATGAAAGATCTTTCCACAATGGATGTACATACAAAATATGAAAGCTCAGGCTTAAATAGTTAAAGATTTTTCCAATATATCACTTTGATCCTGTAATGTGAACCATGAACTGCAGAAACTTGTACCTACTCTAGTTAGGAAGCTTTGTAAATTTGTACTTTCTGGCTCAGTGGTTCTTGAAAAAGATTTTCCTATAAATTCATGTTAAACTTTGATCCCCTATTGTGGCCCCATCCTAACCCCAAGGTCCATGATTTTAACAAAATTGAATCTGCACTAGATAAGATGCCATGTAAATTTGAACTCTCCTGGCCCAGTGATTCCTGAGAGATGATTTTTAAATATTTTCCTTATAACTCATAAGTTCAACTTTGATTCCCTGTTGTGGCCTCATCCTACCCCTGGGGACCATAATTTTAACAACCTTGATTCTGCACTATGTCACGAAGTCTTCAGGAAAATTTGAACTTTTCTGGCCCAGGGATTCTTGAGAAGATTTTTATAAATGACAGTACCCTAATTTTGTATTTTTGTGATTATCACCCCTTTGAAGGGAGCATGCTCCTTCATTTGAACAAACTTGAATTCCCTTTATCCAAGGATGCTGTTTGCCTAGTTTTGTTGAAATTGGTCCAGTGTTTCTGGAGAAGAAGTCGGAAATGTGAAAAGTTTAAAGACAGACAACAAGTGATCAGAAAAGCTCACTTGCGCTTTCAGCTCAGGTGAGCTAAAAAGAAATATTTTTCAATTGTTGATCAATTTCCTGCATTATTTGAATGCGAATGAATTCTTCTCCAGTTTAATTAAAATGTGATCCTTTGATCTACTCACATATATCGCTACAGATACATGAGCAGATCAAAGTATTTAATTTTAATTTAGATTACTTTCTCTCCAACTCATGCTTCCAAATCTCAGTGCCATAAAATAATAACAAAGAAGAACAGAAACACAAACACTACCTAAGAGTGATTTATTGAGCATTGTGGTGTTCTGTAAAAAGTATGAAAAAATTTCATGAACAAGAAAAGCTACAGAGGTTTTACAACTAATCCTACTGAATCACAGAAATAAATTGCAGATAGAAAGTTACCGGGTTAATAAAAATATCCCTGACATACATGAGTAAGAACCCATTATTTGGCACATGGTCATTCTTGTATATATCATTAAGTAATGGTTTTTATATATATATATATATATATAAAGAGAGAGACCGATCAAATATACCTTTAATACTGGTCATATGCACATCTTTAATACTGGTCATGTGCACATTTAACACTTTGTACAGAAAGACATCTAAACTCAGTTAAATAATTGTGATATACAGCTACTGGGTAAATCCGTATTCATTTTCTAGGACATAAAAATTTTTCATGGATTTCTAAATAATTGCAAAGGATTTCTCAATCTCATGATAAGGATACAAAAAGAATAGCATGACAATCATGTACTGTAGATTTCTTAATATCATGAAATGACTCCTACACATCAAACCGTGAGAACATAAATTCACGAGTTCTCTGTTGATCAGAGTTTTTACATATATTTTAGCAACATGAAAATAAAAGCGAATAATTTTATTTCACGGGTGACGCTTCTCACAAAAATATGCGACAATAAATTCGTCACATATATCTAGGAATTTACAGTACACAATTTTACAAACTTATATAAGAATTTACTGTGACCGTTAGTTTAGTTTCCATATCTTGCATGGAAAATACAGGGAGCTTCATGCACTACAGAATGAAAGACCTGGAGACAAACAAGAAGTTTTATAAATACATTTGTAAATCATGACACAAGATTCCTAATAATACATGACATGTAACATTGACTTCATAGCATCAAGCATTGTACAGTATTAACCATAATACAGTATAGTCAGTTTAAATTAGTCCTTGATTTCAATCAGATTCTTGAATTGAAGTTTTAACCATATTTCATTGAAATAATATAGCACTGTGGTCAAAATCCAACGAGTCACTCAGTGCTTCTTGTTCACAATAAACATACTTTTACTGTATTTCTGTTTGTACAGAGAATACAAGTTCTTTCTCAATACTTCGTTCATCTTCTTTGGCATTTCATGCTTATGTTTTCTGTATTCTTTGGGGGTCATAACCTTGAACTCTGCTGATTTCCCTGTGAACTTTGATATTTTCTGGTCCAAACTCTTTGAGTCTCCAAAATACTGGATTCTGTACGTGCCTGGGACTTGAGTCTGTGGAATGTCCCAAGTAATGGTCACCTCTGATTCTCCCAGCAACAGACTAGTGTGTTTCCATTCAAACCTGAAGTACAGCATTAATGACATTATTACATGTTACACATCAGTACACTGAACATTTAAATTCTATAAATAGATATATGACTACATATATAGTGTAATAATATCATTTTGTTGTATTGAGAAACTTAAAAAAAGTACACATGTCTTCTGTTTATATCATCTTATTAACTTTAAATCATTTAATATTATATAATCTGTAATCCAAATCTGAGAGTCTAAGTGTATACCAACAGCTTAGAATAATGTTAACATTTTGCAAATTTTGATCATTAGAAGAACAACATTTGTTATAACTACAGAAGATTTCCTAAAACTCACTTGGTTTCCCACTGACTGTCTGTGTAGACAACTCTCCAACTCTGGTCAGGCTGCTGCATTTCCACAGTTAAGAATGTGTCCTCCAGCTACAACAAAGAACACACAATAACAACAAAACCTCTAGTTATAACCCTGAACACACAATAACAACAGAATCCCTAGTTATAACACAGAACATACAATAACAACATAACCCCTAGTTATAACACAGAACATACAATAACAACATAACCCCTAGTTATAACACAGAACATACAATAACAACATAACCCCTAGTTATAACACAGAACATACAATAACAACATAACCCCTAGTTATAACACAGAACATACAATAACAACATAACCCCTAGTTATAACACAGAACACACAATAACAACAAAACCTCCAGCTATAACACAGAACACAATAACAACAAAACCTCCAGCTATAACACATAACACACAATAACAACATAACCTCCAGCTACAACCCAGAACACACAATAACAACAGAATCTCCAGCTATAATACAGAACATGCAATAACATAACCTCTAGTTATAACACAGAACATACAATAACAACATAACATCCAGCTATAACACATAACACACAATAACAACATAACCTCCAGCTATAACACAATAACAACATAACCTCCAGCTATAACACAATAACAACAGAACCTCCAGCTATAACACAGAACACAAAATAACAACATAACCTATAGTTATAACACAGAACACACATAAAATAACAACATAACCTCCCGTTATTGTGTGCTCTGTGTTATAACAGAACATACATACAATAATAATGGAATGACTATTCCAAAATTCTTCTAAAGTACAAAGACTATGAATTCACATACCTTCACATTGTTTCTGGGATTGGCTCCAATAAATGTCACTTTCACAGAATCACTCTAAAATGATACAAAAAGGACTGAAAGCAAGGTTACCATTATAAACCAAAGGACATTATCATACTGCAATAAAAGAAGTCACTGTTCCGTTCATCAGTTGACAATATACATGTATGTCCTATAAATTCCTGCTGTAGTTCAATACGGTCAATCCAGAATTATTTGAACCATACATGTAGGTTCCATTACTACAAAGACACAATTCCTTTTCACAGTAGAACAAAAGGTATGTTAGCTACCCGGGACCAAAATATTGTATTTTGGCTTTTCCATACACAAACTAGAAGAAAAAATAAAGTGCACCACTAGGGTACACGATATGCCTATCTGGAACTACTGTATATGATGCACATCTCTGTTTGCATACACAAAATTACAAGCTGTGATGCTGTTATCCACAATTCCAAAATGAGGTCACAGTGACCTACTTTTTCAGTTGCGACATACCCCCACAAGATGCACCAGTTGACCAAGTTTGATAGTCCTAAACCTCACAGTGTGAAAGATATGACCTGACATGAAAAAGCTAACAGACAGACAGATAGGTGGATTGATGAGAGAGCCTATAACACAAAACCAACATCAAAAGATGGCTGTTTAAAATAAAGACAAATATCTCATTGTTTTCTCCTCGTAACAAAATAGACCGGTGGGGATCTGGGTTAGAATAGGTCCTCAGTATTCCTTGCTTGTCGTAAGATGTGACTAAATGGGATGGTCCTTCAGATGAGACCACAAAAACCAAGTCCCTGTGTCAAAGCAGGTCTGGCACGATAAAGGTCATAAGTGCCGAGCACAGTAAATTTTGCTGCCCTTCACCAGCAATGGTGGCATCTCCATATGAGTGAAAGATTCTCAAATTGGATGTTAAATAATATACATGTACAACCCAACAACGTAACAAATTACAGTAATTATGGCAATATTGATGGGTGGGTATCATGATGATACCAATGGTATCATAAAGTAAGCACATCCCTTCACCCTTAAATAGAGGTGATAAGGCACTCGCTCCTACCTGTTTGTATTGAGGATTAGCATCGGTAAGTATATCACCAAAATTTTTCCCAAAAGGAGCATGGTCAAACACTACTGGAGGGAGGAAGGACAGTTGTTTGTCCAGTAGATTTGGAGGAGTGGGTCCTGGAGGGACTGGGGTGCCCTGTATAAAGCAGCAAAAGAATTCTATTACTACAAAAGAATCTCATGTAGAATTACAGACAACTGATTTACATCAACAACACCATCCTGTCTGATAACCATTGTTTCGATTGACACTGAAAATTCCTATCTTTGGGGTCTGCAATTGTCTTATACGTACCAATCTACTTAATGAAAGCAAATACCAAAGTCATTTCACATTTTTCTTTTTTAAAAATACATGTGTATTCTCACTGTTGCAAAAACATTTTCCATTGTACTTGAAAATTGACTGGACAAAATAAATGAATAAGATTGGAACGAGAATCATATTGAACCATTGTTCTAATTCTTACATTTCTAGACATTTCACACAGCTGGATAACCATGAATGCATTACCTTAGCTAAGGCATTTGCTAATTTGTTGAATTCTTGTATAAAGGCTTGTAGAGTGTGAGGTCCGTAGATGGTAGAGGCACCTTCGTACCTCTGTACCTGTAATTAACAAAAATCATTCTCTAATCCAAAATTAAATATCATAAGTCCTTTCATAATTTGAAATAAATCAATAATCAAATATTTGATTCATATTTCAAAGAGTGTGTTAATATGGCAGGAAAATGAAATATTATCAATATTAAGCATGCATTTATTCAGTAATGGTTGAATTGATTCTTTTTCTTCCACTTAGTGTCTGATGGTCACTATTAATTCACTGCCATGGTATTCTTCATATAGATTCACATAGTCATAGTTCTGTTAATACAGGTATACAATTACATTCCCAATATTTCTGCCTTCAATATATTTACCAATTACAATGACAGCTATTTCTTCATGAATGTGAACAATGTGTGAATTTTGATAAATATAGTAAAACTATTTTGATGGCTAGGAATGAAAGTAAAATGTAAATGTAAAAAATAAATTTCAGTTTTTGAAAATACATGAGGGTATGAACAACAATGTGTTTCATGAAAAGTATGACAGTGTGAAGCATTGCATTTCATGTCCTCATATATTTTCAATAAAGTGCATCACCACAGCAAATGATACGCCTGTCAGATGTTTATTTATTATAAACAGATTAAAGTGCATGATACAAAATCATGTCAATCTTCTATGGTATAAAGACTGCACCAATATCTTTGTTTTAAGGTCTGAGGTAAATCAAGACTATTCCTTGTAATGTGTCTATTGCACATTGCAACTGACATGTCAATATATCTCTTGAATCGTTCAAATAACTACAGAAATATTCCAAAACATTTTTTTTCATTTTATTACTATTATTGTTATTATACTACATATATATAGCACCATATCTAATAACATAATTACCCTAAAGCATTTTACAAAACAAACTAAAACAAAGAACAATAAATACATAAAAAGGACATGAAATGATAAACTGAGGTGAACATACTAACAAAGAGAAGAGTAAAGAATCTTTTTTGGGAGGTTGGGTTGGGGGGGTGGGTGGGGTGGTTAAAACAAATGTTTACATAAATACTAAATTACAATTTAAATGCAAGTTTATAAAGATATGTTTTAAGTTTATGTTTAAAAACAGCTAATGAACCTTCAAACTGAAGATCTAGTGGGAGGCCATTTTCATAGGGTAGTTGAGGACACATTGAACCGCCTTTCACCATACAGTTTAGTATTATTGTGGTTTTAGAAGGTAGACATAAACCAGTTCCTGGGTGTATGCTGAAGCTAATTTATGTAGAGCCTTGAAAGTATACCACAGGATTTTATATTTCATTCGATATATTACAGGTAACCAGTGAAGTGATATGAGATGGTGGAATACAGTCAAACCTCCTTATCTCGAACCTGATAAGACCGAGAAAAAACTTTCGAGATATCTGAGGATTTGAGATACCAAGAATAAAATACTTAAAGAACAAGTTGTTGAGACTTTCGAATCACTTTGACATATTCACAGTATTCAAGATACCAAAGTTAAACTGTATGCTCATGTTTCAGTGAACATGTCACTAGCCTGGCAGCAGTGTTTTGAAGTTTCCATAACTTCTGCAAGGTTGCTGAATTAACACCGTAACGAAGTGCATTTCCATAATCAAGAGGGGATGTAATCAGTGATCTAAGGAGTGTCATGCACATCTATTTAGATCATTTCTTTCACTGTACTTATTGTGGGTTGTACAAAGAAATCCCCCATAACTAAAGGAGTGACAAATTATTTCATCAACCTTGTTACATTATATTCATTAATTAATCTTTAACTTGACAGATACATATAGCCCTTCTCAAAATGATCTTTAATTGTCCAGCTGAACTCTTTGAAACATCATGCCACTCCCAAGGGGCTAATACAATCTTGAGCTGGACAGACATATTTGTTTCTAACAGAAATCCTTGACACACCATGACTTGGATCATTATTCCTATGAGACAATTCCTCAATCTGTTTGCTTATTAATTCTGTGCAAATTTTGCAGTACATTATTGCATTAATTTATATCATTAATGTTGAAAACAAAATATTATTCATATTCATTGTTATGTAGCTATATTTTATGAAAAAAATGTTTTTCTTGATGTAATAATCATTGAATAGAGTTACTGCATTACTCCCTTACATATGTAAGGATTACCTCCCTTAAAACATAGGCTTTTTTTAAATACTTACAATTTTAAAAGTTTTAAAGACCTGATTTTAAGCTGCAATCTACATTTCTATACAGATGCACATATTGACAAAGTTTTGTTTATTTTAGGACTCAAATCTACAAGAGTTCCAAAAAGGTTATGCCATATATGGCCATATCATCTTAATTATAAGCCACAGTGATCTGGACTTATGGTGCGACACACCCTCTTCCTAAGATGCATTAACTTAATAAGTTTGGTGATTCTAGACCAAATAATTGTCCATTTATGCGTCGGAAAAGATTTTGCCATATTTGGTTGTATCACCTTAATCACATGCCACAGTGACCTAACTTTTAAGTGTGATCCACCCTCTTTACAAGATGTATCATCTGACAAAGTTTGATGATTCTACATCTCATGATATTTAAGTTATAAGTCTGAAATGAAGTGGAACAGATGGATGGACATGATCGCCATAACACAATACCTCTCATCTTAGACGGATGTATAAAATGAAATTTATTTCTTAATTAAATCTAATGCCATGCACATACCTGGTATTCTTCATAGGTGGTCACATAATCTGCGTAATCATTGGTTAGTCCGGCAATCACAGATACAGTGTTGGCAGGGAGACCAGCAGACTTCAATGTCTGAATTATCACATTCAAAGTTAAACCTCTCTATTTTATAGGAATTTATTTGTTTACATTACTCTTAGTAGAAAATACAAAGGTTTCATTGCTTGAAAATGAATTATAATGCCTTTCTTGCACAATTTAATGACCAGTATTGTTAAGATGACTTACAGCTGTTACACTGTCTCGTGTTCTTCGCCCCGACATAGTACTGAAAAGAAAATGTTAAAGTATGGTTAAGGTTTCTGACATAGCACTAAAATAATCAACACACAATTAAGGTTTCTGACATAGCCCTAAAATAATCAATACACAATTAAGATTTCCAACATAGCACTAAAATAATCAACACACATTTAAGGTTTCTGAAACAGCACTAAAATAATCAACACACAATTAAGGTTTCTGACATAGTACTGACGTAGCTTACATAAATTTTCCCGAGGAAAGTCACAAACCTTAGTGCATTTAATACTACAGTAAAATATGCTGATAAGAAACAAGCTTAAAACAAATTCACATTTATTGCAAAGTGATATTCATCCCCTAACAGAGGAAAATACTGCATATTTTATTGGATATAACAAAGTTTGATAATAATGAACTGTTTTTCACTGGCCCTGAAGGTTTGGTATAACTGTGTTTTACTGTATATGACTTCACAACAAAACAGCATGTCATGACATAAATGTCTATAGCTGTATCACTGAGAAAATGTCCCAGTATTTTGAAGTTATATACTACCGTTATCAAGTTATAAATAAGCTGTACATATCTACTTGTCAAATTTATAGTTTACTTTGATACTACGTATTTCTCCAGATTTTAATACATAGTATGCTCTATGGGAATTTTGATACTAATATAAAATAATATATACAAAATGTAAGAAGAGTTAAAATAAGAGAGCCTGTCAAATGTAACCAGTGATTTCATACAAGTGGAGGATTGTTCGCCAATTTTTTGTGTGAAAACAGGAAAAGGAAACGCGTATCTTTATGGATGTTGGCATAACGATGTATTGTTGTATTGCTGTTATTCATGACTGTTTGCAAAAAATACCCCAAATTTGACGATGTTGAAAACTTCTGGCCAAACATTAATGTTGCTATGAATTCTGTGACATTATCCAGAATTTTTCTAGAATTTCCTCTCCAATTACTTTAGATTTCAATGTTTTGGCATCTTGCACTTGTACCATAGCAATTCATTACAGGAACTTCAGAATGTACAAATATCGGGTCACATGACTGATATGTTCATCTGACATCAAAATGGAAATCTACTCTGGAGTACTAGATATTCCTAACTCCATTTAACTAAATATCTGTGTAGTGGGATGCTCTATGGCGACACAATAACAGATGTATGAGGTGTCATGTTTACAAGCTTTACAAGTTCCTTAACATTGCTGTAGAAATAATCAAAGCAAGACTGAGAACATGTGATGTGAAGACACATCTTGTTTCAAAATTCAACAGATCAATCACACAGATGTGAAGAATCATCTTGTTTCAAAATTCAACAGATCAATTACATAGATGTGAAGAATCATCTTGTTTCAAAATTCAACAGATCAATTACACAGATGTGAAGAATCATCTTGTTTCAAAATTCAACAGATCAATTACACAGATGAAAGTATTTAATGCTGAACATCAACCTCTGTTATAAATCTTTCAAAGAGAAATAATGTAGTAGAAAAGGCAGACCTGATTTTTTTTTTATTTCCAAATTTTCGAAAGATTTGACTGACCTGAACTCTGCTGGTACAGAGATGATGGCCAGTTGTCCTATTCTGAAGATCTGTAGATCCACAATAGATGGGGACCAGGCATAAGGAGCACTTATCTAAAATGAAGAAATTACAGTAAAACACAGTTATAGTGAACCTCCAAGGCCAGTGAAAAAAAAGTTCATTGTAACCAAACTTCATAACATTCAATAAAATTTGTCAATATTTTCCTCTCACAGGGGAATAAATATCACTTAATATGTGTGATTTGTGATATGTGTATTCACAATAAGTGTGTTTTACTGTATTTCAAATGTTTTACTCTAACTTGGTTAATGATGGCAGAAGTAAATTTCCCACTTCATCCGTACCAGTCAATTTTAAATTTGTTCATTAATTTTTATTAATATTAAAACACCCCCACCCATCCTTCCTCTCAATTAAAATAAAACAAGCATTTTGAGTGTATTGCAGGCAATACAAATTCAGTCAAAAGTAGATCAAGCGTAATGAAACTCAAACTTGATCTGTAACTATCAAAGACAAAGCCATGTTATATATTTTCAGTTTAATATCTTTATCCAATGCAAAGAAAAGTAAAAAAAATCCTCAAGTGGAATGACAGACAGACTGATGGACAGGTAGACAGATCGAGGGTAAACTAATAGTCCCCTCCAGCATAGCTGGTAGGGGACTAAAAATGTACCACATGAGTTAAGAGAATAACCTGATGATAGCTTATTGTTAATATGTGGCATTTAATATCTACACATGAAAATTTCATTTCACCAAACTAATGATTACATCATAAACATCACCTCTCCTGTGTCCAGTAAGATGGGCTTGGGATGCTGACAGGCTAATTGTTCTGCTGATGGCTTCTTCAGAAAATCTCGAATAAAGTCCCAGAATGGATTACCTGTTGTGGCACCTTCAAATATATCAAGACATACTTTATTTTGTTGTTTTCTCTCTCTTCAGTGCTTAAGAAATTCACAAAGCTTTCAACATTATAGTGTACCCTGAGTGAAGTTAAAAGCTCCTGGTCCATCGGTAGTCCCTGCAGCAAAACTGTAACCCATTGCAGGCTTACAAGTCTTCACCTGTACAGGTAATGTATAAAAGATCAATATCGACAAGGTCATATACAGAAATATGGATGTCAAAATATCGACAAGGTCATGTACAAAAATATGGATGTCAAAATATCGACAAGGTCATGTACAAATATATGGATGTCAAAATATCGACAAGGTCATATACAAAAATATGGATGTCAAAATATCAACAAGGTCATATACAGAAATATGGATGTCAAAAATAAAATATTTCATCATTCAATTAGCTGCAATATGAAGAATAATCAAATATTTGAAACAGTTTCAGTAAAACAAAAGATTTTACTTAATTATAACTATGTATATTTTTGTCTATAAATTTTTTTCCTTTTGTTAATGGAATCAAAGAGTTATTTTTCTTTGAATTCCAATTTGCTTGTAAGAACAAGAACCCTATTCAAATAAATCAAATGTAATAGATGTGTAGTATTAAAGTTGTTAAATACCAGCCATCTAATTATTTCCTTAAAGGGATAGCATAAAAACGGTCATAAACTTATGTATACTCAGTTAAATTTACAGTTTTTATCATAAAGAAAATTATATCTACAGCCTCCAATGAAAGATGATTCCTCAACATAGAAATGAGTAGCTTGACCAAGGAAAAAATTCCATTGCCTTTTCGAAAATAAAATTTATGATTCCATTTGAAAGACCTTATTAAATTGTATCCCTACTGTGAACAAGATGTGTTTGTGAAACACTGATACCTCCAGATTATAACAAAGTGGAACTGTAAGATTTGTAAAGGTCACTAGGTCAAAGATTTTGGTGTCAATAAAAAGGTCTTGCCATAAGGAATATACATACCAAATATGAAAGATCCCCCTCTTATGGTGTAAAATATATGACCAAGGTTAAAATTTATTTTTGAAGATTTCCAAAAACTAGGTCAATGGTCAAGGTCACAAGGTCAACAATCTGGTATCATTGGAAAGATCTTCTCATGAGAAATGCACACACAAATATGAAAGCAGTATCTCTTATGATTTGAAAGATAAGGCTTATATCTGAATTTTCTACAAGTAGGTCAAAGGTCAATGTTAAGGTCACCAGGTCAAAGATTATGGAGTCATTTGAAAGGTCTTGCCACATGGAATTCACATACCAAATGTAAAAGCTTTACCTCTTATGGTGTAAAATATGTCCAAGGGGGTTAAAGTTTTTTGTCATAGACAGACAGACAGGCCAAAAACTTCAATTCAGGGGGCATAAAAACTTGTGAGAATTTCGATACCTCGGGGTCATCTTATGCCTTTTGTATGCACTTCAATGGATTTGGTAGATTGACAGATTTTATGGGATTCTGGATTTCATACAGAAATACTTTCAATTTTCAATGTAGAGTTATCACTCTTTTGCTGGATTTTCTTTTTAGAATATCATTGTTGACTATTCATCGACACCCCTAACAGTGATACATTCTATCTTTTGTTTATTTTTAAAACAGGAAATAAATTACTTACCTTTAATCTCAATTGACCGATATCAAAGCACTTACTTTTACGGTGGATTTCTATCGCCTACATAATATGTTTAAACATAGAGAGTTTTGTACCTGTGTGGTTTGGTTAACTTGCACCATGACATTTGCCATGTCTACATAGGAATGCCTAAAGTCTACTGGACCTTCCAACTTCATGGCTTCTGGATTATTATAAAGTATCTGTGTAATGGACAAAATACACTTACAAATAAAAAAATCAAAGGCCTGAAGGACCACAATGGCGTTGAGTGCAATATCATATACATTATAGGGTTCTCAATAAATTCAGAGGGCAGGAAAATTAGAGAAAGTGAGAGAAGAAATGTTTGAGTGCCACAGGAGACATTTCCTCATGTTTAAGTACATAAATACAGCATTACAATCACTTGTAAAATGTCAGCAAACTGTGTTTATTTACATAAAAAGAAGTAAAGAAGAGAGTTTGGACTGAAGTTGCTTATCATAACAAGTTCATACATGTAACCTCCTCTCGTTAGATAATATCCCCTCAAGACTAGTTACTTTACAAAGGCTATAATAAATAAATTGAAATTGCAGACGAAAAATGCTGAAAAGAATATAATTGCTTCAGAGTGAGACTATTTGTTTATAGAAGTTGTATCTTCTGTTCATGTATGATGTAACAATTATACGATATTAACTCTCTGTTTCAATAATGTCTTACTAACAATTCAAAAGTTCAACAGGATATGTAGAAATTTTATTGGAATTCTGAACAAGATTTAATTCCCAATGAATGCTACCTAGCCTGGGTTTCTTCGCAAAATAACCTGTTATTTTTATCGCAATGCACATGCTACTTTCATTTTGCTTAATTGAGAATCAGGATTGGGATTACCGAAAACAAAACTGGAAATAGTCGTTGTTTTTGGAATAGGAACCGAACCGTGACAATGCATAATCCAATTTAGTATTTATCTGTTTCTACTGATCTGAAATAAGGATTCTTGGTGAAACTATGAGATTATAGATATAAATGAAAAGCAAATTTGAACAGGTTATTTTATAAGTACTTAATGATACTGTGCAACACAAATTTCGCAGGAAAATCTGTTTCTTAGTAAATTCATCTGCCAATAATGAACTTTTCTTGCCAAACAATCGTTATTTAACTATTGAACAAAGATACAATGATAAACAACGACATCAACAATGGAAATGGTATTGTGCCTTTAAATATCAATTAAATTCAATGTTTCAAAGTCTTGAATGGTAAGAAATGTTGAATACCAATAGGCACTATTTGATTTCGCCCATTCACATTGGAAAGGCGGTGTAGTGTCAAAATTTTGCATGATCGCTAGAAGGCTCTCAAGCAAGCTTGACGCCTTAAAAAAATCATGCAAAAATAAAATACATTACTCAATAGAAAGCATTTGTAGTATATATATATATATATATATATATATATCCAAAATGTCTGAAGAATCAGTATCTAAATCTACCTGTCATGAAATCTGTATGAATTTTATTTACCTTAGCTTTCTTGTACTGATTACTGGCGATAATTCTGGTACTGTCAAACATGTCCTTCCCTGGACCGGGAGCTACACAAAGTTCATTCTGTAAACACAATTCTAATTATGAACAACTTTTACCCAGCTATTCTACATTTAAAAAAGCTTTTACATTAACCAGTACAAAGCTGTACAACTGAACCACTTCCTGATCCAATCTAATCAGACCCTCTGATCTGCCCACTTGCCATGATTTTCAGAAATAGGGTCAATGTAGAATACAGTGCAAAAAGGCTCATTTTTACTAATTTTCTGAGAAAAATCCTTAGATTTGTCAATTTGGCAGATAGGGCGAAGACTTTCCAGTCTATTTCTAGCACTATTATTAGGACACTAGGACATGGGTATTGTTGCAAGTCACCATTATTAATCTAGTGATCTTTGGAGAGCACTGACACAGGTTTTCCATTATGAAGATAAATGAAATAAACTTTTGTTCTTAACAATTTGCCAATCCAACTTTAAGCATTGAACATTTGTTTATTGTATATCATCCACCATGTTGGTTTTTATGTATCGGCTATTTTCAGCAAGCCCAGTAAAGTTGATTGAAAGTAATCATATAACTTCTTATGTTTCATTTGTTTTAAGGAAGTTAGCTTCTCAGCTTTTGAGCAAAGTCACACAGGATGTTATAAGTGAGTAGGTACTGATCTAAAACTAAGTGGTCCAAACATATTATGCACTTTCTTCAAACAAATTATGCACTTTCTTACTTAACACTATCCAGTTGAAAAATTTCATGTTGATTCCATTTTTGACAGGGTTTGGAAAGGTCTGTATTTTGTGGTGGAAGGATCATTTAATCATAACGTCTGAAATCTTCAATCTTTTAGTTTCTAGTTTTTTGCTTTTTAGTTTTTAATATCTCGTCAATATTCATACACCTGGATGTGTATTTCAATTTTGTAATTAATAATAAAAGTAGTAGAAACTGGGAACTAATTCAAATGTTGTAAATTCCTTAATTTGGTCAATATATTTTTCCAAACAAAACTGATTCTTAAAAACATTTATATCAACTAACCCAATTATTGTATAAAAAAAAAAGTATTTTGGCCAGTAATTCACTGATCCATAACCCCCATGTTAGCAAGTTCTTAAAGAAAATTTTAAAGAAAGACTAAGTAACTTATGCACAATTTTAAAAAAATTATGATACTCCTAATGTTTTTTTCAACTCTCAAACTCTAGATGATAGGTTTTTCTTTATATAAGTGGAGTTATTATTTCCAACCTACCAGCATTAAACTTTTATATATCTACATACATATTGTTAGAAGACATGAGTACTTTTTTTTTATTTAATGTAATGATTAATTTGTGTTGCTTTTGTTGTGTTGACAGCAATGGACAAATCAATTTCTTGCAAATAAATTTAAAGTGCAAAAACATCAAGTTTAACACACTATAGCTCAATAACAAGCATGATGACCCCAGTTTTCTTTTAATTTCATCATTTCCCTTCAATGTATAAATCAAAAATATGCTTCTGAAAAAATTATCTAATAAGTTAAATTAATTATGTAAATAGTTAGATTTTTTGTCTGATCAAACTACCTTCTTTAGATAAGTAAATTTTTCAGTATATTGGGTAAGGCTAGCAAGCTAGCAAAAAATAAAAAAAATCGCCCTTATAACCGAAAATCACCGTGAATTATTTTCTAATTCATTCCTCTTTCATTCTACTTGCCCTTCCATTACAGGTGCTGGTGGGGACATCACACGGCTTGCCTGTGTCCATGCAGTGTGGCCCTTTAGTATTTGGGGACACGTCACCTTCATTGCTCTGAGCAAAGGCTGCTACAAATTCTCCCTGTAGAATTGCCAGAAGACAAAAAAGTGTATCAGATGAATTAAAATTTGTATGGAGTCATTCATTAAAAATGATCTCCCTGCAGAATTACCAGAAGACAAAAAAGTTTATCAGATGAGTTAATATTTGTATGTATGTAACAGAGACTGGTTTGTGCCTCTGCTAAGAATCAAACCCGGGACCTCTGGCAGGACAGTCCAGTGCTCTACCGATCGAGCTAAAGGGTTAACCAACTAGTCCGAGCTAGTAGGAAGGCCATGTGTCTAACACTACCTCATTGTCCCCCTCCTGAGAGAGAGGCGTCCCAACTCTCCCAGAGTGCCAGCGCCTGTGGGACGAAGTTCTGGGGGCAATCACATTCACCTCAGAAATTACCCGGGTCCCAACATGGGTGCCAAATGTAACAGAGACTGGTTTGTGCCTCTGTTAAGAATCGAACCCGGGACCTCTGGCACGACAGTCCAGTGCTCTACCGATCGAGCTAAAGGGTTAACCCACTAGCCCGAGCTAGTAGGAAGGCCATGTGTCAAACACTACCACATGTAGTCATTCATTAAAATTATCTCCCTGTAGAATTGCCAGAAGACAAAAAAGTTTATCAGATGAGTTAAAATTTGTATGGAGTCATTCATTAAAAATGATTGAAAAATAATCATTGATTACACATTTCATCTGATAAAAAGGAGAAAATGCAAACTAAGTAACACAGTGTAGGTCTAAAAAGTAACAAGTCAGGAGAAAATCCAAATGACCTTGTGTGAAGGTGATGTCATGTCTAAATGAAACTTAAAATTACAAATGGTCATATTACAATTTCATCATGACAGACCATCACAAAAGTTTTATTCTTTTTCTCCAAAAGACCTTAATATTGTCTCAATGACTCGGAACAAATTAGGAATCAATTATATGGCATTATATGAACCTCTGCATCAAGTGCAACTGTATAGAAATCTTCAAATAAATGGTATATGCATAAAATATATGTGATATTTGTTTCCCCCCCCCCCCCCCACAACAAGCTTCACATTGCTGTGGAGAAATGCCATAAGATAAGATCATGAAGAGCAAGATAATGACAGTTTGCATAGCAAAAAATTAATCTGGAAAAAAAAATCATGAAATAAAGATAACTTTATCAAAATTGAATGAAAATATAAAGTGCACAAAATCTGGGAGAAAAAAACGAATAGCTTCAGAAAAAGAATTTGTACAAAAAATGTCTATGAATGGACACATAGATGGTGTGATTCCATATATTCTCTCACACTATTTTCCTGGGAAGTATAAAGACATCTGTTATGATGTATCTCAATAGCTCCCATGACACTGTCGTGATGATTTAATACTGAAATCTGTATATGGTGTCATTGTGCTTCTTCATAAAATCAAGTTATCTTCTTTATATTTTTATGGTATTTTTGTGGTCTTTTAATTCAGGACAACTTTGACCATATCAAATTTCTATGAATCGTTAACTTACTTTACCAGGGAAGGTATTATTGTTCATCTCTGACTCGAACATCTGAGCCGCTAAACCTTTGTTATCACTGCTGATCAGGTGATTCGTGTTGTTCATACTGGTACAGTGAACCGCAAACCAGCTGTTGAACAGGAACCAGACACAGTGTTAATTACAGTTCCAATCCTTCAAATATCATAATCAGCATCTAAATGAAATATGGAAGTACATTTCAATATTTATTCCTTTAATAATGCGACAGTAAACTACGCTTTACTTGATCATCCCTATGCCTTTGTTCTGGGCATCTACCATCCTGAGAACTGTCATATTTTTGTCTACGTTGTACTTGTATCTGTGAATATACCAATCATTAGAGTGACATACACTGAGCACACAACATGGAAATCGTACATTTTCATCTGAATCAATCAGAACATACAATGAACAATTTTTTCCCCTTTGATTAGAAATAAATGATTCAGTATCAAATGAAACATGTAAACTGATTGGTTGAACCAGTACATGTAAACTGATTGGTTGAACCAGTTTCCATAGTTATATTTTATTTAAACAATAGAATGCTTTTTTTGTTGTTTTATCAGGTGATGTGTGGGCATGTCTTTAACAAAACAACCTTATAATGAACATGATTATAATGAACATGATTATAATGAACATGATTATAATGAACATGATTATAATGAACATGATTATAATGAACATGATTATAATGAAGTCATGCTTGTTGCGAAGTGATATTTAGAGGAAAATACTGAAAATGTTATTCAATATAACGAAGTTTGGTTATAATGAACTCTTTTTTGCTGTCCCTAGAGGTTTGTTATAACTATGTTTTGCTGTATACATATCATCAAACATCAAAATATCACAGATAATTTACATTCATATAAAAGCTTCCTACCTCAAAGGTGACCACTTGAGAATCATTTAAAATAACATTTGAGATAGGCCATTTTAAAAGATGTCGAAGTTATGCAATTTCTAATAAAATTCTTTTAAAAGGGTTCCATAAAACTGCTTCAGAAATGAAATTAAAGATTTTTTTTACATTTTTCTATTTTAACTCTTGTCACAGGCAATTATATCACTTGTAAAAATTTCTGGATGAACTTTGGTAATGTACTTTATACCATTTGGTTCATTGTTTTTTTTAAATCAGCAAATATCAAAAGTTCTACATCTCTACTCTTTAATACTAAAATCGAACCCAAACAATATAATTGCCTGTGGTTCTTGCAACATAAATAAATTATTAAAGCTCTAAATCTGTCTTGTATTTCTTGTGTTTACCTCATTTTCTAAACTAAATATGTTCGAATACTCCAGTGTCATAAACATAAAATTTATACGCATGACTTTTTACCTAGCTCTCTCCTCGGCAGGGTTGTTAAGGTACGCTGTCGGACTTCTGTTTATGTTGCTCTCTAAAAGTTCACCAGTGCTCACATATAGATTTCCTGGTCTCATTGTGTTGTGGGCCTTTTCAATGCTCTAAAATTAGCATTACAGAAATAATTAAATGTAATAGATCCTCAACCTAAATACTGAAGGCCCAACACACAGAGATAATTGAAACGATCATGTTTCAAAACATTATTTTGATAGTCGTTGGACTCTTCAATGCCATTCCAAGAAGATACACTTTTTATGGAGATTATTTAGCATATCCTTTAATCATCTATATATCTGTGCTGGTCTAGAAATTATATGTGGACCACACAGCTGCAAAAAAAGTGGCAGGCTGGTCTGAGAACAGTGAAATTTGGACACTCATATCAGTCAGCATGACTGAAGTGTTCATTATAATTTACACACCTATAGAAATGTGTGAGACTAACAATCAAAAATCTATGCATTACCATCTGCATTAATGATTTGATTTGAACATATTTTATTGTGTGTGTGTGTGTGTGTACACACACACACACACACACACACACACACACACTAAGGGATTGGTAGCATAAATGCATTAATGAAACAATTTCAATTAATTTTAAAGGGGCATGGATATGATTTGAGCTGAAAATTTTCAAATTTTAATTTTTCATTTTTAATGTTTACAATGCTTAACTAAGGTTTTTCTAATGATCAACAAAATTTGAATGTCAGTTGGTTAAGTTACAAGTGAGATACAGCACTCACAATTTGTTATGTAAACAAGGCTCAAACCATAATTTTGTTTACGTATAAATTGCTTAATAGAAAATATTATGTTGGAAACAAAATGAGATGTGAAAAAGACTAGAAACTGTTTAACTGTGTTCAGAATGAACTTGTAAATTAAAAAATTGGCATGAAACAAAACTTTTACTAGTATATTTAATGAAAACAAAACATGACATGAGACTTGTTTACATAAAGAATTGTGAACTCTGCATCTCTCATGTAACTCGACAACTGGCATTCAAATTTTTGCTGACTATTAGAAATACCTTAGTTAAGCATTTTAAACATTAAAAATGGAAAAGTAAAATTTGAAAATTTCAGCTCAAATCATGTCCATGTCCCTTAACTGTTTTGATGTAAAAACTAATACCTGCCATTGTCAATAATCGAAAACCTTCTTTTTTTTTTCTTTTTTTTTCAAAAGACAATCATGAGTGAACAAAGTCTGGGTTAATAATTTTTATCTACACCGGTCAAATGAACCAGCAGAATTTATCATTTCTTGAGTAAAATTTTAATGCAAAAGCCCAACTGACCAGTGAAATTAAAAAGCAGCTTTTCCTCTGGAACCAAGTATCACCCAAGCTATGAAATGACCTTACCAATCACATGATAAAACTAGTTCATGTAGACAGTAAAAACCTTCTTATCTCAAACTCGATGGGATCAAGAAAAAACTTTGAGATATCTGAGGGTTTGAAATATAGAGCTTGAGATACATAAAGAAAATGTAGTTAGGACTTCGAACTCACTTCAACATCCCTTGGTATTCGAGATATCAATGTTTGTGATACTGAGACTAAACTGTACATTAACTGCCTTGAATCTATTGTTAGCAATATGAAGACTGTTCATGTTATCATATGACTAATCAACAACTTGCTACTTTTAACATTTTGCATTTGGTGTTCCTCAATCATATAAAGATGTATAAAACTACTTACAGCAACAATTCCTGCTGCCAGAGACAGAAAAGTTTCATTCACAAATCCAAGGGAAGTGATGTCATAGAGGAGATATTGATGGAACCCCCCCGGGCCAGAGTGAGTATGAGTGCCACTGATAGCTACATTCCTCTCATTGTACAGGTCTCCATACTTGTTCTTCAGGCGTTTGATGATCTGAAACCCATAAATTTATCATAAATCTGATAGTTTAAGATAACATACAAATATGTACACTTGTGAAAGAATTTCAAATAAAAATTAACCCTGCTGTCATGATTCATAATACAATAAACCACAGTTACAGTGAACACATTTATAATGAATTCATGCTTACAGTGAAGTGAGTTTTATTCCCTGAAATTCTTCAACCCCAAAACTTTACTATATGTTTTACTGTACATATTTTCAATACAAACTTCTAGTTTCAGTCCTTGAGATTGCATACAAGAATCTGTGTTAACAAACACAATTCTGGTCTTGTTCGCAGAATCGGCAATGATGAAAGCTCTGCTATATTGTCGAAGATGAATCCCCTTACTAGTCTGTCCAGGATTTGCATATCCCATCTACAATACAAAACAAACTAGTACGTTCGTTTGTTTTTATTCACCAAATCTGATCATAATATTTTATTGTTACAGTAATAAATTTATTATTCAATCATGATCTTTTTATGTTTACCACATTTTACAACACAACTATAATGAGTTTACTTAGTTAAAAAAAAAACCAACATGCAAGATAGTATATTGATATTTTTCTATTTCTGTTTGATGAATGATCGCCTCTAACTTGTTGATGATTATATCAGTTATGAAGGGGGTAGCGATTGCTATATAGAGAACAAATAATTTGAGGGTTAAAACCATTTCTAGCGTATGTTTATCCTCTCATTCCAGTTTCATTTTACCTGCTTACAGCTTTTCTATTAGGCCCAAGAATAATATGTTTATTACCTTTTACCCATCCTACCTGAGCTTAAACAATCTATATAAACAAAAACATGGCACAAACCTTGTTTACATAACAAAGAATTGTGACTGCTGTGTCTCATTTGTAACTCAACAATTGACATTCATACTTTTGCTGTTTACAATATTGTACTATTATCAAATAACCAAACAGTCAAACAATTTACACACAAGAGGCCCTCTGACCTTATTAGTCATCTGAGTATTGGTTAAAAGTATCACTCGTCTCAAGGGCTAGGAAATCTAGAAAAATAATTCAAATTCTGCACCTCTACACTAAATGCTAAATTCAGCAACTGCATAAAACAAGATGTGTTCTTAAAACTTAAATGCCACCCAAAAGTGCCTATACTGATGAAAGATTTTACATAATATATGCAACATTAACAAGTGATGACTTATTTGAAACCGCCCTGGAGTCAAAATCCTGGGGTTGCAAAATTCACTATTTTGGTATATTATTTGCTGCTTTTCCTAAATATGAATTTAGTTTTTATACTACATCAGTAAACCTAAAGAAGTCATTCAAATGAGGACAGCAATAATCACTATCATAATTTTGACCCCACCCTGATACCAAAACTACTCCTGGAATCATAAAACCTGCAATTATAGTAAAGGCTACCTGCTCATTTTAAATATCCATTCAGTTTCAATTTAATATCAGTAGCATTAAAGAAGATATTTCTTAAATGTTTTTCACATATAAACACTATATACAGCCAAACCACCCTGCGTCAAAACCTCTAACCTACGGATCATGAAATTTACAATTTTGATAGAGACCTTCCTGTTCAACATCACTTTCTTACAAATGTGTGGTTGTAGTTAAAAAGATTTTTTGAAAATTTGTCAATTTTTGATAGTTTGGTATATATGTGATTTCTTTTGTTTGAGGTACAAATTAGACATACAGTTTACGTCCCAAAATAAACAGTATCTGTTGTCGAACAAAACTGTCCTGTGCACTCTATTTTACGTAATTCTCATGAATATTCACATCATACATCATTTGTGTTGATGTAAACAAACTGAACAGCTGATTTGCTATGAAATGCCCCTAAAACTGAAAGAAATATTTTTGATTTGTGCTGATGAAAGAGAGTTGATCCACAGGTTAATAGGATTATCTGTTCTGATAAATGGACAGCAAAACCTGTGGTAACTGTGACAACGAAAAATTTGGATTAAGAAAGGATTCTTCCTATTTAAGCTACAGATTTGTATGGAGATGTTCTAATAAAACCTGCAACAAAAAGATTTCAATCAGGACTGGTTTGAAAAGCACAAATTAACTCTTAAATAAGTTCTGTTAATTATGTATTTTGGGGGAAACAAAGCTAGCAAATGTTTCTTGAGACATGAACTTGAAATTGCAAGTCAGACTGTAGTAGATTGGTACAATTACTCTAGATAAGTATGTACCTGTATTTTAGAGAAAAATAAAAAAAAAATAGGAGGAGTGGGGAAAATTGTTGAAATTGACGAAAGTAAATTTGGTAAAAGAAAATCTCAAAAAGAACAGAAAGTTGACGGTGTCTGGGTTTTAGGGGGGATAGAAAGGGAGACGTAAAGGTGTTCTTTTTTTTTTTTTACAACAGTGGTATATCAAACATGAGAGACTGCTCGAGATAATGAAAGCCAACATACAGCTCGGTACAACAATAATAAGCAATTGCTGGAAAGCATACGATATTCTAGATAAAGAAGGGTTCGAACATCTAATGTTCAATCATTCAGTAAACTTTGTAGATCCCGATACAGGGGCACACACCAATACAACAGAGTCTACCTAGCGTGCATTAAAAAAGTCATTACCAGTCAGCGATAAAGTAAAATCTTTGTACGATACTTATTTTAGCCAGTATTGCATCATTAAAAATATCTTATTGACTGTTAAGATCCATTCCTAAAATTGCTAGAAACTTATCAAATTTGTATATGACCCCTCCTAACATGTACCTTAACTTACATCATCAAAGGAACCCTCAATTGCCAAACAAAGAAAAGCTTTTCAACCCCTTGATTTAATTAATCCAAACAACAGCTCAGATGATTTCATGTTGTAAGGTAAGGCAAATTTTAAATATTTTTGACTTGTCAGGGGCTTCCGCCCCCAAACCCCCATTTAATTACACTCAAATGGTGTTAGGATTTTATTTTTATCATGCGATTTTCACTTATCAGCATCTGAGGTGAAAGTGCAAATGGCGGCGTGTTTACATTCTGCTTAGCAACGACAAGGAAAACAACTGCTCATGCACAGTCACATGCTTTTGATTTTGATTCAAAATACATCTGTACTTCCAGACAACAGTACGTGTTGCACCAGGACACTAGTAGACCTCTGTGTCATTAGCCATTTTACGTTATTTAATTTTAGAGTTATCGTCCATTCCAGAATTTTTTTCCTAAAAAACAGAAAGATTAAAATCAGACATAGGAAATGTTTACTAACTATTGATGTCAGATTTCAGCTATCGATTGTCGTCATCGGTAGCAATCTAGCACTGATTTTTCAATGGTTGGCAACAATCGCTGAATCACTATCCCTAATTTTTTTTTCTTTCAAAATTGAAAGAGTATTTTTCTCCCCTGATCAGCACATATTTCTGGGTTTTCAGAAATGTTCCATATGACCTATTATAAAAATGATTAAATTCACTGAGAAAATCAATATATTGTCTATTTATTAAAAGTCTATTTCTGTGGTATGAAATTTTCCTCTGTTTCTATAATATACCATGCAAGCATTTTGGACATTCACTTTGCTGAATTTAATGTACATTGTAAAATACAATTATTCCACTGGCTAAAGTCAATTCAGTATTTTTAAATTCGTAATTTTCTTGTAATACACAAAGGAAACCAATATACTATTGCATACAGATTTGTTAAAACCAAATTTTTTCCCCCCAGAATTGAAGAAGTATTTTATTTTCTTCCCTGATCAGTAACATTTCTCTGGATTTTCCAAAATGTTCCATTTGAATGAAGTAAAACACTTAAATTATTAAATACATTGTGAAAATTAATATATTGACTATTTATTAAGTCCATTTATCTGTGCTATGTAATTTTCATCCATTTTTATATACCGTGCATGCTTTCAAAAAAAGTGTGCATGCTTTCTCTCTCTCTATATATATATTCTTCAGGTGCCAAATTTACCAGTTGCTGAGTTGACTTGTACCCATTAAGAGTATATATTAGTTGGTACCCATTAGGAGTATATATTAGTTGATCATCAAATTATTTCAAAACTTCTTACATTCGATTCCAATCTATTAGTGAAATAAATTTAAACCAACATCAACTTATCAAACCAATAAACAGGAATTAACAATTTATCGGTGGACTGTCACATCTGTTTAGCAGGACCTAATTTCAAAGTTGTTCATTATTCTAGTGATTGAAAAGCAACGTCCACCAACTCTGATACCTGCTAAAAAGTGGGGTGAAAAATAAACATTCGGATGGTCGTGTGTACAGGAAGATGCGTTAAAAAGGCGACTGGCACAATGTTGCAAATGTTTTTCCGGAAACTGTAAATAATAATTCTAGAGCAGATAATCTCCTAGTGTAATGTGAATTGTATTGTCTTTATAAATATATGTGAACATCTGCACCCAAATTAATGGAGCCAATTTGTAATATTCACCGAAATAATGACTAAGACGTGTACTGGCCTACGATACCAATTTATCGTTTGAAGCAGGTGATTTCCTCGCTACACTGCTATAATTACCATGTCAACCTCTGCCGCCGGACCAGTGATGTCTGCAATTCCGGCACCGATAATGTAATTTGTGTTCTGTCCATTGCCAAGCATGCAAATCAACAACAGGAGAAAAACACGATCTTTCCAGGCGACATCCATTTTCAAACATGTGATGTATCGAAGTCACGTGCTCCTTTCTAATATTGATCATGTGATACATATGGTGATCTATTCAATAAATAAATCATGGTTATAAATAGGTCTGGATAGTGTATATTATTGCATTGTAATACAAAGTATTCAATTTTCAGATTCGCAGCACACATGCTTGTGATTATTTTCATACAATAAAATTCAAAATATAAATGAATGTATACATCATATCATTTACTTTAGAAATTTTCATTGCTCGTAATATCAACAAGTTTTAAATTATCTCGTTATAACGAAATAATTATATCTCATTATAAGGGCATAACTACCTCATTATATTGAGATGCATAAATCATTATAACGAAGTAACTTACCGAAATGGTTTCAGGGCCTTCTCTTGTTCCCGAAATTAAAATGAGTTCTAAAACAACTTGTAGCTATGGTATAATTAGTATGTACTTAAACAAATAAACATTTCATCAGTAAAAGAAATTGAACTTATATTTTCTTAATCGACTTGCAGTTTTCAACCCCATCTTCATATTAGTTTTAAATTGTTTTTGAGAATTTTAAGAATCATTAACGTATATATTTTGAAGAAAATTTTACATGTGTCTGGAGTTGTTTATACATACATTACTATTTTAATAAGTGCTGGGTTTTCTGTGGGCGTTTTCTGTGATTTTGTTCACAGCAGAAATGGTTGGCCCGCATTTTCATCTAAAGAACTAAAGAAAATTTTGATTCAAAATTTGTTTTGGGGAGGGGGAGGGGCCTGTCAGACATCAAAATCTAGGAGAGATGAAAAAAAAAAAATGAACGTTGTTATTTTCATATGCAAAGAAAGACATATTGGGTAAAAACCCTCCCCAACTATTATTGATAGTAGTAGTAAATGAGAAGACTGTAAACTTGAAAGTTATGAATTAGAGCCCTGTAGAGAAAGATGAATGCCCCTCCCCCGATTTTAAAAAATCAAATCAAGGCGAGGGGGAAAACATCAGGAGTTATAGCTGATAAAGACCACAATTCAACAACAACCCCCGCCCATCTCTCTCTCTCTTTCTCTCTCATTAGGATTTTGAAGATAGGGCAAGTTTATTTTTGATGCGTGTTAAGAATTTTAGACAAGTCAACTCCCCCCCCCCCCCCCCCCCCCCCCCCCTTTCTGTGAAAAAAACGATGCTATTTGTCTGAAAATATTTTCTGTGCCAGAAAAATATCTGCCTGCTACTACTATTTGGTATATTTTCACGAATGATTGTATTACTTATTTGGGGATTGACATTAGATGTAAGTGTGTATTCGAGATATTCTAGCCTTGATGGTTTTCCGCTAAAAATACCAACAATATAAATATGACAAACCATTGTTGCACAATTCGACTTGTTATTACAAAGATAAATGATAACTATATATTACTTCTTAACAACTCAATCTTTTTCCTGAATTCAAGAAAACACATCGTCACCTATTCAGTTGCTTGGAGTAAGAAATGAACATTTCGACTAATAGTCTTATAGTCTAGTCAATCTATCAAAATTTAAGCCAAACCTCAAGAAAATTGCTACAAAGCTAATTACCAGTGAAAACAAAGGTGTTTATATGTACAAATGCCATATCAAAAATACACATTTCTATAATTTGCAGAAAATAGGGGGGGGGGGTTAAAATGCTGGGTTTTCATTGAAAAATCGCGGAAATCTGGGAAAATGTAATGACTAAATTAAATCAGTGGGCATCAATTTATGTTGAACTAAAATGAAAGGATTGAATATGTACAACTAATTGAAAAACTTTAAAAGTTTAAAAACAAATATTGAAGGAATTTGGGGGTAAAAAATAGTTATTGAAAAATTGCCAAGAATCTGGAAAAATTTAATAAATTGTGAAGATCTGGAAAAAAGTTAATAACTTAATTATAGCTTAACATTTAATCTTGATAAGGATCGAATATGTACAACTGGATTACAAACGTTGACAACAAATATTGAAGGAATGTTGGGGCAAAAAATAGGGGCGAATTTGTTTTAAATCATGGGAATCTGGAAATATTTAATAACCATATGAAATCAATTGATATCAACTTATTTTGTAAGTGGACAACAGGATCAGATTTGTACAATTGATGCAAATAATTTACAACATAAACATGGGGGAAATGCTAATAGATATGGAATTAACAGCCTTTTTGTTGTAAAGGACAAGGAATATTACAGATTTATCCGAAAGTTTACTTTAGAACTTCTGATTCCTTATAGAAATTATGCGATATGGTTGCGGCAGTCTGACGAAATGTAACTACATTTTCTTTGCCGTTTAATTCAGTTATTATGATGGACATACCATAGTGCTTCTTCAATTTGATTTTCATGTGTTGAGGGAAATATACCTCGTCTCCAGAGAGACTTTTCATGTAGTCTACTAGATCTTTGATTTTTGTTTCTTCGTTGTCACTTCCTTCCAAGTATTTTGTCACTTTTCTTCCTGATCGAAAATTACCACTGCAGGTGCTATGATAAATGGCATCAACCGCATGAAGATCCCTAGCAAATTCTATCCTACCTTTAACTTCAACTGCCCATTCATCGTTTCTGTCCTTGCATATCTGTTCCAATACTGATTGAAATTGTGTCGTTGAACCGAATGTACCATGGTGTTTTTGGTTTTTTTCCCCCGTTTTGCATTACTACAAACTGGTTTTCCGCAAAATAGACAGTCTTCTTGGAAATTGAATTGCTTTTTTGATCTAAGTAATATGGATGGAATAGGGATTACCGATGATGTTAATTTTTTCTATTCAAACTTTTCATAATTATAGGATTGACATAAATACGTCGACATTTCGCATGAACTACCTGTTCAGCCCTAGTAGATATAGAATAACTTGCATTGTTAATACCAATGCTTCCCTTTTCCCGTAAAACAATTGTTTTCCCCGTATATAGATCTTTGTTGCAGAAAACACATATCAGCAGATAAAACGCCCCCCCCCCCCCCCCCTTTTATTCTCTGCTTTGATTTTTTTGAATTGTTGAATATTATTTCAAAAACAATTTTTTTTTTCTTTTGATATACAAGAAATCTTAAATGTTTGACTAAAATAATTCTAAATAGAAATTAAAAATTACCTTGAAATTTGTTGTGTTACGTTATATGCGTATAGAATGCATAAAAATGTCAAATATGGCTCACCAAATATTATTTTTGCAAATGAATCAAGACCATTTCCACTTCAATAAAACAATTTGATTTTGGACATCTGCTTTAAAATTTTTGATTTAAAAGATTATGGACCTAATGTACTGCTGGTGAAAATCTGGAATCGGACAAAGAACGGTTGTTTTGATGCGTAAATTTAACTAGTTCCCCTACTTGGCCCAAGTTTATACCGTTTAATACTTACGTGCCTGGCATCAAATAAACATTAAAAGACCGAAGACTCCCATTTTGATGTACCTATTTAACATAAATGATTATTGCGGTTTATATATATCTTTCTCAACTAACAATGACCATGCTTTCACAGCATATCTCATATGTGTCATCATGACGTCATATTTTAAGTCATAGTTTCTATGTATGGAGGGCGAATTGTAGCATATGTGAAAATTCAAATTTTACAGTTCGTGGTCATATTAAAGACCCCCTTTTCAACGTCTTCCACAAATTATATTTTGTATATTTTTGATATGTTGTTAAGACTGTATTGTAGTATGACCTAAACCTTTTGTAGCAATTTTCTTGAGGTCATTTTGTATATTGACTAGACAATTACATAATAGTCATCGTATAATAATCGTCTACAAACCAGAATTTTATTTTTTCATATAATCACCAGATGGTGAATCTTGTCCACTCGGTGTGATTTTCTATCCCACACTCAATAGAAGGAATAATTTTATGACTTCATTTTTGGTGAATTGAATAATTCATACTTTTGGAACGATAAGGTCCTTTTAAGTTAACGTTCCATACATATGAACTCATTATAGAAATAATTAACTTGTTATAACGAGATGTTAACTTCTTATAATTTAATTCTTATTGTATTCAAGTCTCTGATTAGTCAAATTACGTAATGCAAGTTATTTTTGTATAACCTGGTTTGGTATGGGGACATACTCTCTCTCTGACCACAAGCTGGGGGATCTACTTTTTCCCCCTTGAATTTTTTGAAGTTAACGTGACACTTCGGTTTAATGCACGGATTATATTCTCGTTGTCAAGCAAGATGTATTAGAGTTTACTTGTAGGTAGTCCCTCTGTAAACTTCTCACATTTTTTACTTCTTCTCCAGAACCACTGGGCCCATTTCAACCAACCAAAAATGTAAATAAGTTTGAAAAATATATCTATGGTATGAAATGTCCTTAAGGTAAGAATATCAGAAAAGAAAGCATGCGATTAAACTACGTTAATTTACCGAGTCCGAGCTCATTTTCACTAGTTAACAACCCCAGACACTCTGTTCTCATTCCCCTTTTGATTGTTTTATGCTTTTGCAATAAATATAAAATAAATTTTTCATGAAAGACATTCGGGGAAGGAGGTGGGGTGGGCATATGCTACAGAATCCGTAAATAAATTCCCCGTAGCTAGATCGATGTGTTGCAAATCCTGAAGCGACAACAGATAAATCACATATATGTTCTTTAATAGTATATCTATTAAATCATACAGTTTATATGAATTCAAAAAAATAATATGAGAGTCAGAGGACAACAGAGCGTTGAGAATCTCGTAACGGAGATTTCAAACATTACTTTTAAAAGAAATAAAAAATGAGTATTGAGGAGTCCACATCAGAATTCTTCGGCTCCAATATTGACATATTTTTCTAGTCGCTCCATTTCTTTGTGAGCGACTTCAATCATTTTCTTGGTAAGGGCTTCCTCTCGGTTCTTCTGTGCCCTATCCTGTTTCAGGGCTTGTGTTTTCTCCTGAGTCTCTGAGAAATAAAACAACAAAGAACTAATTTTGCAATCAACCTTCACAAATATTAAATAATACACAAAATTAAATTCATCTACCTCTCCATTTCTCAAATTCCTCCTTCTTATCTCCAGTGAGTCGGGGTGGTGGCACTTTTGGCGTATCCTCGGAAATGAAAGTAAGACCAAAAGCCATTCCGTTCTTCTTTTCTACCATATCCTCAGTGACCATTTCACGGCATACTTTTTCATATACCTCAATTTCTTCTTTCATGACCCCGATTTTTTTTTTTTTAGCGAGACAACTCTGAAAGATACCCATGATGTTTGCTGACTAGCTGTAGCTAACAACACAAATACCAATGGTATTGTGACGACATAATGACGAAATTTTATTATGCTGTTAGGTACGGTATATTGTTACGTCATTGTACACTTCTCACGCCTTCGGAAAAACCTCCCTTTTAGCAGCTTACCGTATTTACCTCGTCGTGTTCCGTTGATATTCTGAATATATATTTTGAAAGAAACTTAAGTCTAAACCCCGACTTCAGTGTGAGGTTTTAGTAAAATTTTGACTGCTCAAATAAATGAAAACTCAAACTTAAGTTGGAGATTTTTTCGAGAAACCCAAGCCTGAATATTGTGTTATTTGGTTGGTCTGTCGCGAGTAGAGCTTCAAGTCTTGGGGATCTTTATAACAGCACTGTACCACCAGGCAGAGTGTTAAGTAAATTGGATGTGCAACATTAAATATGATTTTTATATGGATTTTGTTGTTAGTTTGTTTTACGTCCTGTCGGGAATTTTTACTCATCAAGACGTCACCAGCTGTATTGACTGGGTGTTTAGAGTTTTACACCGTGTTGACAATATTTCAGCCATTTACGGCGGTTAAAAGTCTACCACAAAATTATATCTATGCCTAGCGCTCCGGGCCGTATCAGTGAGGGTTCTTTAACGTACCAACGCCTGCCGCGACACGGGACCTTCGCTTCTAAGGCTATATTTGAAAGAACCGTCATGTCGAGCGTTTGGCGAAGGAGCGATCACTACCTATTTTTACGCCTTACATTGATGCTGCCATGGCACGTACGGGACCCGAACTCTCGACCTCACGGTTACGAAGCGAACGCTATCGCGACCGGGTTGTATTTCTGACCTCAATTTGAAGTCTGTAATAGGTCCAAATGACTGAAAATTGTAAAACGGCCTGAAATTTCACTTACCAAAAGAAAAGCTGTGATACTGATGGCGGTAGTTTGTTTGTGTGTTTGTTTCACGTCCCGTCGAGAATTTTTCACTCATATCGAGACGTCACCAGCAGTAAGTGAAGTACCAAGAATTTAGAACTATGCTTAGCGCTCAGGGCCGTAGCAGTGAGGGTTCTTGAACGTGCCAACGCCTACCGTGACACGGGACCTTCGTTTCTAAGGTCATATCCGAAAGACCCGTGATTCTCGGGGCTCGAACTCAAGACCTCCCGGTTACGAAGCGAACGCTCTAACCACTGAGCTACCGCGACCGGTCATGAACAAAATGGCTTTAAATATTAGTATATTAACGCCGTAATCAGTGTCTGATTTATTTTGCGCGTTTCTTAGCACAGAGCTAGACTGGTGTCATTTAAGGGAAAGTGACTGAGGCCAAAGGCGGAGTGTCATGATGGTTGACAAACAGAACAAGTCAACAAGTTGGCAAAGTTGTATTAATAGAAGAGAAATGATGATGTGATGTCACGTTATTGCTATTGCACTGTCAATTTAAGGATGTCAACGGTTAACCGGTGAATCGGTTGTAAAGATGATAATCGGTTATGAATTTTATAATCGGTTAACCAGAACATTTTACAAAATAGGAACATTTCGATATTTTGGAGGAATAAATAGTACATTACAAGACCAGGATATATACTTGCGACGGACGCCCTTCGAAGGTGGCGTGATAATAGCGCAAACTTCCCGCAACTTTCAATTTTAGCGATGAAATATCTAGCAATCCCTGTAACATTTGTGCCATCAGAGAGGAAATTTGTCAACTGCTGCGGGGGCCTCCGTGGTGGAGTGGCTAAAGCATTGCGCTCCAAATCACAAGGCCTCTCACCTCTAGTCGGCGCGAGTTCCATTCTCGCTCGTGCCGATATATGTGAGAAAGTTTGCCAGTTCACTTTCGGAAGGTCAGTGGTCTCTTCCTGGATACATTGTATCTGGGTTCTCTCCTCCACCTACAAAAACTGGACGCCGCCAGATAACTGTAAAATTGTTGAGTGTGGCGAAAAACAACAAACAAACAATCAATGAATTTCTACTGCTGCTGGTGTTCTTGCAAATAAACTAAGAAGTCGCCTATCATCATCAGTATTTGATGAAACCATTAAAAAAATTAAAGAATTCTGATTATCATAATTATACATTTTTTCTGTGCAACTTAGTTCGTATGAATATGACTTGAATAATCCTCAATAAAATAACTAAAAAAAAAAAAAAGCTTTTTTGTTCGATTAACCGGTTAATCGGTCAAAAGAATTTACGACTAACCGGTTATAAAAAAATTACCGATTGCTATTCCTATTTAAAACTAATCATCACTTTCAAATTCCACCGGTCGCGATAGCTCAGTGGTTAGAGCGTTCGCTTCGTAACCGGGAGGTCGTTCGTTTTTCTTTCCTTTAGATGATCAAGCAAATAATCAAGTGTAAAAGAAAGGCGAGCAGAAGAGAAAAAGAGAAACACGAACTCGGAAGAAAATCGAGATGATTAGCAAAGAGATTGGTTTAATTCGTTGATATCAAAATAATGAATGAAAAGAACATTAAAGCAATATAAGCTGTCAAAATTGTTATTTTGGGGTCCTAAAATTTAATCGAAAATTTTGTAAACATCTACCTTCTAATACCTGATTTTATCGATTAAACTTTTGACATGTTGTATTTTTTGCATTAAATGCAAAAATGTTCGACAGTTGAAATTAAGTCTTCCCGTACCTTAATTTTCCCGACATTATTTCCGTATGCAATGACCTAAAGTTGAACCCATTCGGCAAAATCAAATGCGCAAGCGCAATATTTCCGGTAAGCACGAAAGATGTCTGACACGAAAGGTTCGAAGCGAGGGAGAAAGCCGACTTTGGAATTTTGCGTAATGTTTCGAGCGATCCCTTAAAACTATCACAACTAAAAAACATACTATCATAACTTTAAAAACATATAACATTGTTAACAATGCCAAAATAATGATGGTAACTAGAATTTTATCTCACCTCGCCGTCCATATTTTCATGACCCGGATACACCCGAGCCACCCCGATCAGCATCAGAATCATTCGTGTCAACATCGGTTATCTTCGGGATTGTCGCCGACGATTAATCAGCTGCCATTGTTAGGGTCAAACGGAATGTCGAGGAATATATTTTTCATCACGTAAAGGTGTGTAAACAATGCATAAGAGAGGAAATTCGATGCAGTTCTTTTTTTCAATCATATCAACGTTCATTTAACCTCTTTTAATGCCACTATAAAAAATTGCAATTTTGGCAGCTTATATTGCTTTAACATCTACATTTAGGGGATTCTCAGAGCGATGTTAATAAAGTATGAAATATATTGATTGAATCTCGCGGCATACGCTTACATGCTATTTTCAGTCATTATTGACTTAAGAGATAATACCTAAAATTGGTATGCAATTTTATCGTTACTGACTTGAAAATCCTTTGATAATCTCCAATTTATCTATCTGGCTTTAAAACCATATATGCCTCATCTCGTTGTACGGTTGTCCTGTGTTCTACGTCCCTTTGAGATTTTTTCACTCGTACGATCCCCAGCATCAGAAGATTTGAAGTATGAGTCGTACCCGGGTACAGCCTATCTAAGAGAACTCGTACACTATCAATATTATAGTACGAGTTCTCCTGGAGAAAAACTTTGCCATTTTTATCAAAAAATAAATCTGGGTACAAGTTCTGTGTTTTAAAGTATACATACCCCTGATTAAATTGATTCTCGTTGCATTCTAGTCTCTGATTGGTCAAACATTCAAATTAGGGGATGCAAATTATTTTTTTTTTAATATCCTTTGGTATGGGACACACCCTTAACAACCAGTATCCGGAACTACTTTTCATTCTTTTTAATGTACATTGCAGCATTATTTTGGGCCTTATATGAAATAAAATTAAGTCACTGTGTGCAATAAGATACTTCAATTGGATACACGGATTGTTTTCTCGATGTCAAAAAATGCGTATTAATTATAGATCTACGTAATTGTACGCAAATCACTGTTGTAATTCAAAAACAATGCAGTCTCTGAATGATGTTCGAATAATAGATTAAAACAAAAGTATTATATTTGAATTAATGGTATCCCAAGTATTGTAAACATTGCCCTGTTCATTTGGAAAATACATTTCTCGCTGGGGAGGGGAAGGGGGATTTCTTGATCAGATGATTATAAAGCGTAAAGTGATTCAAACCTGGTTATACTCGTATAGTGTGTCTCCAAATTAAATTCATTCCTTATATAAATTGTACAAAAGATCATTTTCAAGTCGACGGTAATAAGATTTTTCCAAGAAATAACACTTTCCAACATAATTCTACCTCAAAGAGATTTCCTCCAGAAGAACTCGTATCCAGATTTGTATGATAAATTTGATAGTTTTTATGTAGGAGAACTCATATCTAGATTTCTATCTGATAAAATGACAAAGTTCTTCTCCAGATATCGATGGGTACGATTTTACCAGAACTCGTACCCGGGTACCACTTCTCAAGAGAACTTATACCCGAATACTCCTGAGTACGCGTTCTCCAGAAATCATTCAGTGATGGTTCTGTACGGTGCCAACATTTTCTGTGACACGGGGGGCTCAGTATTCAAGGTCTCACATGAGGCACACATGACTTTCACGTTTATTCCCTAGTTATTGGTGGAAAAGCAGCCAAAATTTGTTTTGAAGACTCGAGTCTATCGCTAGCTACAGGTTTGTAGCTCTCATGGGAATTATTGGGATAGACCTGCAGCTAGTCTGTCGCGGCTTGGGGTTTAACCCTTCCGCACACGAAGCAAGCGCTCTGTGGTTTGAAATATATATATAGATAGATGGATAAAGAGAGATAGAGGCCGCTGTACTATAATGTTGGTGTGGAATCACACCTCAAATTCAGAAATATAATTACATGAGTTAATTAAGATTACCCATACGTAGACTGCGGGCGAGCAACACTATATTACCCACACGATAAATTCCCGTGACGTCATTTTTTAATTTCAAGAGGCTCTACTAATGAACAGAAAAGTTCGGGTGCATGCGGTCACAAGCTGATTTTTTTAAAATATACGTAGAAAGTTTGATTCAGAAAATCAAATCAAGGCGAGGGGAAAAAACCTTAGGCAGTTATAGCTGATAAAGACCACAATTCACCCCCCCCCCCCCCCCCCTCTCTCTCTCTCGATGGAATTGGGATTTTCAAGATAGGGCAAGTTTATTTTTGATGCGTGTTACCGGTCGCGGTAGCTCAGTGGTTAGAGCGTTCGCTTCGTAACCGGGAGGTCGTGAGTTCGAGCCCCGCTCGTGCCATGGCCGCGTCAAACCTAAGACGAAAAATAGGTAGTGATTGCTCCTTCGCCAAACGCTCGGCATTTAATAGTGAGAATGACGGGTCTTCGGATATGACCTTAAAAACGGAGGTCCCGTGTCACGGTAGGCGTTGGCACGTTAAAGAACCCTCACTGCTACGGCCCTGAGCGCTAAGTATAGGTCTAAATTCTTGGTACTTCACCTACAGCTGGTGATGTCTCAATATGAGTGAAAAATTCTCGACGGGACGTAAAACAAACAAACAATCAATTGATGCGTGTTCAGAATTTTAGACAAGTCAAATTCCAGCTTCTCCGGTTGCCCCCCCCCCTTTTCTGTGAAAAACGATGCTATTTGTCTGAAAATGCTTTCTGTGCCAGAAAAATATCTGCCCGCTACTACTATTTGGTATATTTTCACGAATGATTGTATAAATATTTGGGGATTAACATTAGATGTAAGTGTGTATTCGAGATATTCTAGCCTTGATGGTTTTCCGCTAAAAATACAAATTTAACAATGAAAATATGACAAACCATTGTTGCACAATTCGACTTGTTATTACAAAGATAAATAATAACTATATATTACTTCTTAACAGCTCAATCTTTTTGTTGAATTCAAGAAAACAAATCGTCACCTTTTCAGTTGTTTGGAGTAAGAAATGAACATTTCCCGTCATCTTAACAACGACTAAAAGTCTTATATAATAGTCATCGTATAATAATCGTCTATAAGCCAGAATTTTATTTTTTCATATAATCCCCAGATGGTGAATCTTGTCCACTCGGTGTAATTTTCTATCCCACACTCAATATAAGGAATAATTTTATGATTTCATTTTTGGTGAACTGAATGATTTATAATTGTTATATTGAGCTTTTGGAACGATGAGGTTAACGTTCTATACATATGAACTCGTTATAGAGATAACTAACTCGTTATACCGAGATAATTAACTTGTTATAACGAGAAAATTAACTCGTTATAACGATGTAATCAATTCAATGAAACAAGATAAGTAACGCGTTATAACGAGATAATTAACGCGTTATAACGAGATAATTCGTTATAATTTAATCCTTTTCTATTCAAGTTAGTCACATTCAAATTACGGAATGCAAAGTTATTTTCGTATAACTTGGTTTGGATTGATTGATTATATATAGTTTAACGTCCCGCTCGAGAATTTCTCACTCATATGGAGACATCACCATTGCCGGTGAAGGGCTCAGGGCCTTTGAGCAGTGAGGGGATCTCTACCGTGCCACACCTGCTGTGACACGGGGCCTCGGTTTTTGCGATCTCATCTGAAGGACCGCCCAATTTAGTCGCCTCTTACGACAAGCAAGGGGCACTGTGGATCTATTCTAAACCCAGGTCCTCACGGGATTAACCTGGTTTGGTATGGGACACACCCCGTCCCCGACAACCAGCTGAGGGAGCTACCCCCCCCCCCCCCCCCCCCCCCCCATAAATTTACATTGGACTGTTTTGATTGATTATTGATTACATGTTGTTTAACGGGATCTTTCACTTATATGGAGACGTTACACTGTTTTGAAGTTAACGTGATACTTCGGTTTAATGCACAGATTATATTCTCTTTGTCAAGCAAGATGTATTAGAATTTACTTGTAGGCAGTCCGTCTGTAAACTTCTCACATTTTCGACTTCTCCAGAACCACTGGGCCCATTTCTACCAACCAAACATGTATATAAGTTTGAAAAATATACCTATGGTATGAAATGTCCTTAAGGTAAGAATATCAGAAAAGCATCCGATTAAACTACGTTAATTTACCGAGTCCGAGCTCATTTTCACTAGTCACCAACCCCAGACACTCTGTTCGTACTTCCCTTTTGACCGTTTTATGCTTTTGCAATAAATATAAAATAAATTCTTCATGAAAGGCATTCGGGGAAGGAGGCGGGGTGGGCATATGCTGCAGAATCCGTAAATGAATTCCCTTCTTATCTCCAGTGAGTCGGGGTGGTGGCACTTTTGGCATATCCTCGGAAATGAAAGTAAGACTAAAGGCCATTCCGCCCTTCTTTTCTACCATATCCTCAGTGACCATTTCACGGTATACTTTTTCATATGCCTCAATTTCTTCTTTCATGACCCCAATTTTATTTTTTTTAGCGAGACAACTCTGAAAGATACCCATGATGTTTGCTGACTAGCTGTAGCTAGCAACACAAATACCAATGCTAATGTGACGACATAATGACGAAATTTTATTATGCCGTTAGGTATGGTATATTGTTACGGCATTGTATACTTCTCACGCCTTCGGAAAAACATCATTTTTGGCAGCTTACCGTATTTATCTCGTCATGTTCCGTTGACATTCTGAAATTATATTTTGAAAGAAACTAAAATCTAAACCCCGACTTCAGTGTGAGGTTTTAGTAAAATTTTGACTGCTCAAATAAATGAAAATTCAAACGTAAGTTTGAGATTTTTTCGAGAAACCCAAGCCTGAATATTGTTTTATTTGGTTAGAGCACCTAGGACATCTTTAGAACAGCACTGTACCACTAGGCAGAGTGTTAAGTAAATTGGATGTGCAACATTAAATATGATTTTTATGTTGATTTTGTTGTTTGTTTGTTTTACGTCCTGTCGGGAATTTTTACTCATCAAGACGTCACCAGCTGTATTGACTGATTGTTTAGAGTTTTACGCCGTGTTGACAATATTTCAGCCATTATACGGCGGGTAAGTGTACCACAAAATTATATCTATGCCTAGCGTTCGGGGTCATAGCAGTGAGGGTTCTTTAACGTGCCAACGCCTGCCGCGACACGGGACCTTCGCTTTTAAGGTCATATTCGAAAGAACTGTGAATCTCATCTCTAAATGTCGAGCGTTTGGCGAAGGAGCGATCACTACCTATTTTTACGCCTTAGATTGATGCTGCCATGGCACGTACGGGACTCGAACTCACGACCCCACGGTTACGAAGCGAACGCTATCGCGACCGGGTTGAATTTCTGACCTCAATTTGAAGTCGTTAATAGCTCCAAGTGACTGAAAATTGTAAAACGGCCTGAAATTTCACTTACCAGAAGAAAAGCTGTGATGCTGACGACGGTCATGAACAATATGGCTTTAAATACTAGTATATTAACGCCGTAATCAGTGTCTGATTTATTTTGCGCGTTCCCTTGCACAGAGCTAGACAGGTGTCATTTAAGGGAAAGTGACTGAGGCCAAAGGCGGAGTGTCATGATGGTTGACATACAGAACAAGTCAACAAGTTGGCAAAGTTGTATTAATAGAAGAGAAATGAGGATGTGATGTCTCGTTATTGCTATTGCGCTGTAAATCTAAAACTAGGGATATCAACGGTTTACGGGATAACCGACCAATCGGTTGTAAAGATGATATTCGGTTATAAATTTTATAATCGGTTAACCCTAAAATTTTTGCAAGATAGGTACATTTCGATATTTTGGAGGAATAAATAGTACATTACAAGACCAGGATATATACTTGCGACGGACGCCCTTCGGAGGTGGCGTGATAATAGCGCAAGCTTCCCGCAACTTTCAATTTTGACCCCCATGAGGATCCAGGTAGTTAGAAAAGATCCTCAGTACCCCTTGCTTGTCGTAAGAGGTGACTAAATGGGGCGGTCCTTCGGATGAGACCGCAAAAACCGAGGCCCCGTGTCACAGCAGTTGTGGCGCGTTAAAGATCCTTCCCTGCTCAAAGGCCATAAGCGCCGATTATAGGCCTAAATTTTGTAGCCCTTTACCGGCAATGGTGACGTCTCCATATGAGTGAAAAATTCTCGATCGGAACATAAAATTTTATATATATATATATATATATATATATATATATATATATATATATTTCAATTTTGGCGATGACATGTCTAGTAATCCCTGTAACATTTGTGCCGTCAGAGAGGAATTTTTCTATTGCTGCTGGTGTTCTTGAAAATAAACTAAGAAGTCGCCTGTCATCATCAGTATTTGATGAAACCATTAAAAAAATAATAAAGAATTCTGATTATCATAGTTAAACATTTTTTCTTTGCAACTTAGTTCGTATCAATATGACTTGAATAATCCTCAATAAAAAAACTAAAAAAAAAAAAAAGCTTTTTTGTTCGATTAACCGGTTAATCGGTGGAAAGAATTGACGACTAACCGGTTATAAAAAAAATACCGATTGCTATCCCAATTTAAAACTAATCATCATTTTAAATTGCAACGATAGAATTCATTTTATTTTAAGCCCCCCCCCCCCCCCCCCCCCCCCAAGTAAGGCTTTAACACAAAAAGTAATTTTAACCTTGATCTACAAAACAGTAATCTGTTTTCATTTTTCTTTCCTTTAGATGATCAAGCAAATAATCAAGTGTAAAAGAAAGGCGAGCAAACGAGAAACACGAACTCGGAAGAAAATCGAGACGATTAGCGAAGAAATTGGTTATATTCGTTGATATCAAAATAATGAATGAAAAGAACATTAACATCTATATTTAGGGGATTCTTGGAGCGATATTAATAAAGTATGAAATATATTGATTCAATCTCGCGGCATACGCTTACATGCTATTTTCAGTCATTATTGACTTAAGAGATAATACCTAAGATTGGTATGCAATTTTATCGTTACTGACTTGAAAATCCTTTGATAATCTCCAATTTATCTATCTGGCTTTAAAACCATATATGCCTCGTCTCGTTGTACGGTTGTCCTGTGTTCTACGTCCCTTTGAGATTCTTTCACTCGCACGATCCCCAGCATCAGAAGATTTGAAGTATGAGTCGTACCCGGGTACAGCCTATCCAGGAGAACTCGTACACTATCAATATTATAGTACGAGTTCTCCTGGAGAAAAACTTTACCATTTTTATCAAAAAATAAATCTGGGTACAAGTTCTGTGTTTTAAAGTATACACACCCCTGATTAAATTGATTCTCGTTGCATTCTAGTCTCTGATTGGTCAAAAATTCAAATTAGGGGATGCAAATTATTTTTTTTAATATGCTTTGGTATGGGGACACACACCTTTAACATAATAATACGTATAATATGTGTACAAATTAAATTCATTCCTTAAATAAATTTTACAAAAGATCATTTTCAAGTCGACGGTAATAAGATTTTTCCAAGAAATAACACCTTCCAACATAATTATATCTCGAAGAGATTTCCTCCAGAAGAACTCGTATCCAGATTTTTATGATAAATTTGATAGTTTTTATGTAGGAGAACTCATATCTAGATTTCTATCTGATAAAATGACAAAGTTCTTCTCCAGATATCGATGGGTACGATTTTACCAGAAACTCGTACCCGGATACCACCTCTCAAGAGAACTGACACCTGAATACTCTTGGGTACGAGTTCTCCAGAAATCATTCAGTGATGGTTCTGTACGGTGCCAACGTTTTTCTGTGACACGAGGAGCTCAGTTTTCAAGGTCTCACATGAAGCACTCGTGACTTTCACGTTTATTCCCTAGTTATTGGTGGAAAAGCAGTCAAAAATTGTTTTGAAGACTCGAGTCTATCGCTAGCTACAGATTTGAAGCTCTCGTGGGAATTATTATTGGAATAGACCTCAGCTAGTCTGTCGCGGCTTGGGGTTTAACCCTTCCTAATACGAAGCAAGCGCTATGTGGTTTGAAAAACATATCTAGATAGATGGATAAAGAGAGATAGAGCCCGCTATACTATAATGTTGGTGTGGATTCAACCCTCAAATTCAGAAGTATAATTACATGTGTTAATTCAGATTACCCATATGTAGACTGCAGGCGAGCTTAACTATAATTCCCACCGATAAATTATCGTGACGTCAGTTTATGATCAAATAACACGTCATTTTTTAATATCAAGAGGTTCTGCTAATGAACAGAAGTTCGGGTGCATGCGGTCACAAGCTGATTTTTTAAAGATATATGTAGAGAGTTTGATTTAAAAAATCAAATCAAGGCGAGGGGGAAAAATATTAGGCAGTTATAGCTGATATAGACCACAATTCATTTACCCCCCCCCCCCCCTCTCTCTCTCTCTCCCTCGAATTAGGATTTTGAAGACAGGGCAAGTTTATTTTTGATGCGTGTTAAGAATTTTAGTTACGTCAAATTCCAACTTCTCCGACGACTGTCCCCCCTTCCCTATTCTGTGAAAAACGATGCTATTTGTCTGAAGATACTTTCTGTACCAGACAGATATCTGCCCGCTACTACTATGTTGTATATTTTCACGAATGATTGTATTACTTATTTGGGGATTGACATTAGATGTAAGTGTGTATTCGAGATATTCTAGCCTTGATGGTTTTCCGCTAAAAATACCAACAATATAAATATGACAAACCATTGTTGCACAATTCGACTCGTTATTACAAAGATAAATGATAACTATATATTACTTCTTAACAACTCAATCTTTTTGTTGAATTCAAGAAATCAAATCGTCACCTTTTCAGTTGTTTGGAGAAAGTAATGAACATTTCTCGTCATCTCAACGACGATTAATAGTCTTACTTAAAAGTCATCGTATAATAATCGTCTACAAACCAGAATTTTATTTTTTCATATAATCACCAGATGGTGGATCTTGTCCACTCGGTGTGATTTTCTATCCCACATTCAATAGAAGGAATAATTTTATGACTTCATTTTTGGCACATTGAATAATTTTTTATTGTTATATTGAGCTTTTGGAACGATAAGGTCCTTTTAAGTTAACGGTCTATAAATATGAACTCGTTATAACGAGATAATGTTCTAGTTATAACAAGTTAACTAACTCGTTATAACAAGATAATTAACGCGTTATACGAGATAATCGACACGTTATAACGAGATTTTATCTTCTTATAATTTAATTCTTATTGTATTCTAGTCTCTGATTAGTCAAATTACGTAATGCAAGTTATTTTTGTATAACCTGGTTTGGTATGGGAACATACACTCACTCTGACCATAAGCTGAGGGATCCACTTTACTCCCCCTGAATTTTTTGAAGTTAACGTGACACTTCGGTTTAATGTATAGATTATATTCTCGTTGTCAAGCAAGATAAAAAGGATAACGATTTTAAACGGCATATATATATAGTATATCTTTTACTTGTTCGCATTCAACTTTCCCCATCACCAAGACCACTTGAATATATTACTAAATGTGTGAATCCACAAAATAGGCTTGCATCCACAATTTAAAATGCTGCGCACCCTCTTTGTATTTTGTGAATGAATAAATATGATTAAAGTAATAAATGAAATAAATTGAATCCGATATAAGCAGGTACAAATTGAATATTGTCTTTTCGTTTGTTAGATATTAATACGCTTGATTAATTTCTAGAGATTATGCAACTCGTAAGCTAATATTAACAATAACTTCAATCCCAAATTAAGTACGCATTACATTTGGGAAATATTTTTTGAAATACATTCACATCAATTTCACAAAGATGAAAACATCAATTCCACAGAAACACATGTACAAAATGAAAACACGTATTAGAAAAGACCGCGCTCTTGCGAGGCCTGCAATATTTTTTTAAAAAGTTATATAACACAAATGAACAACTGTACACTACAATTTATGGAAAATATAAATAAGTTTGAAAAATATATCTATGGTATCAAATCTCCTTAAGATAAGAATATCAGAAAAGAAAGCATGCGATTAAACTACGTTAATTTACTGATTCCGAGCTCATTTTCACTAGTCACCAACCCCAGACACTCTGTTCTTACTTCCCTTTTGACCGTTTGATGTTTTTGTAATATAAATAAAATAATTTTTTCATGAAAGGCATTCGGAGAAGGAGGTGGGGTGGACATATGCTACAGAATCCGTAAATGAATTCCCCGTAGCTAGATCGATGTGTTGCAAATCCTGAAGCGACAACAGATAAATCATATATATGTTCTTTAATAGTATATTTATGAAATCATACAGTTTATATGAATTCAAAAAAATAACAGAAGAGTCAGAAGACAACAAAGCGTACACAGATCTTGTAATGGAGATTTCAAACAATACTTTTGAAAGAAATGAAAAAAAAAAAGAGTATTGAGGAGTCCACATCAGAATTCTTCGGCTCCAATATTGACATATTTTTCTAGTCGCTCCATCTCTTTGTGAGCGACTTCAATCATTTTCTTGGTAAGGGCTTCCTCTCGGTTCTTCTGTGCCCTATCCTGTTTCAGGGCTTGTGTTTTCTCCTGAGTCTCTGAGAAATAAAACAACAAAGTACTGATTTTGCAATCAACCTTCACAAATATTAAATAATACACAAAATTAAATTCATATTCATCTACCTCTCCATTTCTCATATTCCTCCTTCCTATCTTCAGCTAGTCGGGGCGGTGGCACTTTTGGCGTATCCTCGGAAATGAAAGTAAGACCAAAGGCCATTCCGCCCTTCTTTTCTACCATATCCTCAGTGACCATTTCACGGCATACTTTTTCATATACAGATACGTGCCATAAGTATTCGGTCAACATGGCGGTTTGTTTACGTTTGAAAACGACAGTGTCAAATTTCAAACATTCGCTGTAATGAAATAAAGTAATAAAAAATATAAATTATGTTAAACGAACTTGTTAATACTTAGTAAGATGTCCCTTGGGCCTGATTACATTCAAAATTCGGTTTGGTATGGACTTGTAGAGGTTCTGAACATAGTCAGGTCGGATGCTTGTCCAAATGCCCCGAATTTCCTCCACGAGATCGTCTTTAGATTTAATAAAGGAAATGCGTGTCTGAAGCTTTCTTTTTATCAGTAGCCAAAGGTTTTCAATAATGTTAATATCTGGCGACTGGGCAGGCCAACTTAAGCAGTTTATTCCATTCCGGGCAATGTATTCTTGAGTAGACCTTGCTCGGTGAACGGGTGCATTGTCGTCCTGGAAGAAATACCAACCCCTAGGAAAATGTCTAGCAATCACTGGCCACAGGTTCTCTTCCAGAATGTCCTGATATTTTTCTGCATTAATGTTACCATTTACCGGTGTAATTGTCCCAACACCATTCCAAGAGATACACCCCCATATCATTACTTCATACCTGGGTTGTGATGTCCGGGGTTGAACAAGATCGGGTCTCCAACCTTCGTTTCTCTTGCGCCAAATATGAACTCGCTGGTCATGTCCAATCATGATCTTGCTCTCGTCAGAGAATATAACTTTTTTCCAGTTATTCTGAACTGTCCACCGCCTTTTCTCTCTGCACCATGCAAGTCTCTTTCGTCGGTTAACCTCCTTATTCATGATTATGCAAATGACACTGAATAGTCCGCTTACTTACAGTTTCACTTTCAGTCCTGCCTTCATTAAATTTTGATGTAATATCACCCAAAGACTCCCGTTTTCACAAGCCTCTCTAAACCACGATAATCCCTGTCTTTCATTTTCGCTGGTTGCCCACTTCTCGGTTTGTTTTCCACTGATCCTGTGGCAAAAAACTTTCGTGCTACATCGATAACTGTTGATTTTGGAATTTTCAACATCTCACTGATCTTCTGACGGGAAAGACCACTCTGTATCAAATCTATAATGATATTTTTCGCCTCTATCCCAAGCTCTTGCCCTTTTCTACCCATATTTTCAAATTCGTAATTCTCATAACTTGCGCTAGCTGCAGACGATAACAAATTATCATGTGATACATCATGTGACTAAAAATCTAAATTTAGAACACTTCGTCATCGATGACGCGTATATACAAAACCAGGAGACTCAAAGTGTGTACTGTCGTTTTCAAACGTAAACAAGTCGCCATGTTGACCGAATACTTATGGCACGTGTCTGTACCTCAATTTCTTCTTTCATGACCCCAATTTTATTTCTTTTAGCGAGACAACTCTGGAAGATACCCATGTTTGCTGACTAGCTGTAGCTAACAACACAGATACAAATGGTATTGTGACGACATAATGACGAAATTTTATTATGACGTTAGGTACGGTATATTATTACGTCATTCATACGCCTCACGCCTTCGGAAAAGCATCCCTTTTGGCAATTTACCGTATTTACCTCGTCATGTTCCGTTGATATTCTAATATATTTCTTGAAAGAACTTAAGTCTAAACTCAGACTTCAGTGTAAGGTTTTACTAAAATTTTGACTGCTCAAATAAATGAAAACTCAAACTTAAGTTGGTCTGACCGCGATTAGAGCATCAACAGTCTTGGACATCTTTATAACAGCAGTGTACCACTAAACAGAGTGTGAAGTAAATTGGATGTGCAACATTAAATATCATATACAGCGTCGTGCCAAAAGTATTCGCGATTTTTCAAAATGGCGGCCGTAAACAACGATGCGCTTCCTAGAAACAAACAATAAAATGTAAAACAAATAACTGTCTTACCTTTATCAATACTTGATTAGGTGGCCTTTAGACTTGACTACAGCTAATAGTCGAAGGGGAATGGATTCATACAAGGATTTGATATAGTTTTCATCGAAGGATTGCCAGATGTGTAAAATATGCGGTCACAAGCTCATTTTTTAATGATAAACGTAGAAAGTTACGAAAAAACTTTTTAAATGAAAAGTGCTGGGAGCAAGTGCATACTCAAGCTACACAAACTATAACTTAACAACCAAGCTACACAAACTATAACTTAACAACCAAGCTACACAAACTATAACTTAACAACCAAGCTACACAAACTATAACTTAACAACCAAGCTACACAAACTATAACTTAACAACCAAGCTACACAAACTATAACTTAACAACCAAGCTACACAAACTATAATTTAACAACCAAGCTACACAAACTATAACTTAACAACCAAGATTGTCCGCATTCCTTGAGAGTGTTGCTCCTAGCACTTTTCAAATATATCAATCAATATATACAAAAAAAAATTGTAGTATTGGCTGTAACAGATGCACCTCTCTCTCTCTCTATATATATATATATATGTGTGTGTGTGTGTGTGTGTGACAATTTCAAGGTCACAATATAATATTTTATATCGTAAAAAATGGAGACATGAAATACAATAAATGAATAAATAAATAGAATAGATAAATAAATAAATAACATACCAGGCATCTGACGGAACTAACACAAATATAGCTTATTACTTGCTAACGTAGTTGCATAGATCGCAGTAATCCGTTGTCAAAATTAGCATGCAAAATTAGATCGTTATAACGACCATGTTCTATGAAAAAGTTTACTTTTTATAATATTTTACATTTTATTCGTTTTGTAATGATAACTTGTAAAAGCAACAAACAGAATATCTAACTTCTGACAAGTTATTTGAATTTTTGTGATATTCTTCGTCGATATACCAAATATTTAGAAGCAAAAACAAGAACACATGGGCGATGACGTTGGTTTTTTTTTTTTAAAACAATTAACAAATAGTGGGGTAATTTTTTAAAGAGAAAAAAAAAATTACCGCTAAGCATAGGTCTAAATTTGTAGCATTTCACCTACAACTGGTGACGTCTCAATATGAGTGAAATATTCTCGACGGGACGTCAAACAAACAAACAAACAAACAATTTTAAAGAGATGAACTAGATACCCCCCTTTCTGAACTCATTTTGTCACAAGAAGCCATTTGGTTTAAGGGTGGGGTATCTTAGATATTGGACTATTTCGATATGGCAGATCAGAAATGGTCCCCTGTGAATTCTTTTCTAAAGCATCACCCTCGCCTTGGCACAAAAGCAATATAATTTCTGCTTTGGGGAGGGGATAACAAACGTTTTCAGAAAATATATGCTTTTAGGGTAGGGACTCTGTCTTTTCAAGTCACTGGAACATTTCTGAAAGAGTATAGATAGAGATGACCCCACCAAGCCTCTGATGTGTGCCACAGAGCTTGCCGTGTCACAAGGAACGAGACATTTCATAATGTAGAAGTGGACAGAGACACTGTGGCTATACCTAGCCTCCAGGACCTTCTGTTGTATACCATTCAAATTGAGCAAGACAATATATGGTTTCGGGGGTGGGAATCTCAACGGTTATTAAGATATTGTGTCATTTACGAAAGGGCGTGGCTGTAGGTGTCCTTTAAGATTTATGTTACATATCACTGAAATTGCCTGCACAAGTAATTTAAAAAATATGGGGATCTCAGTGGTTTTTCAAGATATTTTATCATTTCCAAAAGGGCAAAGCTTTGGGGAGCGTCTCTGTTATATACCGGTATTTCGTTGTGAACTCTGGTCATAAATATGTATGACGCAATTCGGCCAATCGTGAAGCTTCCGAAAGCAGGTTAGTCGGAGATTTGAACTGTGTTGAATGCGAGCAAATTACTCTTGACCAATCAGAACGCTTGTTTTTCTACTTCGGTAAACTAGCCAAAACAAAACCCTGTATGTATGCAGATATGGCGATTTTGACATTGCACAGTTAACAAGTGAACAAACAGACATGCTGGGATATATGACTTTTTGTCAAAGATAGTTGCGTTGTATAAAACTCAAGTTTTCATAGCCGCAGTCATTAGTGAATTAAACGCGGCTTCGCTAAACCAAATCGTCAATTTTAGGCTAAGCGTGAATTCTATTGGTCAACGAATTAATCATTCTCGTCATGCATATTTATGAGAAACGAGAAAATTTTCAAGCAGAGACCCACGGGTGAAAATGGAGAGGAGCGTACATTTCAGCCGGGGGTTGCGACGATCCGTATGATTGTACATTTAACATCAAATGCTAGTCACTAGCTGTCTACAAATTCAGAATTTAACTCTCAACCACAACTTTGCCAGATAATGCTCCTGACTGACTCTCTCTCCTCTCTCTCTTGTTCTGGTACGTTGTATGCCTTTATTCCTTTCAGAATTGTATATTCATCACAGTATTCAGTACATGTAGGAATATTCCGGTCCTCCTCTGTTCGTTGAACTTCCTTTTCCGTAACCAAATTTACACTCTCCTGAATTAAAATGTTCGTACTCTCTTTCATTGTCCGTAGAGGTACTTTATCTCCACTGCTTGAAGTGCCAGAGGATGTACCGTTGAAAAGTTGCTAGAAACATCAATATAATTTATTAAAACCCACATTTTGTTAACTTCAGCGATATAAACCGTTTAGACATTGAACTGGTGTAATATATCATTGTCAAAAATGGTCAAATTACCTGATCGCAAGCTATTACAGGAACTTTGATTTCTACACTGGAGGACCACCATCTGTTGATAATAAACTCGTCTGATCAAAATCTAACATATTGATGGGGGTCGTGCTACAATTGACAGGGGAGGAGGAGTCATATTATGATCAGAGTTTTATGTACAGGTTTACTTACTTTATAATTTTTACTAGTACAATGACTATGAATATGAAGACACAAACACCAACAATGCTGACTGCAACGAGATCTGTAAAGGTAAAACAAAGTCAATTGTCTCACATCTTAATGAAACGGATTTCAACATAACATCCCACCCATGAAATGCTAGTAAGATGAGAAAAGTTGCTCACGTATATGGGATGTCTTCTCTCTTCTGAAACAATTAATGCTGCTCATTTCTGACTTTCCCCAAACGGTAACTATTTCAACTTGAACACAAACTGATTCCTCGTTATTCATGAGGTAGATATATGACGTCACATCCGGTGCAATTTTCAAAATTCTCTTTGCTAAAATGAAAGATTGATTAACAAGTGCTTCTTTCACTAATTCAAAGAAATAACTACTATGGTTATTGTTTTTACACAGTCTGTGTCTTAAAGTTTAAAATGCTTGACATTGGTTTGCTCAAAATGAAATTATTTTCTTACATGCGCAGTCAGACGTGCTACATACGCCCAAAAGATACTGGTTCACGACTTCAGACAGTAAGCGTAAATTACATAAAGGAACTTTCCACGTCACCATAAGCTGGTTCTCTTTTGTGTGGGAAAGGGTTACTTCAGGAGAAGTTGGAAGTTCTGAAATGTACCCTGAACTATTCAACTGTATCCATCTTTACTTTCACGAACGTTTACTCTCATGAGTTAATTTCTTTAAAGCATGTTGTTTGCTTCATAAATTGTCGTTAAGAAGAAAAAAGCAGTACTTTCCACCAATTTTAAGGCAAATCGCCAATGAAACTACATTTTCTGATAACTGACATAAGCATAGACTATAATGATTTGGTAATCGTTTAATCATTTTGCAATGAAAGTTGGGTTCACTATACTACATATAATTATTGTGCTTTCAGAAGACACATTCATTTACTGCCAACCACGAGGATCGGACTCGGATCGCAGCGGCCAGAAGCATTAAATGCTATGTTACCCGGACACCATTTACCCGGATTACCATATAAATTTAACCATTCTGCATTGTGCAATTTAAGTCGGGTTCAGTATACTATTTAATTACCTTGCTTTCGGAAGACACATCCCGTCCACTTTATTCCACTTGTCTTCTTATTTCGTTGAACAGATACACTGTATTGATAAAAGATATCACGATCATGGGAGATGTTCAGTCTTGAATTCTGAAGACCTTCAAGCCACTGTAGATTCTAGAAGCAGAAAGTTACAGCTGTAAGTTGGGGACATGTACATTGGTTGTAAAAAAAAAAAGAAGGTGGAAGTTCCAAGGAATGTATCACCTTATAGTCGCTGTGGCACCAGTAAACTGTGAAATTTAACCCTTGACGAGCATCGACTTCCCAGTACATCTCTGTATACGATTCATTAACGATCACCAAAACATCAGGGCATGGTATCACTATCAAACAGAAATCGAATGGTGTTTCAATCTTTTTTTAATTTATATATATATGTGTGTGTGTTTGTGTGCGTGTGTAATTTTTTTTTTTTTTTTTTTTTTGTTCTTCAAAAAAGGCATTTCTTATAATTTCAAGTAAATTTTATGATAAAATGCAAAGAAAAATCAATATCAATGCATTTTCTAGTTACTATATGGAGTTTCGTCATTTAAACATGTGTTCCATATTGCGAAAAGTCTGTTTTGAAAAATCATACCGATTAATCATATTCAGAATAACAAGTACTCGATATCAGTTAAATAAAATATTTACATTCATCTTCAGATGGAATTTTAATAACAGCAAAATTTTGTGATATTCCAATTTCATTCCGTGACCAAATTCTTGCTGTCACTTCCTGTTGCGCAGGGACCTGAAACCAAACGGAATTAGATTCTGTCTCCATGGTGCAGTTCCTACGTCCCTGAGACTTCCCATGGGGGCAAACTGATACTACATATTGCAAATGAGATCCATAAATCCATTGTTTACGTAAATCCTGCAAGTAATCAACATCATAAACCTACACGAATCGCACGTTATGCTTAAGAAATATTCAGATATTTACCCCATTTAAAAACAATTTACCTACAGGAAAGCAACTTATACCTGCCAAAATAACACGATATCACTGAATTCACCATTCCCGTGTGGAATCCGAGAGAAAAGATTGCAAATAGTATTTGGTGCAAGACCAGGCGCTGAAAGTGAAATATATACACTTAGTTTTACAAGTATATGCTGTATTTATCAGTTTAAGGACTGGATGGCCAAAAGAATAAATAACTGCTTTATAAAAGAAATATAATACTTGCCTGCTTTTTTTGTTTTGAGAGTGACAGTTTGAGTTTCACTCCAGATTCCTCCGTCCAGTGGGATGGTTGCGATCTTTATTAAATATTTTGTATAAGGTACCAACCCACAAGCATCCAACTTTGAATCGTTGACTATCCAGGAAAATGTATCCTCATACTAGTTTGAAAATGAGAGTTCTTTATACAGTATTGCAATTGCCCAAATTGCACTATTGAACCCTGGAGGGCGCTTTATATAGACGTTATAAATATTTATTTAGCCTTGTTTTTAATTGAGATTCCATGTAGTTATATTATGTAACAATTTCATGCTTACAAATTCTTGATCGTCATCAGAGAGAGGTAGAAACATGATGTGGTATTGTTGTGGATTGCAAAACCCGAAATGATCCCCATTTTGATTCCACTCGAGAATAACACAGGTTGACGTAACATTGATTGTCGTGATGTTGCTCACCGGAGCAGGTTTGACTAAAAAAGAAGTATGTTTGGTGGAGAAGTATAGTGGAAAGTATCCGTTATTTTAAATCATACCAAGTTCGTTCACTCAAAGCTTTTTTTTATTTCTTATACACTTAATTTTTTTTCCACATGATCCTTGGTACTTAAGAATATGTATCATGTATCTAATGATTTCTGGTCAACCATTTTGTTCATGAGAGCCCTGAAACGTGTATTTAAACAGTGGTGCATGGAGAAATTTCTGAATGGGGGCTCTGTAAACTGCTGGGGTTGCATTGAGGCCCCAAATAGGTTCACGGTGAAGCCAAATGAAACTACCAAGTTCTGACAAAATGCTTGTTTTATAGGGAAAAAATTCTATTTGTGACGGGTGTACTCGGTGCTGAATCCCCCACTCTTAAAAAGAGGATGTTAAAATGCGTTGATTTGAGGGAATTAAAACTCATACATTCCGACTGTAGTATTGATTTAGACACTAACTTTGGATATATTATCAACATATGTAATCATTCAAGACTTAGAAATTTTAGGAGTTCAAATCCATCTAGTAGCAGGAAATTGATTGCTCGGCTTCCATTGAAGTTAATAGTGTAAGCCTTTAGATACATAGAAGAATTGATAATCAACAGAATACCGACCGATATCGAAAACAGCATCACTATATATATGCATTCTACAGCTCAAGTGAACCCGTCAATAGATATATGCAATTCAAGATGTCGGCCGGTCAACAACAGAATACCGACCGATATCGAAAACAGCATCACTATATATATATATATATATATATATAGAGAGAGAGAGAGAGAGAGAGAGAGAGAGAGAGAGGCGTATCCAATGATTATGAATTGTTAATAAGATATGCATTCTACAGCTCAAGTGAATCTGTCAATAAATTTCTGCAATTCAAGATGTCGGCCGCCCGATTTTCTGCAATTCTTATTTTATCAAATTTCTTGATTATCACGAATCTTGCAACTCATCTCCCACCGGGTACTGAAAGACAACTTCATTATACTGAGATCTGATATAGGATATATCCATGCTTATTTTGAAAATGGGGTAGAAAATTTCTGATATGTTTACTTTAATCATGAACGTAAAAAATAGAGTTGAAGGGAAAATATAAACATTTCCTTCGAAAAGAGATGTTTTCTAACTAAGGGGAAAACCTCAGCTTGTCAACATTGTTCTGTGATTTATTCTGTATAAAAATGAAATCAGTTGATGCAATATAGGAATTCATTAGCTACAGGGTTATAGCGTTATGGTTTGATATTTTAGTCTTTGACCATAACGCTACAGTTCCTGTAATGCAAAAATGGTGCAATTTACGGCGCAAGATTTTCTGCGCACGGTTGGGGATGTGTTTCTCCGTTTTCCAGCATTGGTCAATCAAATACCTTTCATTGCCCAATTCTAGACATATTCTGTTACCAACCTGTATGTTTATCCACCTTCTAACCCTCTATAGACCAATAAACTCATTTGCTTTGAATTTTCTGCCACCAGACAGCAATGTTGACCTACTGACAAGATCTCGCGAAAACGTGGCTGTCGGATGGCAGAAAATTCGGTAGCGTTATGGTCAAAGACTAAAATATAAAACCATAACGCTACAGTTTTGCAGCTAGGAATTCATCCGATAGCTAGGAACTACACGTGTGGTTGTTTACTGTTGACATATACGTATGTATCGAAGAGAATTCTGGGAAGAAACGCTCATCCCGATTTCGGTTTCTCTATTACCCAATGACATTGATTGTTCAAAGCGACGTCGTGTTGAGTTAAAAAAAATTTAAGTACACAGCTTTAAAAAGGTCCCTAAAAGTGTTCAAATTGATGACAGATCAAAAAGGGTCACTTGGGGAAAAAAAAGGAGATTTTAAAAGAAATTGAATTATACATTGTTTTGTTTGACATTTGAACGTCCTGTTGATATTTTTTTAAATTATGTTATTGTTGTGAGGTAAAGCAAAGGCTGTAGAGTAAAATTATTGTCCAATTTGTGGTGGTGTGTTTACTTCAGAGAGTATTGAGGAGTGTTGTTTCTAATAAATAAGAATTATTAACGCACGCCCAGGATATATTTTTACGAGAATTAATATTTTTGAGAGGTGTGTACAGGTATTGATTATTAGAGGGAAAGTGGATTAAGATATGAGTGAATTCAAGATATGAAACATCGCATTATTTACAAGAGGTGAGAAATTCAAGAGATAAAACATTACTCTGTTTTACGATGTGACCACTGAGACGAGTGAATACTCATAACTTCTTGCAACACGACTTTAGATATTTTTAAAATGCGTCTTTTCATTTAACGCGGGGAAATTTAATGCTGTTGATGAGTGAAGCTTGTGTAACGCGCCCTCTAGTGAGAGAATGGTAAACAGCGCATTGTGGCATCATAGTAACCGCGATGTTTTTTCTTTCAAACCGAGAATATATATATATATATATATATATATATATATATATATATATAAACGTACAAAGGTATGATAAATCTTGTTTGAAATTTAAAAACGTTTGTGGCTCTTTTATAAGACTATTTATTTATTTGTTTTATCTACGGAGTTGTGTAGATGAAGTATACCACAGTGTGCAGAAGTAATGCGGGTAATGCTCACCATTTTTCAGCTGATGAAGAGCAATCACGTGATTTTTTAAAACTTCTTATTAACTGCCTTTTAATTCAAATTTGGTATGAAGCATATTTGGGACAAGAGTGACAATTATAAATTTCAGAACTCTTATAACCCCATCCCCGGGGCTTAGTGGCGGGACAAAAACTGCTAAATATGACCAATGTTCTAAAACGTTCTTCTCAACCGTACATTTGTAAGAAAATCAAATGCATTTTGACGTAGAACAGGAAGGCCTCTACCAAAATGATTAATTTCATGATCACCGGGGTAGAGATTCTAACACCAGGGCGGGACCAAAGTGGGCGTATAATGTTTATGTGCAAAATATTTATATTAAAATGATATTTTGTTTTAATATCATTGATACTAAATTGATTGATTGATTGATTATTTATTGCTTTACGCCACACTCAACAATTTTTCAGTTATATGGTGGCGTCCAGATACAATGTACCTGGATGAGACCACCGACCTTCCGCAAGTAAACTGGCAAACTTGCTCACATAACGCCGCGGCCGAGATTCGAACACGCGCCGACAGAGGTGAGAGGATTTGTGATTTTTAGCCCGATGCTCCAACCACTCGGCCACGGAGGCCCCCCTTTTATCAAATTGTAAACTTCATGATCCCAGGGGTAGGACCGGGTTGTGGTACCAGGGTGGGGGCAGAATAGTCATAGTGATTAATTGTTTATCATTTGAAAGATTTCTTTAATTTTTATGATGCTGTATTTAAACTGAAGGATATTTAGGATAAGCAGAAAGGGTTGTACTAAAGTTGTAAATTTTGCAACCCAAGAGTTCTCTATCTTGGGCCTATCCAAAATAGTCATATAGTGCTATGTAAGATATAATATGTTGTGTAAAGTCTGTCATTAGTTTGAACACCCTTGGGGGCCTTTTGTTCTATTATAAAGAACATATTTTGTTTTATGCTGCTGTCGATTATGAGAATTTAGCCTAGATATGCAGAACAGGAAAATTAATATTAAAATAGATTTCGTAATCCCTGGGGCTAATGGTACTTTTGAATAATACTCAGATGACCGAAAAGGTCTGTAGGCCTCTTGTTTGATAATATCATACATGGGAACAAATTATTTGGAATTTCAAAAATTCCACCGAAGTGCCTGACGAGTAGAATCCAATTCAACTTGTTTTCAGTATCTTTATTTGAAGATCAATACCGGTATGGTGATAACGCGATTCCTAGTTGTCTTTTTGTCCTTAGAACAAGGAACGAATGATGTGAAAAGAAAACTTGATTCTACAAAAAATAATGAGACCAAAAGACAACAAAAATCCATGAGAATTAGAAAAAAAATGTGATTTCTGTAGAGAATGTGTAACTGCTAACATGCACCAGGGATTTAATGTATTTTTCTGAAGGAAACAGAGGTAGACTGTGTGTAGCAAATTCACTTACATGTACACTGTATTGCTCATAAAGAGGTTAATAAAAAATCCCCAGAAGAGTGGATTGCTCCAATGTTGTGTAGACATGCTATGTCTTCATGTAATTATTCATGCCTTCATACACATGACTTGCCTATTCATTTCTACAATCAAGATCAATTAACACATGTATCAATATAGAAGATATTCCCACGGATGGTATTCTTAATGGTTTTGGAGACTATGGCCCGTTACTTTCTCTTGCTTCTATCTTAAATCTCTGTTTTGCAAATCAATCAAAAGATTTTGGTGCACGTTTACATCAAAAGGGCAGTTTAACTGCTATGGATTCTATCTTAAATCTCTATATACACAATATATTGCAGTAGTATCTTCGCGACATGTTGTATCATTAGCCGCCTCGTTTCAGTACTTGGATTACACGAATCCACCGTTAAGAACCCACGGGAATCAAAAGGCTTTTGTAATGAAGACTACTTAATCTCGGAATTCTTGTAGAAAATAAGAATCAGAGAGATGATTAAACACGGAACCTGGACATACAATGTACCAGAGGTTGGATCAGGTGCCTAGGAAGAGTAAGCATCCCCTGTTGACCGGTTACACCAGCCGTGGACCCTATATCTTGATCAGGTAAACGGAGTAATCCGCAGTCAGAATCAGTGTGCCAAGAACGGCCTTACATTTGGTATGAAAAATGTCAGACAGCGTTTGACCCAATGGAAGGTTGAACTGGCAAACTAGATCGTTATAATAAATAATAAAATATACCCCTACGTACCAAAGTTATCACGTGACGCATATCTCATTCACGAACTCAAGAAATACAATATAAAAATTCCAGATTATTACATAAACTATTCCACACCCTCCTTCTCTTTTGAGAATTATTATTTGTTATTTTCACTACCACAATTTTTTATTGTTTGTTTATTGATTGATTGTTTGTTTTCCGCCACACTCCGTTATCTGGTGGCGTCCAGTTTTTGTAGGTGGAGGGATTCGAACCCGCGCCGACTAGAGGTGAGAGGCCTTCTGATTTTGAGCGCAATGCTTTAACCACTCGGCCATGGAGGCCCTTCGCAGTTTTTGAAAGTAGTACTTAATGAGAAGAAGTTATGTATTGAACCCACGTACGAAGGATGAGCGCTGCACCCGCTTTAGATAAGAAATCGTAGCCTGGGGGATTATTAAGCGGTTTTTGTTAATGAAGTCTCCAAATTCTCCATCCTACCCCCCCCCCCCCCCCTCCCCGATTTAGGATTTTGAAAATCGGACATGTAACTCGTCCAATCTTCCTCCCTCTACTCTGAAAAAACGATGCTACATGTCTCCTACAACAGATAGTAAATAAAAGCCACTGTTACGACTAGAATGCATTACGAGTATTTGGTGGCGTCCCAAAGAAAACAGACATTTTAAAGCAATATAAGCTGCCAAAATTGCAATTTTTTATAGTGGCATTAAAAGAGGTTAAATGAACGTTGATATGATTGAAAAAAAAGAACTGCATCGAATTTCCTCTCTTATGCATCGTTTACACACCTTTACGTGATGAAAAATATATTCCTCGACATTCCGTTTCACCCTAACAACGGCAGCTGATTAATCGTCGGCAACAATCCCGAAGATAACCGATGTTGACACGAATGATTCTGATGCTGATCGGGGTGGATCGGGTTGTATCCGGGTCATTAAAATATGGACGGCGAGGTGAGATAAAATTCTAGTTACCATCATTATTTTGGCATTGTTAACGATGTTATATCTTTTTATATCTTTTTCGTCCCGAATCAGTCAAAGTCGGCTTTCTCCCTCGCTTCGAACCTTTCGTGTCAGACATTTTTCGTGCTTACCGGAAATATTGCGCTTGCGCATTTGATTTTGCCGAATGAGTTCAACTTTAGGTCATTGCATACGGAAATAATGTCGGAAAAATTAAGGTACGGGAAGACTTAATTTCAACTGTCGAACAATTTTTACATTTAATGCAAAAAATACAACATGTCAAAAGTTTAATCGATAAAATCAGGTATTAGAAGGTAGATGTTTACAAAATTTCGATAAAATTTTAGGGACCCCAAAATAACAATTTTGACAGCTTATATTGCTTTAAGGATATTAGACTTACTCTGTCTTACTGTTCATTTTCTTACAATTCACTACTTGAAGGACGAAAACCTTGTTTAATATAGATGCGTGGAGAGAGGATCTCTTCCCTAGCGTGAGATTGCACTCACGAACTGCGGAATCAATCTTCCCACCAGCGGGCTAGACCACTCGACCATCTAGACAAGTTGTAAAACTTGTTTTATTTCAAACTGCGATGCGACTAATTTTCCCCCGTTTAATCGTAGAAGTCGGTGGCAGGTTTTGTATTTTACTAACGATAGACCCACGACTTATCTGAAAATATGGTAATTTTGCCGACTATTTCAGCTGAACAGGTTGGCGAATAGCTGACAAGACCAAAAGGACGTTAAAATGTGTTTTTCAGAGAATGGTCTTTCGAAAAACAGCAATAAGTTGCAACTCATCGGCGAACGATCGATGCACACTTCGGAACCACTTTGCACTGATCTCCAATAAGTTGCGGTCATCGGCTGTCTAAATAAAACCGATCGTCGCGTAGAGGCGATTGAAATAAGATCGTTTAAAGACCTCTAGGAGACTCATTACGACCTCTTAGTCGTATCCAGTCTTTTGTGCATGGTAATTTTGCGAATCTTCTGAGACATTCTGACGACCGCTCGGAGACCTTTCAGCGAAGTCCGATACTTCTTTTCAATTTTCAGGGGTTTTTTTTTTCTATGTTTTTTATCATTGTTATCATCATTTTTTGGCTCCCATTATCTGTATAGTCGGGGCTTAATGGAACATAGTTTCATTTCTTTATTGCAATCCAATGCATTGCACAAGTACTCCAGATCCGAACTCTTTGACAAGCGGGAGTCGAAAAACAAACCATCAGGATTAAAGAATATTGTTCATTCATTATTTTAGTATTTCAGTTTGTTGCAAATTATCGAAAATATGACCGGTGTATGATCTCTTGCCTTGAACCCAGTATTGCACTCGTTGATATCGGCAATGTCGTGGTATTTACGTGTGACAGAATAGTGTAATCATGATATCATATTCTTCAGGCTTTATATACGTACAAAAGGTTATTTGAATTTTACATAATGAATCCTAAACTTCATTTAATCATTCTATGGGAGACTTGTGGCATTTAAAAATTTATTTCGGATTATTGAATGCTTTAAGAACAGATCATAATTAGAATTATTTGAAATGAAATGAAATTACTTTTTTTTTTTTTTTAAAGCACCTATAGAAGCAATGGCATTATTTATCAACACAGGCAGCAGGCGCGGATCCAGCTTTTTTCATCGGAAAGGGGGGGGGGGGGGCAAAAGGCCGAGGATCTAGGATCTGGTTCCAGGGCGAAGCCTCCGGAATTTCCACGTTTTTACAGAGAGTAGACTATGCAAAATCTGCATCCAAAATTGCGGTACGATAATTTTCATATTATATTATGACCTTAAATTTTGAAATCGTCCCCAGTGAGCGAATAAAGTCGATTGAGAGATTGTTGAAGCAATATTAAACGCAATATTAAACGCGATGCTAGGGTGAAAGATGACTATATTTTCTTTCAGTTGGAAATTCCACGGGGGGAGGAGTCCAGACCCCCACCCCTCCCTCTAGATCCGCGCTTGTGCAGAACACCTCAAATAGTAAAAAGCACCTATGGAAGCAATTACATTACTTACCAACACAGGAAGAACAGCTCAAATGATAAAAAAAAAACTGTTGTAAACACTGAGAAACCGTTATTTTTAAAAAATGTACAACTAAAAGCAGTAAGCTTCTGGTATCAACCAACACGGAGAATAACGAAGTCACGGCGTGTCACTTCTGAAAATTTGTAAAATCTTAGATTAACTCTTAATAGAAACAGAGACTTCTTGGACAGAACAATGACACATTTCAAGGTTGCTCGATCAATTTGCTGAGCATGGAATTCCCTAGAGTCAGGCTGGAGATATTAAATCCACGATAATATACTTAATGTCAGGGGTTTTTTTTTCCTACAAGGAGTCTTTTACACATCCCATACAATCAGGAAGTCTTAATTACACAGTGTTTGAAGCATTTCAGTGACGTTGATGGGAAATGAAAAAGTTAAAATTGACATTTAGCATGTTACTGGAGATGACATAGATTTGATCGTAAATGCATGTTTAAACACATATTGACTAAACAAAATTTAGTTAACACAGTAACACTATCACCGACCTTATATAATATGACTGCTCTTTAACACACACACACACACACCCAAGAAAACGGGCCCCCAGAAACGTTGAGTAAGGACGATTCATATATTTGTTGAAATGAAGGACCATTACAAAATCCCTGTATAGAAGAGAAAAAAATTGTGAACAGTGGATGATGTCGAAGGAAATTCTAAAGAATTGATGACCAGAAATGCTAAACCTTGCACGACATTTTCCTTATCTAATGTACATACATTTCGGTCAAAACAAAATCCATCTGGTTATGCCACAGCAGAGTTTAAAGCTGTGCAACGCATACATCTTTTGAAAAATGTTCAAACCTCCTTAAGTGATAAATCAGCCAGCCCTGATCCAGTACGGGGCCACAGTGGGGATTTTGCAAAGGAATGATTAGAAAAAGGTCTATGAAATATCTTTTTCTAAAAAGTAAAGCTGCAATTTGACTATATGATGTGTATTCCATCTCCTGAATTGAACATTTCAGTTTATTCGCTCTCCTGTCTTCTACCAGAGAAAGAAAGTTGGCCATTACATCGTGTAATGACGGTTTTCAAAATACTTTTATAATAAAATTATTCTCACCGACAACAATATTATATGATCAACAAAATTATATTAAAGCAACTCTACACTGTCCAAGTGAATTATGAATTATATATATATATATATCTTCGGTCAATGTCAGCCTACAATAAAATACTTGCATTAACTGTAGACCATTTCCAGTAGCAAGGAAATAATAGCATAAGAAAATGCAAGCAATTTTAGACAGGTAGTGTTTATAGTTGTCCAGTTGTAGATATTGGTTAATTGTTGAGGTACAATCAGTGCAAAGAACGCACATCTCATTCTACAAGCAAAGGTGAACATGGTGGTCCATGGGCCTCATGTTTTTTCATAGTGGATCCAGTTCAACATCTAATATGATTGCCTGATTATTACTATTCTCTTGTTTTACTTCCAGCTATTCATTTGAAGAACAGAAAGATATACTGTAATTATGCATTATTCTAGTATTTTCTGAGTAAAACGAACATTAAAATTACAAAATGGCAGAATTTGGTCTTTTAATCGGTTGAATGAAAGCGATTTCACTCTGAGAGCGACCGAGGCTCAAGGTCACCTGTTCTACAGTTGTAGAATGTCCCTCATAAACAGACCCCATACTCCTAATCATTAAAACCGATACTGTTGAAGAAATTTAGGTAAATGATAGTGCCATTTACTTCTAAACCCAAACACTCTAACATCTCTGTTTATTTTCACCGTGGATGGAAGACAGTGAATTTTGATTGATCTCTTGATTAATTTGGTGTTACCTTTTTTCTTTACAGTGAACTTCTTGACAGGTATTGAACAGACTGACGCACACATTGATGATGCAATAAGGGTCTACATCGTCATGCTCTATGTCCCACGTACAGGAATTCTGAGACAGGTTTGGACAGTCAAACAATCCCACCATCACTCCACCGAGCATTAAACTCCTGTGCACCAAATGTTTCAAAGAAATTAAGTAGTATACATCAGAAAAATAACATTAAGGAAAAATATCTAATGAATTGCCAATGCATTACATGTACATTTCTGTTACTGAGATTTCCTTTTTCGGTAATTTCGATATACAACACGTATAGAACTTTTTCCCCGATGCATGCTTAAAAACAACAACAACAAACATAAACAAATAAACAAAAAAACAAAAAACCAAAAAAAAAACAAAAAACCAAAAAAAAAAAAAACCACGAACTAAAAAGACAAAAAAAAAACAAAAACAAAAACAAAAACAAAAAAAAAAACAAAAAAAAAAACAAAAACAAAAAAACAAAATCAAACAAAAAAAAATAAATAAATAAAATTAAAAATTAAAATAAACAAGGAGTTACGTTTTCACCATTTATCAATAAAATAAAAAAAAACCACCGAAATTTATATATAAATAGAAGTCAGTCTTTGTATGACCTCGGTCTCAGTGCAATTCGATTATGTTCGGCAATCATCGTTCCCATGTTCGATTCCCTTGTTTATTTAGCTGAAATTTTCTCAGATCTGGGGATTTTACAAGTTATACTGATAGGTGTCAATTGGTGCATAATTCTATAGTTGAAAAATACCGTCAGTTACAGCTTGTATTGCTTTACGAGTAACAAATAACGTTATCAATTTTCATAATTTTTTATGAAAATAATTAGAACGTCTATCTGAGTCTGTTGGGCATGTTTCATTAGATAATCATATCGTACATCAATTCACAGCGAAAGTTTGACTAAAAAAGCTCTTATTTGCAAACAAAACACCTGTTTTATTATTCCGGAAATAATCACCAACCCCCCCCCCCCCCAAAAAAAAAAAAAACATGGAAAATAATTGAGACCTTGTGTCACTCTTTCAATGGTGAAATCAACTTCACTATAGGTGTTTTAACGAGCCATTTGGTATAACAAGCCACCTTACACTAGAAATCTTCTTCCCAGTTTTTCTCTTGGAATGTCATCCAATCTAATTTCAATATATCTATGTTTCGCTCTCTGATTTGGTTAATCGTCGTCCGAACACATTCAATGTAGCCCAGTTCCCTGGTGCCTTGCGACGCGGGGCGAAGCAGGACAGGAAACCAGGCTGCATTCGATGTAGTCTAACAAAGAGAAAACCCGGGGCTTCCGATGATGATGGTTAATCATCTCAAGCTAAAATGCTTTGAGAATGCGTCTTCTATTCATTTCTAATAAATAAGTAAACCCAACAACTGGAAAATCCAACTTACGACATCATAACAAATGCTACTAGTTAATAATTATGGAACGCATCAACTGCCTTATGTTAAAGTATCATTATCTAAAGGTAAAATTAAGGTATCAGCATACATGTATAATGTTAAAGTATCATCATGCAATGTTAAAGTATCATCATGCAATGTTAAAGAATCATCATGCAATCTTAAAGTATCATCATGCAATGTTAAAGTATCATCATGCAATCTTAAAGTATCATCATGCAATGTTAAAGTATCATCATGCAATGTTAAAGTATCATCATGCAATGTTAAAGAATCATCATGTAATGTTAAATTATCAGCATGAAAAGGTCAAGATAACTAACAGTATTCAATCTCGTAATTCCTATAGAAAATACAGATCAGAGAGGTGGGATCAGGTGCCTAGGAGGAGTAAGCATCCTCTGTCGACCGGTCATACCCGCCGTGAGCCCGACATTCCGATCAGGTAAACGGCGCAATCCGTAGTCAGAATCAGTGTGCCAGAACGACCTAGCATATAATGTTAAAGTTTCATCATGCAATATTAAAGTATCATCATGCAATGTTAAAGTATCACCACGCAATCTTAAAGTATCATCATGCAATGTTAAAGTATCATCATGCAATCTTAAAGTATCATCATGCAATGTTAAAGTATCATCATGCAATGTTAAAGTATCATCATGCAATCTTAAAGTATCATCATGCAATGTTAAAGTATCATCATGCAATGTTAAAGTATCATTATGCAATGTTAAAGAATCATCATGTAATGTTAAAGTAACATCATATAATGAAAAAGTATCATCACAACATGAAGGCAGCTGTGGTTCAATAAAAATACGCAGCATTTGTTTGTTAGGTTTTTATTTTTTATTTGTATTTTTTTATTTATTTTTTTGTTGTTGTTGTGTTTTGTTTTTGGTGGGGTTTTTTTTTTGGGGGGGGGGGGGGGGTGGTTTTTTGGTTTTTATTTATTTATTTATTTTTTGTTTTTGTTGGGGTTTTTTTTTTTTGTTGTTTTTATTTTTGTTTTGTTTTGTTTTGGTTGTTGTTGTTTTGTTTTTTTGTTTGTTTGTTTGTTTGGGTTTTTTTTTTGTGGGTTTTTTTTCTTTTTGTTTTTTGGGGGGGGTTTCTTTGGGGGGGGGGGGGTTGGGGTGGGGGTTTTTTTTTTTGTTAAGCACACATCCACTTAATGTAACATATAATTTGTAACAGGAAGGGGAAATGCAACGGACCAGACTGGAATTCCAATCCGGGCCCCCTGAACTTCTAGTCAGATGCTCTATCAACTGAGTGCTAGCCACTGGCGATCGAACCCAGGTGACCGCCACACTCCTCCCTCCTTAAATGTCTCCATGCCTTGAAGACAGCAGCCCACGATCTATATCACCTGGCAGACATTTTCACCTGTCAGTTCCAGGGGCTGGTCTACGACACTAAATTTAACAAGAAGGGAGAAAATGCAACGGGACAGATCTGGATTCGAACCGCGCCCCCTGTATCTCTAGTCAGGTGTTCTACCAGCTGAGATATCTGGCTACCAGCAATCAAACATGGCTGACCGCTATAAACATGATATAGGGGACCCGCCTTAATCAAGGAATGCTGAATTACCATATATTCAGATGATATAATCATCTCAAATATCATTTGAAGATCTCTTCAAATATTCAGCTGAGTGAAAGACATCTTCAACATCAATGAAATATTTTACTTCACTATGAATATTGCTTCATTTTATTCACAGGCGGATCTATATCTGAATATTACTTCATTTTATTCTCGGGCGGATCTATATCCGAATATTACTTCATTTTATTCACAGGCGGATCTATATCCGAATATTACTTCATTTTATTCACAGGCGGATCTATATCCGAATATTACTTTATTTTATTCTCGGGCGCATCTATATCTGAATATTACTTCATTTTATTCTCGGGCGGATCTATATCCGAATATTGCTTCATTTTATTCACAGGCGGATCTATATCTGAATATTACTTCATTTTATTCTCGGGTGGATCTATATCTGAATATTACTTCATTTTATTCTCGGGCGGATCTATATCCGAATATTCATTGTTTTAAAGGGTGGTTCTGTATCTGATTATTATTCCACTTTATCAACAGGCGGATCTATATTTGAATATTACTCAGAATGAAAACTGGTATTCTATACAATACAAAGCCTTTATCAGAGAATTTTGATATGTGGTTGAATTACCGTTATAATCAATTCATATGCACACTTTCTTCAAGAATAACGAACAAATAACTTTATAGGCCGAGGTTTGAAGGTTCTTGTTTAATTCATCCTGTTCTTTTGTGACCCGACAATGCATAAAAGTAACGTTCCTTTTAAACATTTTGTGAATCATGTTCAGGCAGAGGTTTAAGATTCTTCAAAAAGATGTTAATGAATGTCAATACGTGTTAACTTGCGCTTAGTTTTCAAGGGGAATATCAAACAGTTGAATACTACTAGTTTTACTTCTGAGTAAGTACGTATTTGCTTAGCTGATTAAGTGATATAAAATCAACAACCTCCCGTGCTTAAACTGGAATGGTGAGAAGAAAAACAAATCACTTTTAAAAAGGAATATATCCGTACCATTTCACTGTGACGTCAGAGTTATTCGCAGGCTCTGTAGAATTCCAGGAGCATTGTAGATATTTATCATAATTGTAAGTGTAACATGTGACGTCATCACCTGTAATAATAACAAAGAAAAATAGAGAAGTGCAGAGTAGTTTCAGTGCATCGTTAAGCAGCATTTGATTACAAGAAATATGATATGAGAAATTAACAGATTTTTGCATCTTACTTTGAACGAATCTATGGCGTGCAGGAAGGAAAACTAGTACGAGTTGCACGAGCTTCCAAGGGACCATGTCAGGTAACGTTCATCTACACCGTGTAGCTTTCGGAAATCACCACTCTATATCGACGTCTTTAAAGTTTAAAATTGATTCAAGAAGAAAATTGAACAGTGCAGTATATTTAAATAACAAAAATCTTTAGAAATTATTTATTCCATATATATAGAGAGAGAGAGAGAGAGAGAGAGAGAACGAGAGAGAGAGAGCATTTATTAAAAAATAAATAGAATCAATGTAGAAGAATTTCGACGGTACCAGACCCCATTTATTAAAATAAAATCAGTGTATTAAAAGGGTTTTTTTTAAAGGGAAAGGTTTTTTTTTTTAAAAGGAAACGTTTATCAAACCAAGTATTAATACGATGAACACGCAATAAAAGAGAACGAGTTTGGGTGTCTCACCTGAAAAACCCATTTTGGAAGAGAATTATGACTGCGATTAATATAATGGGGATCTCGGGTATACTGCTCGTCAGAAGTCGTCTGCAGTAGAGATTTGAAACGAACTGCCTCAACTGCGAAGACGATTATTTATATTGTATTGGGAGAAAAGACTACTAAATTTCATACGGACTCTCTCAGAGACAAATTATGCCTATAGGAAATCTATTTTCAGTCTGAATTCTTATTAGACTTTATCTTTGTAATTATTTTTTAAACAATATAAATATTTTTAACAAATTCCTGCAGGGATAGACTTTTTTAGTTTGAGAGAGAGAGAGAGAGGGGGGGGGGGTATGAAAAGATTAGATTCATCTGTTCCACTGGGTATCAAATTTTTCATTATCACCATTTTTGTGAAAATGTTTCGTAAAAGAGTGTTTTAAGTAAGATATTGTAAAACGAACATTCTATGAATTTTCGTTACATCTAGCTGTATAACCAAAAGAAAAGGGCATTTTATATAATCTTATTTGTATCAAGATAGCTAAAATAAAAGATTTTTTGGTGAAAACTAATTGGAAGTTTGTTTTATCTTCTAAGTAAATAATGGTTGTTTTTTGGGGTTTTTTATTTTGGTTTTTTTTTTGTTTGTTTGTTTTTTGTGTGTGTTTTTTTTTTTGTTTTTTGTTTGGTTTTTGTTTTGTTTTTGTTTTTTGTTTGTTTGTTTGTTTGTGGTTTTTTTTTTTTCATTCCAGGGTACACAAGGGCCTCCGTGGCTGAGTGGTTAGAGCATCGCGCTCAAAATCACAAGACCTCTCAACACTTGTTGGAACATCGTGATCAAAATCACAAGGCCTCTCACCTCTAGTCGGCGCGGGTTCGATTCTCGCTCGCGCCGATATATGTGAGAAAGTTTGCCAGTTTCCTTTCGCAAGGTCGGTGGTCTCTTCTCGGGTACACCGTATCTGGGTATCTCCTCCACCTACCTAAACTGGACGCCACCAGATAACTGAAAAATTGTTGAGTGTGGCGGAAAACAACAAACAATCAATCTACGTAAAGTTCAAACTCATCTAGGAATGTAGGATAGTATATTCTACAATGCTGTCCATGAAATTCTTTCATGAAATGATCTTAAATTAGATTTTTAAATACTTGTCACTTATTCATCAACATACACACACACAATAGCGTTCTGCGATCAATGTACTAGTCGTTTGAATACATCAAGAAACTTGACAAGGAGGTTTGGATGCTAAGTTTTTGGTAGTCGAGCCAAAAATGCATAAATTATCTTGATTACCGTAACCTTTCAACAATTTTAGGTTCTCTCTTTATTAACATTGTTTGTATTACGTCACATTGAGAATACTGAGACGTCAACATCTACAGGTGAAATACCACAAATTTAAGCTTAGATCTAATGCTCAGAGTTGTAGCAGTGAGGGCTATTTAACGTGCCAACGCCTACAGCGGCAGGGGACCTCCGTTTTAAGGTCACATTAAAAAGAAACAAAAGAAAACAAACAAACAAACAAAATAAAAAATAAATAAAACACGTGAATCTTGCTTCTAAATGTATTATTAGTATTATCTCATGTCCTTTTTATGCATTTATTGTTCTTTGTTTCAGTTTGTTTTACATGTAAAACGCTTTAGGGTAACTGTGTTAGTAGAATGATAACTGTCGAGCGTTTGGCGAAGGAGCAGTCACCATTTTACATGTCTCCTGACTGATTCCTGGCGTAAAAACATGTTCTTCGTATAATCAGTTTCTAAATCAAGGCAGGCTGCTGACAAATAAGTTGATGTTACAGAGGGTTCAACACTCATGTTGTGGTCCTTACAGCATTCAATATGCCTCAAAGTCGAATGTTATCTGAAGTTACTCCGTGGGAATCCGATTTGGAATAGGTCCTCAGTACCCCTTTGCTTGTTGTAGAAGGCGAATAAATGGGGCGGGCCTTCGAATGAAACCGCAAAAACCAAGGCCTCGTGTTTCAGCATGTGTGGCTCGACAAAAATCTCTCCCTTCTCAAAGACCTAAAGCACCGAGCATTGGCCTAAATTTTACAGCCCTTCACCGACAATTTTCATGGCGTCTCCATATGAGTGAAAAATTCTCGAACGGGGCATTAAACAATATACAACCAACCAATTACCTGGCTCCGAGGCCATAAAGCTTGAATAGACTCACTTTACCTTTATGAAAGGAACATATAGTGAAAAGGTGAGACTCGGATCAAAAGTGAGTCTGTCCAAGTTTTATGGCCCCAGAGCCTGGTCAAGATACAGGGTTCAAGATCGGTCACCAAGAGATTTTTTAACTCCTCCTAGGCAGCCGATCCCACTTCTTCAAGTGTGACCCGGAATCTGTGTTTGTCCTACTCTCGGTATAATATTTATGAGATTGATCACTGTTTTTTTTTTTTTCATGAGGATGACTTGCTATGGTTACATGTATCTTCAACATGTAAATAGGCAAATATGCAACGCTTGTTCAATATACTGAACCTTTGTTCAACAGGTATTGCATTTTTACCTATTTATATAGTACCCGTAAATTTTAAAGTCCGTTTACCTTTACAAATGGATATTGCTACATATCTTAATGACAGAATCTGATTAAATCTATTTTTGTAAAGGTAGAAAAATAAAGAAAATAAATCTAGTATGAATAAGAATGATTTAGGATATAGGATAACACACACCCAAATAAAACTTGTTTTAGAATTTTGTAAAACTATTTGTAAATGTTTCAGCATTGCTAAAAACTCATATTCATCACAAAACTTTCCTATGAAACCACTTTTATTTTTGCATTATTCAAAATCTTTGCTTGAAAAATATTACTCAAAAATTAAAATCCTTCTAAAACGTCTTTTTAATGGTGCACGTGTTTTATGTGTTCATGGCCGATTTGCACTGCTGTTTAAACACAACAAAATCTTAATACCTTTGATGTGTTCAAAATCTGAGTTATCATATATGACCTTAAAAAATGAAATCTCAAAGTTGGTGCAACTTACGTATTATAAATCGCAGCGCTTGCTATATCATTTATCATTTATGGTGCAAAGACCCCCCCCCCCCCCCAAAAAAAAGAGAAAAAACCCAAAAAACAAAAAATAAATAAATAAAACATAACTAAAACAAACAAAAAAAACCCCCTCAAAAACAACCCCCCCCCCAAAAAAAAATAAATAAAAATAAAAAAACAAACCAAAACGGACACTTTTTAAGGCATGGTTGTTTTGTACCGCTAAGACACGCTTAAGAACAAATGTTGCGATCTGGTCCGGTTCGCCACCCAAAGTGGATCAACTGTGATCACGAAGTTTTAGGAATTTTCCAAAACATACATTTATATCTAATCTTTTGCAAATCCCACTTTGTTGGTTTATTTCGAGAGAAAACGGGCCGACTTGATTGATTGCAGTAAATAACCTTTTGTACAGGAGAAGTCATTTTACTTTCCAATGTCTCTATGACATAAAGTCGATTGCAGAGATTCGTGGTTCTACATGTAAACAGCATATGGTTTGTGGTCACCTATGAAAATGTGTATGAATATGTATTGGGGTCACAACAACTTGATATGAAAAGTATTAAAACTTTGAAGGTGATATCAATATTGATGAGTACTCCATAATTAAATTATTCCTTTTAAAAGGACTGACCGCGATAAGAAAGTAGGTTAAGCCGTGTTGTTTTACAAATATGTGGACTAGGAATTTTTTTTTATTAAGCTCAGCCTAAAATGCGAAAATGTAAACAATTTCAGATGCCACACGGAGATGCATTTTGAATGTCTTTAATTGTAGCGCACGAATGCGTAAGTGTGTATGTGTGTGTGTGTGTGTATGTGTGTGTGTGTGTGTGTTTTAGAGCTCTACTGGTTGTGTTCTCTCGTTCTTCTATCGCTTTGAGTTCTGTGGTCGTACTACTTGATTGTGTTATGAGTTTCTACTTCTTGTGTTCCTCAGATTTACTGCCTGTGCTTTGTAGATACACTGCTTTAATTTTATTTTTCTACAGTCCGTGTTTTGCCGTTCTACAGCTTGTCTTCAGTAGCTCTACTTTCTAAGTTCTGTGGTTTTGTGCCGCTTCTATCAATGCTCTGTGAGACTTCTGTCAGTGTTCTATGTGATTTCTATCAGTGATGATTCTATCAGTGTAATGTGAGACTTCTATCAATGTTCTGTGAGGCTTCTATCAATGTTCTGTGAGGCTTCAATCAATGTTCTGTGAGGCTTCTATCAATGTTCTGTGAGGCATCTATCAGTGTTCTTTGAGGCTTCTATCAATGTTCTGTGAGGCTTCAATCAATGTTCTGTGAGGCTTCTATCAATGCTCTGTGAGACTTCTGTCAGTGTTCTATGTGAGTTCTATCAGTGATGATTCTATCAGTGTAATGTGAGACTTCTATCAATGTTCTGTGAGGCTTCTATCAATGTTCTGTGAGGCTTCAATCAATGTTCTGTGAGGCTTCTATCAATGTTCTGTGAGGCATCTATCAGTGTTCTTTGAGGCTTCTATCAATGTTCTGTGAGGCTTCAATCAATGTTCTGTGAGGCTTCTATCAATGTTCTGTGAGGCATCTATCAGTGTTCTTTGAGGCTTCTATCAATGTTCTGTGAGGCTTCTATCAGTGTTCTGTGAGGCTTCTATCAGTGTTCTATGTGATTTCTATCAGTGATGATTCTATCAGTGTAATGTGAGACTTATATCAATGTTCTGTGAGGCTTCAATCAATGTTCTGTGAGGCTTCTATCAATGTTCTGTGAGGCATCTATCAGTGTTCTTTGAGGCTTCTATCAATGTTCTGTGAGGCTTCTATCAATGTTCTGTGAGGCTTCTATCAGTGTTCTGTGAGGCTTCTATCAGTGTTCTGTGAGGCTTCTATCAGTGTTCTTTGAGGCTTCTATCAATGTTCTGTGAGGCTTCTATCAATGTTTTGTGAGGCATCTATCAGTGTTCTTTGAGGCTTCTATCAATGTTCTGTGAGGCTTCTATCAATGTTCTGTGAGGCTTCTATCAGTGTTCTGTGAGGCTTCTATCAGTGTTCTGTGAGGCTTCTATCAGTGTTCTGTGAGACTTCAATCAGTGCGACCTCTATCAGAGTTCTGTACGACTTTTATTAGTATTCTGTGATACTTCTGTCAGTGTTCTGTGAAGCTTCTATCAGTGTTCTGTGAGGCTTCTATCAACGTTCTGTGAGGCTTCTATCAGTGTTCTTTGAGGCTTCTATCAATGTTCTGTGAGGCTTCTATCAATGTTCTGTGAGGCATCTATCAGTGTTCTTTGAGGCTTCTGTCAATGTTCTGTGAGGCTTCTATCAGTGTTCTGTGAGGCTTCTATCAGTGTTCTGTGAGGCTTCTATCAGTGTTCTGTGAGACATCAATCAGTGCGACCTCTATCAGAGTTCTGTGAGGCTTCTGTCAGAGTTCTGTACGACTTTTATTAGTATTCTGTGATACTTCTGTCAGTGTTCGGTGAAGCTTCTATCAGTGTTCTGTGAGGCTTCTATCAGTGTTCTGTAAGACTTCAATCAGTGCGACCTCTATCAGTGTTCTGTGAGGCTTCTATCAGTGCGACCTCTATCAGTGTTCTGTGAGGCTTCTATCAGTGTTCTGTGAGATTTTTATCAGTGTCTTTAAGACTTCCACCAGTGTTCTGTGAGACTTCTGTCAGTGTTATGTGAAGCTTCTATCAGTGTTCTGTAAGACTTCTACAAGTGTTCTCTGAGGCTTTTAACAATGTTCTTTGAGGCTTCTATCAATGTTCTGTTCTACGTGGCTTCTATCCGTGTTCTGTTCTACGAGGCTTCTATCAGTGTTATGTGAGATTCTATCCGTGTTCTATAAACCTTCTATCAGTGTTCTGTGAGGCTTCTATCACTGTTCTGTGAGGCTTCTATCATTGTTCTGTAAGACTGTTATTAGTGTTCTGTGAACCTTCTGTCAGTGTTCTGTGATACTTCTATCAGTGTTCTGTGAACCTTCTCTCAGTGTTCTGTGAAACTTCTATCAGTTCTATAAGACTTCTATCATAGTTCTGTTAGGCTTCTATCAAAGTTCTGTGAGGCTTCTTTCAGTTCTGTGAGATTTCTATCAGTGTTCTGTGAGGATTCTATCAGTGTTTGTGAGGATTGTGCCTGTGTTCTGTAATTCATCTCAACCTTTCCTTTCTTTCTCAATATAATCTAAATAAATATGGAATTATGTATCATTCTAGTAAAACGTATCATAACACTTTATGTATCATACCAATAATATTTATGTATCATATTAGTAACACTTATGTATCATTATACTTAATACTTTGTGTAGCCAACTTGTAAAATTATATACGATATTACATTATGTGAATATTTGTGAAGGATGATTATACTCTGATGGAGTACTAATTCAGTGAGTACTGGTGAAATCAATGATAAAAGTTGATATACTTGAGCACTTTTTATGCAATCATCGTCTTTTCTCAAATCGGTATACAACTTTAGCTTCAATTAAAGCATAACAGATTAAGGATTATAAACAAACTTTTCCTGAAATTTATTTACGGAGGCAAAGTATGTGATATTTGACATTCATAGGTACAAATACATGTGTATACATATATTTACAAATATCGTTTACATTATATGTATATGTAGTATGACGGTATATCAAGCAGGAAAAAAAAAAGATTTTTTACTTCCCATCCAAAATAAAGTTTTTTGTTCTTAAAATGCATTATCTATTGCTTTACAAGGTAAATGCACTTTTTTATTTAAAAAACTAGAACGTCTACAAGAGTATCTATATCATCCATCAAATCACAGCGGCGTCTGAATATCATTCCGGTGTAAAAAAAAAAAAAACCAAAAAAACCCACAAGAATTAATTTAGAGTAATTGAGAGCTTGTATCACTATTTCGTTAGTGAAATCATATGAGGTGCTTTAACGAACCATCAAGTAAAATGTTATTATAATGAGCCACCTGAAGACTTTGCTATCCTTAGCGTGCACTGTGTATTAACAAAATTTAAATTGAACAGAATTTTTTAACAAGTGTCCTAATGACTAAGGATATTCTATTTGCCATACCTGGCATTACAGTGCACAATAATTAAGCTCATTACTTTTTTTCAGTTAGAAAGTAGACGACAGGCCTTCTGATAATATTTTGTAACCTTTAAAATAGTATTGAACCTTAAACAATCCTACTCATACAGGTGGAGAAAATTGAACTCTTTCTAGCGACATTGAACGGACTAGTCGGTGCGAAACAGAGTGCCTTAATGTGTACGGATAAGTGAACTATTTTGTTCCAATTTCACGATTAACGTTTAATTGCATTAAGTAACCTACAACACCTTGTGCAATGCGATAAAAAGGATTACACACGGGAGATTTACCTTATTATATATTTACCAAACGAGGAAAAATCTCTTCAGCAGCAGGCATTGATATTAAAGGCATCAAAGGAGGAAAAATGGGTAATTGTTTAGGGCGTGTTCAGAATGAATAATCTAAAAATTACGTTGTTTAACAAATGTCAGTCGAACTGAAACTAAAGACAATCGATTCACTATCTAGTAACACTTGAAACATCCTAGATTTTAAGAAATAACGCAGTAAAAATCTTGAGTGTCCAATCAACTGTATTCCACCATTTTTAACCTCTGGCGACAAACATATCAAACACTCGACATTTTTCGCACAAGGATCAACGAGAGGACACAGAAGGACGGAATTAGTCGGGAAACAGAAGTCGACGAGTCAACCCCTTAGAGGAAGCCTCTGTGACGTGCGCGTGCAGGTTCTATACATGAGACAAAGTCGTTTGAAAATTATCTACTCGGATCTAGCCACCCTTTGTTTGGAGGTTTATCAATATTCTGGCGTTTTCATGTAACAATGATTTATAGGAGTTGATAACATATAAGAAAATTACTTGCTTGATGATCCGACGTGCCAAATATTCAGCGATTTTAACAATCGCCGAGTAAATAACGCCAGTTAAAGTTGACGAATAGAAAATCTTGGATCCTTGTCTGTCGGTAAAATTGATCTTCAGGAGTTCACTGGTTATTTAATACCTTAAGTTTTAATCAGAGAAATGACACACCGTTAAAGATCAGTTTTTCGATAACTGTTTTCAGAAGTGGCTAAAGTGTAACTCAAAACTGACAGGGAAAGTTGTTTAATATAATGGACTACAGGTTATTCCTGTTTAATTGATACAGAAATTACTGTTTCTTACGGGTTAGATAATTGAAGAATGGAATGGAATATATGTTTTCTGGATCGATAATGAAAACTTCCTTCATCAACATCGCCAGTGATTTCATACATGGAAATGTTTTCAGATTAAAGGAGGGGCTATTCGCAGTTATTTCTGTATACAATTTGTAGTAAATCGGTGTTTATGCGATGTAATTACATCAGCTGGCAATAACCATGGAAACGTTAAATAACTCTGTAGACAATTGCGAAGCAAACAGTATAAGTCAGTTAGACCATCTTCACCTTGAATTTAACAACTTAAAGATGGAAAAACTTTCGATACCGAGTGGTTCTCAGGAATTTCAGAAAATTCTTTTGGAATCTGGGATCGAACCGGAAGAGACAGAATTCAGAAAAAGAAGTCATACAGTCGATAGCTCGTATGCCAGACCAAAAAATCATGTTCATTTTTCATCGAAATTAACAACGACGGAGCCTTGCAAGCATGGGTCGTCTGACGACATTCATAAACGTCATGGTATACTACGTCACCATGACGGAACAAGAAGCAGAAGTAACACAATGGACAGTCCAATTATCGAGAAAGAGGACGTTTCTGTGAAGGGAATTCAAAATAAGGTAAAGCAAGCAGAAAACGGGCAAACACACAAGAATCACGAAAATTTCAAGAACTCAGACACCCAAGAGCACCTCTCGGGATTCAGGAGTATATTTCGCTCCAAGACCAAGTCTGAAAGTTCTTCAAAAAGTATTTCAAAACAACCCAAACAAAAAAAGGACGGTAAATGATGAGCAAGGAAGTGCCAGACACCCATATTGCGTTGTTTGTTTTCATTTAAAACTTGAGTAAATTTTGACACTATTTGAAATCAGAGACTGGATGGACGGATTGGTTTATACGTCTAGAAAATAGGATTATTCTATAGGAAATGACCGTTTCATAGTGAAAACAAGAAACTTCTATTGATAAATCATTAACGCCAAAGTTAATTACAATTTATCCCAAAAGATATAATCGGAAGACAATGAGTATCATGAGACCATGAGGACATTTGGCATTTTTATTTGAAATACGCCGTGCTATAATGTAGCTGATAAAATGTAGTTTATAGAAGTTTTGCGTTTTCACCATACGAAGTAGGTTTTTATGGGTATTGTTTAGTTCTGTCTCAGAGCTATTCATTTTTCGTTCCACACACACTTATGTCCGCGATCACTGTCTAGAAATGTCTACAATTTTAAAGTATTTGCAAATGTCTATGTATTTACGCTTAAATTTCTGCAATGTGAGGTAATATTGACTTTTCTCTAGAAAGTAGGTCAATCTTTCATTAACCAAGAAAGTTGTTTAATGACCCGCGATAAAATTGAAATGAGTGATTTGTTTCTAATTGGTATAACCCGTATTTAATGGGGCTGGTGCCAAACAGAACAAAAACATCATTGTCAAATTTCACTTCATGAGAAAGGATAATCAAATTAATGAATGAAATGTGTGGTGGGTTTTTTTGGTGATTTTTGTTTGTTTGTTGTTTCTCTCTCTCTCTCTCTCTCTCTCTCTCTCTCTCTCTCTCTATATATATATATATATATATCTGTGTGTGTGTGTGTGTGTGTGTGTGTGGAAACACTTAGTAAAATGATATCCAATGTCTTTGTAGCACAGAGAAATATCTTTGTTAAAATGTCAATTTTGTTTAATGTTGTATATTATCAATTTCTACAATTGTTGATATTTTTTCATAGAGCAATGAAAACAAATGTGCAATACAGATGAGTAAATCTGACATGATATATTTCATAGTCCATGCGTGATTGCAAAAATATTTGAAAATCAAACTGATAGTTGCGCAATAGATGTTATGTCTGTATGTCAGTGCAAGGTCATATAATCATGTAGATAACAACGTATTACTTCTTTACTAGCCGTTTAATTGTTGTAAATTGTCGATTTTATATTCAAAATTAATAAGTGCATCGATTTCCATGTTTGAATAAAATGAAAGTACTTTATCGATATGAGAAACAAAATCAATTTATCGTGGTTATGTTTGCTTGCTTTGTATTTAACCGAATAATCCTTCGAGTCAAACACCCGAAGGAATTCCCCAATATGAAAACAAACTTTATTTTGCTATTTCGCATACAGCTATTTATTATCTGTGAACAAAAATTTATCCAGTTTTCAATAAAAGAGACAATGTCAAATATTTGAAATTTCCTGGTTTACAACTTCAAAATATTGCTTGGTTTTTTTTAATAGACAGATATGTTCTCACCTTTCGAATCAATATTTCCTGGCTTTTATTTCAAGTTGCGTGTCTCGTTGATTTCAGGTTGACGAGTATGAAATCACCAAATGACAATTGATCTTGCACAAAACATTGTTGTGTGAGTGTCTATTAATAGATAACTGAATGATTTGGTGCTCAGAAAACAATTTTTTCACCGTTATGTATATGAGCATGTACCACTCAACTGGTCTTAGTACTCGCAATTTATTTCAGTAGCTTTCATTCGCAGAGTTTCATATGTACTGATGAAGCATCTCATAAAACAATCGTATACTCATAGTCTGTAGTTGCTCTTCTGTATGAGAAATGAGTGTTACATTCAGTGAGCATGTCAAAAAGAGGAACTAATAAAATCTTTAAATTGTTAAACGCCTTGTTTTTTGTTTTTGTTTTTGTTTTTTTTTTACATTTTTCAAATTACACGTGTATTTAAGAAATAAACTTCATTTTTGGCAGTACATGAGGACATGAACTGCGACTCTTCACACAAGCATATGAAAGAAAAGTATACTGGCGTAAAGCGTTGTAGTTCATACCCTCATGTATTTTCAAAAATGAAGTTTATTACTTATGTTTACATTCTACTTTCAATTCTGTGAGAATTCCCTACCGCAAAAATAGACGTCCTATATTTATCAAAATTCATATACGCATTGTTCACAGATGCATCACATTCAAAAGGAGAGGGCTGTCATTACAATTGGTGAAGATATCAAAGGCAAACACAATGGAGATGTAACTATTTTAAATTACCTGTATGGGTGTAGGTAAACATGAATATGGTGATGCATTTGTTTAATTGTTTTACGTCCACTCGAGAATTTTCTCTCATATCAAGACGTCCCACATTGTAAATGAAGAGCCACAAAGTTACATTTACGCATGCGCTCAGAACCTCAGTGTAACGTCTGCCTCGGAACCTCAGTGTAACGTCTGCCTCGACATGGATGTTTATAAATCTCATCCGAAAGAACCGTAATTCTCTCTTTCTAAACGTTGAGTGTTTTGTAAAGAATACTACCTATTCTACGTCTTAGATCTGACGCGGTCAAGGTATGAGCGGACCTAGAACAATCGCGAGCGCTCAAACGACTGAGACGCCGTCATGCGTCACCAGTAGTTAGGTTTGTAAATACTGTAATAAATCAATATTAAATGTATCTTCTGTAGTCTCAATGTATAAGATGTAACGCTCAGATGTAATTACTTTCAAAAGAAATTAATGCTGTGCAAATTATTTTGATTGACGATGCTTCCAGAAAGATTATTTACGCATTTGAAATGAATGGGTGTTAGGTAATGTTATTGGATGGATGTAAGGTAATGTTATTGGATGGGTGTAAGGTAATATTATTGAATGGTTATTAGATAGTGTTATTGGATGGGTGTGAGGTAATATTATTGGATGGTTGTTAGGTAATGTTACTGGCAAGGTGTTAGATAATGTTACTGGCTGGATGTTAGATAATGTTATTGGATGGGTATCAGGTAATGTTATTGGATGGGTGTTAGGTAATGTTATTGGATGGGTGTCAGGTAATGTTATTGGATGGGTGTTAGATAGTGTTATTGGTGGGTGTTAAATAATGTTATTGGATGGGTGTAAGGTAATATTATTGGATGGGTGTTAGGTAATGTTATTGGATGGGTGTAAGGTAATGTTATTGGATGGGTGTTAGGTAATGTTATTGGATGGGTGTAAGGTAATGTTATTGGATGGGTGTTAGATAATATTATTGGATGGGTGTTAGATAGTGTTATTGGTGGGTGTTAAATAATGTTATTGGATGGGTGTTAGGTAATGTTATTGGATGGGTGTAAGGTAATGTTATTGGATGGGTGTTAGGTAATGTTATTGGATGGGTGTCAGGTAATGTTATTGGATGGGTGTTAGATAGTGTTATTGGTGGGTGTTAAATAATGTTATTGGATGGGTGTTAGGTAATGTTATTGGATGGGTGTAAGGTAATGTTATTGGATGGGTGTTAGGTAATGTTATTGGATGGGTGTAAGGTAATATTATTGGATGGGTGTTAGGTAATGTTATTGGTGGGTGTTAAATAATGTTATTGGATGGGTGTTAGGTAATGTTATTGGATGGGTGTAAGGTAATGTTATTGGATGGGTGTTAGGTAATGTTATTGGATGGGTGTAAGGTAATGTTATTGGATGGGTGTAAGGTAATGTTATTGGATGGGTGTTAGGTAATATTATTGGATGAGTGTTAGGTAATGTTATTGGATGGGTGTAAGGTAATGTTATTGGATGGGTGTTAGGTAATTATTGGATGGGTGTTAGGTAATGTTATTGGATGGGTGTTAGGTAATATTATTGGATGGGTGTTAGGTAATGTTACTGGCTGGATGTAAGGTAATGTTACTGGCTGGGTGTTAGGTAATATTATTGGATGGGTGTTAGGTAGTGTTATTGGATGGGTGTAAGGTAATATCATGGATGGATGTAAGTTACATATGTTGAGGAAGAGTGCTATACATTTAATGATATTGTGTTGTTGATTATGTTGTTAAAATTTGTTGTTCCCTTCTCGTTGTATTAGTGATGTTGTTTTTGTGTTGTTGATGTGTTCTTGTAGTTGTGTTATTGATGGTGTTTTTGTGTTGTTCTTGTTGTGACATTGATGTTGTTGTTGACGTTGTGTTGTTCTTGTTGTGATATTGATGTTGTTGTTGACGTTGTGTTGTTCTTGTTGTGACATTGATGTTGTTGTTGACGTTCTGTTGTTCTTGTTGTGATATTGATGTCGTTGTTGACGTTGTGTTGTTCTTGTTGTGACATTGATGTCGTTGTTGACGTTGTGTTGTTCTTGTTGTGACATTGATGTTGTTGTTGACGTTGTGTTGTTCTTGTGGAGACATTGATGTTGTTGTTGACGTTGTGTTGTTCTTGTTGTGATATTGATGTTGTTGTTGACGTTGTGTTGTTTTTGTTGTGACATTGATGTCGTTGTTGACGTTGTGTTGTTCTTGTTGTGACATTGATGTTGTTGTTGACGTTGTGTTGTTCTTGTGGAGACATTGATGTTGTTGTTGACGTTGTGTTGTTCTTGTTGTGATATTGATGTTGTTGTTGACGTTGTGTTGTTCTTGTTGTGACATTGATGTTGTTGTTGACGTTGTGTTGTTCTTGTGGAGACATTGATGTTGTTGTTGACGTTGTGTTGTTCTTGTTGTGATATTAATGTTGTTGTTGACGTTGTGTTGTTCTTGTTGTGACATTGATGTTGTTGTTGACGTTGTGTTGTTCTTGTTGTGACATTGATGTTGTTGTTGACGTTGTGTTGTTCTTGTTGTGACATTGATGTCGTTGTTGACGTTGTGTTGTTCTTGTTGAGACATTGATGTTGTTGTTGACGTTGTGTTGTTTTTGTTGTGATATTGATGTTGTTGTTGACGTTGTGTTGTTCTTCTTGTGATATTGATGTCGTTGATGGAGTTATTGTTGACATTCCGAGTTTTAGTTTCTTCATGAAGTAAAATAACTCATTTTTTTTCACCCTGACATTTGAACCACAAAGCATTGTTTTTATAAACACTTGCTATAAATTTTCATAGTTAAAATATAATCTCTTCTGCTAATTGAAAGATGGCGCTTGTAAATGCACACAATACAAATGTATGGAATCACCTAATCAGCAGAAACACTCTGCTTCCTAGCACAATAAGATAAAGCAAACCAGATATATCTTTCACAAATAGAATGCGCAGTTATTCCTGCTGCTAAGCTGAATTACCTTCACCGACTTTACCCGGCCTTTAGGCTAGGATAAATAGACGCTATAACCAGTTGTCCTGGAGGGGACAGAGCTGGAATATAATGAGTTTCGTCTAGTGATAATAGATTTCCTATAGATAACCTCTGATGTCAATGCTTCATATTTCACACTTTGATTTCGGAAGGATCAAAGTATTCTTTCACAATAAATATAAACAGAACTTTTTTTTTTCTCCCTTGGTTTATCAAAGCAAAGTGCTGGGGGATTTCATTTGAAATATACTCGATGAATCATCAATCATTTCCAAATACAAGTTTCCATGGCTTTCTAAGTAAGTATTCCTGTAATTGATTATGAAAATCGGAGCGTTAATTGCCATCTTGAAGGTACCTAATGTCATCAATATAAAATGAGACAATGCCTTCCATTTTTTTAAGAAATAAAAGCATAGTGAAAATTTATGACGTGTAGAGACTGTAGTGGATTCTATTTTAATTGTTCAAACGATTGCATGATATCCATTTGTAAATCACAATTTTAAATACACCATAAATTTGCTAAAATGTATATATGCTTTAAAATGTAACACGAAGGAATAAAACACGAAATCAAAAAGGTTTAGATTTTATCTATTTCACAGCAATTAACAAACAAGTTCTACGTGTGTGGTTCTACGTGACATTTTCCAATAATATATAAATTTGTTGTGACATTTCATGTATAACTCACCTGCATTCCATGTTTCTACAAATAAAAAAGGTCCACGTGTGGCTTTAATAATGAAAAAAGACTTTACATTTACAATATCTGTAGTGACAGTGAAAAATATGGGTTATCTACCAGTCAGAGGCAACCATATTAATAATTTGGATCTTCAAGATACAGACATTTCCAAAAAACATTAATTTTAGTCATGGCCTTTCACTTTGTGACTTGAAACCAATGGGCGTCATCTACTCTGTAGTGGGCACCAGTTTGATGTATGTCAAGCAAAGGATCCTCAAAATGCTGAGGAGACAATATCTTTTGTACAGAATAGTTTGACCTCGTGACCTCAGAAACAATACGGGGTATCTATACAGTATGGTATACTAAGTTAGATATCTGTCAAGCAAAGGGTCATCAAAATACTTTCTAATGGCAATCACTGTATCGATTTGGTAATTGTAAAAAAAAAAAAGTTCGTTGGATATCGAGTGGACAAAACTTCGTCTACAGACCAACAGAAGTAAAAATGTGAAGTCAACTCTTATGTCTTACAGAACGTTGGATACATGTATATGGGCATTGCTAAGTGGCTGTAGGAAAGAAGGCCATAGAGAAAATCTTTGGAGATCAACCCACTGAGCTAACCAGGCTGAATACATAGTACACGTATAATGCCAGTAATAGCACTACAACGTAAAATTTAAACCTATTAGGAAAATCATACTCTTTCATATCGAGGAGATCAAAAAAGTAGTTTTAGGAAAAACGTCGCGTATGACCTATTTGACCCATTGATGAGGGAAGAAACGGGAGTATCCGAAGGAAAACCACATGTCCGAGAGGGCGACCACCATACCTTTTCACATACAACCACTGCCGATCACAGGGATCGAACTCGGGTCGCAGCAGTGATATTTATTTTTGTTTGTTTGTTTGTTTTCCGCCACACTCAACAATTTTTCAGTTATCTGGTGGCGTCCAGTTTTTGTAAGTGGGGGAGAAGAGACTACCGACCTTCCGAAAGTAAACTGGCAAACTTTCTCACATATATAGGCGCGAGCGGGATTCGAACCCGCGCCGACTAGAGGTGAGAGGCCTTGTGATTTTGAGCGCAATGCTCTAACCACTCGGCCACGGAGGCCCCTCGCAGCAGTGAGAAGCAAGTGTTCAATTATGAAAAAAAAAAAGTTAAGGGGATAAACGATGAAAAATCGTGGTACACCATATATATCAGTACAATGCATAGTATTGGACAACAGGAAATTATACCTTTGCCTTTGAATAATTTGAATAATTTTTCGTTGCATAAAGAATATAGAAGAAAATTTAAAGATGAGGACCCCCCTCGTAAGTAATGATAATGACACAAAAATTAAGCCCCCCCCCCCCCCCAAAAAAAATTGAATAGGTTCCTCCATACCTTTCAATACTGTTCTTGAGGGTAGACTTTAATTATATATATATATATATATATATATATATATATATATATATAATAATAATAATGGCAAATTAGAAAATATGCATTATACATGCATGTACATGTAGTTACTTTCAAAACATGTAGGGTTATTTTCTTTTTCTTCCTAGCATTTATAATATTTAAAGCTAAAACAGGCTTTGGGGAACATAAAAGGTAAGGTTCTTTTGTTGTATCGGCGTCGTAGTAAAAGTGTACTTTTGTTCGTTAACTTGAAATAATTGAAAGTATTGATTTTCGTTCCCATCGTAACAAAATCACTAGGAGAGAATATTTTACAAACAATGGGAATTAGTATTGATTGACAGATGTAAAAGAATATAGAAATTTGGCATAGTACTTTGTACGAGCGACCTCTCTGGGGGTTGTATAAGGTGTTTTACACCTAATCCTTTTTGCAAGTAAATAAAGTATAAGAAAATCAGTTTCCTTTCATAAATGATTAAATACCCCTATTTTATTTTATGTCATAATGCACCTTATTTTTATGGAGAGCCAAATCAATATAAATTCAAATAACAGATTATATCTTTAATTATTGGAAAATATCATAAATCAATTTGAAGCGCGCAACAATTCAATTAAAGATTTCTTCAAATAATAAGTGATGTCTTCAAATATGAATTATTGAGCGCATTAATTGAATTGTTGATAGTATTAATTACTAGTATTCTGCTGAATTGATGCCTGCAACAATTGAATTATTGCTCTCTTCAACTCTGTTAATGATATTGATTGAATTGATGCGCACATTAATTCTTTTAAAGAGAACAACTATTTGAATAGAGATATCTTCAATTCAACATACCCAGAATTGAATTAATGATCTTTTTGAATTTGTTGCTTTCTTTGAATTGATGCGCTCATTAATTCCTTTTACGAAATCGTTGTTAATGATTAAAAATATCTTTTGTTGAATTAAGGTACCTCCATCCTCAAGTGACGTCATAGGTTTTGTAAATCTTTACCAGTGTATCTTTTGGATGAATTTTATTCACTGGATATTATAAAAATTTGTTAAAATATTTGATACTGAAAAAGTTTGTATTTTCTATAAATAATTAAAATCATCTATATAAAAAACAAACGTTGACAAGTACAAATTAAATTATTATTCCCTTCAAATGCATGAATTGTAGCGAGCATCGATTCAATTAACGCGCACATAATAGTCCATTTTAGAGTTACCGTATTCCGGCATGATTCTAACATTTACTTTGTACTTGATGCGGGCACATCAACATCCTCTTTTCAACATGAATTTCGAAAGTTTTAAAGTACCAGAATTAGAGTGGTTTTTACTGAATCGAGGAGTTACATGTTACTGTTATATTAAAGATAACATGTTAAGACTATGTCAACTTGCAGCTACATTGGAGTTATGTGTATCAAGAAACAGTGCGTTTCCAATTTCGATGACGTCATCATTTCGGTAATTAATTAATCTTTTCTAGATAGATGATGCTTTCAGGGTTCCCAGCAAAAATGTGTAGTTATTATATCGAAAAAGCTTGGGGTAAAAGTGATGTAGTGTTGGTTGTTCTACAAAATGTCTGGAGCATAATCTGTGAGCGGTTGTAGTCAAAGCGCCATAACACTTTAGGTCATTTTCTGCAGAGTTTGGGCTGTTTAGATGTGGGATATGGAAAGAATTTCACATCAGCCATGAACCCACAGCTCCCCTTCTTCCTCGTATCTGACGTACATCCTTCCACAACACAATAGAACTTGGACATTTCACAGCAGACGAACTCGTTTCTAACAAAAACAATTTTACCGGAAGTGATGCGCCCCTCAATTTTACTACAATCACGTGACTCATGTACAAAGTAAATGTTAGAATACCACCGGAATACGGTAACTCGAAAATGAGCTATTGAATTATTGTTTTCTTCAATTAAAATAACGGTATCGTTAATTAAATTGATACGCGAAATAACTAAAGATATATGCAATTATGAGTTTATGTTAATCAGGCGCTCAATACTGTGCTTTTTGCGAGCAACAATTACACCACATTGATGCGCGCAATAATTGATTTGATGTTCATCAATTAATTAGATGAAAGCAATAATCGATCTGATGCGCGCATTAACTGAATTCATGATATCTCCAATTATTTAAGTATATGCTAATTTGGCGCTCTATATATTTCACTGGTGTTATTTCACGAAAGTAAGAGTTTTCTAAACACTAGCAGAATGACAGAAACAACGACCAATGCACAAAAACATCTTGTATCGTTAAAGTCACAAATTCTATAGTGGTTATAATGATCGTATTTTACAAATACAAGCTACACATATCACTGTGTCGAATGCTGTCTGACGTGTTTCATACCAATTGTGAGGTCGTTCTTTACATACTGATTTTGACTATGGATTAATCCGTTTACCTAATTTCACGGGTGTGACCGGTCAACAGGGGATGCTTACTCCTAGGCAACTAACCACTCACCTTTAGTATGTCCAGGGGTCCCTGTTTGCCCTCTAAATTTTGTAGATTTTATAAGAATTGTGAGACACTACTCATTATTTTCACTTGTTCATTGAATGGTGAGTTCATCTAACATCTTACTGAAGTTTGCCAGTGTTCGTTGGCTATGTTTTGTAAAAAGTAAGAAATACCCTCTATCTATATTGTTAGTGCTGTATATTGAGGCAAAATAAATGATAAATCACAGGCAGACACAACTTTTAAAAAGTACAATATAAATATAGTAATACCTTTAAACTTCGTAAACACAAATTATATTCAATTATTGTATTTCGTTGCATTTGCTGTAGATTGCTAGTATCGTATGACAGTCATGTTATAGTATTGGGAGAAGGCTGTCTAAGATTTGAACTTATAACTAATCCTTTTGATGCGTTGTCAATAAAATATGTTCAGTTTTAATTTCCGATACAACTAGGACTAATGTTTGCTCTAACGGAATTTCAAGGTCAGAGGTTGACCTTTAACGGGCCATGACGCAAAAATAAAAACGGCGACATCCAGGATTTACGAACGTCAAATAAATGTATACATTCTAAAGTGTTTTCATGCAAAATATCAAATCTCATCACGTCCATATGAGAGGAATCTATCTTTAATAACCAGACAGGGTATTGTTACCGAGTAAACCATTTACACTCAAAGCTGTCAGAGTAGATAACGAGCTCCCTGCATTAATCTATTATTTAGAATTTGTTGCAAATATTACTGTGGATTATAATAATGGCTTTATACCATGCAATGTAAAATCGGTATCATTGAGCCCATTTTTAAGAAAAAACAACAAGATGCTCATGGGCCATATCGCTCACCTGAATCACCTTGGTCCTGCCATTGTTGGGCTGTTGTGATTTTTTAAAAGGATTTTTTAAAAAAATTAATCTATCTTCCCATGAAATGTTTTGACTCCATATTGTTGTCCTAAGGATCACAAAATAATTGAAATGAATTTATATAATATAGCTGCCTCAACATCAATATGGCTAACATGATTTTTCTATTCTGGATAAGCACAAGGCCATAGGTCATGGTATGATATGAAATACCTTGCCATAAGAATCTATATACAAACCATGAAAGCTCTGCCTAAAATAGTTCAGGAGATATTAAAATAGGTAAGATTTTTTTTCTTAAAAGAAGGTCAAACTTCCAGGTCAAGGTCACAAGTCTAAACACTAAAGTATCAAAAGATCTTGGCATTAAGAATCTATATACAAAATATGAAAGCCGACTTTGCATAGTTCTGAAAAATATTAAAGATTACATTTTCTTACAATTATGTCAAATTCCAAGGTCACACGGTCAAAAGGTCATGATAGGAAATGAAGGATTTTGTCATAAGAAATCTATATGAAAGATCTACCTTAAAGAGTTCAGGACTATTGAAAAGGTCACATTTTTATTAAAAGTAGGTCAAACTTCCAGGTCAAGGTCACAAGATCACACATCATATTGGATCACATGAAAGTTCTTTCCATAAAGAATGTATATACAAAATACGAAAGTCCTAGCTTAAATAGTTCATGAGGTATTTTTTATATTTTTTTTCTATATATCAGCATATAAAGCTTTGATCCTCTGCTGAGGTCCTACTCTACCCCCCGTGAACCATGATTTGCAATATTTTAGATTTAGTCTATGTCAGGAAGCTTTAATATAAATTTGAACTTTTCTTGTCCAGTGGTTCTTGAGAAGATTTTTAAAGATTTTCCACTCTATATTCGCATGTAAAACTTTGATCCCCTATTGTGGCCCCACCCCAATCCCCAAGGTCATAATTTTAATAACTTGAATTCGCACTATGTTAATAAGTTTTCATGTAAATATGAATTTTTCTGGCCCAGTGGTTTTGAGAAGAAGATTTTTAAAGATTTTTCCCTATATATTTTGCATGTAAAACTTTGATCCCCTATTGTGGCCCCATCCCCGGGGGCCATGAGTTTTACAAACTTGCACTATGTCAGAAAGCATCCATGTAAATTTGAACCTTTCTGGCTCAGTGGTTCTTGAGAAGATTTTTAAATAACCCCTCCTTACTTTTGCATTTTTGTGATTATCTCCCCTTTGAAGAAGGCTTGGTCCTTCATTTGAATAAAATTCCAATTCCCTTCAACCAAGGATGATTTGTACCAAATTTTATTGAAATTGGTCCTGTGGTTCTGAAGAAGAAAATGAAAATGTGAAAAGTTGACGGACGGACGGACAAACGACAAACAAAAGGTGATCAGAATAGCTCATTTGAGCTTCCAGCTGAGGTGAGCTAATAAAATCGACCAACAAAATGATTTGGAGCCCGTTTTGATTAGCATACCTTGGAATCTCTCGTTTTAACGATGTTCAGAAATACAAGGGAGAATACAAATTGTACGAAACAATAATACGACAGTTGATGGTACTTTAAAAGGAATTGTAGCTCTTAGTTGTATTTATGTGGGTGGGATGGGGGGGGGGGGGGGGGGTTCTTTTCCAATATCAAAATTGTTGGAGCAGATTGGGGTAACATTCCCAAATTTTATGTTATTATGTGTAATATATTCTCAGACATAGAAATAAAATTGTGAATTGTTTGTCATAAAAAAGGGGGGTAACAGTTCAATTCTCGAATGTTGAACGAGTCTTCTGGGTTTCTAGTAAATTAACGCGAATGTTAAATATTAAGTAGACTTGAAAGCCGGCGCATATTCAGAGATTGTCATTCATTTCTAAAAACGTCTACACTCCTTTTGGGCTGTTTAAGAATTACCGTAGGTCAGAAAATATCTATAACGTGACAAACAAATACCAACAGTCCTATGGTTTGACGTCACTGTTTAAGCGATGAAAAATAATACGTAAATAATGACAGACACTCGTAAAGCTTCAGGACAAAGGATAGTACAATATGTATCATAGAAGGGCTGCTATTGGATAAACAAATGACGTTCATTCTCGCTGCCATTTATTGCTGAATAGAACTCATAGAAACACTTCATCTGAAAGTTATGTTTCTAATCAATGAAATGATATGATTTTTCATGAATTGTAAATATTGATAGTTTACTTCAACATAAGTGACAGAATAGCTTTCATTTTCAATTCTCGCAAACTGTCCATAAATCTGCTGTATTTGACTCAATGATGCTGTGAAAAACATGACAAGAGATTTCCAGACTAGGAAATTGTTTCTTCAAAATAAAATACATGGATCTATTCCAGCCATTTTTTTTTGTTTTTTGTTTTGAAAAAGAACCCCAGGTTAATTGCAAACTACATGCAGCCATTCAGATAACATTCTGCCTGCACACAGTCATTACCTTTAAAACGTAATGAAAGTTTATCTAGGGATATTATTGATATCCCGCTGGACGTTTGCTCTGGGACCAGGAAACCGAGTTTGAATCTTGATCCCGTCAAACCTAATTCGTTAAGATAGGTAGTGACTGAACCTCCACACGGAAATGAACACATAGAAATAGGAAAAGGGGGAAGGGGCACGAATGGGCACGGAGAATGTCATTGTTATTTTGATGACGAATAAACAAAGGGGGGTAACTCGTATCGGTAATATCAGCATATCGTCACAACGGCAGATTCGTTATGACGGCAAAACGCTTGGAAACAAACTTGGCCGTTGTAACGAGCGCTGATTGTATATACCACAAAACATTCATCAATGTATACAAACAAACAAAACATTCATTAATATATACAAACAATAAAACATTGTTCAATGTACACAAAACAAGCATCAATATAAATATACAAACAAACAAAACATTCATCAAAGTAAACAAAACAATCAAATCACGCATCAATAAATATAAATAAACAAACAAACATTTATCAACGTATCCATAAGCACTTTGGATTCTATTGAACAAACACAGGTCAGTATTATCATCTGAGGGTAGTCGAATGGAAATACTTCTTCTATCAAGGTAGGCTATAGATTACTCGGACTGAATTTGCTCCCAAGATTGATTTCGCCTCTTTCTCTGAAAAATTTACATTAAAAGCAGAATATGATGTAAATCTTAATAAATCAAATCTGATTGAATCATATCTGATGAATTAAGTCTGAGTGAATCAAATCTGACCGAATCATATCTTATTGAGATAAGTCGGGGTGAATCAAATCTGAATCATGTTGATACACTTACTATGCACGAAAATTTTGTCACAGAAGAATGTGTAGTTACCAAGAATTAAATATGATCTCACCATTCCGCCAGAAAATATAGGTCAATTACATCATCTGAAACTAGTGGGATGGAATAAGTCTTTGAAGGTATCAGCCATATCAGAACAAATAGCTACTCAAAACTGAATCAGAAATTAGGCATACCATATAACAGTTGTTATCTCAGTGTGATTATTGTGGAATACATCGTTCACTGTGGTTAAGTATGTTGCTAAAAATGTACATTCGACCCCGTGGGGATCCGGGTTGTTAGAATAGATCCTCAGTACCCCTTGCTTGTTGTAAGAGGCGACTAAATGGGGCGGTCCTTCGGATGAGACCGCAAAATCTGAGGTCCCGTGTCACAGCAGGTGTGGCACGTAAAAGATCCCTCCCTGCTCAAAGGCCATAAGCGCCGAGCATAGGCCCTAAATTTGCGGCCCTTCACCGGCAATGGTGACGTCTCCATATGAGTGAAAGATTCTCGAGCGGGACGTTAAACAATTTAATCAATCAAGCAATCGTCACTCAACCGGTAGTAGAGCGTTTGCTTTGTAGCAAGAAGGTCGTGAGTTCGAGTGCCGCTCGTGCCATGGCCGCGCCAAACCTGAGACATAAAACATAGGTAGTGATTTGCTCTTTCGCCAAACGCTCGGAATTTAGAAGTTAGCATCACGAGTCTTTCAGATTCGTGTTTAAAACTGGAGGCTCCGTGTCAAGGCAGGCCTTAGCATGTTAAAGAACCCTCACTACAACGGCTCTTAACGTTAAGCATAGGTCTAAAATTGTGGTACTTCACTTATGTATAACTGGTGACGTCTCAATATCGGTGAAATATTCTTGACGGGACGTAAAACAACCAACCAACCAATCTCAGAATCTGAAAGAAGTCAGTCTAAATACACAGAACAGTTTTCATCTTAGTAAATTCCAGCATTCTAGAACACATAGTCACTTGAAAAGAAAACTTTGACACTCATCCGAAAATTTTGAGTCCATTGTTGCAGCTAAAATCTAATGGATCCTAAGGATCAAACACAATTATCAGTGATGAATCTGAATCTAAAACATGTTAGGGTGGTTGCAACTCCTTTTTAGTTCAATGTTTAAGAAAAAAAGTAATTTTCTATATTTTGGGTCTGCAACCCCACCCCCTTTGAAGCGAAAAACGAAACAATAAATTGTAAAAAGAACATTAAAATTCATTCCTTTCTTTTTTGGCCCCTATTCTGACTTCCTGCACCTCGATCAAAATTTCTTATTGCACATCTTCATGACATGTCCTGAACAAGCAGGTGTTAAGATTCGGATGCTCGCGCATAAATCATAGAGCCATTTTATGTCTTATCACTGAGCAGTCCCTAAAGTGGCAGTCTCCATTGCACATAATTGTTTTTGAACTTTAGAAAAACATTCGACCGTACTACAATCGGTAGAATATTACGGAACTACGACATTCCTGCAAAAATTATGAAAATAATTCAGGAACTGTATGATAACATAAAATGCCAAAATATACACAACGCAGCACTGTCAAAACCATGTGACATATTCATCGGAGTTCGCCAAAGATGTATTCTATCTCCGATCATCTTCACTGATCTACAGATCAGCAGTCGACATGTTAATTGACTAAGCTACCCATCTCGGCAATTTAATTTAAAATGAATACACAAAAATTGCCGTTGTTGAATTATAATTTCATTCATTGACAATCGTTGCAATAATGGCAGCCCGCCATTATGACGATGTAGTATACCTACTTGAAAACTAAACTAAGATTTACTCGAGACAGTTGTAAAGTCAGTCCGTCTTTATTGGTCACAAATATGGAAACAGATCAAGCAGACAGAAAACAGTCTTCAAGTGTTCATCAAGAAATGTCTCTGCCAAAATGGCCCGAGAAAATCTATGGAGTAGAACCAACTACATTGTCATGTAATACCATCAAACAAAAATGGCAATGGATTGGTCACATCTTGAAGAGACCACCTAGCAACATCACAAGATGCTCTGGATTACAGAGCAAGAGGAAAAGAGAGCATTCAACAAGGTTCTGGAGACAGACCCTAGACGAGGAACTAAGATCAATCCGAGTGTCCTGAAAGGGAGGGGGGGGGGGTCCTGAAAGGGGGGATGTCAAACATGCAGTCCAAGACAGAAACAATGGAAGACTGATGTCAATTCTGTATAGTACTCCAGGAACAAAGAGGAGAGAGAGAGAGAGAGAGAGAGAGAGAGAGAGAGAGAGAGAGAGAGAGAGCATATATTAACATTCTTGGGAAAGTGTGTCTGTAATTAAGAATAGACATAAAATTATCTTTTTTTCTTGGAAAATATTGATATTGAAATTCATTACAATATACATGCTGTATTTTCTAATCTTAAGTTCTAGATATTTTCTTTATCAAAAAGGGGCCTCCGTGGCCGAGTGGTTAGAGCATCGGGCTCAAAATCACAAAGCCTCTCACCTCTGTCGGCGCGTGTTCGAATCTCGGCCGCGGCGTTATGTGAGCAAGTTTGCCAGTTTACTTGCGGAAGGTCGGTGGTCTCTTCCCAGGTACATTGTATCTGGGTTCTCTCCTCCACCAACAAAAACTGGACGCCACCAGATAACTGAAAAATTGTTGAGTTTGGCGGAAAGCAATTATCAATCAATCAATCAATCTTTATCAAAATATGGCACTGAATACTGCAATTACAGCTGTTTTGAAATATTAACTGTAGTGATTATTAAAACTTCACAATCAACAGGACGTGTGGGTCGAGATTCATTAACGCTAGGATAGGCGCAGTCGGATGAACATGAACAAATGAAGTCCATGATACTAGCAATTACTGGTAAATATAAACACCTTCACTAGCCAAGAATTTTATAGCGAGCGGAGTGGACCGAAAACTCTTGGTTGGCGAAAATGATTATAGTATGTTTATGACTTTTCATAGATATGTCTTATGCTTATCAGAGAATCACTGCCAGGAAGACAACAATTCATGCGTTGACATTTTCTTCTGATTTCACAGATTTATTGCTTCAGATCCACTCTGATTCAATGAGGTTATGTATATTCAATCATAGGTTTGTTATTTTTCAATTTATTAACTGTCAGTTACAGTTTTCATCTTCTCAGACATTAGAGGGTAACACTTATTTTGTAATGCAAATAAAAAATCTTATGCGACAATTTATTAATTGTCAGTTACAACTTGTATTACTTTGAATAAAGAAATGAAAACTATAAAAGATAACATTAAACACGTAATCTCATAAGGAATAACATTGATTTTACCAATCAAATTCGGCAATTATTTACTATAACAACGAGGGGCGGATCCCAAAATTTTTTCATGGGGGGGGGGGGGGGGGGGGGTTGGGGGGGTTGTGTTGTACAACCCAAGTTTGTACCTTTTCCGTTCAAGAAAGGGGGGGGGGTGAAGACCCCAAAATTGCAAGGATTACAGACGTTTCAGTCCAAAGACATTTCGGGCCGAAAGTTGGACATTTAGACCCAGACGTTTCAGCCCAAACAGTTGGACATTTAGACCCTACATTTTGAGGCACTTCGATGCTACTGTCTGAGACACTTTGGCCTAACTTTTTGAGACACTTTGGCCCAAAGCTTCCTTTTTTCCGTCCGAGACAATTTGGCACATTTTCAAAATTATTTTTTGCGGTATTTCAACTATATTTTACGTTTCAAAAAATTCATAGTACAATGACACTTCGGCTCAATGGCATTTCAGCACAGAGACACTTCAGCGCAAACTACAAACAAGTTTGATATATCTATATCAACCAATTCCTTTTTAGGTATCTTATTTTTATTTCATCATTAATTATTTATCGGATGGAGTTTTTTAACAGCTTAAAATCGGTACGATGGAAGTGAATCTGGCGATACACTCTAAGTGTTAAACTAACATGCGCGGCTTGGCACGTGCCCTCGTGTATCCTGATATGTATTTATTTGGTAGAAAAATAAAGATCGCAGCGATGACGTCAGATTACACTTAAGTGATTGCTGTTATTTCTACTATCTATAATGTAAATAAAACTATGCATTCTTAGTTATCCTTTCATCTGAATCTGACCTTTGATCCTCTGATATAACAAGAAATCAACTTGACGCAGTCGTCAAAGATATCAGACCGCAGAAGACGAAAGAAATTGTTCTAAATTTTTTTTTATCGGATCACACTTAGGATGAAGATTTAATTATGGAGTCATACTTTAATTAAGATACCTATATTGAGCAAAATTAGTTATATCAGTAGAAACATTTTTACGCAGAAGGATAACGATTTTATAAGGCACATTATGTATGTATGTTTGGAGTTTTCACTTGTCGGGATTCAACTTCTTATATCACCTCTAGACCACTTGAATATATTACTATAAATCGTTTTGCACCCACAAAACACTACACACCCTTTTTGCATTTCATGAATGAATGAATATATAACGTAATATATGAAATAAACTGAAACAAACGCGGTACAGACTGACAAATTAATATTATTACATTCTTTTTATGTTAATTCGTTTGATTTATTTCTAGAGATTATGCAACTGAAAAAAATATTAACAATAACTTCTGTCCCAAATTAGGTACGTATCAATTCAATTTTGGAAATGATTTTAAAAATGCATTCACATAAATCCCACAGAAAGAACGTTAATTCTACAGAAACGCATGTACAGTTTGAAAACCGGTATCAGAGCAGACCGCGCTCTTCCGCGGCCTGTAATAAGTCAATAAAGGATGAAATAAAAATGAAATGCAACAACATACGAAAAAGTTGCACAGTATTTACGTATGAATTGATAAGTGTGCATCTTTATTCGTTATACTCTTTGTTGCAGATTCGAAAATACCGGTGATAATATAAGACAAAAAGAGGTCTGGTAGTATGTGTATCTGGGACGAAGTGTCAGTGTTCTATCTATTGGGGGGGGGGGGGGGGGGGGGGGGGGGGGCAGGGTGACATAAGGCAAAAAAAAAAAGAAAAGAAAGAAAGAACTGAGAAAAGAAAAAAACGAAGGTGGGCGGCGAAGTGTCAATGTACTATACATGTATTTATGCTGTTGAAACGTAATATACCGGTGAAATAAGGCAAAATGAGTTGAAGTGTGTCGCGGACGGAAAAAAAAAGAAAAAAAAAGAAGTCTGGACCGAAGTGTCTGACATTCATTGTTGCAGGTCGCGCAAGAGCGCGGTCTGTTCTGAGGAGTTTTCAAAATGTACATGCGTTTCTGCGGGATTAATGTAAATATACATATTTTTAATGATTTCGTCCAAAAATTACTGTCATATAAGTATTTAATTGGAAATTGTTAATTTCAGGGTTTGGGTTGTATAATATCTAGATAGATAAATCAAGCGTATATAGAATTTAATAAACATAATAGTTGTCTATTTGTACTGCGTTTTTTTTTTTCGGTTCAATTTATTTCATTTCTGTCACTATTCGCTCATGAAGTACAAAAAGGGTGTACGGTGTACAGTGTCTTGTGGGTTTAAGACTATTTCTGCGGATTCACACAACTGTAGTAATGTATTTAAGTGGTCTTGAGGTGATAAGGGGAGTTGAGTCTAGAAAAGTAAAAACTCCAAACATATATGCCTTGTAAAGTCGTTTACCTTCTGCGTAAAATTGTCTCTACTAACTAAATTTGCTGATTAAAGACATCTTAATTAAAATATGACTTCACAATTGACTCTTCATCCTGTAGTGATACACAAAATGCATACCATCAGTATGGTGCGATCTAATAAAACGAAGTAATAATAATTTTAAAAATAGAATGATTTCTTATCTTCTGCGTCCTGATGCCTTTGACGCTTGCGTCAAGTTGCGTTCTTGTACATGTATGAAACTCAAACCTACACCAGGTTGTGTCCTCAGTGGAATTTGAATTTTTAGGAAGCTACCACCTCAGCTTTTGAGCCAGCAGTGCAGGATGCTATAACTGTAAATGCTTATTATATTTCGTGTCGATAACAAATTTGAAAGGGTTTGGAAAGGACTATATTTTGTGGCGAAAGGACATAATTTTTTTCATTTTTTTTTTTTTCAATATATATATCCCTGAACTTGTATTTTATTTTTTAATTTGTGATACAAGTAGTAGAGACTTTGAACTAATTCAAATAATGTAGTTGATGTATTTTCTAATCTTAAAAACGTCTGTATTAATTTAACCCAAGATGTTAAACAAAATTTAGTATGTTGGCCAATAATTATAATTTGTATCCCCCTTTTTAAAGTTCCGTTTTGAATTTTAAGGCAAGACGTTGTAACTCATGAGCAATGACAATACTCCTAATTATAATTGTGTCGTTTTAAACTGATGAATTTTTCCGCATATCAAGTTCAAAAAGCATTATTTATTTCCGATCCACTAGTATTAAACTTTTTTTTTTATATCTATAATGTTAGAAGACATCAGAATTCATTTATTTGATGTAATGATTATGCCACCCTTCGTCCGTCCGTCTGTCTGTCACAAAATCTTGTAATCTCCTCCTGTGTCGCTTATCAATGTTATTCACATTGCTATGACCAGGGATCTAACATTTTCCTACAGTTTATAGTGGATCAAAGAGGAGTGATTTATAGCTTTTGTTCAAGTATAAAGTATGTTCACTTTCCTACTGGTACTTCATCATAACAGTCATTATTTTTGTTTCATATACAACAATGACACTTGTCACATCGCTGTTGAATCTTTTCTTCATCATTTCCCTCAATGCACAGTACAGTTCACAATGTCTATGTTTCTGCTCATGCTTTCTCCTCCATACCATGCAGTATATTAAAGGAAGGGGGTTGTGTTTTGAAACACTTTCAATTTGGAAAACTGTGGAGACATTTGTTTTTAACAAAAACAAATCATATTTTGTGTTGTTTAAATTGTGTTGGCACCAACCGACAAATCGACTTTATTCGAATAAAATTTTAAGTGCAAAAAAAAGGTCAAATTCAATACACTATAGCCCACAATAGCTCACAAGTACCATGGCACAAATTTTTCGGTCTAATTTCATGATTCCCCTTCGCAGAAGAAATCAAAAATATACTGTATTTCTGGAGAGAAAAAAAGACAATACTACAAAACTCAGGTGCGAACCTCTTTAAAGTATTTTATCAAATACAAGAGTGCTCAACTCATAAATCTGAGGTTAAAGATCAACGCTACAAATATTTCATTCACACACACACACACACACACACACACACACACACACACACACACACACACACACACACATATATATATATATATATATATATATATATATATATATATATACCATTACAGCTTTAACAATAACTTTATAAATAAATATTTGCATATTTCAAGATTTAAAAAAAGTTTCCTACAGATTAGTACATTTAGAATAATTGCTCCTTATTCTTCGTGGAGATATTATTATATATTACAGCATTAGCAAACAAGGTCTTTACTTCTATAAAAGCAAAACCGAAAATACTAACACCTCAACAGAGAATCGAGCCCCCATTAATGTGTACCACATCACCAGAAGTAATTTGCTCTAACTCGTGTAACTGTTCAGAATTAACGCGCGGTAAACGGGTTGAAAGAGTTGTAATGTTAGGATTTCCTTTTTCAGCAAATTTGATGTTTTCTTGGTCTTGTCTGCTTACTTTTTTCTAATTTAAGAAATCTATTTTCAGTGCTGCAAATTTATGGAGTAAAGGCAATATGTCATGTTTGGTAACAATGTAATGCTCATCATATTCAGATGAATACATGTTAAGCGCTTTAGAGTAATTATATAATTAGATAAGGCGCTATATAAAAATAGCATAATAATAATAATAATGAATATGTCAACCGTTTGGATTTGGTAATCTTGTTCACTATCTGGTATTACAATGTACAATCGTAGGAAAATAATGATATGGATATTTCACCCTTTTATAACCTGATTTTGTAAAACGCACAATCTTGGTATCCGGTATCCTACACCATGTATGGTAGCTATCGCATTGAAGTTTTGACATTTCGGATTAGTGGTGTTTTACAAGATTTCAGTGACTCCATATTATTTTGGGAATACATTGTTGTCGGTTTTTCATTTAAATAAACTTGAAATCCTTCCACTTAATGACGTTTTGTGACAAGTTTAGATGCAAATGGTCCATTGCTTCTAGAAAAATAAGCCGAAAATTTAAAAATTAGGCGAAGAACAACATGAAATCTACAACAGATAGATGACATGCAAGATGTGAACACGGCGGAATTATGAAAAAAAAATTGAGTCTATGACTCGGGTGAGCTAAAGGGTCTTTAAAAAATTTAAATCCTTACTAATTCTCGGTCATGTGAAACGATCTATGGCGCCTGTATTGTATCGTGCTTCTTGTTTATCCTAATAATCGCCGTCCAGGGAAGAAATGGCGGTGTAGTCTGCATTACTAGTTCATTCAGTGGTAAAAGGCGGTGCTGCGTGGGGAGTTCCCACGTTATGTTTTGTCCATAGTGCATCGTTCTCGCTTTCATTCTCTGTCGCTCTGGTACGTATATAAAAGGCCTCATCTATAACTCTTGCTACTTCCGCATTCATGTACTTCTAAAGTTTTAAAGTTTAGACAAAATATTGTTATTTCAGTGCATTTTTACAACTACCAATATTTTTCCTTTGTTATTCCACACCATCTCATTGCCAGTATCGGAAATGATAATCTATGAAGGTACTATTTTCAGCAGTAACATGTACAAACTTCGACTCCACCAATCCTACCTGTGTTTCGGAGCCTTCGCTTGTTACGCCATTAGTTTGCTGTTCTTCATTCTTTGTTTTTGCACAAATCACTGGTGGTATTTTCGGTTGGATGGAAAAACCATCAACATGGGGCTGTGGACAGGCTGCTGGAGATCCGACAACGGAGAGTCGGAATGTTCTAATTCAGTATTTGAGAACAAAATTTTCAAGAGTGGTGAGTCATGAGATATTTACCTAAACATACTTGGTTTACAGAATACAAAGTCCCCCAGAATGGGGTTTTTCTTATTGTCTGAACATGTTCAGCTACTATGTTGCTAACACTTAAAAACTCAACAAAGTATTTAATGAAGTTACACATTCACTAGTATATATGATTGACAGTCAACGCAAAAGACTTTTAAATACTCGGTATACTATATGTTCGTACTATTTCTACGAAATGATGTCCCTTGTTGTCAAATACGGTATATACAATTATAGTACTTTATTTATTTTGATTTTTGATTTCAGTTAGACACGAGTATTCAGGTGACTTTTTGAAATTTTTGTAAATTCGATTGTCTTTGGGATCGTCTAAATTCATTTTCGTTCAATTGTCTAAAAGTTGTTCTGCTTACTCCTCGTTGTTTTCACGACGACTTTGCAGTTTGAATCGATCAGAAATTGACGACAGCCGCCTGAGAAACTGTCTTTTCCAAAACATTGGTTCAAATTCATGCAGTGTTACGATTGCATACATACTGCTTCATCTACTCCGTATAGCAAAATGCACTTAAAGGAGATTAACATGCGCAAGAATGTTGATGTGACGCAGGTGAGTTTGTTTGTCCAGTACTTCTTGTTCCACCGTCTTATGTCACGGGGTGGTGATTGACACATTTATTTATAGACGGGGCTCCTGATTGAAGTCTTTGTTCTTATTGTTTGCCAGAGGAGCTAGTGATTAACACCATTCTCATTATTTGTAGACGGGGTTAGTGATTGTACCATTGTCCTCATTTCTTGTATGGGGAGGGGAGCAGTGATTGAAACTATTGTTATCATTATTTGTAGGCGGAGCTTGTATTGATACCATTGTCCTTATTGCGTGTAGACAGGGTGCAGTGATTGACACCACTGTTAGTGATTGACATTGTTCTTATTGTTTGTAGGCGGAGATAGTGATTGAGGCCTTTGTTTTCATTGTTTTAGGCGGTGGTAGTGACTGACGCCTTTGTTCGTATTGTTTGTACGCATTATTTATAGGCGGAGGTAGTGACTGACGCCCTTGTTTTCATTGTCTGTAGGCAGAGATATTGACTGACAACCAATGTTCGCATTGTTTGTAGGCATAGCTAGTGACTAACACCATTGTTCTCATCGTTTGTAGGCGGAGGTAGTGATATATACCATTGTTATCATTGCTTGTAGGCGGGGCTAGTGACTAACACCATTTTTCTCATCGTTTGTAGGAGGAGGTAGTGATATATACCATTGTTATCATTGCTTGTAGGCGGGGCTAGTGACTGACACCATTTTTCTCATCGTTTGTAGGTGGGAGTAGGGATATTTACCATTTCTATCATTATTTGTAGGCGGGGCTAGTGACTGACACCATTTTTCTCATCGTTTGTAGGTGGGAGTAGGGATATTTACCATTTCTATCATTATTTGTAGGCGGGGCTAGTGACTGACACCATTTTTCTCATCGTTTGTAGGTGGGAGTAGGGATATTTACCATTTCTATCATTATTTGTAGGCGGAACTAGTGACTGACTTTATTTTTCTTATTGTATGTGGGTGGATCTAAAGATTGGCACCATTGTTCTTGTTGCGTGTGGGCGGAGGTGTGATTAGCGTCATTGTTCTCACTGCTTGTATCCGGAACTAATGATTGGCACCATTGTCCTCATTGCTTGTAGGTGGGGGTAGTGACTAAAACCATTCTTATCCTTAATTGTAGGCGGAGGTAGTGATTGACACCATTGTTCTCATTGTTTATAGACGGAGCTATGATTGACACTTCTGTTACCAATGTTTTAGGCGAAGGTAGAGAGGGATTGATACCATTGTTTTCATGGTTTATAGGCGGAGCTTGTGATTGACACTATTGTTTTCATTGCTTGTAGGCGGAGGTAGTGATTGGTACCAGGGGGCCCGGATACTCATGACGTTTTCACTGATGGCGATTTTCCTTCAGGAATTAGCACTTATCGGATTCTTTTGTATTAACGAAGTTGAGAAGTACAGACAGAAACTTGCCGGTGCTGTCTTGGGATTTTCTGCTTTTATTGGTAATAATACATCAACAGAAATGCATAAGATTCATATACCATATTTGTTTAAAAATGTAAGAAGCTACATATCTATCTATACGTCATATTCAGTCTTCAAAATTTAAGCCTAGGCATAGGAAAAGTTTAATCAAATAGGCAGTCTTCTATTTTTAGTTTGAAGTCATTTTTCTTTGCTTTTAGCCTTTCTTTTGCTGCTCAATTTTATAATCACTGGACCGGAAGCCAACAAACTCCCGGAGGGACGATTAGGCTGGTCTTTCGGACTTACGTTCTTTTGTATTATCTCAGAAAGTGTGCTTGGTGTTGCAATATTTCTGGAACGAAGAAATTATTTAAATTTCAATACAGATCTCAAAACAAAGAACATGACAAAAACATGTGTACAGAAGTCCAACGTTCGTTGTTTGGACCCTGGTTTAGTCAATGAACTGCCTAATCCCTGTCCTAAGGATGATCTGTCCTTCTCCTATCGCTCCTCTACCGCCAGCCTTTCCTTGCCCTCAGGATCATATTACCACATTCCAGATAATCTCTCAATAGACACTGTTTCAACAGACGTCGTTCACTACAATGAAGAACCAGGATCCTCCAAACGAGGCCAAACGGAATGGGAGGTTTAATTAATGTGTCTGCATGATTTAAATAAATCATGTTATTCTACATGGAAATAAATACGCGTTACCGGCAGTACTGCTGCAGTATATTCTTTCATACAAGGAGCCATTTATCAGTACTGTATATCATTAAGCGGTCAAATGTGCAATACAGAATTCAACGAAGGCATTTATTGTGGACGTGAAATCGGAGAATAAAAACGTTAATATATTCGTGTAGTTCTTGTTTCTTTCTTGGAAGGGGGGGGGGCGAAAATCTCTAATTTCTTCCTTGATACCTACACATTCCCCATCACACCTCCTGATCCACAATCGCTGAATGTACAAGGAGCGGTTTCCTAATGGCTCTTGTTCTAAATTGTTTCCTTTTTTTATAGCCGTGGTATTCAGAGGTGACCAGACTGCAGGGTGGAGAAACCCGGTGATCACCTGCCTTGACCGAGCTAGGAAGGGGGTTGGGTTATGCCAATGACATGTTTAGTGGTGTTTGCCTAGTTTTAACTGTACTGTAGTGACCATGGTCATATTTGTTTCGGTATCAATTCAAATTTGATTTGTCTACGTAGGTAAATAAATGGGGGTGGGGGGGGGGGGGTGGTGATGTATTTTGATTATAGCCTATATATGATAAATGCATATTTCTTCAAAGGAAAGTGTTCGATCACTGAAATATGCTATTCTAAATAAAAGGACTTGATTTCTTTGTTTTCTTCAGTGATGGTCTTTCACGTAATCTTAGCACTGCCATACCTGTATGTATGTATGTATATGTATATATATATATATATATATATATATATATATATATGGTTTGTAACTGTTTGATCATATATTAAACTTAAATGATCATGGTTCATTCATCATGATTTGTGCATACATTTAAAAATGCATATCGTATTACCGGTATATATATGATAGGGTTTGTATATTTTGAAATGTATATGGCAATTATTTATTGATTGGGGCTTGCACATGTAATTCTACAATTTCTCTATAAAGGTTCCTTTAAGTCTCCTTAAAAACCTATCTCTGGTCAATTACATTTACTTTGAAATCTCGACAAATTTTAATGATAGACATTTCTTCATGAATGCGATGTGTTTTCCCTTTAATTTTGAAAAATGCGTGTATGAATACAGATAAATATAGTACGTCTATTTTAACGGTGGGGATGGTTGCATACTATTTGATGTCCGCTCGAGAAGTTTTCACTCATATGGAGACTTTATCATTGTCAGTGAAGGGTTGCAAAATTTAGGCTTATGGTCGGCGATTATGGCCTTTGACCATGGAGAGATCTTTATCGTGCCACACCTGTAGTGACACGGAGTCTCGGTTTTTACGGTCTCAACCGTAGGACCGCCCCCATTTAGTCGCCTCTTACGGCAAGTAAGGGGAGTGCTGAGGACCTATTCTAACCCGGATCCCCACGGAACTCCGACAGAAATGAAAGTAGTGTGTAAATATAAGAAATAAACTTCAAGTTTGAAAATACATGAGAGCATGAACTGCACCTTCACGCCTGCATACTTTTCATGAAGCGGTTTACGCACTTCCTCGAATTTGCTGTTGGGAATCGTTGCAGTTCATACCCTCATGTATTTTCAAAAATGAAATTTATTTCTTAAAATTAAATTTCAGCAAAGAAGTATTATGTATCATTTACATTATATGTCAATAATATCAAAATTGATCTTTTACGCATTGAACAATGGACTCGTATTACTAATTCAAAAAGAAAATTCACCATTTTTGGATTATTTTATTTCATTTGTTTAAAACCCCATTTTTCAATCATTAGAAGTAAAATTGAACTGCTTGATACACTTCAGTCTTGAGTATTGCAACACCACGCTCCTCATAATAACACCTTTTTCTGTCATCTGTTTTCATAAATACGAGTACACTTTCTTCTTTCAGTTATATGCATCGTCATCGTTTTGATTTTGATTTCAAAGAAAGCAAGTGAAATCGAGCAGGGGAAAACTGGTTGGTCACTCCATCTGGCGGTTGTTTGCATCCTTCCTGTCACGTGTCTAGTTGTGCTCGTGATAGTTGAGCGCTACAGTTATGAACACGGTCGAATATGCTGCAGTGGACTAAATTTCCTGATATATAATTTTTCAAATGCATGAGACAAACACTAAATTCTGACAAATTTCACGTTTAAGCATTGTTAATAACAAAGAAACAGAAATCATATGCATACGATGATAAATCTAGGACATACAATTTTTATGACATAAACGTACCATCGTACATATGATCGTATTCGCCAATCCATAATGGTTCCAGTCATTTTGTGGTAATACGTACTGGTTATTTATGCCCCAAGGTTGAAAGGTTTTATTTATTTTGACGTTCTATTTTTGCCGACAGTTTCGTCCTGTTTTAAATTCGTATACCATTTTAAAAGAATTTATCAAATTTTGTTCGCCCAGTCTTAGCCAGTTTAGGTTCGGAAGGTCGGTGGTCTCTTCCCAGGCACATTGTATCTGGGTTCTTTCCTCCACCAATAAAAACTGGACGCCACTAGATAACTGAAAAATTGTTGAGTGTGGCGGAAAACAATAAAACAATCAATCGCCCAGTCTTAAATTCGCCCACTTACAATGAAATAGGTGAAAATAAAATGGGAGCTAATATTTTCCTGTATACAGTAATGACATTCAGCGAGGGTTACGGTATAATGTGTAATATCTTGAATTATAAAGACTGGCAGCAGTGTACGGATAAAATTAGTACACCAAGGACTTTGGCACCGTCAGCACGTGGGGCGTCAAGTTCAATTTATTTCTTAAACCATGTATATAATGGCACGTGAAGCAGGCATAAAAGTCTTTGCAATTTTACAAAAACGTCAAGGTTGCAAAACTGGATACACAGACAGTGTAGATTGTACAGTAACGAAGACTGTTGCCGACCTGTCCACTCCGTGCCTTGTGGCACCAGGCATCCATTAAGGAAGCATTTTGAAAAAATGTTTGTTGTATTCTTACACAATAGTCTTTTTTTTTTGTGAGTAGAGAGTGTTGTATAAAATATAATTGCGAGCTATTATTCAGTACATTACCGTCTTGTATCTATAATGAAGTGTATCTGTAATCTGCGCCGTTATTCCGGAATATATAAAAGTTTATCAACAGTGGTATACAGACCAGTGTCAATGTCACTGTGTTTGCTCTTGTTATGTTTACTAACTGTAACAAGATAAGCATCAAATCGGCCGCTAAAATTTTTAAATATTCTAAATATTTTCAGAGAAAGACACGGAAATTGTAATATGAAATATTTCATTAAAAATTAAGAAATAATGTAATTTGAGTACATAATGTTCTCACTTAAAAAAAAAAAGGCATTAATACTATCATTTATGTTTACAAGAGCACTTCAAGATTTCAGAAAAAAATTAAAAACGTATGAAATATATTTAAGCCCCCAATAGGGCGAACTGGGGACCTAAAAGCGACCAACAGACCCTTGTCTCTCAGATTTTTCCCCCACATCCCTCTAAATTGAAATCTGTCCATGCGTATTGATTTATAAAATGTTAAAGTACCACCATCATGATGGTATGCACATGAAGTAAACGTGAACATTATCAAATTTCGAATTTCAATAGATTGCAGAAACCAAACATGCTCCGAAATAAAACAACATAAAAAAAACCCCCAAAACCCATTGTGTTTATACAAGTTATCACTCCAGTAAATTTGATAAATATCGGATGAATTAAGATCTGGATCATACAGAAAGTTTTAAAAAGTTAAACACGAATGAACAAACTTGCAAGTTATCATATCCCTCCGCAACTCTACGTGAGCTATGGAATACATATCTTATTGAATTATTATAATCTTCAAATTCACCGAAGCATACATGTGTTTCCTCTCTATAACTTTTAAAAACTGTCATTTTGATAAAGGAAATTGGGATTATAGGACGGTGAAAAAACTTCAGCTTAGAAGAAGCGGATCTGTGTATTCAGCCATAGATAAAGACGAAGTGTGCAGATAATAAGTCGCCTTTATTGCAAGTGATACATTATCTGCAGATTTTGTCCTTGTTTATGACGTAATACTGTGTAAATTGTAAAGATCCATATCTTGGTGTCATATATATACTGACGGACTTTAAAGACGCAACACTTGATAATTTTATATATTATAAAGTTCATATGTCTAATAAACAAATCCATAGAGGTATATCATAAATCATGTTTACTGAACACTATTCTTTGATTTGAACATCATTTTATTCACACAAAGAGGCTACAGTTGAAATGAAAGTCAATGAGGGGTGCGTCAAAAATGTGGTTTTGTTCACTAGTACCGGGTATGACCTCCATTAGCAGTGGTCAAGGGAACGTGACATTGATTGACAAACATTTCGGATAGTCCTCTGAAGAATATTCTGCCATTCTTCCAACAAGGCTCTCCCTAATTCTTGCGGATTCTGAGGCTGAGGATGGCGGCTACGTACGTGTCTCCCCAGCTCGTCCCACAAATACTCGATCGGATTCAAGTCTGGGGACATAGCGGGCCAATCAAGGACGTCAATGGCGTTCGTTTGAAAAAAAAGTTTGGTGTCAATCTTGCCGTATGTGCGCGCGCATTGTCCTATTGGTAAATTAACCCATTTCTTTGCTTATGCTGCTGCATTAATGATGCTAAAACAGGCTGTAGAATTTCGTCCGCATACCTCCTAGCAGTGAGGTTCCATTTAAAACGACAAGTTGTGACCGAGAATTGTGGTTAATCGTACCCCAGACCACGACGTCTCCCCCTCCAAACCTGTCGCACTCGAGGACACAATTGTCTACAAAACGTTCATGTAAACGACGATAAACTCGACATCTGCCGTCTGCGTTGCTAACGTTAAATCTGCACTCATCTGAGAACACAAAATGTGACCAATTTTGACGTTGAGTCATATGCTCCCTTGCCATTTCAGTCTGTACCGTCGGTGATGCGGTTTAAGTTGTAGCCCCTTATAAGGTCTTCAGCGGATCACATGGCGCTTCAAAATTCTGGAAACGGTTCTAGGATGAATAGGCCTCCCATGACGTCCAATGACTTCTCTCACCATGGTCGCAGCGGCCGTAAATCTACTGCACAGATGACGTTGCCATATGAACGCTTGTTGCAATGGCGTTGTCAAAAACAGTTGCCAAGGTCTTGGGCGATCATTTAGGGATCCTGTCTGATGGAATTGTGACAACAACTGGCTACTGTACAAGGATGGACATTAAAATGCCTTGCATCCTCAAGCGGACTAACGCCTGCTTGCAGCATACCAAGTGCCTGGTTGCGCGTTTCATTGCGTAAGCGCGGTAGTCTTGGTTTTGAATATTTTCTGTTCATCTGTATATCGCGGGTTCCAGTCCAGCAGGGTTTCTAAAAATTTTGTTCAGATTACTTTCACTAAAAATGCATTTTTTGACCAAATAAAGAAATTTTGAAAGGTTTCAATTTCAAAATATTGAATATTGTTGTATTTGTCATCCATATTATCTCTGGTGTAGCATTCCTCCTTAAAATAGAAATGCATGCAGTGTCACCATCAACTCATTTAAATCTATCACCATAGACCCCCGTCATGTTCCACTACCCCAGGGGCTAGACCCACAGCTGAACAAATTCATTCATACTTATCACAAATGCCACCATCAAATCATTTGAATCTGGACTCGCTATCCCTTCCTCTCAAAAGCTAGGCCCCATGTTAAAAATCACATGCACCACATCTACAGCCATGCCTATCAGCTATCATCATTCGATCATCTGAATCTGTTATAGTTCAGGTAGTGACGGAAAGACAGAGAAAGGGAGGGGAGGTGAATGAGGAGAGCTAGGGATATATAGAGAAGGAGTGTGTGGAAAGAAGGGGATGGATAGAGAGAAGGATTGAATACAGAGGGATAGATAGAGAGGGGGTGGAAAGAGGGCGTGGAAAGAGAGGGGGTGGATAGAGAGGGCGTGGATAGAGAGGGCGTGGATTAGAGGATGGATAGGGAGAGGGGATGAAAAGAGAGAAGGAAGAGGGGGATGGAAAGAAAGACGGATGAATAGAGATATCAAAAGAATGGGTAGAGATAAAGGGATGGAAAGAGAAAGGGGGATGGATATAGATAAAGGAATGAAAATGGAGAGGGGTGGAAAAAGATATGGGGATGGAAAGAGAGGAGTGGTTAGAGGAGAAAAATAAAAAAAAAAAGGACGAATTACAGAGACCCTTAATGCATTAAGGAGAACATCATATTCATTCACTCATTTAATGCTCACTTAAATAATCTATTAAACACAATGTTGATATACTCTGAACTTGCTTTAGTCTCTGTGCTTATTCGTTTCAAAAAATGCTTGATGAATGCTCCCCGTGATAGTTTAATTGTTCTAAAACACCCACGTTCTGATTTTTAAAAAAGTAAATGAAAAATTAGCATAAATTAACATAGAGACGAAAGCAAAATTAACATAGAAACGTAAACAAACCTAGATATGCCAATTTTTTTGTTTATTTTTTTTTTTCGTTATTAATTTCCAATTTTCAGCATATCCCAAAATCGAAGGGGGGGGGGGGGGGGGGGGGGGGAATAACGAAACAATGGGAGAAAAACACGTTCCGGACTGATTTTAAAGAGTCCTTTGACAAGTACATTTTACACTGATCAACATTAACGGTACACTTTGTATTAGGGAATCGCATGTTGCATCACATAATCGTGTTGAACTAATAATATTTGTAATCATTCTATTTATGATTAAAATAAATAGACAAGGTATATTTATTCAAAGAGGTCGATAAATCATTTTTTTAAAAATATCAAAGTTGCATGACGTAAATGCATTATTTACTAATTACACAATATTTATACTGAATTACTCTTATTTTATGCAAAACAAAGCATCTTTATAAATGTCTAATATACGTCGATAAGTTGTCATAACAACCGAGGTTTCTGAACAGAGCTAGGAAAATAAGAATGATTTCAAGGGCGTATTTTGAAAATTTTCATAAAGGGTTTACCAGTTGCAGCCCTCAAATAATCTTTCGGGGGTAAAATATTTCAACCAAAGTTGACAGCAAATCCCTTAACCCTCCTAGAGTCGCCGCTGGATTAAAAAATTGGTTAAAGGTTTCACACAATGTGCCCCCCCCTCTCTCTCTCTCTCTCTCTCTCTTTGGAAGAAATACACCATATTGTACAAACATGGAATTGTTGAAACGAACTGCTTACAACTTAACATAAATAATAGCATTTTTATTTATTCATCTACTTTTTTTTTTATATTTGCTTGTTTTCGTTCATTTATGCGGTTTTTTGACCAGCACAGCATGGATTCCGCAAATCCTCACCATCCAAGACCTGGCGAAAGGGCTAGACAACAATATCCAAATCGATGCTGTGCTCCTCGACCTCTCCAAGGCATTTGACAAAGTGTCACACTAGCGGCTGGCTAAAATAAAACTATACCACTATGGAATCCATATCACAACTTTGTCTTGGATAGAGTCATTCCTAAGCAGTAGAACCCAGTGTATTGCCGTGGTCCAGGGAGTGATGTCAGAATCAGCACCAGTTACCTCTGGAGTACCTCAGGGGACTGTGCTAAGTCCAGTGTTATTCTTGTGTATATTAACAACCTACCTGCACAAATGAAGACAAAAGCCCGTCTCTTAGCAGACGACTGTTTCCTGTATCGGAAGCAGTGACAGATTTAGAGGGGGCAGGGGCCCCCCTCTCCCCTTTTTGGCCACAAATTTACAGAATAACGTGAGTAAAACTCCATATTTGGCATCCAAACTGGCTGAGTATTTTAGCTAAGACTTAACATTCGGATGTGCCCTCCCCTTTCGAAATTCCTGGATCCGCCACTGGGAAGATTAGTAGTCCAGATGAAAAGTAGTACTACAACAGGACCTAGATATCCTCCAAGAATGGGAAAGAAATTGGTTAATGGCAATTAACCCCGACAAACACGAGGTCATTCGCATTGCACGGAAAAGGAAAATCATCCAGGGAAACTACAACCAGGTCTTTCAAGAATAGAACCAGCAAAGCCAAGTATTACCAACAATCTTAGCTGAAACCACCACATAAAAAACAAGTGTATAAGAAGGCAAACTTCGTCACAGCCTTTCTCTGGAGGAATCTTCCATCCTGCCCCCGAAAAACCAAGGAAATGTGCTACACATCAATGGTCAGACCTCAAGTGGAGTATGCTTGTACTGTGTGGGACCCCTATACCCAAACCAACATCAATAAGCTGGAGAGTGGACAGTGCAGGGCTGCAAGATATGTACTGGCCGACTACTAGACTACCAGCAGTGTCACACCTATGATTCAGCATCTGGGATGGGAATCACTACAGCAAAGCAGACAAGCAGAAAAAGCAATGTTGATGTCATGCAAGATCTTGCACTTCCTAGTGGCCATTCCACCTTCATCTTTCTAGTGCTTCTAGGCCATCAACATCGACTGCAGATCACTTATGCCAGAACAGACACTTTCAAAGTATATATATATATATATATATATATATATATATATATATATATATATATATATATATATATATATATATATATACCATCTGGGATCCGCCAGTGGTATACATTTTTACCACCTATTGTCACAGGATTTGTTCAAGTCAGGGTTGGCAAAGATCAGTAAACATTAGGTGACAGTACCATTTTAACCAGTTTTTAATTTGTAAATAGAGGAGTCTCCCCTTTGTCTGTGTCGTCTTTAAAACTATCAAGTGTGATGATGCCCACAAAGCTCAACACCGTAAAAGAAGAAGAAAATAAAAAAAAAAGAAGTTTTTGTTATGTACGAAATTCAAACGAACGAACTGTTCAAAGGAATGTCATACTTTGTATTTCCGGTTCAGATAGGCAAAAGAGAAATTTCCTTAGATTTTTACGGTTTTAAAACCTGTTGAGTACTCAAGGTGAGTTTATTGTCAATTTAGGTATTATTGAAGTTTCTTGTGTTACGAGTGCCAAATTTATGTTTCCACAGAATGTTCATAATCAGTGAGTTTGATAGTCCAGCTGAATCTTTCGAAAGATTTTGCTGGACAGTGCAGTGGACCTGTGTGCCATGTTTAATGGTTGTTGAGGTAATATACAACGTACACATATGGTACATCTTGTAAGTTGAATTGCGCAATATAGCCGTGTTTTTGTGAGCTATGTCACATTAAAGTAATACTGTGTATTTCTAAGTAAACAAATGGATGTTTATTTCTTTATTAGATAAGAAATATGTTAAATCGCATTTAGCATTTACCAGGTGTGCTAATGTTCTAGAACAGATACTCCATGGTTTTTAGTGTCTGTCATTCATATGTATGTACTATGAATATCTGTGAGATATTAACGTTACAGCATAGTTTGTATTGATTTCCTGCAGACTGATATTTTTAAATAATGTATGAAACTCATATTTATTAGATGTATCATTTTATATTACTATATTATTTTCTTTTTGATTTGTTATGTGTCACTATGACTTGGACAATATTGTGTCGTACATGCATTGGCCAATCATTTTACCATTGTTGGATATCCACAGTTGATTATGCTTTGTTCCTTTAATCAATGATGGGTATCTGACGATATAATTTTATTAGTGTTATAGAATAAGAATGAACTCTTTTTTTTTTTTGTTGGTACCTCAAATTTCTTTCTTTTTGGTTCCAAATCCTTTGCTTTCTTAAGTATGGTTTTATATTTCCCCTGTTGCACATTAGTCATCTGTCACTTTAACCATGCCCTTTTATTATGCTATGGCCTGCATAGAGCTATAAAATGTAGGGTTTTCTTTATTTTCATTTCATGGAAGTCCCTTAGCAATCATTGTTTGGTCAATTATACAATGTTAAATCAGTATATTTAGTATGGGATGAGTATTGCTATCCACACCAGTTCTTCATCTAATGGTGTAACATAATTAATATTGAACATTTTTTACTGTATCAGAAACTGCGGAAAATTTTTTGAGATAGAATAACAAAATTTGTGAATTTCATAATCCCTGCCCATTTGGTTCATTGGGGGTAGGACTAAAACCTCAAAAAGTAGTACAATCTTAACTATATTCTTTTTACCTCTGGGTATCTGGTATAAAGGGTGCATAATTATACTGATCAAGGCAGCTTAAAAAAAATTATGAAACTGATGGTGCCCGAGTCAGGAATTCAAACTCCAGGTTGGGGCAAAATTGATCATGATTCATGAGTGAAAATTAATTATTAAAAATACTCTTCTCTATACCAAAACATCTAAGAAACATTTACGGAGTGCATAATTATGATTATGAAATCTTTAAATATCTTCTCTGAACAGCTCACAAACACAAACTGGATGTGCATAATTACAATGAGCTTGGGGGTTTCTATGCCCAAACTGTGAAATTGACAACTCCTCACTTTGTGGTTCAGACCAGGATGGGGCTCTGTGATTTATGAATTAAAAATACATTACATCTTTAAAACTTGTCTTTAATTCTGAATTTCTGCTTCATCCTATTCACAAAGGTTGCTTATGTCTGACCATTCTGTCCTGTCATGTGAATCAAGGTGAAGATTTTTTAAAAAAAAGTTGTTTTAACTTGTCTCAAACTCTTTTTCAAAATACTATTTGATGATATACTGTCTGTTGATAAGATTAAATTATAAGGAAAAAACCAGGGGGAGTCAGGGTTGGGAGTAGTAAGAGGACATATTAATTTTGTATAAAAAAAAAAAAATAACCAGTTTTCTCAATTTATCCACACATAGTCACATTCCAAAGATTTTTATCCTTTCACTGAGTTAATTTGTGGGAATAAAATGCATCTAAACTTTTTGATTTAGTTCAAAACAAGAATACTAGTATTTATGGATTTCTTATGGGGGTGTCAAAATGATAAAATCTTTATCAGTCTTGTTCATTATTCATAATTATGATAATCCAGGATGACATTTGGGTTATAGGAACTACCACATCAGATTTTCTACAAGTCTTTCTCCTGCCCACTCAGAAACATCACATACTTCAATAATCTGAAGGCTCTCTTGGGCCTGATTTCCAGCTGATGTGATTTGGGGAAAATAGATGTCAGTTCAGATGACAAAACAGGAATCTATTGTCCCGTGGTAGATACAATACATATATAAGTACTAATAGTTGAAAATGCATTGATTTTAGAAATAGTGGGTTTTTTTTATTACACTGAGACATTTAGCAGACAGTAGTGAACTTTTAAACTTTCCTCAAAGTGTTGATTCAGAAATTTATGATCTCAGGGTATGTAGTTCAGACTTAAGTATTTGAAGATAGCGAATGCATGCAGTACTCAATCTGTTTCACAGTAACTGATTTCAACTTCAGAAAGATGATTAAAAATGGTTGTATGGTGCTTAAATGAATTTTATTTATAATTTTATTTATTCATTTTTAAAACCCTCACTGACCAATGGAAAACGGACTAATAATAAATTGTTGATAAGAGAGAGTGTTGAAGAAACATGACATTTTGAGGACACTTGCTACAAGCAAAAAAAAAAAAAATCAATGCATGGGTTAATATATGGATGTAGTTGAAAAATATTTAAAAATTCTTTAAGAAACTTGTAAGTTTCCTGTGATGGTCAAAAGTTGTGATATATATCTCTTCCCTATAATATAGCACTATGGAATTTTTACCCACTAGTGTATTAAACATAAATGAAAATTAAAGACAAAAATAAGATTCCATTCAGTAAAATGTATGCATTTTACTTCTTTATACATAAATTCAGTGTCCATTTTCATCATTTTTACAAAAGTTTATTTGTAACAAGTGTTGCTAAGTTTTTATTTGAAAAATCAGAGCAATTTCTTTGTACATTGAATAAATAACATGATCCACATGGTTTTTAATTGAAGTTTCACCTGCTGTAGAATAAATGTCTCGGTTTTAATAATGAGGTTATCTATATTGTATACTTGTGTTATTTATTATAAGCTTATTAAAGATGTTGCTAAACTGAACACTTGCAATCATTGTACTGAATTGTATGTAATCTTTCTGGATTTTGATGATAATGGTTTCCTATTATTTATTCTTCCTTGTATTGACCGTGGGAAGAGGAAAATGTTTTATATTTAGACAGTGAATTATAGGTGAACTAATGATTAATAATGCAAAGAAACCACACTACTGCTAAATAAGTCTTGCACAAAATTAATGATCTCAGATTTCAAATTTACATTTTGAGGGATGTCTTGTTTAATAAACATCAAAAATCTTTTACATTTTTAAAATCATAGTTGTACTGCATCCATGTTTAGGAGGAATTTTTTTTTTTTTTTTTTTATCTTTCGTGATCTCTTGTTCCTCATGCTAAATAGCTATCATTTTCTCCAGTTTGACCGTATAGGATTTCCTTGTCAATGTATTTAACAGACAAAAAAGTTGTTTTATGCACATACACAACAAGTTAATGATTTTAAAACATTTTTCTCACATATTACTATGACATTGTGTCATACATAAAGATAACAAGCTTAAAAAACGTATTTCTATGGCTACAACACATTCATACTTTTTATATATATATGTGTGTGTGTGTGTGTGTGTGTGTGTGAGAGAGAGAGAGAGAGTGTGTGTGAGTGTGTGTGTGGTGTAGTAGTAGTAACTAGAAGCAGTAGTCGTAGAATTGACAGAATAGCAGCTGTCTCAGCCTAGTCACTACAAGGTTTGGTCAGTTCATTAACACAGACTGCTCTGTTTGTGGAATGTAAAGTACATGTTTTCTCTGAAAGAGGATAGGGACAAGAATATTATTAATGAAGTTTCATGGCAGAGTAAAACACAAAGCTTGCAATGTAGTTTAAAAACATGTTATAGCAATTGTGAAAGGGAATTAGTTTCCATGGTTACATAGATAGTGTTATTTACTGACATCTAAGTGATAATGAACATGACAATATCGATTTTCACTATAAATATAATTCTTAATAATATTGGAAAATTCAACTTTTATGTATTTTAATACTTTTAATTTGTCTGAACAAGGAGAATCATTGTTGTGTAAGGGTTTCATTGAGATGTTTTATTTTCCTAGCTTTTACAAGACTCCAACGGATGGGTCAGCCAGGAGCCTGTACATAAAGCCCGCTAAAATGTATGATATGCCAGTCAGCCTGCAAGATTGCTGCATAGATTTCATCAGTGATCATCTGCAGGACCTGTGCAATGTGTCAGCTACAGAAAATCCCAGTGTCAAGAAGCTCACCTTCAAAGATCCCGACATCTTCTTCCATGGAGAGCTCTCTGAACAACTGTTGCAAACACTCTGTGAGAAAGGTAAACTCACAGATGAGACACTCAGTCTATTTGATCCCAATGTGACAAACCTGAAGAGAGTTTCTATCAGAGATGCACAGCTCTCAGCCAAAGGTTTGAGGATTTTGAAAATGCATAAAATTTCAGAGCTTGAAATCATTGGTTTACGTACTGCTACAGTGAATGATGTTATTGGATGTCTTGGGGAGTGGACATTGTCAAATCTGAGGTCATTAAATGTCAATAACAGCACATTTGTGAACAGTACAAAATTCTGTGTTGTTGTGTCGTTATCAAAGCTACACAATCTTCAGAGCTTGAATGTCAGCAACACGGAGTTCAATAAACATGGACTTGAAATTATTGTGGAAGATCTACCTTGTTTAGTGAATCTGGATATCTCCAGTACCCAAATACTGGACATATCGCCACTAAGAAAGTGCAAGGATCGCCTGAAATCACTGTCCATGTATAATCTAGTAGCCTCTAACCAGGATGATGTGGTTCCTGTCTTGTGTGAATTAACTAAGTTGGTACATTTGGATGTGTCAGAAGATTCTTCAATGCAGCCTTTTGTGAATGTCAATTCTGGCAAGTTTGCCATCCTTAACCTCCTCCTTAAGCAAAGATGTCTACCAAATCTGACTTCCTTGGATATTTCAGGGAAAGATGGTGCTAATGAAGAAGTTCTCAGGTATTTCTTTCATTGGCTAATAGACTTCTCTTGCAAAGCAATATAACTGTTACTATGAAAATTTATCTTTTTAGTTCACCTAAGCTACATTTTTCACCTGAGTCACTCTGGTCTGTGTCTGTCACCATCAGTCTTGCCTTAACAAACATTTTTATATGTCTGTCATCAGACAGTATATACAGTGTATTATGTTATTGCACTGTTCACGTGCCCATCTGAGGTTATGTTTACCAGATTTTTTTCTGTAACGGGTGCATGTACAGTGTTGAAATTTGCTCATACACAATTTTTCCTCAAGAAGCATAAGAGTGAGTTTGCATTTCAGCAGGATTTGTGACCTACTTTAAGGCTAAGAGTAGGTTAAACAGTTTTCTAGACTTTTTTCATTATGGATAGAGATATTGCCCTGAAATTTAGCCACAAGCTTCCTCTTGGAGGAATGCAAGTTCAGTTTGTATTTCAGCTGCATTGTGCACCGTGACTTACTTTAGAGTTAAAGTAGGTCAAATAGTTTTCCAGCTCTTTTTTTTTTTGGTATAGATACAGGTATTGCCCTGAAGTTTTGTCACAAATTCCCCTATGCCTGTCTTCAGATGGAATGTATTATGTTATGTCGGTGTCCATGTATCTGTCTGTCCAAGTTCATGTTTACCGGAGACTTTTCTCCCCATAACAGATGCATGTACAGTGTTGAAATTTGGTCACAGTTTTTCCCTAAAGAAGCATAAGAGTGAGTTTGCGTTTCAGCTGAATTGGTGCACCTTGACCTATTATGGGCTAAAAGTAGGTGAAACAATTTTCCAGAGTAGGACAGTTTTCTGGATTTTTTTTTTTCATTATAGATAAAAAATGTATTGCCCTGAAATTTTGTCACAACCTCCTTCTCAAAAAACTACACAATCAGTTCACATGTCAGCTGGATTGGTGCACCATGACCTAATTAAGGCTGAAAGTAGGTCAAACAGTTTTACTTTTGTTATGTATACAGGTATTGCCCCAAAATTTACACACAGTTAGATATACCAGATATACAGGTTGAATTTCACTGTCCGATGGGCATATGATGTACTGTTTGTGGTACTCTTTTTAACTTCTTGATAGCTACCCTTTTCATTCTTATCAAATTTGGTATGAAACGAAACATTTTTTTAGACAAGGAGGACATAAATGGTAAATTTCAGGACTCTTGCAAGCCTGGGACTTCAGACTAATGTAAAAATGTTAAAAAAATGACAAATTTTCAATAATCTTCTTAACAACCACACATCTGACATTCTGTTAAAAAAAAAAAGCACCACTAAACCAATGCTTGATACACCCGCATACATTATTGACCCCAAAAATGTAAGTCCAAGGGCCATAACTCCATCACATATTTTGGGACAGCATTCCCCTTGTAATATGCACATCTACACATTGTGATCTTTCTGTGTACCAAGTTTTATTAAAATCCTCAAATCCTCCCAAAAGTTTAGGAGGAGTGAATACAAAGTATTTTCCATAAAAGAAAACTAAGTCCAAGGACCATAACTCCTTTTAAAAAAAAATGGACCGTGTCCCCCTTGTAATATGCACATCTGAACATTGTGATCTTTCTTTATACAAAGTTTCATTAAAATCCCCCCAAGGATTTAGGAGGAGTTGTGAAAACAAAGTTAAAGGGACAGACGGATTACAGCGGTATAGCATAGTACATCCACATTTTATGCGGACGTATAAAAAACTAACTGCATAGTAATGTAGAGCAGGAAGACCTCTACCAATCTGGCATATAGTATTTATATAGCATTTTAATATTATTAAAACTAAATAGATGTTTAGAAGGAGCAGGTAGCAGTTTACTAAAATTGTAAATTTCATGATCCCAGGTGTAGGCATTTTGGTTTTAGGGTGGGGACAAAATTGTCATTGTGATTATTGCCTGTATCATTTGAAAGACTTCTTTAAGTTTGCTGATACTGTATAAAAAACAAAATGCATATTAGAGAAAGCAGAAAAGAGTGTACCGAACTTGTGAATTTTGCAACCACAGGGTGGGTCCAAAATAGTCATATTATAAAAATATAACATATTATGTAAAGGCTTTCATTATTAGGAGTACTTTCTCATGCATTTTTGTTTTGTTTTTTAAAAATAACAAGATGTTTTATGCTGCTGCTGAATGTTAGAATTTAGCTTAGATATGCAGAATAGGAAAATTATAGATTTTTTTACCTTGAGGGCAAGTGATACTATTTATTCGGGTGACTTATAAAGTCCGTGGGACTCTTGTTAAACTTAGCACAAAGCATACACAGGTAAAGGAAATTCCAAATATTTTAATATTTCAAGAAAACTTTCACTTTTCAAATACAACTTTTCAGGTGTTTTTGCACCTGAAGTTCACTGGCACCATGTATTGCCCAAGACTAATTTTTTTCAAATTTGCAACATAAAGGTATGAAATGATCATATCTCAATTTCATCATGTTTGACATACTGCACCTACACTTTGAAGAAAAATTGTGAATTTGGCCAGTTGAAAGAAAATGGTTGGAAATGCATGTGTTTTTGATTTTATATGTAGTAAACTCAAATTCATTGTTAAATTTATTATTATTGTATAGTTCTATTGAACAACAAATTTATACAAACACTTGTGTTCTTTGTGAGTTGAAAGTAGCGATCAAGATTAGGGCAATATTAGACCATTATTGAACCTCGTTCTTTTAATATCCTTTTCTTAATACATGTAATGATAGCCACTCTTGGACACAATATACCATATAGTGTTCAAGAGCCTTGAGGACACAATTTGTGAAATCAATTTTCAGGCATCATTATATAGTCATGTAGTGTAGATTAAGTTTGTCCCCAGAACCAAGATTTGATCACTGCTGGGGTGAAAAGTTTTACTGTACATGCAGAAATTTATATGTGGTGGTTAAAAGAGCCCTAAGAACTCACTTGTTCCTAAAATTTTGTTCAGATTGATTTTACTACATGTAATATCTAGCGCTGAGTTTAAAAATTTTAAACTGTTTTAGATTATAGTGTAATTTATGGACTCATTTAATCTTACTTATCAGGAAAAAAAAATTCTGTTTTATATGTTTGGTATTTTTTATATGATGTGGCATTTTATTATGATGTAAAGTACTTTTGAACGTGTTTTATACATGAAAAAAGTGCTCAAGAAATTTGGTACATAATAATAATTTATATTACATACAAAATTTTCATGTAAATTACCCTTTGTACTATTTCCATAGCTATACAGTTTATTAATTGATGATACTGACATTGCACAATTAAACTATACATGTATGGTTAGCAAAGGAAATATGTGTCATTAACAACCATGTATATGGTTCTATGATATAGGAAAGTACTACTCCTCAGGTGAGTGATGTGGCTCATGGGTCTAAAGTTTACTCGTATGTTTACCCAGGCCTTTTTGATATTTCAGGAAATATTTAAATAACCATAGTAAGTTGAACTTTTTGGGATTGGCTCTGACAGAGTACTGTGAATATTCTATGTTCACCAATGACCAGAGTCCAGACTTTAAGGGATCGTTAACGGTAAGAAACTCTTTACATATTGGTTATTGTAGTTACACTGTGGTTTCGTAAACTTTTGAGGATTGTGTCTAAAAATCGTTTCATTGTGTCAAATTTATGTGGAAGCTACTCAAGAGTTCTTTCTTTATAAACAAATACTGTGGATTCATTAGATTTTGTAGGGGGCTCAATTTTCATAGATTTTATGAGTACCCCTATCTCTTGAATTTTAAACCACAATGAATCAATGTACAGAAACCAAATCTGCAGAATTATATACAAAATAGTAAAATTTCCATAATCCACAAAATTGGTCCCTGCAAATTTAGAAGGTGATTCCACAGTATTATACATATCATAAGTCACTGATTTCATGGTCATTTCTCAATTAAGTCCAAAACAGTGGGGAAAATTTGTATAGAGTTATGTAGGGAGGGAGGGGTAATATTTCAATTTTTTGAAGATCATAGAAAATCTACAATTCCCATATTTTTTTAAAGGAATTTTTATATACATATCAACTCATGCATTTTATTTTTTTTTTTTATTTATTTATTTTTTTTTGCTGTTGTTGTTTGTATCAAGTGTCCTTAAAATGAGACTCTTATTAGACAAAAATTAGCAATGAAGAAGTGCTTGATTTTTAAAAGAGAACAATTTAATTCTTAGGTAACTGGAGAAGCTGATGAAAGACAGATCATGGAAGCACTGAGGAGATATGTCTGCCGCTGTGTATATGTTCAGAAATCCCTCTACACATTGTTTCGCCTGACACAGGTCATGTTGAAGTCCAGAGAGGATATTATCAAGGTTATAATCTATACTTCATATCACTTTTGCCAAAGACATGTCTAGCTCAAAATGTGTCACCTTTGTCCTAAAAGCTGATGAGGTTTCAAATTCTCCAATGGGATATGAAAGGAACATACAGATAAAAACGGGGGTAGAACAATTCTGATTCATTATATAAACATAATTCATTCTACTGTAGACATATTTAATTCGTTGGGGAAAAATTTCGTTGTTTTTGAAGTGAACATGATTTCATGTGGATTAATTTTCATTGTTTGTGATAACTTAAAAATTACATATTATGCATACATAGTATAAACAATGTTGCTTATCTGCAATTTTAATTTGCTTGAATACCGTTATGACACACACACCATTATTTGTCGAAGCATGCCATCATTCACACCTATTTACAAACAAATAATTACTCAGTGATCTGTGTAAGTTTGGGTCATTAAATTTGTTGTACTCAAGCCATTATGATGTTTAAAGGGTTATTATTGTATTCTGTATGTATATAAAATTCGTAAATAAGCCGGACATACTGGTAGAAACAAAGCTTGTGTCCTCGCCCTGTTCGAGGTTCACAGGGCACATCAGGACAAGAATGTCCTCGACCTTTTACAAAATAACCATATTCAAACAATATTTAACACACACAACCCCCTCAAGCTGAACGGAAGAACATCATCCACGTGACCTTACAGAAATCAATTGCAAAAAACACATTCTTGATGTGGTATGTGACTCGGGTTTCGGATCACTTGAAGAAGGGCATGGATACTGATATAGTGATGGTGGATCTACAGGTGTCTTAGAAATAGCATTTTAAAATGTGACGTATGGGTTCCATCTCCATAGCATATTAGACGCACTGTCTGCATGAGCGATTCCTGTAACATATAATACCTAAAGTGAACTGTACTGTTTTGATAGTAATCATCCTTGATTACATTGAACTTTATTTATTTTACCTATGTATTTTTTTGTAATGAGTTGATTAATTATATATTAAGACAGTAAAGTGCAGGTACATCTACTCACTTACGGTACTGATGAAATATGTTATCTATAAATAGGTGATAAATAACAGTGACATAAATGCATATATTTCTGACTTTAAAAATCAAAAAAAAAAATTTTTAAATTAAAATTTCGTGTTGGATTTAATTTCACTGTTTTTCCTACACACAAAAATAACGAAATTTAATCTACGCGAAATTAAATACATCCACAGTATCCAATAAGTTCATAATATGTTTTACCGCAATTCACCCTTGAATTAGAATGATTTGGCCGATACAGTATTGCGTTGTGTGACAACACAATTGAGTCTGTTTGCAATATAATTGTGAAATGCGACAAAAACTCTTATTGGTCCAAATGTATAAGTCTGCCCAAATTCCCTTTTATGGCAGTAGTCACGTATTTGATAAATGCAATACACCGATCCACAGAAGTTCGTGACCTTATATTTTGACCAATGAAATGTGCTAGAAAGTAAGCTCCGCCCATCACCATGAACCTCAGGCAAATATCGGACATCCGCTGTTGTTTTGTATAGTAAATGCAGTATGTATTGACCTATCATGCATTAATAATACAGCATGCAGAGATATTTTTGTATGAGGAATGATTAAACAATTTGCTATGGAATCTGTAAATCAGACAGTAGGTATCCAGACATACTTAAAATGCAGCCAGATACATACCATTTCCATCAGCCAGACATATTTGCAGAAATGTGTGCATGGGTTGCCCTATGTCACGGCTAAATTAGTAAATGTCCTCAAAATCAACCCGGGGGGAGGGGGGACGGAACCACATTTATGGATTAAGGTAATTATTGAATAAATGTATACATATTTTTAAAAAAAGAAACAAAAATCAACAGTCTGCATTGACAATCGTCAATGACACAAGCATTATAAAACTTGTACTTTTTTGGCCGTGTTTGCAATGATGCCGTGATGTAGTTCCTAACCAATATGTGGCGGCAGTGAATCTGAGAAGCAGTTGCTGATTGAAAACAGTTAATTTTTAATTTTGATATTGCTGACAATGAAGAAACAATGCCATACACTGCATTCTCTTTTTTTATATGCGCAAACAAATCTTTCATATTCTGATGTTTTTCAGTGTCCAAATGCACCTTGGGAAGTATCCTCAGCTACCAACAGTATACAACATTAAATATTTTAACATAGTGTTAGTCTTGATGGCTGAAATTTGCAAACTCTTCCTAATATTCCAATGTTCCTAATTATCTGTCTGTCTCAAAAGTGAGAAGCGAGAAAGTGGGCGGGTTTGAACTGGCCAATGAAAACTCTTTATTCAAATTATTCAATTGTGTCATTCAAATGTGTTGTCACTTGACGCAATACTGTATTGGGCAAAGCGTTCTAATTCACAGGTGAATTGCGATAAAAGCACAGGGAATAAAAATCATTTTGTTGTAAGGGTGAATTCATTATAAGAATGTTTGCTGTAACCATGTTTTACTGTAAAAACCAATCAAAGATGTCAATATTAATGTAAATTATGTATCACATGGAGGCTTTAATGTTGTAATGGCCTGTGTACATTCATCAGAATTCACTTAAATTAAATAAAGAATCCGTCTTGAGTGTTGGGTATGTGAGGTAAATGACTAAAATGGAAAATGTGATTATCATGTCTGTTGTAGAAAATCGCTACACACTCTAGACAATGATTACTTATATATTTATTTGAAATAAAAATTAAAATGTAAAATCAGCATATCAAAAATACTGTCAAGTAGAAACTGTAATACACATGGCATTCCATGTTAACTTCTACAGTCCTGGCCCACTGACCTTTCAATATGTATGAACTGAGAACCACATTGGAGTTTCAAATGGTCATCATGGAGAAAACAGTTGAAAATGTAAATATTTTCTTTTAGATTTAATATTCACATATGTTTGACATTAATGTACAATATCTTTGGTTTTGTAGCTGGTGCTCCCAGCCATGAAGAGTCACCCTAAACAATTGGGGGTTCAAATGGCAGCAACTGCTTGCCTCTACAACTTGTCTAAAGGGGAGGTAGGAGCAAAGGTCCATCCAGCCTGTCTAACACATATAGTCAACCTAACATTGCTGGCCATGGAGAACTTCCCTAACCATCAACAGGTAGTACTAAGCAATGCAGATTTTCTCAAACTGTAACATATCCCCTCGTAATTCATTGCAAGAGAGGATATAGTAACGGGACCCATTCCTGTATGGGTGATTATCTGTTTGAGTGTGTGTAACACTGAGCTTGAGAACACTTTACATTTTATGCTCAATCAATTTGATATATGTACTTCACATATTGCTTTGTTATCAAGATAGGAAAACTCTATTGATTTTAGGGTCTAAGTACAGGTCAAGGTCACTATGGGACTTCATAGAAAAGGTTTTGCAGACACTCTACGGGCCACATTTTGTTTGCTTGATTGATTTGATGCACTACATGTAGCTTGTTATCAAGAAAGGGTGATCTCTTGATTTTGGGGTGAAAAGGTCAAAGTTCAAGGTCACTACAGGACTTCATAGAAAAGACTTGTGGTCACTCATTTTGAGGGGATCCCTTATTGTATTTTAAAATCAAAAGACCCGGTTTTATCATTGTATTTTTTTATGTTTCAGTTACAGAAGAATGCACTGTTGACTTTATGTAGTGACAGAATTTTAAATGATGTGGTAAGAAACTTTGGAATACCAAGAATATTTTAAAGTCTACAAAACTTTTGTTTTGACAATATACACCCATTTATCCCATCTTAACCACACTGAACACCGAAAAGCAAGAAATCCAAGTTGACAGTTCTTATCAATCAAAATTAATTGTAACCATAGTGATAGCAGCATCTTTTTATGGAAATTTTAGGCAATAAAATTCTTACTACATGTATTTGTACTCGCTGACAAGAGGAATTTTATAGACATTACTATCAACACACTTATTTCCATGGGGTCAAACTTCCCAGGGTTAAAGATTTCCACTTTTTCTGTGGGTATGACATTCTGCAGATTTGCACACAGGCAGGAAACCAGACAATAGTTTGCTTTTAGGGGGAAAAATTAAGCATTCTCTAACACTTGAATCAATTGAGGTGATAAGCATTATCCACAGATTTTAAAGTGGTGAAAATTTAAATGTTTTGATCTTTCAAATGGTATTTTATTTATTTTCTGCATAATTGATGTGCAGTATAAATAGTTTTTATAGCACATCCTTACATTATGTGTTGAAAATGACAATAAAGTTACAAAATTACAGAAAATGATGCACTGAGTAAATTGTTTTTATTGAACAGTGTGTTTCCTATTCCATTGTTAAAGAAATAATGACTACCAAAGTGTAAAACATGCTAAGGTTAACTGATCACTGTGAGACATGTGTTGCTTAAATGACCTAAAGACAAAGAAAACATTAAGGGTATATATACTGATACGCAAAAGATTGAAGCAACCCCAATTGAATGTCAATAATTTTTATATATATTGAAAATTTATTGTCAGTAATTTTGAATTGCATGTTATCGTACACATTCCCAAGCAATCCACAGTTGGCTGGACTCAGTTATGCTACATATTCTAGTGTGTGAGAGACATGAATTATACATACACTGATTAGCTCGTGCACAGCTACACATGACAATATGTGATGTGTCTCAAACTTGTTTCATATCCTTCAGTAGCTGGTATACAAAAAAAAAACCTGCTAATGAGACACCAGGCACACATAATCTCAGAATAAGCTGAGGTATTGTGCTGAGGGGTCTGTACTGAGATACTGTGTTGAGGTAACTGAGCTGAGATTTGTGCTGAGGGATCTCTGCAACAATACTGTGCTGAGGGGTCTCTGCTGAGATACTGTGCTGAAAGATCTCTGCTGAGATACTGTGCTGAGAGATCTCCGCCTCCTGTGACATTAAATCGCATTGTGTTCACAACAGTGGGAATGAACTGTAATTGTCATGGACATAACATCGGGGGGGGGGGGGGGGGGGGGGATACATAAAATTTTGAGCAGCAACAAATGCTAAGGTGTGTGTGTGTGGCATTCACCATGTCTGATCAATCATCATGTGTCATATATATTTTTCCCATGTATTTTTAAATCCACATTTATAAGATAATAAATGTATTCCAAATTATCAAAAACAAACATACAGTGAAATTATATTTTGTTTATGTAGTTTTGTTTGTGATACAGTCGATATTTTCCATAAAAAAAGTTGCATTGATCCAATACAAAAAAAAAAAAATATTATGATTATATCCTTTACATGTATTTATTTATTCCTAAGGGTTGTTTTATATGTTATTATGCATGGTAATCATTTCATTACATAAGGTGCTAAATTTTATTCTATTCACATGTATAACGTATGTTCACATATATTTTATTATATTATCTGTAAAGCGCTTTAGAAGACGCAGGTCAATAGAGCGCTATATAAATCTAATGAATTACAAATTACTATTGTGACATCATCGGTTTCAGAGAGACATGGTATAGATTCAGAAAACCACAGTGTGATGATTCAGAAAATCAGATCACACACTGTGAATTTTACAGTATCAAAACACTGATTATTGTTGGGTATATAATAAATATTTTTATCTCCTGATTTTTCAGGCCTTTGACAGATTCCGCTGTGCCAGACTTGTGATGGAGTGTCTATGCCAGTTTCATGACCCGTCCATGAACCGCATGTCAGTAGCAATATGCTCTATACTGGCTGCTAAGGTTAGATCATTTCTTGAAATCAACAAAGTACAGTAATATACAACACATATAATAGCTAAATGATTCAATGTGACCTTGACAGTCTTTGTTGGTTTTGCAAAAGTGCTTGAAACATTCTTCCATTTGAACAACTTAAGGAATTCATAATGGTTTTTGATTGGGCTCAATATTTGCACAAGCTATTTCTATAAATAAACTAGAGATAAAGCTAAAAAGTTAAGAAAATCAAACTCATTTGATTGTGTATTACTAAAGCAAAAGTTTTACTGGAAAACATGGACCACGATTGACATGTATATATGTCGGTATGTGGACACCAAATACAACTAGCTTTAGAATAATTAACATTATTTTCCATCACCAGTTTTCATGCTGTCAGGGAATGTTGTTACTTCACCATCTTATGAGAATTATTTGTAAATATTTAAGAAATATATTTCATTTTTGAAAATTCATGAGAGTATGAACTGCATTGCTTGATACCGTCATTATACTTCATGAAGGGCATTAGAGCTTCATGAAAAGTATGCTGGCATGAAGTATTGCAGTTCATATCCTCATGTACTTTCAAAGTGAAATTTATTTGTCATATTTACATTCTACTTACATTTCTGTCAGAATTCACATCTGTTAAAATAGACATGCTATTAATAAATAGATTCATACATGCATTTTTCACAAATGAATTGCATTCACGAGGAAATTGCTCATTACTATTTGTAAAGATACTGAAGGCTAAAAAACATTGGGAAATTAAATAATACAGTATCAATCTGCAGGTGTTAATTTCGGGAAAATGTGATAGAATTTGCTGATGAATTAATGATGTTGCAGATTTCCACAGAGCAGACGTCTTCACTCGGGGCCAAGCCTCGGTATATGAGGAAAATGCTACAACTTGTGAAGTCCAAAGTCGAGTCAAATGCCATCGACATAACACTGAAGTTTACACTTAGTGCACTATGGAATCTGACTGGTAGACATTTCAGTGTTCTTTGTATCAAAAAGAACTTTATAATCATAATCCTTGATAATCGTAAATGGTTAAACAGTGCTTTTGAATGACAGTGATTGTGTTTCGAGTTGAAAAAAGATTTTCTTTGACTCTGATTTTACTGTGGGCTGTAATCTTTGCAGATGAGTCCCCAGCAACATGCCGTGTGTTTCTAAATGAAGGTGGTTTAGACTTATTCATGACAATATTACAGGTAAAAATATATACTTAGAAATTTAAACTGAAACTTTAAACATTTAAAAAAATTAATTTATTATTAAAACTTAAGCATGTGTCGTGTGTGTATAGAATAACTGTCTAGTTTGTTGGGTATGTGAGGTAATTAAATGCAATGGAAAATGTGATAATTTGAACAATATCAAAGCCATTATGCTTAAATTATTATATTTGCCATTACAAAGATTGGAGGCTATTGTTTTTGCTTGGTTCTTTTATATCCTTATTGTATGTATATTGTATGTGTCAGGGACGCATTGTTTTTGCTCTGTTTCTTCTTATTATTATGCTCTTGAACATGTTTGTCTGCAATGATTTTATGAAGCAGATCCAAATCACACTTTGTGTGCTGAAAGGGGTCATGAGGAGGGATGCAAATGGCAGCCAAAAAACATCAGAAAAATAAGGTTGTTGAAATTCAACAAAATTTTATTTCCAAGGTAATTTGCTGACCTTGAGTTCATTTCCAGCATCAAAATATTTTTTTCTGTCACCATTTTCAAAGTTGCCATCATATACAGAAATATTTCAGTGTTAAAAAAGTGTTTTGGGGTCAATTTAAGGTTCACAGTTCATCATTTTGAAATGTTTCAAAATGGCCACATTTCAAAATGTCTGCCAAAAAGTTAAGTTTATCAGATTTCAACCGAATTTAGTTTCTAGGTTGATTGATGATCCCCGAGTCCATTTCTGGCACCAAAAGTTTGATCTGGGTCCGTTTCCAGCATGGGGAGGTGTTCCGGGACATTCCAACTCTGATGTAGCTTGTTATTTTTCCACTTCTTTCTTAAGTCTAAAAAGTGCCCACAGCCTTTCTCTGTAACTCACTGATGAAAGTACTGGTATTAAATATTCAAGGACATGATAGGCCAAATATCTAGTTGTACAGAAATGTTTTTGTTTTCAGATCAAAGGGGTTTGGGTACAACATTTGGGGGGGGGGATCAAATGGAGGTGGGGGTCTAACATAGCACCTTATGGGGGAAAATATTAATTCCAAAATTCAACAGATTAACTTGATAACTATGATATAGTCCTGGGGTCTTCAGAAATGAGAATGACAGGGCCTATAAACTATATCAAGGCCAAGGGACTTCAGTGACCAGGACTTCTGACTATGAGCATAAAAACTGGTATAACTTTAGAACCAGGATTATTAACAGCATGGGATCTTTAGAAAGAGGATGATAGGACCCTTAAACTAGTATCAAGGTCAGTGCCTATCATGACCTTGACCTCTGATGTTGGAATATAAAACTGGTATTACTTCATAACCAGATCTGGTAGAGACATGGGATCTTCAGGTATGATGAAAAGATGATGGGATCTATAAATTAGTATCAAGGTCAAGTGATTCCTAATAACCTTGACATCTGACCTTGAATATAATAACTGATATAACTTTAGAACTGGAATTGATAGAGACATGGCATCTTCAGATACAAACTGATATCAAGGTTAAATGATTCGACTGACCTTGACCTTTGACCTTGATAATAAAAATTTGTATTGCTTTAGAACTGGAACTGATAAAGACCTGTAATCTTCAGAAACGATAAAAGGATGTGACCTACAAACTAGCATCAAGGTCAAGTGACTCCAATGACTTTGACCTCTGACCTTGATCATAAAATCTTATATAACTTTAGAACCGAGACTGATAGTGACATAGGATCTTTAGGATCTACAAACTAGGATCAAGGTCAAGTGACACCAGTTTTACTAAAAAACAAAGGGATTATTTTTTTCAAAATCAAGGTCTTTGTGATCTAAATTTTTAAAATAAAATTAAAATTTGCATGAATTTTGTGCACGGGAGTTAATTTATGTAGGGAAAATAATAGAGTCAGAAAAAGCATGCTTTTATACAGCCAGTACTTCATTTGGGAGATTTTATGATAGGCAGATTATAGTCATATCTTGTTTCCATAATCCCTGCCCACTCACATCATTCATTTTGCATGAACTAAGAATTTATATCCAGTTGGTGTGTGTGTTGTGTATATGTGTGTGTAAATTAGCACAATGGAGCTTCAAAGGGTCATCACAGAGAAAACAGTTGAAAATATAAATCTGTTTGTGTGGAGTACCAGTATTTTCATGTTTTCTTTCAGACTGTGTCTACGATGGAGATGGATGTACGGACACAAGTAGAAACAAAGATTTTAGGACTTCTGGTAAACATTGATTTATGCAGAGGACTACAGACAAAAAACTTTTAGCCCCTCCCCTCCATTTTATAAATGATATGAATAATAATGAAATTGAGTTATTAAATTTGTTCTGTCTATCCATTCATAATCCCTTGATGTTTTTTTTTTTTAAACTTTAGCAATGAAGCTTCATACAGAGTATTATTGATGAATGAACCCTCTGGTTTTTGAGAGTTGAAGGTCAATGGTGAAGGTCACCAATAAGTAGTGACTGTTCTATGGTCAAGCACCGAGCATTATTAGTGAAAGTCATAGGTCTGACCTTGGAAATGGACATCTAATATCATGATAGATGTTGACATGTTGAAGAACTTTCACTGCTACAAACTTGACCACTTATGCATAGGTCTATTCACCTACAGCTTGTAACATCTCTATATGAGTGAAATGGAACCTAAAATAATCAACTCACAACTTGAGGAATCTCTTTCACTAAAGGATGAACTCTGTGGTTTGGAGGTCAAAGGTCATATGTAGCATGATATCCCAGCTTTAGCAATGAAATGTCACATGACTAATGGAGACTTGTTTCAAAAGTCAAGGCCATCATTTTGTAGCAATGAAACTTCACATGAAGAGTCTTTTTAATGAAAGAATTGTCTGTATTGCTCTCCGAATTAAAAGTGAATGTTCATGGGCACTAAGTTACGTAAGGTAACAAATGGTTTCTGGATAATGGTATCACCAGTATTATTTGATATTTAGCAATGAGACTGCGAGAAAAGTCCTTAAGAATGGTCCCATTGATTTCTAGGTCAAAGTCACTAGAGGTTATAAATACAAGTGATGTCTCCATTTTTGAGTGTATTTCACCTTCTTTAGGGCACAAATCAAATACTGTAGACCCATTTGATTTAATGACATTTAATTTTGTGTCAGATTAAATTTTGTTATTGTCCTGTCTAGAAAAAAACAAAATTAAATCCAACACAAATTTCTTTTGTATCAAAAAATATTTATTTCAATATAAGAAATATGTAGATCATGTATTCGGCCACTACCGCAATTGTCACTAATGTAATTCTTATAAACAGATGTACCTAAGCTTTTGATGGGTAAATATATCATTAATCAACTCGATACAAAAACAACCAGGTATCAGTGAGAAGGTTCAATGTAATTTAGAGTGATTGTATTAAAACAGTGCAGCTCATTTTATGATAAGAGTCAAATATGTATTGGAAGATTTACAAATAGTTCAATACATAAAACATGAGTATGATTTTTGTAGAAGCAGAAGTTACTGATTTACGAGATTACTTGTAATTTTTGTAGAACAACATAGCAGAAGTTACTGATTTACGAGATTACTTGATGAGAGATGATTTTCTGATGCTGAGCAAACAGCTACTGAGGGCATCACAAATTGATGTCAGTTATTTTGCTGCTGGAATCATTTCCCATTTGGCTAGCGAGAGCATTCAAAAATGGCTGGTAGTGTCAATTAAAGAAGAGATTCTGAATGAATTGGTAAGGGATCTACTGCCTTTTTTGTATAACATGGCAACCTGAATTATGTAAAGTTAGTAAAAATGACATATGAGAAATTTAACAAATATGTTACGTTGCCAAAATTCATGTCACCAATGAGGGTGTTCATTAGCTAAATGAAATTAGAAATATTCAATATTCCAGGAAAGATCTTCCATTTTAGTGTCACATGATTGAATCATTCATGTGACTAGATAGATGTTTGTACATTCTGAAGTTCCTGGAGTAAATAGATTTGGCACAGGTGAAATATGCTATGGAATTGAAATATAAAATAATTAGAGAGATAAAGTGTGGTAAGATGTCCTTGAAAAATGCTGAGGGGATGTCACAAAAATCTGTATCATTGTCACCTTTGAGGGTATTTTCCATGAGCTGTCGTAACAGTACCAAAATAAATTGTACCTTCTCCAGCAAGATTTATGGAAATGCATGTGCCCTTTCCTGGAATCACACAAAATATCAGCAGACAATAATTTTCTTAAATTGCACCAAGTCATTGTTTACACATGATCGATTTTCTTATTCTAAACTGCCAATGCATGTAAGGAGTGATTTTAAAGTCACAGTTACAGTATAATATCAAAATTACTGCAGTGCATATCATATTTCAAAAATTCGAGACTACAATATCAGAGAGAAATATTCTTTAACTTCATGACAAGCAGATTTATTCATATTTATCTTTAAATCTGATAGGGTTAGTGAATAACAACAAAATATTATGACATGTTCCCCACGATATAGCTACAGACCTATGTCATGATGTAATGTTTCATTTTGACGTCATGATGTGGCGTTTCATTTTGATGTCATGATGTAGTGTTTCATTTTGATGTCATGACGTGGTGTTTCATTTTAATTTCATATAATGTGAAGTGCAGTTAGGTACATTTCTGTACAGGACTGTAATTTTTCTCTTGGGAACCTTAAATAGACTGCATAGAAAATTTACATGTATACTAATAATGAATTAACTTCAGCAATATTGATATTTATACTTCGTTGAATGATGGTATTCAGTTATCTTTAACTTACCTGTTTACAGAGGGAGGTTGTCATACAATGGGAACAGCCAGAAGGTGAAATGGTGGCCTACAGGTATTTAATATACAATAAGTGCTATATGCATGAATGGAAGAATACATTTGTTCAAATATGTGTATATCATTGTAAATTTTTCACACACCCTCAATAGTTTGCTCAATATTCATGTTTTAACAGATCTTTCAATCCGTTTTTTCCCTTGTTGAGATGTTTTGACTGCCCAGCTGTGCAATTGTGGGCCGTTTGGGCTATTCAGCATGTCTGCACCAAAAATAGTAAGTCAGTGTAAGAATTTTAAGGAAGTGCAAATTGATAGCAATGTAATGCATAGGTATTTGTCCTTGAAATAAAGTAGCAAAGTTGTAGTGTGAATTTTCTTAAAATATATCTAAATGCAGCTCTTCGTTGTCGACATACATGTATTATTTCAATTCCAAATCAAAATTTAGAGGCCAGTATAAAACAGACCATTTCCATTAAAATTTGAGATATTTATACCCAAGAGGAAATAAAGCCAGCAATAAGCATACTGTATACTCTAATTATATTGAAGTTGCCTATATAGAAATGTCTATTATATTGAAGTAAAAATAATTCCACAGTAATATTATTTGTGTAGTTCGACATTGGGTTACATTGAACTTTGGATATAATGAACAATTCAGGTCGGTTTCATGAATTAATGCATCTGGAGAAGATACAGTTGATATCACAATTACTTTTACATTACAGGCAGTCGATACTGTCCAATGCTGGAGAGAGAAGGTGGTGCTGAAATTTTGATGGAACTTATTAACAATCCAGAAACAGATGAGAATGTCGCCAGTATAGCAAAGAAAATTTTAGCATTTGGGAAATGTCCTTCAGTACAGCGGGTGCCTTGTGATGACCAGATGTCTGTCCCAGTGCCCTGCCCTGCTGCAGAAAATCAAGCTTGAATTGGAGCTTTGAACTGGGAATTTTGAATTGTTATTGTGTTTTGGGGATTTTTTTTAAGTGAGAGTGTGGTGCTGAAGATGTCATTCCAATCTGTATTGAGTTCAGGGGATTTTATAAATTGATATTTAGCATTTATCATTGGCCTTTAGTACTACTGTAATGTTCAGCGTAAGGACACTTGATAATAAAAAATGGGTTGGTAAACTTTTTAGGGGCATAGTTTTGTTGGAATAAATACAAATGTAAAATTCCTAAAAATAGAAGAAAAAAAAAATAAGGGAGAAAAAAGATAAGGGACTTGTAAATCGCAATTATCAATTGTAATTTAACTATGATGTTCAAAAGTTGAAATTTATTTCTCCTCCCTATTTAACTCTATATAAATTCTCCCCCACTGTTTTGGACTTAATTGAGAAATCATGGGAATAAATCACACTCCATGTTTAATTGCATTCATTTACTTATGAAAACGTAAATCTAAATTTCATCATTTTTAAAAAGTTTGTTTGTAGCAAGTGCTGTTATGAAAAATAAATCTTTTTTTCCCTCATATTTCCCCACTGAATATAATTGTGACACTAGATTTTACCATACATGTCTTGATTTGAGTGGTCTCTATGCTGTTGTACTATTGAATGTCGGTCAAGGAATCCCAGGGTAATGGTAGAAATGACATAGAGAGATTTTTATAAGTACAAGACACTATGATTTTAAATTGGAGAATTTCCTGCAAAATGTTCATTCACCAACCATTTGATTATTCTGAAGTGTTGATTGCACATTAATCGACTCTGATCAGATTTAATGAAAGATAGGTTTTTGTTTGACAGGTTTTTTAAAGAAAAATTATAAATTAGAATATACTGTAGTTTGGGAAATTAAAATTTCACTTTGTTACCAATTAATCATTCTTCTGCGATAATCAAAACCATTGAGTAATATGCTAAAAGTATTTCAGTGATTTTGTACTGAAAATTTAAAAAGTAGATTTTCCTATAACATGAAACTAAAACTATTATGATTAGTACCCTTGTAACAAATCAGGAAATTGTAGCACCTTGGAATTAGAACAATTATTGTATACAAGCCAAATGAACTCAATTTAAGATTCTAGGAGTGTTTTGCATATTGTCAGTATTCGTTAAACTTTTCTTGTTTCCTCATTGTTATTGCTTGTTAATTTGGTTATGTCTGTTAATTATAATACTGCTTCTTTTTTTGTCATAGAAACCCACAGTGTTTATTTTTTGAAAGTGCTAGATGTTATATTCTGTCCCATTTTGTTGCATATAGCTCGCCAGCTTGGAATAGTGCTCTGAAGTATATTCACACAAGACAATGTGATCATCCTCAATTTTAAAATGTTAGCAGTAATGGAATTTTTAGAATTGAGAAAATATACACGATTAGATTTGATTTGATAATTTCAATTCCTCAAGTGATTTACTGCTAAAAATTCCTCCATGATTGTCATTATAAATGTTTCGGTCTTGAATGATGGGTTATGAGATCTTATGTCTTGTATTGAAAGCCCTTATCACTTGTATTAAATGTCACATGTTACTGTTTTCAAAGTTTTGTATTTCCATCAGACTGCAGACAATATTTCTGTTGTTTTTCAGTATTACATGAAACTTGCACTACATGTGGTTAGAAAGATATGGCTTGTGCAGTTTTCTGTGTTTGCAGGAAGAATGGACACACAGTAATTCCTGAAATTATTGTATAACTTAGATTAAAATCTGTTTGTTTTACCTTGAATCTCAAAATAAATCCCTGTGGAATTTCCTTTAAACATTATAGATTTGCTGTTGAGTTATGCTGCTCCTGTATATGAGAGGTTTTGCTTCAATATTGAATAATGCAGGAAATGAAATCACTCTAAAAAAAAAAATTGAGACTGTATTTGAATGCTGTGTTTTATGGCAATAATGGTATGTTGTATCCTGAAAACAATTTTGGTCAAGTGTGTCCATGGATATGCAAAGAGAGTCAGTGTTGTATAAATTTTAGTGAGTACATGTATTTGAATGACAGTCCACAGTGTTGAAACTCTTGCCTATTCACCATTACAACTTTTTACAGTTTTATCATTTGCATTATATTTTCCCCATTTTACTAATAAGTGGCAACTCATAATTGAGCCATTCCTATTAAAAAAAAAAGACCTTATCCAGCATTGTTTTAAAACATTATGATGGAAAAGTGACCTAATTTTTTGCTTACTTGTAAAGAACAGCATCATGATTACCGATCACCAGTTTGTTGTCATATTTGATTGACTGTAATATCTTAACGACAATCAATATTGCTCTATATTCTGAGGGATTGTTCTCTATAGTTTATACTTTTGCTCAGAATGGCTCAGTTGATTGCAAATCTCCCCCTCATCTGCTGAAGTAAGACATTTTTAAATTCCCACACTTTAACTTCACATTTTCTTTAAAAAAAAAGATTTCAATCTTTTTATCTGCAATATGAATACTGTATACAGGGAAATGTTTGCCCCCCCCCCCCCCCCCCCCCCCCCCCCATTTTATTTTCACTCCTTTTGCTCTCGACAGTGGGCAAATTTAAGACTTGGCAAAACTATTTTCTTCTCGCCTAACTCTCTTTCAACACAGGTGTGTCTGGGTGAATTTAAAATGGGACAAAACCATCTGCAAGTGTTGAGGGTGAAAATAATATGGGGCAAAAATAACCCTCCATACAGAATTTGGATTATCAGGATTTATATGAAAAAGAAGGTTAATGGAATCGGTGATTGCTGGGAAGCTCAGTGTTTCACAAACATTTATGTGTCATAGATATTGACAAATTCATGTGTTTTGGTCAAAGTCAAATATTTGTTCAATGTGAACATCAGAATTAAGTTTCAAGTAAATGCAATAAAGAAAAAAGCTGCTTAATCTAATATTATCACTTAATGTATCATGGTAACTTGGGCCACTTGCATTACCTATTGCTGCCAGTGCATTGATCATAAATTACCTTTGAACTGAACTTATGAACCAATTTTTTTTATCCCCCCCCCCCCCCAGTGTTTGGTTATCTGTCTTTTCCTGCAACTTTAACCTAGGTCATATTTCTTAAAAATACAGTATGCAAGATAGATATTTCATGACTTGAAAGGTCACTACAGTGTGACTAGTGGAACCTGAATTCAGTTGACCATTAAATATTTGACTTGGGACTGTAAAGACATGTATGTCATACAGTGTTGCATCAGGTCATAGACTGACCAGCCACACCACCACAAGATTTTTAAAGGTCAGAGGGTTAGAGTTTGGAACTTTTGTGAGGGCAACATCTTCATAAACAGAAACTGTAAAAGTTCATAGATGATGCATTGTTTGCTTATAACTTTTGGGGGGGGGGGCTTTAATTCTATATTGGTCCTGGTAATCTCGGCTAGATTCATTAAGACTGGATATTTGAACAAATACCTCTTCAGAAGAGGCGTCTGTCCAAATATTCCGCCTCAACGAATCTTGCCAAGATTATTGGTCATGGCTGCATGGAGCAAGATATGTGGACGGGTTACATGGTATTCTCAACATGCAGATGTATGTTTGAAAAAATGGTTTTTTTTGTTACATGATATACTGTTGAAATGTCTATTGTACTTGTCGTTTAATAAAATGTTAACAATATTTAACTGGTCCTGAAAGTTTATGTACCAAATTCGTGAGGCACTCCTATACAACAAGTCTCATAGCTGACCATCATTTGTTCTTGGGGGGCCTCTGTGGCCGAGTGGTTAGAGCATCGGGCTTAAAATCACAAAGCCTCTCACCTTTGTCGGCGCGTGTTCGAATCTCGGCCGCTGCGTTATGTGAGCAAGTTGCCAGTGTACTTGCGGAAGGTCGGTGGTCTCTTCCTGGGTACATTGTATCTGGGTTCTCTCCTCCACCAACAAAAACTGGACGCCACCAGATAACTGAAAAATTGTTGAGTGTGGCGGAAGGCAATAAATAATCAATCATAATAATCATTTGTTCTTGGCATGAAGGTAGCAAAATGTTTTTTTCACCTTCTCCTTATTCCATTTTATTTGCAGCAATCCAAGAATTAAGGTGCACTATGAGTGACAGTGGTTTGTACTTGAGTATGTACCTAGTTAGTAGGGTAAAATTCAAATGTTCTTGTGTACTCCCTTGTATATTTACTCCAGCCAATCACCTCCATTGTTTTAATATTGACACATACACAGTATCATTAGAAGATCCACATATTGCTACCACATCAACCCTCGTAGAAGACAGGGTTACTTTGGTAGAGTTCAAATGTCAAAATACATCATTTAAGAGTTGAAACTTTCTCTGTTCAATTACAACTTGTGTAGCCTGAGTTTACAGGGTATCAACCAAAGTCGCCGTGCCAGATCAATATTGAGGTCATCTGCTTCACTTCAGTGACCTGCTGCTATCCATATTGCAAACTATTGAACGTTTTTTACTTCCACTTGGAAACTGTGGCTAATTTTACCAAATTGCTTTGGGGGTAGGGGAACAAAGATGATTAATTTTCTGGTCACTGACCCTTTGGGGGTCTTTAGTGGGACTAAAACCTCTGAAAATTCCTTACTCCTGAACATTCATTTAAACTTGGTACATAATGATAATAAGCATGAAGGCCTTTACCAGAAGTACGACATGTACCGTGGGGAAGGTGTTCAGGTCCAAAATGGTCTCTACAGTTCATGCAGTGAAAATGTGTTCAACATTTGAAAGACTTCACGCCTGACTAAACTGCATATAATCTGTGTATATCTATATTCAGCATGGAGGCCTCTGCTAAAATTGTGCAACTTATGGCCCTTGTATTAGTGGTTCAGCCCTAAAGTGAAGCTGTATGGTTCAGGAAACTGCATATACATTACATCTAGTAAACAAGCTTGAGGTTTCGAAAATTTTTGGGAGGAAAATAGAAATTATTATGTCTGTCCATCCATCTATTTGTTCCTCTCTACTCCAATACCATAACAATGTAATGAATACAGCGGAACTAATACTGCAGCTCTTGGAAAAATATTTGGACAGATCAGAGATCTCTGCAGCTATGTAATGAAAATATGTTCAGAGTCGCATTAAACATATCGTGAAAGTTGATCAAACCAGTCACAAGTACAAGAGACCCATGGGTCACATGAGTTGCCTTGGCCCAGTTGTTCTTCAGCTATTGTGATTTTTTTATACTCTCTCCAAACGAAGTTTAGGGGGAGGGTATACTAGATCACCTTGTTGTCTGTCTGTAGACACAAGTCTTTAACACCGATGAACATATGGTTCAAACTTCAAATATATATTATAATTACAATGAAGTTGTGCACCTGCTAATTTGATTGAGATTTTTTAACATTCAAGGAAGTTATGATTTTTTTTTTCCATTTTGAGGGGGTTGTCGTTGTCCTGATTATATTTTAAAAACCAATGACCAGACTTTACTCAAACTTTGTGTATATATTATATATATAATGAAGTTGGGCACCTGTCATTTTTATTGAGATTCTCCAACATTTAAGGAAGTTATGGATATTTTGATTTTACAGGGTTTTGTTCAACTTCATGGATTTAATCATTTTCTTATAGATTTTGTAATGATCTGTTCTCCCAAAGAGACTAATGCTTAAGTTTAGGAGAGGGTATAATGGAATTATCAGTCCCTCTGTCTGTGGATATGATTTTGTTAAAAGATGTGTTGTTCACTGGCTCATGTATGTTGAAAAGGAATCCTTGAAATAAATATGCAGAAGTTATATCTTAAATATTCCGAGTATTATTTTACAGCAGAATATAATATTATATTAAAGTCTTGCATTTACAGTAATCACTTTCAAGAAAACAGAGTTCCTCTTCATGTCAAAATGATGTGTTTACATTTTAAATGAGCACCAGTTCACTATTTCCCCATCATCCAATGTGCGGGGGCATTGGTCCCATTAAGACAGTTCTAGTTGCGATTTAGACCCCATATTGTGGCCCCAATGTCACAAGATAAAAAATATTGTGGTATGAAATGCAAGGTCCTGCCATAAGGCATCTATATACAAAATCTGAAACCCTACCTTATCAGAGACTATTGCTTAGGTTAACTTTTCTTAAAAGCAGGTCAAAATCCAAGGTCAAGGTTACGGGCCAATAATTTTTTCATTTTAGTGTAGTCCTGCTAATCTTGAAAAGATTTAAAATTCTTGTGTATTCCCATATTGGACTATGGCCCCACCACCCTACTTCTGGGGCCCCTGAATTGAACAAACTTAAATTTACACTACCTGACTAATCATGTTCCTGCTGTTCTGAAGAAGATTTTTAAAGTTTTTCCCTATATATTTCCATAAAGTTTGACCCCCTATTTTGCCCCCCTCCCCCAGTGGCCACTATTTGAAAAGTCTACACTATTTCGGGAGGCTTTCACACAAGTTTCAACTTTTCTGGCCCAGTGGTTCTTGTTTTATTAGTCCCCTACCAGGTTTGCTGAAGGGGACTATTAGTTTACCCTTGGTCATTAAAATCCCCTCCAGGATTTAGGAGGAGTTGCAATGACTATGTTAAGGGGACAGACGTAGGGATGACATTTTATGCTTATGTTTATATTACACATATGTAGAGCTTTTCATCAGTCTAGTCACTTTCAAGAACATTTAAGTTTTAAAAACACATCTTGTTTTATACTGTTGCTAAATAATAGAATTTAGCTTAGATATTCAGAATAGGAATTTTTTTTATAGATTTCAAAGTGCTTGGGCCTCTTGCTCCCAATTTTGGCATTTTATCACCTCTTTGGCAAAAGCATGGTCCTTCATTTGAACAAATTACAACCCCCCACCCTTCACACTTCAAAAAGGGCATGGCACTTCATTTGAACAAACGTGAATCCTCTTTACCCAAGTATGCTTTGTAGCAAGTTCGGCTGAAATTAGCCCCGTGAATCTTCATTGGAAAGTTTAGATGGACATACTGATGCTGGACAAAAGCTCAAAATGAGGATTTACTGTTGCCCTGATACAGATATTTGAAGTTTTTCATCACTGACCTTGATCCGAGTACATGACACTCTTATGGAACGGAAATGCGTTTTGTATGAACTACTGCCATCTCTCCATTTTAAAGTTGCAGACAATATTACTAACATGACCATGTTGGCAGCAATGCAATACTTGAGTGAACATGACCTTGTTTGAGAGACTTTGACATTTGAGTGAGGATGACCATGTTTGAGTGACAGGCTCGTTACAAGTTAGTGACCTTAATACTAAGGACATGTATCACTCTCAAAGTCAGGACTTGAATTTTCCACCAAGAAATTAGTTTAGATTTCATTGTTGTATTCATTATGGGTTATAAAAATTAGTCAACAGAAAATGAAGCTGTGATTCACTTTAGAATCGGATGAAATTGTTCAAAAATGGGGTGAACTTGTGACAATAAGCTGACCAGTAGAGAGCAACCAAAACAGATTCACTAACACTTGTGCAACTTCAGCTCCAACAAGGAATTATCTTTCTACTGTACATGTCTGCAATTGTATCATCTAAACTGACACATCTAGGTCGAGTTGATACTTGTTTTGAAGATGTTAATTTGGTCAAGAAGCGGCCTGCCAAAAACTTAATTCATACATCACATGTACTATTGCTAATGATATAAAATTCACCAATGTTTGTAATGATTATCTTCTTTTCCCAGATCTGCATTTCTATATTCAACTATCTTTGTATAATATTTGAAAGCAGTAAATGTACAAAACTTACTTACTGGAAAGGTCCGCTAAAACCTTGACCTTGTTGGGTCTGTTTTGACCTTTGACTCCAAAATCCATAAGCATCTTCCTTCAGTGATCGACTACCATTGCGTAAAATACAACAGCTTTATGATGAAACTATTCAAAATATTGTGCGACAATGAAGGTGATGATGGATTAAGCAATTCCTAACTAGTTTTCCCACTGAAAAAAAAGGGGGGGAAGGGAGACGGACCACCAAACATTTCATGTTGCAAACGATTAAAAGTTGATGTGCAGAAAACAAATCAAAGTAATACCAAATCTAAACAATTTGGTAACTGTGATATTTTATACTTTTCAAGGATACAAACAAAAACAACTTTAAAAGTTACCTCATTAACAGATTTTATTTCATAGTGGAAAATTTTATGTTATGAAATATATACTACTATTCAATACATGCACATACTAAATGTCAAACAATTTACTTGCATTTCAAAGAATCTACATCTGCAAACAGTCCGACAAAAAACTAACAGTAGATAAAATACAAGAAGCATTCAAGAAATTTCATGCATGATTTTCATATGACCAGTGCACTAATTCAATATCTATGATCAGAAAATATACAACTCATTTACGGTCTTTGAAAACAATAATTTACGTTATACACTTAGTGTACTATAAATCACATCCATGTAAATAATGACAAAAAAAAAAAAAGAAAAAAAGAAAAGAAAAATGGTCAAGGTATATATTAGGGGTGAAACAGTATACCGTGGTATTGGTTCTTCTCGGTCTAAAATACCTGGTTTGGTTGTGGAACAAAATGCGTTATTTTTGGTTCGATACAGGTTATATTTTATTTGTGAACATAGCTCATAATTTTCTTTTTTTGATAAGAGATTCAAACAGACCCAAAATAGCGAATTCCAAAGACAATAATAAAGACAGTAACAAGGTCATTGACAGTGGACTGGGAGCTACATGCAACATCAATGTAATATTGTCGTTCCTGATGATCTTATAGGATGAATACTTACCGGTACAATGTGATGATCAGGCAAATCACTATACTAATCTAATTTAAGTCAATGTATTTGTATTGCTTTCTTGTTATTAAAGACTTATATATATAAAAAAAGAAAAGAATGCATTATTTAATAGGACTATCACATCGAAAATAATTGTATCATAAAAGAAATATTGTGATATGTATCGTATCATGAGATAGGTGTATCATTTCACCCCTACCATATATATCAATTTTCTTGATGTTGATACAAATAGAAAGTTACTTAAAAAGATATAATTTATGTATAAACTTTTCAAGTTCTACAAAACTTTCACTTGAAAACACACCAGAAAAAAAAAAATTACCCACAAAACATGCATATTTTGGTAATTTGTAAAACTGATATGCATTTGTAACTGAGTGACTAGTTAATTATCAAACAAGCCTTTAAAATGTGACCAAACCTGAGAGGGTAATCAAACATGGCTGTGATACAGTAACAAATCTACAGTACAAGTATAAACCATTATTTCCAAAACTAGAAGACTGACAGTCATGCAGGGCCCCACAGCTAGATCTCAACTACAATGGTGATACTAGAGTCCAGCAAATACAAGACCCTCTTCTTGTGACCTTGACATCGAACTTCAAATCTTGTGTGCCCTGTGACCACCATCCACTTAAGGATGATGCATTAAGTTCATTGATTTGAAATACTGAATATAAAAACCTTGGGGGCTTTGAGGCAGGCCCCAAGCAATCAAGTTATTTTAACAATGAAAACACACATAAAATACAAAAAAAAAAAAAAAAAAAAAAAAAAAAAAAAAAAAAAAAAAAAAGGGGGGGGGGGGGGGGGGGGGGGGGGGGGGGGGGGAAATGGAAACATCCCTGTACAGGATTATAAATGTACATAACTGTATTCTGAACCTGAGTCAAATTAAAACCAACCTTAACAAAAATATTTTTTCTGAATACACAACATGTACTACACAAGACATTTACATGTATATTTTGATAGACCTGGGGGAATAATGTATTTGACTAATGTTTATTATACGATACATCACACAACTGGTCTTATATACAAGGGAGATAATCTTAGTATTTCAGTGGTTTTCATTCAGATATTGGAATGTTGGTGTCCTTTGAGCACAATGTAAAATCTCTTCAACAATGTCATGATAAAGCTAGTGATCTAGGGTAGGATTATAAACACACACATACTGCACAAATCACCATACACAACTCCCAAGCTCAAAAGAGTGAACATTATAATCATGACCACATACAATCTGTAAAACGATGTCTGTAAAATAATGCAACAATAAAAAATGTTTGAAAAACAAACACAAGTTGAACAGAAGTTGACACAAAGTTGATTGTTGAAATATAATCTACTTACTGTAACTAACTAATGATGTCAAAAAATATTGATTTTTCAGCTTAAACTTTCATTTTTTTATTTTATGTTCTGCCACTTTCATATCCTGGGAAAAAGTTTTTGAGAATGTCTTGTAATGTACTGTTAACCAGCATTTTGTTGTCTTTCCCCAAATCTGTGCGACACAAGGGACAGCAATATACTTCTGCCTTAAACGATCTCATAATACAGGGCTACAAAGAGAAATGGTTTGACCATTATCTTCTCATGTGACAATCAGACTGGAGTTTTGCCTTTTCTTCATTAAACTTTAAAATTTCATACAAGTTTGTGAAAAAGAAGGCTACCTTGCAAACATTATGACTGCATTCTGTTGTGACTGGTTTGAAGACAATCTCTTGACAGCAAATACATGTAAACAGCTCTTCAACTTTCTGTAGGAATTTCTGAAAGTGCAAGATACTATGAAAGGGAGCCATTCAATTTGACAATATTAACCAAAATTCAAATTTTCTGTTCAGAAGAAACCACAATAAAAGGAAATATGTGCCCCATTTACTTTTGATGCATTCATCAAGATACTATGAAAGGGAGCCATTCAATTTGACAATATTAACCAAAATTCAAATTTTCTGTTCAGAAGAAACCACAATATATTGTGTATAAGGAAATATTTGCCCCATTTTACTTTTGTCCCTTTCTCCCTTGTCATCAGCATATGAATTTAAGAACAAGTGGATAGATGTCAAACAGTGTTATCTCTCTTTTAACACAACTGTTTCTGGGCAAATAATCATTTGCAATTGTAGAGGTGGTAAAAAAAAAAGTAGGGAGGAGAAGTAACCCTGAATAGTATGTCCTTATGGAAAGGTATGATGGATGCTTGAACATGTGGTTACTAAAACCCAGACATCTGAATTTCTAACTACAAGGACTGTTTTGAAATTCTTCCATCACTTGACAACAAATGACACACATTAGCATATTGTACTATACATCTTTACACTTTCAGGAACATTAAATCTTGTTTCAAGGTTTTCTAATTTTATCTCTTTATTCTCAAATCAAATCACAATGTCCCAATGGAACAATCCCCGTAAACATTTCAGCTGTAGTGCATGACATGCCCATCTGGAACTACATGTGTTTGATGTACTGTGAAGCCTCGGTAATCCAGATGCCATTTATCCAGATGCTTCACCTTCTGGACAATATTTTTTTGGGAACGAAATTTTTACACGTTATTTTGCATCATTAATTCAGAAATTCACATTCCGGATCCGGACGGTAATTTTTTTTTTTACTACAAAACATTAAAAGCATTGAAAAGTGTACTGTTTAATTTTTTTTTTTTTTTAATAATTGGTTATGGACAATCTTAGCAGTGCGTAATTGTAAAGAAAACACAAGCCACACAGTCTAATTGAAGCCATTACTTGTACCCTGTCAACACTTCCAGGTGATATGTAATGATGTCTCAATTGGGTAGCACATGCCGATTGAGACATTGTATCGCAAAATTTTGCACAGCGTATCTGCAGCGTTGAATTTTGTAAATATTAAACTCTGAAGCATATTATTGAAAGCATATTCTTTAATTAAACATCTTGCCATAATATACAGTGTATATTTTTTATTTGGACTGCTAAGTCTACACATAAAAGGTCCACTCGTTTGTAAATTGATATCGGCTTATTCTAATCAAATGAATGCATATTATGCTACATTCTACATGGATTTCATATTGTTGTATGAGCATATTGGCCTCTACATGTTTAAAATTTATAAAATACCACGCATGTAGAATATATGTGTAAATGCACCTGTTTACGATTGATTCTTGTTATGATGCTGTAGTTTTTTTGTTTTTTTTTATTGTTTTGAATTTTTTTTTAACACTGTTTAGAAACGAAGAAATTGCTATTTTAACGGCATTTACTTTTTATATGCACCCGTAATTTTGGTTTCACCTTGAGTTTAGTGCAATATTATTATCGTCTCAAGATAATGAGTGTGCGTGGTTAGATCGAAGCGGTAGTAGCAAGTGATGATGAGCTTAGATACTTTTCCCCCTTGATATTGGCTTGGACAATTATAAAATTATGAAATATAAAACTTGGTAAACCAAATTTTTGTCATTAGTGTTTTTGACCGGCACCATGGCCACACCACCAGCGAAGAGAAAGCGAATTGAAGTTCCTCTCAGTGTAAAAAAAGAAAATATGTCAACGTAAAATTGCCCATTTCCTGACATCCCTGCAAGATATTCAGCAATTCATTTAAGATGAAACGGTTAAATAAATAGACAATGGTTAAATAAAAAGATGTGTTTCATTTACTATACATCAATAAATCTAGCATACTGGTTACTTATATGAAGCTGTAACTTATGCGTTTCAGTTATGCGGATGCTTCATTTATCCATCCGAGTTTGCTGGGAATGAAAGTGTCCAAATTAATGAGGCTCCACTGTATACAAATATATGTAATATATGATTACTCAAAGTCCACTGGAATAAAATTTGTCACACACTGAATTCAGTATAAGCTGACCAAGTCTGATATATATACAGTGGGTTTCGCTTAATCCAATAGCCCATTTGTCAGTAGAAAATTATCAGATTAGCCGAATATTTGATTAGCCAAATGGCCATTTACATAGCCAGTTGTAGACCTTGATCTCTTTGAAGGTACGTTTGGTTTACACTGCAGTATTTCAACGACCCAATATTATTGGCATATTTACGCTTTATTCCTGATTTTTTTTAGTACACGTATTTCATGTCCGTATTGATTGATTGTCATATTGCTTACTTTTATTAGACTTTTCCAATCAGAAATTTGTATACACCTGTAAACAACCGCCATTGTGAACCGGATGCAGTGTGTACGAACAGAAAGTAGAATGCAACTCTATTTTTTCTGGATTCAGATCATTGTATAATAAAAATTAATAAACAAAAATAAATTATCTTGTGTTTTTAATTCTCTTTCTTTTATTATTTTTTTTCTTCAAACAACATAAAAAAGTAACTTGCTAAAATTTCTAAAGAAACTACCTGTGAAGTGTAATTATGCTGCTCGGTTGATACACATGCAGAGCCAAATACCGGGTACCATACCTTAGCTATTTTAAAATTTAATTGATTCTCACACCCCAAGCTGTCAGGTGTGTCGCAAGAAAACACAACCCATTTAATTAATTTACTTATCCAGGCAACATACCACAAGGCATGCAGTCAGCATCGGTAGCTTAGATCTGCAAGCGCACAGAATCTATCCGAGTGTATTGAAGTGTGACTTATCACCTGTGAAGCTTTCATCAGCATACAAAATGAGTTTAGGGGGTCAAAATGTGTGAAGTGGTTAGGAAAAAAATCGATTGTGTTTATTACAGGGCTATTCAATTATTAGAATAGCCAAATTTGTAAATTTTGCTTATCAGAGTATCAGACAGAAATATAAAGGAATATATAGAAAATGGTTTGGTTAGTGCAGCAATATTATATTAGAATAGTTGAAATATTCGAATATGCGATATTAGATAAGTGAAACCCACTCTGTGTGTGTGTGTATACACACACACACATACAGAGAGAGAGAGAGCGAGCAAACAAAACAAGGCAAATGATCTCATTTAGGACACACCATTCCCCTCAAGATGCATCAGTTGGCCAAGTTTGATAGTCCTTTGCCTCACAGTTTGAAAGATAAAACCATCCTGACTCAAAAAAATCCAACAGATGGATGGACAGACATATAGAAGGAAAAGCCCATACCATAATATGGCCTGTCAGGAAGACACATATAATAAACAACAAAGGTAAGCTACACATGTTTTACTGAATGGTTATCATAGTCTATCTATATTTTCCACAGAAAACAGTCCGTAGTTACCTGTCCTCCCTCTGTAGTGTGTTCCATGGCCTCTTCCCAGAGCTTCTTGTTGACTTTGTCCTGTGAAATTCTTTTCTTCTGCCCCGTCTCAATCTTGTACGCTGCAACCTTCTGCTTCTTCTCGGGGGTCCCAGCAGGAGACGAGTCTACTGACAGAAAATGCGTCATTAGAAGGGTAACACCCTCCATAATATAAAAGATCAATGCCCCGTCAAAAGAATATTTAATTTACATATAAAGAAACATAATCTGACATTGATTTTTGTCATCCAAAATTACAGTAATATCCAGACAATAAGTTGATGGCAGATATACAATATACAGATTTATTTTTGGCAATTACTTCAAAAGGTCGAAAAAAAAAAAATCATGGCAATTTTACTGTTATATAGACATTGTACAGTGATACACACTTTTATTTTTTATATACTTTAACAACACTCCCATTTTTATGTACTTTAATAACACTCCCATGTTTTACGAATTGAGTCTGTCAGGTTGGGGGGGGGGGGGGGGGAGAGAAAGAGAGAGAGAGAGAGAGAGAGAGAGAGAGAGAGAGAGAGAGAGAGAGAGAGGGAGGAATGAAATGCATCAAGTATTTCCCACCCCCAAACCCCATCATAACACCACATGCTTATAATTAAATAAAGTTTATTGTGAAGTGATATTTATTCCCTTACAAGGTTTGATTATAATGAACTGTGTTTTGCTGGCCTTTGAGGTTCACAGTGTTTTACTGTATAATCAAGTTTGGTCATGATGCACTGATTTAGATGACCTTGGAGGTTCACTATAATTGTGTTATACTGTATAATGATATTTGGTTATAGTAAACTGTTTTTTGCTGGCCCTGGAAATTCACTATATCTGTGTTTCACTGTATTGAGCTTTATATATTGTGTCTAACATGGGCCTAATTTTACCTGACCCTTTCCTTTTTCTCTTCCCTTTCTTGGCAGACTTTTCTTCACTTTCCTCCTCTTTTCTGGCTTGAGATTCCAAGTACCCATCTGGATACTGTAAAGTTTACCATAATGTCAGAACAGTGTAACAAAATCACTCACAAAACTTCACACATTAGATACTGACTTCAGTGTCATTGAGATCAAGAGATGGCTGACCAGCAGTAAAATATAACAGCATGATATTCTGACCTGCATTGTGAGCCCTAGTTCTTTGATCCGTTTGGCTCCGGCTTTAGTCCAGGGTGCTGGTGTCGGGTCATCTCGTTTCATCAGATACCTCCAGACCAGGAAACCAGACTTCCCCTTCTCTGGCCAGTACTTCACTACCTGTGTTGATATCAATATTATTTTATTTCTTTCTCTCACATCTACCCCCCCCCCCCCCCCCCCCCCCAACCACCAGTCTTGGTTAAACCTTCACTCGTAGTCATTGCAGAACTTTAATAGCAACAATTTAGTTTTGTATTTGGCATTGCAGGGCTAGAAATGATCATGCCTATTCACTGGTCACGAGAGCAAATTTTTACTGGTCAATTAAGAACTTGAGAAAATTGTCCCTTTGGCCCAGTGGATATTGAAATAAGTGACCTAAAGTCCACGATTGAATAATAAAACTTTTTTTCTCAGAAAATAGTTTAAAATAAGCCTTTTGTCCTACATTTAACATCAACACTATTTCCAAAAATTACAGTACTCCTTAATAAAAGCTAAATTAAGAAACTATTTTGCATCCGATAAAAACCTGGAGACACAAGTCTAATAGCCCAATCGTTGAAAATTTTGTTGAGTATTCAAATTAATTAGCCCCATGGGCAAATGCTCTTTACAAAGCACTAGCCCAAATCCATAATTTACTGGACCTGGGCCGTCAGTTACTTCGACCTTGTGTTTGTGCTGACCTTGTATATCCCGTCATATCTGTTCCCTTCCTCGGGAGCATAATCCGAATGCTTCCTCCCCTTACAATTACGGACCACTCTTAAGGGCTTTCCTCCTCTCCAGTCCTTGGCCTCTGCTCCTTTCTCATTAATGGGTTCATTGCAATTCTTCGCCAAGGCTCTACAAACATGTAAAGATTGTCAAAACTGCATGTACTTCCTTTTTGACATAATTTCTCAATTTGCTTTCATTACAATGACTGGATACTGTATGTATACTATCTTCCTGCTCCTTTGGCACAACTGTTCATTTACCATCAGCATCCATTTCTGATGTTTTTGTCTTTGATTTCTTTACAAATTGTGATGCTAACCATTTTCTAATGAATGTGTTGCACTAATATTTGTTGTAGGCAGAAATGAAGCATCCAAATAGTATTTTGATGTTTTCTTGAATTTAGACTTGTCCCATAGATAGGTAATTAAAAAAATATATATAACTTTTTGTTATCTATATAACATGTACTTTTAGTGTTACATTACTTGTAATGCAGCTATGAAGTATTTGAGTAAATATAATCTTATATACATTTATGTAAGAGCAATATAAATTTTTTTTAATTAAGGGAGATAACTCTTATAGGTTGAACTGTACTGGTAAAGATCTATTGATTGTGCATCAGTACTGAATAAGTAAGTTATATACAAATGTTATGAAAACATCAAGTGATATTCATTGTTGCTATTTTGTCTTTTAAAGCCATTTTTCTTTCCATCATGAAATAAATGACTATATATTGTGAACTCTAACCCAGGAGTTGGTTATTTGTATTCCGCAAATTTTCATCCCTGCAACAATATAGAGTCAATGATTGGAAGAAAGACAATAATGAAACTCCAGTGTCAACACATCAGAGAATGATGGGTACGTAATACTGCAAAGTAAATCACTGTGCAACAGTAACAGCACTATACTGAAATCAATGCTCATTCAGTACCAAGAACTTTACTGAAAGAGAAACAAAATACCTGTTCATTCTGGTTAGTTTCTGGTCACATGACTGTTCTGCTGTTCTCTTATTTCCTGATAAATCTCTACCCCCACTACCAGTGTAATAAAATTCATCTCCTTTGTCCTGAAACAAGACAAAATCCAGATAACAAATCTGAGACACAATTTTTGAATTTTCAATTCCCAGTTCTTCAATTCACACGAGATTACCTTGTCATCTTCGTAGCCTCCTGAGAGCACGATAGAGTATGCCCCCTCGCCATCCCGACCATGGATGCCTGCTACATGTGGTCTGTGGACACCTGCTTCACTCACCTGTAAAAATCCATGTCAACCAGAATAATACACCTTGAACAATTTTTTTCCCTGTTGCTTACTTTAAGATTTAATTGACCTGACACAAAATGAACTGTCAAAATGCTGTCCTTTCTAAACAATTCAATCAAATTATCTCAGATGCACAAAGTGATAGCTTTATACAGTGTATACATTGTGCACCACAGTAAAGTTTCTTAGCGCTTGTTCAGTCTCACCATTTCAAAAACAATAACGAAGTAATTCAAATCATGTGTTCCATGTGAAAAGAACATCAGAACAAGTATCCCATAATCCTTGTTTTACTCTGCCTCTTATTATAGCTAGACACATTTGTATATTCCAATGTGTTTAACCTTTACTAAGGTTCCCATGGGGATCCGGGATAGAATAGATCCTAAGTGTCCCTTGCTTGTCACAAGAGGCGACTAAATGGGGGTGGTCCTTTGGATGAGACCACAAATACCAAGGCCCCATGTCATAATAAAGATCTGTCCCTGCTCAAAGGCTGTAAGAGCTGAGCATAGGCATTAATTATGCAGTTCTTCACTGGCAATAGTGATGTCTCCATAGGAGTGAAAGATTCTCGAGAGGGATGTGAAACAATATACGGTAGAACCCCACTATTATGTGTCTCATTTTTTCACAAAAAATAACATAGATAATAAATAATAGATATTAAATGTTGCAAGTGAATTCCAGTAAAATCATCCCTTAGAATACATGTATTTTCCATAATAGAGTGCACATGCGAGTTAAATATTTTTAATTCCATTTCTTTGCTTTAATGACTTATTTTTACAGCTGATCTTAAATGTCAGTGTTTTTTCACATCCTAATCCTCTCTTTTCTTTATTACTAGTGTAGGATCTTAATAAACTTTGGTTACCTGCACGATCTGCATCTGACATGTCTCCACCATACACCATAATAACTTTGGTTTTTTGCATAATGTGTTCGTATACATTTCACTAAAGAACTCATTTGTACTCAACATTTGTATATCAAATTGTACAAAAGAAAAGCAAGAGGCCCATGGGTCACCTTGGCCCATATTAAAGATTTTCACTATATTTTCACATGTAAAACTTTGATCCCTTATTGTGGCCCCACACTATCCTTGGGGGCCATGATTTTAACATATTTGAATCAGCACTATGTCAGAAAGCTGTTGTGTAAATTTGAACTTTTCTGGCTTAGTGAATCTTGAGAAGGTTTTTCCCCCTATATTTCCGCATATAAAACTTTGATCTCCTATTGTGGCTCCACCTGGGGGCCATAATTAAAACTCAAAGGCCTGAGAGTTGACTCACACTTCATTGTCAACAATGGTATAAAGAATTCTCAAGAAGGAACGTATTAATGAAAGGTGGAGAATATTGTGTGTAATACATTCAACAGGATTTATATTTTCAACAGTATGTAAAGTCAACCAAGTCATGAAAACTTCCAAAATGATTGTGCTAAGCAATCTATGACTTTCAAATGCTCAGAATCTGGATAAAATAAATGTAGCCATACAGTACTTTACATCACATTATGAAACCCTCATTCAAGTATCATGGTGGGTGCTGCAACATCTACCAAGTTTTCCATACAATATCTTGAGCTAAAAGTTGAGTAAATGCTACAAAAATTAATGGTCAACATCTGTATGAAATGTTCCAGAATACCAAACTATTACAAACTATTCATAATACTGAATATCATGTATGCATTCTCTTCAACTTTTCTTAAACATCCTGTACAACCATTAAAAAAAATCCATGTTTTATTCATCAACAGTGGAAATTCTAACAAATTTTACTCCCCAACAAACATAAACAAAATCAATGAAAAATGTGTTACTTTTATTTGTTAATGCAAGAAAACATGTAGAGTAAGATTTTCATTAACTAATAATCCCCTTGGCAAAACCTGTAAGGAACTAAAAAAAAAAAAAAAGAGAAAAGTTGTGTCCTACAGCAAAAATGGATGAAATGAAAGAATACAAACAAAATTCAAAGGGATGATAGCAATCTACACACATTGTTCTACAAATAAAAGAAAGAGCACAAGGGAAATTTCATCTGCTACTAATCCTAACTGAAACAAATAAACATGACTAGATCTCATACAAAGAAACTCATAGCTAACATTCCAGGCTGACTAACATTTACAAGCAGCTGGGTTTTATGATGCAGTATGTGTTTGAACTTGATTCATCATGGTGAGTTAAACTGCTACAAATACTTTCAAATATAATAAGATATAAAACTACGTGGGCATGGCTAGACGTCATGACTAGAAAAACTTTCTTCAGACACTGGACTTTTTGTTATTGTACATCTGTACCACAACGTCCGTAATCTTGACGTGTGGCCCACATCTTTGTGGGCAAAATCTCTCCAGAGTTGGACTTTGCATTTTCCAGTAGTATCTTTCAATGTTACCGCTTTCACCTGAACCTCTCTCTGCCTCTTACACAAACTGTCCTGGTAATTTCCTCCTATAAAACATGTAAAGCTGCAAGTTATGGAAGCATTTCAAATTGTTTCCTTCCAGTAAACATAAAATGCATTTAACATCAGGTATACATGATCATATTACAGTGATTACATAAAAGCAAAATACCAGTGAATAACACCAGGACTCAAACTAGATCTGTAACCTATAAATATCTACATCGTCAATTCAACAGCTACAATGTCAGGAGATAGAGAAAAACTCAAACTTCTCCAATATGCTAATTTAAAGTACACAACTCTTTTGAAAGTAGGTCAACAAATCCTAAATGTAATCCCATGGATACAAGTTCATGTACAAGTTTTAAATTTGATAAGAGTAGGGATATCCAAACCAAGTTTGGAAAACTGCCGATACATGGACGGATGGACAGACATACTTGTGAACAGACACAAAGACTGATCACTATAAGGCTCCCAAATATAGACAGTGCCTTAATAAGGATACAACAGTGACAAATTTAAAGATAATACTCACAGCAACAATGCCCACGGATGGACAGCATGAACTGAATGGGCGACCTTTCAACTTCCCCTAGGGTCACTTCTAGAGAGGCAGGTGGGATGGCTATCCCTCTTGTAGTCTTTTCCAGTTCAGGACATTGGTCCAATTCTTGAGACTCTATAAACTCTGCTGTGACAGTTATGGCATTTTCTGAGTTGATGCTTGTATTCAAGAGCATGACTGATTTCCCCATTTCAAGGTCCTTAACTTTTGACATGTCAGACAATGTGCATTTTGCAGTCATTGTTGCATCTTCAATCCCAAGAATGGTGTATTTCTTCTCTTCTCCACCCGAATACACGTATTCCTTCTCTTTAGACATGCCACAAACCTTCACACTGACTGGTAGGCTGCAAGGCCCTTCCTTCTAAAGATTTTAACAAGGCCTGTAATGTTGGCATCTGAAATGTTGATGAAACATAATGTAATTAAATATTAGCTATACTTTTTAGCATTCAGTAGAAAATTGCAAAAGAAATAACAGCATGAAGTATTCCGAAGAAATTATGATGAAAGATGAATATAAATTGACTTATTGTCCGAGTAATATACTTCTAAAGTGCCCACAGCTGGTATATTTTCAGGGTTCCAGTTTGTACAAATGTAGTCAAGTATAATATCATAATTTGTAGTATTTTCCTGCACAAGATGTCTTAATAAATACTTCTGACTTTTACATTTGACAAAAGATGTATCATCGTTCAAATTTCTGTTGACATCATCCACGACAATCGTAGGATATCTAAACTTTCTAAACTTACGGAACAATTTCTCAAAAATCTTTTTTAGCGTATGCAGGACTGCAACTTCTGGAGGACAGTGAATAAAACACACACAAAGCATTATTATTGTAAACTATATTCCAACGAATAACTTCAACTCCGAAACCCTGTGGGGATCCAGGTTGTTAGAATAGATCCTCAGTACTCCTTGCTTGTCATAAGGGGCGACTAAATGGGGCGGTCCTTAGAATGAGACTGCAAAAACCGAGGTCCCGTATCACAGCAGGAGTGGCATGTAAAAGATCCCTCCCTGCTCAAAGGCCATAAGTGCCAAGCATAGGCCTAAATTTGCAGCCCTTCACCGGCAATGGTGACGTCTCCATACGAGTGAAAGATTCTCGAGCAGGATGTTAAAACAATATTTAATCAATCAATCAACTCCCAAATTTGATAGAAGAAAGTCTGTGATAAACTCAATTCCATGCTCTGACCACTCAACAGCATTTCCTTCTATGCCATCACATTTGAACAATTTGAAATTGGAAACGTTATAACATGATGAACTTTTTTTTTAAAAGACGCATTTCAGACACTGCACTTATATCTGCATTTTTTAAGATGAATTAACTTTCAAAATCAGCAATGTGCTTATGTAGTCATGATAAATAATTTTAAACTCCTTCATGTTTTATGGCAAAGGGACTGACAAATTCAATTTTGCAATCTGCACATTTCCTCTTCAACTGCACTACACATTTTTATGCTTTCTCCAAAAAACTTGAGCAAGAATAATTCGGACAAATTCTGAACTCTATTTCAGCCCACATAGTACATGTGCTGAAGGACCTAATCAAATTACTGCACTTGGAAGGGTACAACCTTAGGCTTTATGGATAGTTTTTACTGTAGTAGTACTGGGACTGTCTTCTAGTAATTTGAAATGAGTTGTAATAATTGTACTGAAATTTTATTTGTAATTTCAAGAATAGGAGTCCCAAGATGATACAATGAAATCATTGTACAAGTGTGGAAATCGTTTTCGACATTTGTGACCAATACCTTCACTGTTAAACACTACCCAAACAATACTGCATCTACTACATTTATCAACCCTGAAGTTCAACTTCTTCACAGTACAAGGTGTTCCATTTGTAAGTCCATCTCTGATGTAAATATTGATGCATAATTCAGCTGCTATATCTTCAAAAAGATACAAATATTTCAACAATCCTTTAGTTTTGAATGCATCTAAAGGTATTTTTGATAGTATATTTTTCCTCTTCATTTGTGGCAACATTTCCCCAGAAATTAATTGAATCAATAGCTTCTACAGAAGTCTTTCTGCTCTGATTTGATCTGTCAAGAATTTTCTCAATGAAAAATGTGACCTGCTTTTTCTTGTAAATAAATGTGGTACTTTTATTGTGATTTCAGCGTCACATGATATCACCCTTTCTTTCAATAGTTCAATATCATCAGGTCTCCGATTTCCTTTTCAAAGTCTGTTCAATAGCAGTGAAAACCCGATATCATCTTCCTGTCTCATTATTTCAGTGAGTTCAAAAATTGAGAATAAATTTTTTGCACAAGTTAGGACCCCAAATTTCAAGTTCCATCACCAGTATTATACCATGTGGAAAACACCCATGAATAACAGGTTTCAGCTGAAACAAATCTCCCAAACCTATCACTGATACTATTCCAAATGGTTTAGCACACTCCTCAATTTCTTGCAGTCTCAAATTAATGAAGTTAAACATTCTTTTCCCAACCTTTGAGATTTCATCAATAAATATTACTTTCAGAGTCTTGTACTTTTTGGTATGTTCACAATTTCTGCATATCTAAGGGGTTGAACTTAAAATCCCTGATCAGCAGGGATATTGAAAGTAGGATGAACAGTAAGCCTTCCTGCATTGTAAGCTGCTTTCCCTGTTGAAGCACAGACCAAAATGAGACAATCATCTGGATTTTCACCAGATTTATGAGAATAAAATTTCAATAAAGCTGATAAAGAGCTTTCAAAAGAACACTTTTTCTAACCCCTGCTCCTCTTGACAAGAAGTTGTAAAATAGGTTGTCTTTAACTTTAATATCATGAAGAACATGATAGAAATATTCCTTCTGCTTTTGATTTAAGATGCAAATTATTTTTCTGTATTCATTATCCAACATTTCCCCAGATAATTTTTCATTACGACAAGGTAACTGTTTTTTTACCAATGCTAAAATCTACTCGTATCATAATTTTGTTCAACATTAGGGCCTGGGTTAAAACAACCAAATTCCACTGAACTTAAGTGTTCCATCATAAATATCCTGATCATCATTGCATTGAAGCTCTGTTACAAGACAACCATCCCCATACTCAGCATGTACTTCAGAATCAGACTGAGAGACGTTTACTGTGTTTGAATGAACAAAATTTCTCCTTATTTGTTCAATGACATCTTGACATGAATAGTATCTCTCCATGTAAGAATTACAGTTTCAAATGAAAGCATTATCATTTCTCCATGGGATATAAAGCATGATTAATTGCCTGTAATAAGTTTCTAAGAAATACAGTTTCAAATGAGAGCATTTTCATTTCTCCATGGGATACAAAGCATGATTAATTGCCTGTAATAAGTTTCCTCATTATGACCTTTATCAAATCCATCAGAATAAATTATGCATGGGACTTTTCTTCTTTTCAAGATTGAACCATTCATTGCAAAATGGATCCCTCTTCAGTTTCAACAGCACAATTCACATTTTAAAGACAGTTTTCTCCATTTCCATGCCATCAATGCCAATGGGGTCATCAACCATGTCCATCTCATAATTTTCTTCTGATAGCTCTGAAGAAATTGCTTCTTCAGGTTTTTTGGTGTAGTTTTCTTCATCTTTTGGGAAGTGAACATGAAAATATGCTACATACTCTGCTACACAGTATTTTTTCATTGTTGAGGGTCATTGTTGGTATCTTTTAATACTGTTATCAGCCTCAATACTTGTTGAGATTTTTGAGCATATCAAAACTGAATTGTTTTAATGAAAACTATTCTTTCACTTTCAATATTGGTGTTGATAAACATAAACTCTCTTGTGGCTTTCCTCAGAGGTATATGCTACTTTCAATGCACAAACTCTCAAAGATCTGATGATCCTTGAGTCGGGGGTTCGAATCCCACTGTGGGACGTGGGTGCCGGTCTTTCGGATGAGACCGTATAAACCGAGGTCCCGTGTCGCAGTAGGTGTGGCACGATAAAGATCCCTCCCTGCTCAAAGGCCCCGAGTGCCGAGCTTAGGCCTAAATTTGCAGCCCTGTCACCGGTAATGGTGACAGCCGCCGGATAGCTGAAAAATTGCTCAGGCGGCTATAAACAAACAAACAATGCACAAACTTCAACGCGATCTAAAAAACGCATTACCAACTTTCCTATACCTAATGTCTAATATTATTATCATTTTCTTTTGTTTCCTCACATGCTTGTCGGGGCATGTTTGACACTCCTCTTTGTCCCTTTGATATGTATGATACTATGTATGCTGCACACAATTACGAATCAAGATTATATTGGATATCCCAACATTCAGCAGAGTTTCGCTGTAATTATTTTCTCTGGTTGAGAAACAGAAATACACCATTTTATTTTCTCTGCTTGAGAAACAGTAGAATTTGATCTCAATAAAGATTCTTGTCTTCCATTGTCCACATCCTTTTGTACATTACAAACTTTTGTTCCTTTTCATTCTTGACACAGATGATGGCAGAAATTTCTGTCAGTTTAAGTCCATGTAGCTCATGTTTTTCATTCAATGGCTCATCATATAATGATAATGACATAAACAATGCCTTACTTACATGTGCACAAAGTTGTGACATATAAATTTTTTTTTTTTAAGCAACTATGCATTCCTTCACTGCTTATATCTACTATGAGGATCAAAAACTATATATTTTTGTCCAAATTGCAAGATCCCAATGGCACTGCCTTTGCAAATGAATATAACATATTTGTCAAGCAAAAATAAACCTGAAAATGCAAATTCTAAATGCAGCATAGGGTATATTCACCAAAGTAATTTTTGGATACCAAAATATGTTCTTTGAATATTCCATGAAAATCCCTCATCTTTAAAACAAAAATATTTTGCTATATCACTTAGTAATAAATATTCATGCTGGCATTGCATGATTGTCTTAGAATATTTGTAAAATATACGTATAAACTCTATCCAAATCAGATGCATGCCGTACATTCACACAGTGGTTTCATTAACAACTTAAACAAGCTACACATTGTTTTAAGAGAGCCCTAAAAACTCACTTGTTCCTAAAATTTTATTCAGACTGATTTTACTACATGTAATATCTAGCACTGTGCTTAAAAATTTTAAACTGTTTTAGATTGTAGTGTAATTTATGGACTCATTTAATCTTACTATCTAAAAAAAAAAAAAATAATAATAATAATAAAAATAATAATTCTGTTTTATATGTTTGGTATTTTTTATATGATGTGGCATTTTATTATGATATAAAGTACTTTTGAACGTGTTTTATACATGAAAAAAGTGCTCAAGAAATTTGGTACATAATAATAATTTTCTATGAGAATCATTAGTAAATGAATAATGTCCTTGATATAAATCAGCCTGCAAGGAAAAATTTATGGGAAGGGGTCCAGGATTTTCTTCTACATCACCAAACAACACTGAAAGTATGGAGCCGAGTAATAAATACTAGTGTATATCAAAAGTGAGCCAGTTTGTCATTACTGCCTGAAGAAAAGAAGATCTTCATGCAGAATTCAGGATTTTCTGAACATGGCTTCCAATTCTACATTTCCAGGTATTTAAATCTACACATCTTGTTTGGTTAATGAAGGAATATTAGACAATTTGAAATACCTCTAACAATTTTCAATGCGGCAAAATAGTTCTAGAGCGTAATAGATTTTACAAGTAATAATCTATAATACTTCTCATGACTAATACTACTAGGTTTATATAATCTGATGATCTCCACGACAAAATTCCCCAAGTTTTACTCCAAGCACTCCAAGAACACAGATATCTCTATAAATACCACCGAAACGGGCCAGTGACGGAACTACTTTTAGTCGTAACAACAATCATACATGACTATGTTCAATATCAATAACATTTTACAGTTGGGCCTAAATGCATGTACTTATCTGGATTTTCATTATTTTTAAAGCATATATATGAAAATTACAAGGGACAGTAAGCCTAATTTCAAATTTTGAAATCAGAAAATATTCAACAGTAGGGTAAACAGGGCAGAATTATCAACCTTATTCAAATTCGGTATTAAAGTCTTGATCTACTAAACAAATTTAACCTATTCATACAGATGATGTTAATGAAGAACTCCTTTAAATATGGAAGGAAGAAAAAAGTAAAAAAAATATAAAAAATCTTTTCTTCAATAAATCAAAACACGTTTAATAATGATAACTATATATGAATGTTTCATACTAGTTTCATAATGATACTGCTTATATAAAACTAAAATCCTCCAATGACTTTGTAAATTTATGGGTTTTTTAAACAATAAGGCCTAGCTGTGGACACAATTTTGTACGTATTCTATTTGATCATAATAATTACATATTTACATGTAACATAAAAATATGTAAAGTAACAAATAATGACTTACTGTTGCAATAGTGTTCGACTACAAACGGATGAAGATGAACAAATATCCATGATTTTCTTTCTCACTCCTTTACTGATGCCGATGTATGCAAGAAAATACCCGCTAAAATGGTCATGTGATTAATAATATTTTGCACACAAACCACATTTGATGAGGCCTCAATGGGGGATAAAACTCAGGCAAAATAGGCATTTATGTAATAAGCGGCTGTATTCCAATGCTTTCTCAACCAAAAAAGAGAAATATTTTTTTTTTTTTATACAATAAAAGATTTCTTAAAATAATCATAACACTATTTGATTCATGTTAATGGGTTTTTAATATTTGGTATTTAAGCCTATATACACCAGTCTTAGATATCCTTATTTTGCATGCAACATGCATCGATGCACACTCAAGTAACTATAGTCCTTGAGTTCTTTTGCTTTTTGAGGCGACTCGTTAAAATCACATTCTTTTAAAATTGTCAACACATGCTATGTAATAAAATTTGATGACATTGTTAAAATAAAAAATTTAATTAAGTTGTTTTCAAAAGCACATCACATTTTGACGACCTTTATGAGCAGGATTTATTTGCTGTCAGGGTAATAAACAAAAAGTTGTGAGCACCAGAAAACCCACGATGCCACAGACAGCAAGAACCAACTCGCTTTGCGAGCCAACTCAAAAAACTTAAATCTGCACTATGTCTGGAAACTTCAATGTAAATTGGAACTTTTTTGACCCAGTGGTTCTTAAGAACAAGATTTTTAAATGACCCCATCCTATTTTTGCAGTTTTGTAATTATCTCCCCTTTGAAGGAGCATGACCCTTCTTTTGAACAAACTTGAATCCCCTTCACCCAAGAATGATTTGTACCAAGTTTGATTGAAATTGGCTCTGTGGTTCTGGAGAAGTTAATTTTTATAGTTTTTTCCTATATTTTCGCATATAAAACTATGATCCCCTATTGTGGCCCCACCCAACCCCCGGGGGCCATAATTTTAATAAACTTGAATCTGCACTATATAAGAAGGCTTCATTGTAAATTTGAACTTTTCTGGCTTAATGGTTCTTGAGAAAAAGATTTTTAAATGACTCCAACATATTATTGCATTTTTGTGATTATCTCCCCTTTGAAGAGGGCATGGCACTTCACTTGAGCAATCTTGAATGCCCATCCTCAACATTAGAGAAGAAGTTTGTGGAATAAGAATGAGAGTAACCATTGTGTGTAAACATAACTCCTTAGTATATGTTGGTTGGTTGTACAGTGGAGCCTCGTTTTTACGTGCATGGTTTATTACATTGTAATTTCTTTTTAACTTTGATTAACAAACAGCTTGGGTATCCACAAACAGTGTGGGCAATAATTAAAACAATTACTTCAGTCTCTCCGGTGACATCATAAACAAACATATTTCTGGTAAATTTATGTGGTCAGTGCCAATAAAGTTGAAGCACACCGATCACAAAGTTTTTTATTTTTACAAGGAACAGCACTGGACACACAGCATTCACGTGTGCTCCATTTATTGCATCATCATGTGACAATGCTTAATAAAAATCGTGAGATGTAGATGAACACTACAATTTTGTGCATTGCATAGTGTTATTTAAAAAAAAAATAGAGCTAAATAAAGAGTTATCAATAAAATAAATGGATGTTTCTGGACTTTTTAGCTTACCTGAGCTGAAGGCTCAAGTGAGCTTTTCTAATCAAAATGGATTAAATGAAGTGTTGATAAGCAAAGCTAGAATTTTCTTCAAAAGACTTTTAAAATATCAATTAATCCTGTTATTTACCTGCACCCTGAACTTCCACAAAGTTCCTACTTCCACACCTGGAATGGGGCCAAAATGATTGGGTGGTACCACATTGCAAATCTTCTGTCTTCCAACACATGCCATGCCCTAAATTGTCAAACATTCTTGTCTTGTTAAATGAAACAGAAGTAAAACTAAAGTGGGGAATATTGCAACATAATGTAAACATGGTTTTCAATATCAATTTCTGAATTCATCAAAACATGCTTACTCTTCCCCAGTCTCTGCTCGTCTGATTGGTAGAAGATGCCATCTTTGATTTTTTCTTGCTCTCTTTTAATTTTTCACCAGCTTTCACAATTTCATTTTCATCATTTTTACAGCTTGGGCAATACCTACAATGTTTAACTTTTAATCCACTGATCAATTTCCAATATCCAAGACTATCAATACATTAAAACATGCTTATAACAAACACTTTTAACGAAACACATTTAGCATAAACACGCTTATCATGATCATGCTTATAACGAACACGCTTATAATAAACATGCATGCAACAATGTAAATTGCTTACAATAAATTTACACTTGTTATTACAAACATGCTTATGACGAACACGCTTATAACAAACACACCTATAACAAACATGCTTATCACAAACAGACAACAACAAATATCTATTTCCCTCACCATTCATCCTCTTCTGGAAGTTTGTCTAGGGGTGGATCCAGACATTGTAGGTGGTATGCCTGGTCACACTCATCACACAAAATCTGTTTGTCGGGATCATTCTTCCCTCCACACACACAGCAGGCACAATGTTTACACTTTCTCTTGGGGTTATCCTTACAGTGGTCACACTCGGGCTTGTTCGTCCCTAACAAAAAAATTCATTTTCAGATTAGTTTTCCCCCCAACCTCAACCTACTGTACACATTCTTATTTTCAAATTTTAGCAGCTTTGGCAGTAAAACAAGAGTGTCAATTTATAGTTGTGCTATATCATGAAATTCTCTATCTCTTCATTTTTCATATATAAAAGAAGCACTAAATCATGACTGCGCCAAATAGTGCATCAGCTCTGATTGCATAAAATTTCAAATGTGCTAAATTAAGTACACATACAATATTTTGCAACAAATTTAAACAATTTTTCTTATTTTACGAGCAACTTCACAAGTATAACTTGAAGATTACATATGAATGATGGCAGAACTTACAGACTCTAACATTGTCACTTAATGAAAATATCACGTAATACTAATCCCAGTCTGAGACCTACGTTTAACAGGAGAGGCTGAAGGATCAAATGTTTCATCAAATTCATTGACTTGTGTTCCAGGTCTCTCCACGTCATAAATCTCATTGACAAACAATAACTTGCAGTCATCCAGTGGCATAAGATCTGGGCTAAATTTAAAGTATACAATTATATTTTTACACACAGTATAAACATAAATGTGTGGAGATGCACAAAGATTGCATATGTACATCATATATATACAGTCAAACATGCTGACAACGAAAAGCCGAGGACCTAATCCTGTCCCTGTCAGTTTTACTATTGATAACTTGTCTACTGAATCATTTATATTGACATTTATATTGATATCTTTCTCAATGAATACAATCCCTGTCAGTTTTACTACTGACAAATTGTCTACTGAATCATATATTGACGCTTTACCCAATGAATACAGTTGCTGTCAGCTCTTTAATTGTCCTTGTGTCCCTTTTTCCTGTGACGATGCAGTCATACCAGAACCCCCGTAAATCTGGGTCATCCACATTGTAATTGGCCATCACTTTCTGTCCCTCCTTAATGTCAGATAACTTTATAATCTTTCTGGCTCTGGGACGAATATCTTTACACTCCAGTTTTTCTGGTTCTGTGTCATCGTAACTACTCATAGAAATCATACATCATTATCAAATATACAAATTATACACACGTTACAACGAGTAATTTGAATCTTTACCATTGACCAAAATATTTTACAAGATTTCTGTTCCTTAAAAAAAAAAAATCCCATTGCACTTAGATCAAACTTACCCATCAAAAACGACACTATAGAAGTAGCCATCGTGATCGCGAGGAGCCTCGTCCTTAGAATCAACCTCTATCTCTTCATTACAATCTTTCTTAGGTTGCTCAAATTTTTCATCTCTTGCTATTTTAACAATTTTGGCTTCAAACCAGGCTCCAACAGAATTATCTTTGGCATCTATTATATCCCCAAGCTAAAATACAAGTCTCTCAATTCAGTAATTATATGTATGTACATGATCTTCAATTCAAAGTCAGTTTCTATTTTCTGGTTTAGTTTCAGTATCCTCAACATGTTGCACTCCATGACGAGAGCTCATGAATAAATTGCAAAACAACAATTTTTCGGGTTTTCAAGGAGGAAGACACATCAATACTTCCTTTTGATTGATTGATTGTTTGTTTTATGTTTGTTTGTTTTACGTCCCGTCAAGAATTTTTCACCCATATCGAGACGTCACCAGCTGTAGGTGAAGTACCACAAATTTAGACCTATGCTTAGCGCTCAGGGCCATAGCAGCGATGGTTCTTTAACGTGCCAACACCTACCGTGACACGGGACCTCCGTTTTTAAGGTCATAAAAGAAAGACCTGTGATTCTCACTTCTAACTGCCAAGAGTTTGGCGAAGGAGCAATCACTACCTATTTTTTCGTCTTAGGTTTGACGCAGCCATGGCTCGAACTAATCACCTAGCTAGGTTACTCAGTATGATAATGCATTGACTATTGATGTCCATGTGTTCAAATCTAATAGGGATTATAACACCATTACTTTCTACTAAAACTGCATTTTTTCACTAAAGGAGGTAAAGATGAAACTTCTTAATTTCAAAATATCATTGTTCATATCCAGCACTTCCTATCAGATTTCTCTAGCGTGTTATTCCTCCTTAAAACAGAAATTTTACTAGTGTAAAGTTCTAACCTTATAGGTGCTGTTTGAATGTTCATCTTTTTCTGAGGACCCTGGTTTACTAACTGATTCTTTTACTGGAGTTGATGGCTAAAAATGGAAGATACGTGTTACTGAGAGAAAGCAGATGCTATTGAAAAATTTGACTTTATACAAATATCATTCCGTCAGAAATTTGTTTTGTCTAACAGTGATATAGATAATATGAATAAAATGTTAATTTCAGAAATCGTTGTGACTAACTGTGAAATGTTAAAACCAATTGAAAATTCCAATATGTACATACTAATATTGCGACTATAAAGTCTCTTTTGTTGGAGCAAAATTTAAAAACAAACACTCTAAATACTTTTCTGAAATATTTTGACTGTGTTACACGGTCGAAAGAAATATTTCAGAAAAGTGTTACACGGTTGAAATATTTCAGAAAAGTGTTTAGAGTGTTTGTTTCTAATATTGTGATACAATAAACAATGTCTCATCCCAGCCCCCTAGTAACTACCATTTTTATCTGATCCACAAGGTGCTAACAGATATATTGAGTCATATCATGATACTGCCAGTCAATAATGGGTGCATATAAATATGTACTATCAGTTTCGCATAACAAAAGCTTTAAATCAACTTTCAGCGTAATTCGCAGCACAGAAGTGTGTGAGCATCACTATCTCAATGACAGCATCTCATTTTCATTAGACCATAAAAAAATTTCTATTACATGCTTTTAAGAATTCTAATTTTGTGGAGAAGATGAAGTATTAAAGAGGTCTGTAACTCCATTGGGCACTTAATGGTAAGTGACTAACCTCACTATACTATCATGACTATGATACTGAAAGATAGTGTAAATGTCACCCTACATCATCGGTACTTTCCTAGCGACATCAACATTCTAGGATAACCTGAGGCAGGTAATTGCAACAAGCATTCTGAGTGTATTTCGGGCAATACAAAATCCCCTACCAGTAGCATAATTCAGTAGGTCAAGCATAATGAACCTCAAACTTTGTCTGTGACTATCCAAGACAAAGCCATGTGTAAAATTTAAGTTGAATATCTTCATCCAATGTGGAGAAAAGTCGGGAAAACCTCAAGCAGAATGACATGGACAGGCAGCCAAGGATAAACTAATAGTTCCCTCTGGCAAAGCCAGCAGGAGACTAATAATTGGATCTCGATCCCAAACTTCAAAAAATGAGGGCTGGGGATCGTAAAACTGGATAGGTCAGGAAACCTGAATCACAGTTATTATTTTTGTTATGCCTTATAATCAACACAATGTAATCTTGAATGTAACACGGAACATAAATAAGTGCCTTATGATCAATACAATTTAATCTTGACTGATGAAATCTTCAGTAACACTGAACATAAATAGAAGCAATCAAACCTACCGGTTTATTTTCCCGATCTTTATTTTCTTTATCAGAACAGGTGCTGTCCTCTCCGCTACTTGTATAACCCCCAGTCTGTTTCTCTTCCTGTCTTTCATCCTCTTCTATCTGATTGTGTTGGACCTTGTTTTCACTGAGAGGAGCCGCTCTGACCATTAATTGGACGAGGTCATTTAGCCCTACATTGTAGTCAAACAACGAGTGGCCATCTTCGAGCTAAAAAAAAAATCAAAATAATTACAGTACATTAAATGTTCCTCTAATAATGGAAAATATTCCTTTATTAGTCAGTCAACATTCCTCCTATAATCTAGTAAATATTACCTGTGTACATTGAGACTATACAATACTATTAATTTGTGGAAGAATTCTTTATAAAGCATTTCATACCAAGTCAAACTCTCTATGTTTACTAATATGAAAGCTACGTTTAGGTTGGTGTTCGAGAATCAGAAAAAATTTACAATTGATTATCAAATTAGAGGCATCTTTTAGATTCATAATCGAACACAATCGAGAATATACAGAGAATTCAGTTCAGTTATATTTCATTCATTGAGATAAATATATCAAACACTGGTGTTACTTACTGCAGTTGTTTAATAGTGTTAAATAGCACACATTTTAGTTAAAGATATTGCTCATTCCAGAAATTAAAAAAAAAAAATAATAAAAAAATAAAATAAATAAAAATATTAAAACTGGCACAATAAATGTTTACCAACCATCGATGTCAGATTTCAACAATTAATTGTCACCGTCGGTAGCAATTTAGCAAAAATTTGCGATGGTCGGCAACTATGGCTGAATCACTAGTAGAGGTCAAAAGTAAATATAGTTGTGTTTCTGCTAACATTCCAAGAAAAAATTAAGGTAGGTTGGTATGAAATAAATTCTATTTAATATTTATTTTCCAGAATATGCAAAAACATTATAAACTCCAACAAGAAACTTGCCTTATTAATCTATTATTATTAACTAGGAACGTTTTATGGAATTTCATATTTTCAAAATTGAAGTTTCGCATTTAAAGGGATTTGCAAGCAAACTTGATAGTCTACCACTTGTGATATATCAAAATTTGGATGGGCATGTTGCATTTAAGAAAAGAAAGCAAGAGACAAATAATTTAATGGAACCTAAAAGATGCACTTTCACCTGTCTTTTAAATCAAAGACATGATGGCCACCTCAATCATCACATTTCAGCTACTGCGAGAAACTGACAGTATTTTTCAATAAAATGTGACTAGAACAGGTGACAGTCATGAAGACTGTAGTTTGAATCTTGCTGGTTATAGTTTGAATCTTGCTGGTTACAGTTTGAATCTTGCTGGTTAATGTTCTGTGGTCTTATTTAGTGGTAAAACGGAATTTGTAATCCATCTTGATTCTGTATTTTATGAATTGCACTTCACATCCAGAAACAGAAATTGCTGCTATTTTCAAAGCTGTCTTACTTTTCTTCTAATTGAATTTCTATTATGTGTTGGCCCCAGGGATTTTGTACCTCCCCGGAGTAACCAATGTATATTAACCCAATCATTTTCCCTCATGTGAATAACACTAGAATGATGGATTTCCAGAAGATATTCCATAAAATGTACATGGTATGTTTAAAATGTCATAATTTTTTTTTAAAATGAAATAAGATATGGTATTGAAATTTGGTATATTGATAGAAAACAAGTTCAGTTGTATGAACTCATGTTCATACTGTTTGCAAGGTCATCACGGTCTAATAAGCAGCTAAAAGTGCACTGCCACAACACATGATACACCCATCAGATGTTTATTCATTATAAACAGAAAAAAGTGCATGACACAAAATCATGTCATTCTTAATTGGTGCAAAGATTACACCAACATCCTTGATGACAAAGATCAAGATTATTCCTTGTAATGTGTCTATTGCACATTGCAATCAACTTGTCAATAAATCCCTTCAATTGTTCAAATAACTACAGAAATATTCCAAAACATTTTTTCATTTTATTACATATATTTAGATAATTTCTTTCACATCGTATGAATTACATATGTTGGGTTGTACAAAGAAATGATCCAGAGAGCATTTTTACATTATACTCATTAATTAATCTTTAACTGGACAGCTGTAAGTTAGTTGTTATTAAAAATCTTTGAATCTCCAGCTGAACTCTGGAATACCATAGCTTACTCCCAAGGGGCTAATGAAAGAGAGATTAACTGCTGAAACACAGCTTAAGAAATGACAATGCCCATGTTCTGTGATGTGCTTAGCAAGTCTTTGCAATGGACTTGATGAGCATACATGAGCCCCAAAAAGGATTACTTGATTTAAGGTGTGACCCACCTTCTTCCACAGATACATTAACTGACCAAATTTGATGATTCTAGACCAAATACTTGTACAATTACGAGTCAGACAGGATTTTGCCATATTTAGACAGATCTTAATCAAAAGTCACAGTGATCCGCCTTTTAATGTGACCCACCCTCTGCCCAAGATGTATCATCTGACAAAGTTTTATTATTCTAGGTCTCATAGTATTTAAGTTAAGTGCCAGACACCAAGCGGGACAGACAGACGGACATGCTTGCCATAACATAATATGTCCTGTCTTAGATGGGCATATAAAAAGCAACCAACAGGTAAATTTGAATTTTAGAAAGAAATCTTTTCACACCTTCAATAACGCAAAAGATTTAATCAACAAACAAGTCTAAGCATTTTTATCTGTCCAGTCACTTTTTCTCAAAGTGTCCATGAAAAACGAAGAGCTTCCATCAAAATTCTTCACAGTCCCGACCTTTATGTAAAATTTTAAGTCACGTGGTATGGTGTTTTTGAATTGAAACTAATCTGTCTAATGAAAGTTAATATTATGATCATACACAGCCAAAAAGCTGATGAATTCATTATTTACTTCACATTAAGGATTTGTTAAATGATATCAAGTTTGTTGTCATCCCCGGCACGATGTAATTCACCAACTCTCTCATCATTGCAATTATTTCAACTATATTCACGTTTACTTGGAAGTACTGTTGAAATCCTCATCTCCGAGGTCAGTCATTACTGTAAATAAGTTCCCAAATCACATTGAATCTCTCTTGAAGAGAGAATTTACCTTTTAATCGACAGGAAAATTCAAACAGTGCCAAGTCCCAGTCTACTGGGAACTGTCAGTGAAAGGCTTAGAGAATATTTAATCAACTTGAAAGCTTTGTTCTTTAATGTTGCACAGTATAAAATCCTCCAATCAACTTCAGTCATATAACCTGCAGACAGAGAAAGGAGGACAAGACAGCTTACACATGAAAGACAGGGAATTTAAAACGAAACAGTGGCTTAATACACAGGTAAACTCTTGTATTTGATCAACTTCATCAACAAGGCCAAAATGAGGAACAATCCATCAAGTAAAATATCAGCAGCTGCAACTCAAAAGTCATTTGAATCTCAAGGCAATATGCCGATGGTACCAATAGAAAGGCCTTGTCACAGAAAGTACTCAAGTGAAATATAAAAGCCCTAGTACTCATCATTTAAAGGTTATGGCAAAAGTTAAAGTTTTTAAAGCCAAATGCCAAGGTCAGGGTCAAAAGGTCAAAATTTTGGTAGCAATAGTCTTGTCACAAGGAATACTTATGTAAAATATGTAAGCACCAGTATGTACCATTTAAAAGTTATGGCCATGGTTAAAGTTTTTAAAAAGTAGGTCAAACATCAAGGTCACAAGGTCAAAAACTAAGGTACCAATGGAGAGGTCTAGTCACAAGAAATATTCATGAAATATCATAGTACTAGCATTTACTGTTCAAAAGTTACTATGATGGTTAAAGTTTCAGACAGAATGACATAATGACAGATAAGACCAAAAAAAAACACGCCCCCATGGGGATCCAGGTTGTTAGAATAGATCCTCAGTACCCCTTGCTTATCGTAAGAGGCAACTAAATGGGGCAGACCTTTGGACGAGACCGAAAAAACCGAGGTCCCGTGTCACAGCAGGTGTGGCGCGTTAAAGATCCCTCCCTGCTCAAAGACCACAAATGCTGAGCATAGGCCTGAATTTGCAGCCCTTCACTGGCAATGATGATGTCTCCATATGAGTGAAAGATTCTCGAGCTGGACGTTAAACAATATATAATCAATCAATCAAAAAAAATATGCCACACCCCCTTTAATCTTTGATCTCAGCGGCATAAAAACAATCACAGTTTGTGTACATTGAGATTTATCCACACAGCATGAACTATGCACTTGATTTATATGCAGTAATGGATTATCAAAGCAGCCAAAACAGAACTATTTGATCATTTCAATATTCATGGACCAGTTATTTCATACTCTTTGACGTTTTGTCCAGGAACATTTCAGTAAGTTGGACATATGTACATGGAATGGTAACAAGTTCTTATGACAGGAACTGTCTTCCTACTGTGATTCAATGCAAACAAATACCCGATAACTTTGAGGAGATCCCGACTCCAAATGTCGCTAGAGCGCATGATCACATATAGAACACTGAAGATAAACTTCCCCATCTCAATGTAGGGCCGATATTTTACTACTAATTGGCAGAGACTTACTAAATCCCACCATGCACTGGATCAATATAACCCCTTATGCCCAACAGTTGTCTTCAGTTGAGTATATATATAGTAGGATAACCATGTCTTGAAGCATCCCACAATCAGGAATCTGAACTGAGCTTCAAAACTTGTATTTTAAATAATGCACGCCCACCTTGTGCACAGTCATGTGAAATGAACATAAAGGAGACTTGTACATTTGTCAAAACATCTTATGATAACTTCCCAAGCCTCTGATGGACCAGAAGTCGCGATATAAAATCAGGGATCAGTAAAGGTGAAGACAGCTGCTGGTTTTTACCTCTTCCATTCGAGAAAACCTGGACCGATTACCAAACAAGCCATACGAAGGACTATTCTACTCACCGCAACCCTTAAGAAGAAAAAAAAAAGGGTCCACGTAACTGAATTTACAGAAAAACTTTTCAAAAAGGCCATGCTGAGCTTGCACCAGCTTCAAAGGAAGGAGAAAAATAATTGGTTCCTACCACGTATCAGTCAATCATCCATAAAAGCTAGGAAATGTCAGATGCATTTTTGATTCCTCAGCCGAATGTGAAAGAATAAGCGTTAATGACACATTTCTACCCAGACCATTTTTTCTGAACAGTTCACTTGGAATTCTTGTGAGATTTTGCTTGCGTTCATTTGCAGTAAGTGCAGATATAGAACAGATGTTGCAAATCTTTTCAGTGTCCCCTGAACATAGAAATGTTGCACAAAGAAAATGGCATCAACCAAGAGTTCGTGGAGTACCACATGAATCAGCATGTTTTTAGCAATAGTCCATCACCAGATGTTGCCAATTTTGGCTTGTGCAAGACTGTTTAGGAAATTGACTCCGATTTTAAGCAATTTGTACAAGAAAATTTTTTATGTTTATGATGCACTAACGTCTGTTGATTAGGGGTGAAACCATACACCCTCTTCACAATATGATATGCATTGTAATACTTGCCCCGATGCAATATTTTCATTGCAATTTTACCGAAGAAATATTTAATTATGAACATTCAGTCACAATTTTAAAAGAAATATGTTTTCAAACCACCAAACAGCAAGATGCCTGTTGGCTTTGTAGTTTAAATTGATTAAATTCATTGTTTTTGTCAGACAGAAAGCTAAGAACAGACTGACCATTATCAGATGCCATTTTGTCCCTCTTGCATATAAAACTGATGCCATTTTGTCCCTCTTGCATATAAAACTAACAAATACAGGTCAAGTCCAATGTATTTTACCAAACCAATTTTTAAAAAATGCATCAAACCGTAGATCGAGGAAATGAATGGAACACTGAATCGAGAGTTTATATTAAATGGCATAGATATTTCTGTGAATCATTTCAGCCTTACTGTTGACACTTCTGAGGAAGCAAACACATTACTCCAAAGAATGTGGCTCACAAAATATTCTTAAATTTAATGCAAAGATAGACTCCACAAAATTGTTTTGAACGATATCAGTGTGTTAAATGCTTCTGCAACTGATGATTTATTGAAACACCCCTTCAGAGAAGTCTAGGTGTTAGCGTAAGCTGGGATGTTGTTACCATCAAATTCGTCTTTAAAGTTTTGAAGACTTGTAATCCATGGTATATTAATTATCTGAAACACAGTCAATACCAAGGTATTTTTAACTTCACAGGTGATTCAGTCCTTTAGCGTCAGAGAGGTTACCGGACCAAACAACATTTTACAGGACCAAATTGAAGAAGACATTATTAGTTGGTATTTAATTGGCAAAACTTTTATTTACATTAAATAGTAAGGCTGTTTCATTATAAAAAAAAAATTCAAAAAATTCACAAATTTCAAAAATAGATTTATTTCACAACCTGATATATACAGCATTTTGTTCATCTTGACTTATGTCCGTTGAACCGTACATCATAATACAGAAGAAATTAGCTTTGACGACCATTTCAGCAATTAGGTCACTCTCAACTGAAGAAATTACCACAATGAATTTCAGGGCTGCTTTACTGTTTAGATATGCACTTCCAATATCAGCACATTTGGCTCTTTCCAGGGAACATAACCAGTCATAGTCACTTATAGGACAATTGTTTTTCATAATGGCAGGTGCATTTCTAAAGAAAAAAAAAATTATAATCTCTTCCTATCAGTAGGTGGTAACCTTCAGTTTTAACAGGGCCTTGCCAGCTCCTGAAGAGGAAACGCTGGTACTCTGTGTCGTCTCTATCTCAGTTTCCCTGATGTGGCTATTACTCTTCTCATGGTTAGTAAAACACATGCTCGGAAATTGCAATTTAGAGAGTTGGGGGGTCACTTCGTATTGTCTGATGCATAGCTTGCATCTATAGAATGATCCCCAACCTCTAGTAAAAATAATTAAGCTATTCAAAGAATGGGGATTTTCCAAAGTTCGTGTTTGTCATTGTATATTATAATTTTCATTTTCCTTGCAACGCATTAGAGAGTATTTTTTTTAGTTTTGTTTTGCTTTTATTGTACCAGTGATATGGTCTGACAGTATTCTAAAATTCACCGGTCCAGTGCCGATTTTATCAGACTTTGCCACATGTCCGATAGACCTTGCGAATAACTGGAAAGATATGTCAGCTGGGCTGGATTGGGATGATTTGTAACCAACATACTATCTCAGTGGTCAGTACGGTGGGAATTTTTGTGACACTCAATGCGTTAAACCCAGATTTACTAAATACATCAGTCAAGTCTAGAGAGTTGCACATACATTGATGGGTCTCAAAATGCGTCAATGGACAACAGCATATCAGACCTGAACATGGAACGGCTAAGGTCACAACCAAACATGGACACACTACATTGAGGCTTGTGCTCTGCATCGCTGTCCTTGCTTTGCAACTCAAGGACACCACTATTCATCTGAAGTAACCATTTTACAGACAGCATGATATTGTTAAGTTACCTTAACAATAATAAGCACAGATTTTACATAGATGTTGACATTCACGTCAGATCTGCCATTCAAACAATCAATCAGTGGTAGCATGTACCTACTACTGAAAACAGAAAATGGACCTAAAGTCTGACTGCAATCACTTGAATTGATAATACTGAAATAAGACCCATTCCATAGAATCAGTTAAATCTGTACAAATGAAATACAAACTCAAACTCATCAGGACTCACTGAGCATTCCAAGAACATTTCAAAGCAGCCACATTTAGTTAGAACTGCAGCAAATCAGCACACTGCTTAAGAACATTGCAAGTCCACATTTTTGTCCACTCAATGCAGACAACCTTCAAATGACAGAATAGCTCAAAATTGACAAGATTGTAATGTGTTCTCCTAGGACACGTGTTAACCAGCAACAAGGACATCATCTTTTAGGAAAGTCACTGCAGCGAATCGTACCATGATAATCCAATAAATTCATAGATTAGACTTAGACTACAGAAACAGGTGTTAAATTGACTTTTACCCTTTGTATTGGTATGGTACTACTTGCAGGGGTGTTATTTAAATGATGTATAAATTACCAAAAAATGTTGGAATCATTATCATAACGACTTCAATAAGGTTTTAAAGAGGATTCACATTCATATTTTTCTTATTTTCCACAATCCGGAAGACAATCCCCTGTAATCCTTATACCCTGTTTGGCCTCTAAATAAGAAAATAAGTATATTCCATTCTTCATCCTCGATCCAACCACAAGCGTATATATCACGGGAAACTAGGGATGACATAGATGATGTTTTACCCCCCCCCCCCCCCCGATGAATTAATGTCAATGAATAATGTACAAACTTCTGTAAACAAACTGATCGTGTGATCTGAAGATTGAGGAACTGCGATAAAGCTGTTGTTTTTGACAAAATACACAATACCTGTTTTCCTCTGTAAAATAATCGCTGTTTTTCAACTGGAGCCTCAAATTCCTCCACCAAACGCGATCTTACTTCTTCGATCTTTGTCAGTTTTGACAAATTATCTACACGCAATGATTTCTTCCCATCAAAGCTTCTAACTTGAATCCACATTGTTCCTTTTGAGATGGTCGTGTTTCCTTCCAAAAATAAACAAATGCACTTAACAAGCACCTTGTGGCGGGAACTACTTACAATTTAGCGCGAAAATTTTGCTGTTTAGACTTTTGTTTAGGAAAAGTCTAGAGGAGTCTCGGAACAGGAAGTCGTGTTTCCTACTTTCATTTTACCTTGACCTTTCGATATAATTTTATGATGTAAAACAGGAAAGTAGCAGTTACCTTCGACCATTACGATATCAGCTGATCTTCATCAATAATTAAATCATGGCGCTTTCGTTGGATCTTTCTCTGAAAAATGCATTAATTATTGCAATTCCTTTGGTAATTTCTTGGGCAAAGTACAGAGGTTTGGAGTACATCATAAAACATTATCGATGGGTTTTTGTGTGCTTCTTTTTAATGCCATTGTCTGTCGTGTACGATGTTTTCATGTTCGTCAGAAATTGGATCGTTTTCAAACTTAACTCTGCTCCTAAACAACACATGAACAAAGTCAAGTTTGTGCAGCAACAGGTACGTTATATCTCGTCACTATCGTAAGCGGGAAGGTATGTCCTTATCGTGCAATGTCCTGAGCTACCTGATTACATATCTTTCATAAATATGAAGATATAAAGTGCATGCACCAAACTTCTTTGACTTGATTTATTCATTCTTAACAATTTATATAAGACGTATGAAAAATATGTTGGTGCAATTTTTTTTCTTTTATTTGATAGAAAGAAAAAAAAAATAACGGACCTGAGTTCAGAGGTTGAATGACTCGAGTTTAAGGTACAATGACCTGATAACCTGATCAATTAAAACATTCTCCAATTCTGAATTTTATACCTTTTAAAATTTTATTTCTGTTTAAAAATATGATTATTAAAGTTATGGCACCTTTCTCTTTTATTCATTGTTTATATGTTTTGAATTTTACAAGGGCTATAATGTCCTGATTTTGGATGGACCTGATAAATAATGCCCAGGCTTTGGGTTGACCTGATAAGGCTTTGTATATATATCCTAATAAGCTATGATATTTTACAATGAAATATAATAATTATTATATTCAATATTGATATCAATGAAAAATTAATAATTGATTAGCATTAAATTGATATAGAAGTTGTATGTTGAAATACACAAATATTTATAATTATTGCAATTGGCAAAGGCTCAAAATTTTTATCATTCAGTCAGTGATAATACAGTAAGTAAGTAAGTAAACAGACACACACACAAACACACACACACCAGTACATGTAAAATTCATGTGTCATTTCTGGATAAATTACATTTGTTTATAAATATTATAAGCATGTTATTTTCAGTGCATTTGAGATTTGTTATATTTAAATAAAGCTTAACTTTTTTGAGACTGGACATTATATATATATTTGTGTAAGATATACAAAATACTGTTGACCTTTAGGCAAGACAGAGTTAATGAATAATTTATATTGTAGAAGGTACATTCAAGATGTTATTAGTTATTGAACAATAGTATTGATATGTTATATTGGCTATTTAACAAGTATATTGATATGTTATATTGGTTATTTAACAAGTATATTGATATGTTATATTGGTTATTTAACAAGTATATTGATATGTTATATTGGTTATTTAACAAGTATATTGATATGCTATATTGGTTATTTAAGTATAATAATATGTTGTATTGGTTATATAAGTACATCAATCTAATCTGCAAAAAATATCAAGGGATGGAGCTGTAGGATATCCATGTTTCAGCAGTTACAAAATGTTTGAACAGCATTCCTACTCATATTTAATGCCGATCAACAGCTCAGCAATCTCCGTATAACAATGATGCAAGGCGCAAGAGGAGAGGTATTTATAAGTTGTCAGTCAGCAGGAGAAATCAAGGAACGAAGCTCCAGACTACCCATGTTTCATTAGTTACAAAATGTCTGAACAGCATTCCTCCTCATATTTGATATGGATTAATAATTCAGCAATATCATTATAACAACAATGAACAAAGATAAGGTTAGAATATATGTCAATAAATTATAAAAGGTTGGAGATGTATGCCAGTCAACAGGAGACAACATGGGATGGTGTTCTAGGAAATGCAGATCTTTGGCTAAGGCCAAAATAAAATATATGTATGTTTCCCTTTTTCCAACCCTACCTATGTTTTTGCTGCCAACCCTAAATGTTTTATTGAGAATATAGATAGAGAAGTTAAAAATCTGGAATTTTCAAATTGATTTTTTATCTTTTCACATTTGAGCTTCTCTGATTTACATTTTGACTACTTTTGATCTTAATAAAATAAAAATCTGGAATTTTCATATTCGATTTTATATCTTTTCACATTTTAGTTTGTCTGATTTATATTTTGAATACTATTGATCTTCAAAATGTTTGAAAAGTATTTGTAATGTGTATAGACCTGTTTTCAAAATGTATCAAAAACTAAGATTTCATATGAAATGTTTAATGAAATAAAATGTTTTACCTACCTACCCTACCATATTTTTGGGAGAGTGAAATAGAAAACACATATATATCTTACTTTGGCCTAATGCAACTTGAATAGAAGCCAGCATTCCTCATGTCCAAGTAGATGAGGAACACAAGTATAATTACAAACAACTAGTAAACAAAAAAATAATACTGTGACAGTTAATATCATTTGAAATGTTGTCCACATGGCGTTTAGATATGAATTCACTGAGCATTTTCAAAATTTACTCATTTTCATGATGCCTGTTTTGAAATTGAAATTTGGAATAGATATGTTGTCAATGAGTACATATGACTTAATGAAACTGCTGATTTATAGTAAGGTGTTACTGATGCCTATCTTTATTGAATCAAATTTTGTTATTTTGATAGGATAACTAGTTCACAGCTTAATTCCAGGTTAAACAGTGGAATGCTGATGGAAGACAAACCAAGATGTGTACAGCCCGGCCCGGGTGGGCCACTGTCAGTTTTCGGAGAGGTCTGTACAAAAATCACATGAGAAATATCGAGGTGAACATGATAGACATCCTGGAAATAGACGAGACAAAGCGGACAGTGAGGGTAGAGCCCTTGGTGACCATGGGACAGGTCACAGCATTCCTTAATCCTCTAGGATGGACTCTGCCTGTACTCCCAGAACTGGATGATCTTACTGTGGGTATGTATGTTTATGCAGTAATATACTTTGGGTAGGTATATTTTTGCAGTAATATACTGTGGGTAGGTATGTTTAAGCATTATTTTACTGTGATAGGTATGTTTATGCACTATTTTACTGTGGTAGGTATGTTTATGCACTATTTAACTGTGGGTAGGTATGTTTTTGCAGTAATATACTGTAGGTAGGTATGCACTATTTTACTGTAGGTAGTTGTCTATGCACTATTTTAGTGTGGGTAGGTGTATGTTTATGCAGTATTTCACTGTGAATGGGTATGTTTATGCTGTAGCTTACTGTGGGTAGGTATGCATTATTTTACTGTGGGTAGGTGTCTATGCACTATTTTACTGTGGGTAGGTGTTTATACACTATTTTACAGTGGGTAAATATGCACTATTTTACTGTAGGTAGGTTTCTATGCACTATTTTACTGTAGGTAGGTATGTCTATGCAGTATTTCACTGTAGGTAGGTATGTCTATGCAGTATTTCACTATAGTTAGGTATGTTTATGCGGTATTTTACTGTGGGTAGGTATGTTTATGCAATATTTTACTGTAGGTAGGTATGTCTATGCAGTATTTCACTGTGGGTAGGTATATCTATGTAGTATTTCACTGTGGATAGGTATGTTTACGCAGTATTTCACTGTGGATAGGTATGTTTATGCTGTATTTCACTGTGGATAGGTATGTTTATGCAGTATTTTACTGTGGATAGGTATGTTTATGTAGTATTTCACTGTGGATAGGTATGTTTATGCTATATTTCACTGTAGGTAGGTATGTCTATGCAGTATTTCACTGTGGGTAGGTATGTTTATGCTGTATTTCACTGTAGATAGGTATGTTTATGCTGTATTTTACTGTGGGTAGGTATGTTTATGCAGTATTTTACTGTAGGTAGGTATGTCTATGCAGTATTTCACTGTGGGTAGGTATATCTATGCAGTATTTCACTGTGGATAGGTATGTTTATGCTGTATTTCACTGTGGATAGGTATGTTTATGCTGTATTTCACTGTGGAAAGGTATGTTTATGCAGTATTTTACTGTAGGTAGGTATGTCTATGTAGTATTTCACTGTGGGTAGGTATGTTTATGCTGTATTTCACTGTGGATAGGTATGTTTATGTAGTATTTTACTGTAGGTAGGTCTGTCTATACAGTATTTTACTATGGGTAGGTATATCTATGCAGTATTTTACTGTAGGTAGGTATGTTTATGCAGTATTTTAATGTGGGTAGGTATCTTTATGCAGTATTTCACTGTAGGTAGGTATGTTTATGCAGTATTTTACTCCGGGTAGGTATGTTTATGCAGTATTTTACTGCGGGTAGGTATGTTTATGCAGTATTTTACTCCGGGTAGGTATGTTTATGCAGTATTTTACTGCGGGTAGGTATGTTTATGCAGTATTTTATTGTGGGTAGGTATGTTTATGCAGTATTTTACTCCGGGTAGGTATGTTTATGCAGTATTTTACTATGGGTAGGTATATCTATGCAGTATTTTACTGTAGGTAGGTATGTTTATGCAGTATTTTACTGCGGGTAGGTATGTTTATGCAGTATTTTACTGCGGGTAGGTATGTTTATGCAGTATTTTATTGTGGGTAGGTATGTTTATGCAGTATTTTACTGCGGGTAGGTATGTTTATGCGGTATTTTACTCCGGGTAGGTATGTTTATGCGGTATTTTACTCCGGGTAGGTATGTTTATGCAGTATTTTACTGCGGGTAGGTATGTTTATGCAGTATTTTACTCCGGGTAGGTATGTTTATGCAGTATTTTATTGTGGGTAGGTATGTAAGTAACATTCTTTTGTTTATCCTTTGCTAGGTGGTCTGATAATGGGAGTTGGAATAGAAACTTCTTCTCACAAGCAAGGTCTGTTTCAGCATTGCTGTGTGTCCTATGAGCTGGTGTTAGCTGATGACAATGTGGTGACATGCTCGGAGGTATATATATTATATCTATGATGCAGTACCCCTTTATATAGGTTATAATAGTATGAGGGATTTCCAACATCAGTATGTTTTGATTACCACACTGTATGTAGTTTTTATGCCCACATAATTATAGTGTTTGGTCTGTCTATCTGTCTGTCTGCAGAAACTTAAACATTGGCCCTAACTTTTGAATCGCTAGTGCTAGGGCTTTCATATTTCACATGTGTATTCCTTGTGACAAGACATTTTTTTTTTTTATTGGTATCAAATTACCAAACATGGCATCAGTATTTTATAAACACATCTTGTATAAAAAAGTGTATGTTGCAATTACGACATGCAAAATACTTGTTTTCATTCTTTGCAATTTTTGCAAAACACATTTCACTCCTTACAGATGAAAACTTCAACAAACTCTACTCACCATTCATACATTAAAACAAAGTCAGTGGTTCTACATGTATATAAAAAAGAATTGTTATTGTTAAATTCATTTTTGTATTTCAGACGGAAAACCCAGACTTGTTCTATGCAGTTCCATGGTCATATGGTACTCTCGGATTCCTTGTGTCAGCAGAAATCAAAATAATTCCCTCTAAAAAGTACATAAAGATGGAGTACTTCCCAGTTCATTCAAAGAAAGAAATGGCAGAGAAGTTTAAGGAGCAGACCATGTTAAAGGAAGGCAATGAGTTTGTGGAGACGCTTGCATATTCTTTGGACAAGGCCGTGGTGATGACTGGAAATTTCACCGATGATGCAGAATCTGACAAGGTTAGTATGGAGTGTATAAGACTGACAGTTATCCCTAGGAATGCATTAAAACTTTGGTTTGTTATTGCATTAAATTTGTTGTGTAACATCAAAAGTTATGTTGATGGAGAATTTACATACAAAGACTTAGCATAGCTGGCCTTATCATCATATAGTGCTCAATTCATGTACCAGAAAACCAGTTGACATTTCTACCTGTGTACAATGAAACATGGTTATAATGAACATGCTTTTAATGATTTTACATTTATTGTGTGAGTGAAATTATTCCTATACAAGAGGAAAATGATAAAACTTTTCTTGGGATATTTTTTTTTTTTACCGTTTTTCATTAGCCCAGGAGCTTTGCTATAACTGTGTTTTACCGTATATGTGTTCCTCATTCTAGATGAGATGTGGTACATATATACTTATATTTTTTATATTTTACTGCAGATTAACCCCATTGGGCATTTTTGGAAGCCCTGGTTCTTTAAACATGTGGAGGGGTTTCTGACCACTGGGCCTGCTGTGGAGTATATACCCATCAGGCATTATTACCATCGACACACAAGGAGCATATTCTGGGAGCTACAGGTAAACATTATTTATTATTCATCATTATGATTCATGTTTTTTGTTTCTTCACCTTGTGTGGCATAACAGATTAACAGTACAATCAGCTCCTGTCTTTAGGAAGAATCATAATTGGATTGGATGCATAAGCTTAATATGATCCATTTTATAAATGAAACTTCTTATGATTTCTTTTATTTGTTTGACAGTTATATACATGTATATCAGAAAACTGTGAATATTTTAGGATATCATTCCATTTGGAAACAATCCCATCTTCAGATATCTTTTTGGTTGGGCAGTTCCTCCGAAAATCTCGCTCCTGAAACTCACTCAAGGGGAGACAACCAAGAAACTTTACGAAAAATACCAGATCATTCAAGATATGTTGGTTCCTTTTGAGAAGTTACCAGAAGCTATGGAAGTCTTTGAGAAAGAAATTAAGGTACTTAACAACATCAAGTTGCACTGCCATATTTGATATTTTTCACACAAAAATCATTTCATCTGCCTATATTTTATCAGTACTTTTAAGAGTTATTTTGGTTTCATCAATATTTGTGTATTGGGCATAAAATTTTGTGGATTTATTTAAAATATAGATTTAAAAAATAAATTACATTTTTGAAAATAAATAAGGGTATGAACTGCAGCATTTCATACTGGCATGCTACATGAAGTGCGTCATGAAAAGTATGCCAGTATGAAGTGCGTCATGGAAAGTATGCCAGCATGAAGTGTTGCAGTGTGTACCCTCTTGTAAATGAAATTTATTTTTGATATTTACATTTTACTTCGATTTCTGTCAGAATTCATAGCTGTTAAAAGAGGTACTATATTTATCAAGATTCATACGCGCATTGTTCACAGCTGCATCACATTCATGAGGAAATGGCTTCATTAAACACTTGATTTGTGATCTGGTACAAGTATAGAAACCATGAAAATTAATGTTCAATGAAAAATGATGAAACAACTGTATATAGTGTAATGCATGCTAATTGTGTCACTCAAAAAAAAAATAAATTGAAACTCTTTTAGCTTGTAGAATAAAATTAAAAAAATGATGTTTTGTTTGGGAAGTAAGCAAAATCACACCTTTAAGGAATTCAAATCTAACTCCATGGATCAAAATCATTTTAGCTTATGACTACTGTAAAACATGTTTATAACAAGCACACATCATGCTTGTAATGAATTCACACTTATTGGAAGTGATTATTTATTCTCCTATGTGAAGAAAATAAAGAAAATGTTATTGGATATAACAAAGATTGCATATAATGAACTGTTTTTTTGCTGGCCCTAGAGGTTGGTTATAACCATGTTTTACTGTATATTGTTTTAGAAGTGAATGTCTTTCTGTTTCGTACTAGATGTATCCACTTTGGCTCTGTCCCTTCATGTTGTACGACAAACCGGGAATGGTTCATCCACCTCAAAAAGGGAACCAGATGTATGTTGACATTGGGGCATATGGTTCCCCGAAGTCTAGTACCTGGGAGGCCCTGAAAACCACCCGAGCCTTGGAGGGCTATGTCATCAAAGCTGGAGGGTACCAGTGTTTTGTTTTTCGTAATTTGAAATGATTGACATATTGTCTTGTTTAAAGTCAACATTTCATAAATTATGTTCATTATAATGATCTAGATTTGCCACTGTAACCTGTCATTGGTTTAAATGCTGTCACCATGTTTCATACCAATTGTTAGGCCGTTCTTTACACACTGATTTTGACTACAGATTACTCATTTACCTGATCAATATAATAGGGCTCACGATGGGTGTGACCGGTCAACAGGGGATTCTTACTTCTCCAGGCACCTGATCCCACTTCTGGTATATACAGAAGGCCATGTTTGCTCAACTCTAAATTTTATATTCCTAATAGGAGTTATGAGATTGTTCGCTGACTGTTCATTATCTTTAAATTACCTTTTCATCATATATTTTGGTAATTGAAATATTTCGGGAATAATTTTTTTTTGCAAATTGTGATTGAAGGCAATTATGATTACTTTGAACAGAAATTGCAATACTTTTACATGTATTTTGGCAAATTTTCTCCATTCAATTAATAGACTAACATTTCCAGCATGTCCTCTATATACATCATCTGAAAATCTTAGGATAATTATCATAACACTTAAATCACAAGTTGTCTTTTCAACTTTTTTATGTATAATGTGAATAAATATCACCAGAGATTTCCTTGAAAATTTTAATCCAAAACTTATGAAATTGGAAGTGTATGTAGTTTTTCAAACACAGTGTAAAATCTACACTATTTTGGAAATCCAAACAATTGGTTAAAATGAAGGTTAATGTTTCAGGTTTCAGATGCTCTATGCTGACAGCTATTTGACCAGAGAGGAATTTAGGAAGATGTTTGACCATACCCTCTATGATAAAATGAGGAAAAAGCTGGACTGTGAAAAGGCATATCCTGAGGTATATGACAAAGTGAACAGAAAAGTCCGGGATTAGATGACATTCCTGTCAAGACTTCTGATCAAAATTAAAAAAACATGGGTAAAGGGTCTTTTGCCAAATTGCCAAAAAACACTTATAATTGTTTTTTACTGTTGTAAACCTTAAAATATTTGAACTGACTCAAAATCAATAGTAGGTAACATCTACTAAAAGTCACAGGTTATGACATCAAATCAAAAGTTCATTCAGGATATCAATAATCAAAATTTGTGTGAATTTCTACGCAGTGATGCGTAAAGTATTAATATTTATCTCAAACAAACTCTTTTTATAATGATTACAATCAAATGATATGTAGCTATGAATTTCTACAGCAGTTGCACATTATTGAATATACTGGTGATTTACAGATAGTACACATATGTAATAATATTGACATTTTTTAGGTTACCTGAGAAATACACAGGTAACCATTTCACAGGTGACTTTTTACAGTCCATGTTTTTTGCCCAACATTATGTGCCATATATCTACATTTGAATTATTTTAATCTTTTCTGCAAGACTACTGAACCTATCATATAGGAGGGTCATTAAGTACAAGTTTTACTGGGAGGGTCTCTTTGATAAAGTTTTGATACATTGGCGGGATGTCATTACTCGGGGACTGGAGGGTGTCACCGAGTGTAAAAGAAGACACTTTCACTCCTATTTTGCCCTGTTTTTGTATATTTCATCAAAACACTTTTCACAAATGAGTATATGAAAAGTAGGAAACCACATATTTCTGTGGCAGCAACTATGACATCATAAACAGGTGGATTTTCCCAGTTTTTATTTATTTTTATTTTTTTGGGTGGAGGTGTTGGTGTCAGATCAATGGTTTCTTGCCAAATTGCCAAAAAAAAAAAAACACTAATAGTTTTATTTTGTAGTTGTAGACCTTAAAATATTTTCAAGAAGACTCAAGAACAATAGTAGGTAACCTCTACTAAAAGTCACAGGTTATGACATCAGCTCAAAAGTTCATAATCAAAACTTGTGTGAATTTCTACGCAATGATGCCAAAGGTATTGACATTTTGAAAATTTATCTCATATGGATTCTTTTTCCATTGATTACAATCAAATGATCTGCAGTTATGATGTTCTACAGCAATTGTACATTATTGAATATACAGGTGATTTACAGGTATTAATGATATTGACATGTTTTTTTAGGTTACCTGAGAAATACACAGGTAACCTTTTCTCAGGTAACTTATAAAGAAGGTCTTTATAATAGTTTTGATAAGTTCATTTGGAGAAGATCATTGAGTGCAAAAGAAGAATATCCTTTTTCTCCTATTTTGCCCTTTTTTCAATTTTCATGAAAGCAGTTTTTACCTGAAAATTAGAAAACTGTATGTCATTTAACTGAATCTCTATACCAACAACTGACATTATAAACCGGTGGATTTTCCCTTCTTTTTTTTTGTTTTTGTTTTTTTTTGGGGGGTGGGGGGGGGATGCAAACTTGCAGAAGACATACATTTAATCAAAGTACTTTAGCTTGGATAAAATTGAAAGCAAAGGCATCACCCACAACCAAACTAATACATACATATATGATTAACAGCTAGAAAATCCTATTATTTAAAGTACATGTAAGTCAGAAGACAGTCGTGAGCAACTTTTCCCAAATTAATAAAAATGTAGACATAAAAAGGTCATTTTCTTCGACAAATACTGATGACACCACAATTCAATGAAAGGGACTTTTGCTCTTTTTATGAAAAGATTTTATATAGCTTTTTGGCCTGTCTGTCTGTCTATAGCAAACTTTAATCTTGGTCATATCTTTTACACTATAAGAGGTAGACCTTTCATATGTAGTATTTGTATTCCTTGTGGCAAGATCTTTCCATTGACACCAAATCTTTGACCTGGTGACCTTAACATTGACCTTTGACCTAATATTAGAAAATTAAAATATAAGCCATATCTTTCAAATTATAAGAGATACTGCCTATATATTTAGCATGTGCATTTTTTTGTAAGAGGACCTATCCAATGATACCAGATTTGTTGACAGTGACCTTTGACCTAATTCAGAAATTTTCAAAAACCTTTAACCTTGGTCATAAGTTTTACACTATAAGAGATAGGCTTTTCATATTTGGTATGTGTATTCCAAGTGGCAAAACCTTTCCATTGACACCAAAATCATTGACCTGGTGACCTTTACATTGACCTACATTTAGAAAATTCAAATGTAAGCCGCATCACAAAAATTTCAACTGTAGTGTCGTACAGTTTCACTTTCAGTTGTAATTTGGGGTCATCACTGTTTTACAAACATCTTGTTGGAGTTGTCATGAACATGTACTTTGCTATTATTTTTGTTAACTTGATGGAGTTTGAATTTTTAGGATGAATTGTAGAAACTGACCTTCGTCTCTCATTTAAGGAATGTCTAGGTCATTTGTATTATAGGGGTATTCAAAGTCCATTAGACATGCTTCCATTGTTTATATATATCCCCCATGAAACAAACATCCTAGACTCAATTCCTTGTATTTCTTTTTATATCCAAATGCATTGATGTCATCCAAATGTAACATTTATATTGTATCTGGGAAGTAACAACCCAGTATGTGTGTGTGCTACATCAGAAAATCAATTGTTCTGATTCGCTGTTGTGCGCTACGAGCCCTAAATTTATGCCATTTAACATATCTGCCTCCACGATCTACCACAGGTCTTTTCAGTTTGAAAAGAGGTAGTGAACTCAGAATTCCCTATTTATACATGTGAACCATACAGTACATGTAAATGATAAAATGGCTGTTTCCATCACTGACCCCTTTCTCCATACAGTAAAACATGGTTATAGCAAACCTCCAGGGGCAGCAAAAAACAGTTCAGTATAACCATTCTTTGTTATATCCAATAAAATTTTGTTATCTTCCTCTCATAGTTAAATGATTATCACTTTGCAGCAAGTGTGAATTCATTATAAGTTTGTTTATTGTAGGCGTGTTCTATTGTAATTTGAAGTGTGTGGAATGCATGTTGGGGGCAAATGTGATAATACTGATTTTTGCTTTGCCAAGTTTACATCATGACTTGAATGATAAGAGATTGATTTGTAAATTACAGTATGTGAACACATTTATTGTATTATCACAAGTTTGTGGCACCAGGTTTACCACGTTGAGTAGACTGGCGTGCCTGCTAAGACAGCCATGCGGGTACACATAGGCATGTTTATACAATACTACACAAACTTTTTGTAGTATAATGATGCATGTTTACTATGAAATTAAATCTTCTTGATTTGAATGAGTGTAGCCAAATGTAAACTTGGAAACTTAACGATAAGCAAGTCTTCTCTTTGACAAGTCCTTTCATTATCTAGTAAAATTAATTTGTGCTTTTACAATTATGACCAATATATTTATACACTAAGCTCATAGAAATGTTTGTGATAATGTATTTACTATGTTTTACAGTGGATTATTACAGGTAAATTTACTTCTTTGTCTCATTAATTATTGTTGTCATCTTAATAAATACTTCTGTTGTTAGTATACCTTGTTATTATTTGAAATATATCGGTAAGTTCCATTCGTATGATAAACAAGAGGCCCAAGGGCCACATCACTCACATGAATCACCTGACCCTGCAGTTTTCAGCTACTGTGATTTTTAAAAGTTTTTATGCAATCTTCTTTCCAAGGAAAAAAATTATGAACCCATATTGTGGTTCCATCCTACCCCCAAAGGGTCATGACATAAACATGTTACAAGGTCATAGGGTAAAAAAAAAATCAAGGTATGAAATGTAAGGTCTTTCCATGCGGGATTTATGTACAACACATGAAATTCCTACCACAAGTAGTTCAGAGGTTATTGTCCAAGTTGACTTTTCATAAAAGTCAGTAAAAATCCAAGATCAAGGTTACTACTTCCAAATCTTTTGAAGCAAAAAGAAAGGTCTTGTGGCACAAGGAGTGCATATATAAAAGCTGCATCATTCACCATTCAAAAGTTATGAGCAGGTAAAACTTTAATCACCCGAGTCCTCAGATGACCTATTGCCATTGGTTGTTAGTTGTCATGCATCATCCGTTTACAATTTTACATTTGTAAAGTCTTGAAAACTACAAGGCCAGTTGTTACCATTTTTGGTGTGAAGCATCTGTAGGGTAAGAGGAATGCAAATTGTGAAATTTGTCATCTTGGCTCTCCCAGGGACTCGTGGGTGGGACTAAATCTGAAAAAAAGGTGCCAAATTTCCAAAAATCTTGTCTACTCCTACACATGTGGAAGATATACCAAATGCATGGTTATAATATCCATGAAGCCCTTTACCTAAATTGTGAAATTCATGGCCCCTTGGTCAGGGATTGAGTCTCTATGTTGAGACCAATATGGCCATATAATAACGATATATTAAATCTTATCTTATGAAATCTTCTCTAGTCTTGGACATATGTGAGAATGCATGTTATGATGTCTATGAAAATCTCTATTTAAATTTTGAAAATAATGGCCCCTAGGTCAAGGGTTTACGTCCTAAGGTGGGACCAGTATGGCTCTCTAGTGAAAAAATATTAAATCTTAAAATATCTTTACTCTTGAATGTGTAAGGAAAAACTAAATGCATGGTTAAGATTTATATGAAGCTTTCTACTTAAATTTTTAAAAATCTTTACCCCTGGGTTATGGATTTGGGCCCAGGAGTTTGGCGAATATGGCTCTCTAAAAAATGTATAAAATCTTAGAAAAATCTTCTCTACTCTTAAGACATGTATGAAAAGAACTAAATGCATGGTTATGACATCCATGCATCTCTTCTTTACCTAAATTGTGAACTTCCATGACCTCTGTGTCAGGGATTCGTGCCCTAGGGTAGGGCCAATATGGCCATATACTGAGATGTATTAAATCTTATAAAATCTTCTCTTCTCCCACGTATGTATGGGAAAAATTAAATGAATAGTTATGATGTCCATGAGGCCCTCTACCTTAGTTGTAAAAATCATGGCTCCTGGGTTAAAGGTTTAGTATATTGTAAAACTCTGGAACTGAAAATATTCCACTAGTATGCTGTAAAACTCTGGTACTGAGAGTGTTCCACTAGTATGTTGTAAAACTCTGTACCAGGTGTCTTTCACTAGTATGTTATAAAATTCTTGCACTGAGACTTCCACAAGTATGTTATAAAACTAAGTTATAAGACTCTGGTACTGAGAGTCCTCCACTTGTATGTTGTACAAGAGGCCCATGGGCCACATCACTCACCCAAGTCACCTTGGCCCATATTTAAAGATTTTCCCTATATATTTGCATGTAAATCTTTGATCCCCTACTGTGGCCCCATTCTATCTATATGGACTATGATTTTAACAAAATTGAATCTACACTATGTCAGAAAGCTGCCTTGTAAACTTGAACTTTTCTGGCTCAGTGGTTCTTGAGAAGATTTTTTTTTTTTAAAGAATTTTTTGCTATATTTTTGCCTGTAAAAATTTTGATCCCCTATTGTGACCCCTCCCTATCCCTGGAGCCATAATTTTATCAAATTTGAATCTACACTATATCATGTAAATTTGAACTTTTCTGGCCAAGTGGTTCTCGAGAAGATTCTAACTGACCCAACAAATTTTTGTGACTATCTCCCTTTTGAAGGGAACATTGCCCTTCATTTGAAAGAAAATTGAATTCCCTTCACTCAAGAATGATTTGTACCAAGTGTGATTGAAATTGACCCAGTGGTTCTGGAGAAGATTTTCAAAATTTGTCAGTGTATTTGTGCCATTTTGCTATTATCTCTCCTTGGAAAAGGACCTTGCTCTTCATCTGAACAAACTTGAATCTCCTTCACCCAAGGATGCTTTCTGCCAATTTGATTGAAATTGGTCCAGCGGTTGTGGAGAAGAAGTTCAAAATGTGAAAAGTTTACAGACAGACGATGGACAAGGGGTGATCGGAGAAGCTCACTAGAGCTTTCAGCTCAGGTAAGCTAAAAATTATTACCAAAGTTATGGAATCTTAAAAGACCATCCTTCTTTGCTTTAACACAACTTGTCATTTCAGTACCAAGTAGGTAGGTTGGTTGTTTGTTGTACATCCCATAAAGAATAAGTTACAGATTTTAAGACATCAACAACAGTTCTCATCATTTGGGGATAAAAATTCAAATATTAACCTGCTGATTGTAACCTCTTGGTATGTACTATGTATTTCAAGACCTTACAGAAGGAACAATAACACATATTACTGCAAGGGTGAAAAATATTTAATCAAATGCACAAAACATCTGTGAACCTTAAATGCAGAATACAGTTTCTGCTGTGAACAAGTCAAACATACTCACAAAAACATATTTACACCTGACAACAGCACAGACTGTAAGATTATGCTAATGATAAGACATTCACCTGATATAGTACTGTGAGGTGTACTATTAAAATGTCTTCTGAATGACAAAAGCTGAGAACACTAAACCACATTAATTCATTCGTACAAATCCTGTAAAACATCGTACTCTTGTAATAACAATTTCTCACTTGTTTTCGGATTATACATTGAAATATATACAGTAAAACAGGCTTATAATGAACACACTTACAATGATGTCACACTTATTGCAAAGTGATATTTATTCCCCCAATGAGAAAATAACAAAACTTTTATTGGATATAACAAAGTTTGGTTACAATGAACTGTTTTTCGTTGACCCTGGAGGTTCGCTATAACCGTGTTTTACTGTACTCTCTATTTGCTGCTGTGTGTGTCTCGTTACTTTTCATATATCTCCATTGTACTTCATTCTATCATTAAAAATTTCAAACTTCATCCAGCACACAACCTTATTTCATTATTTCTCACACTTTGGCACTTCCAAACAGCAAATAAAGTACAAATAATATTTGTAAAATACTCAGTATGAACCTAAGATAAGGATTTCAAAGATTCCTAAAATTTGATATTTTAAAAATCTGGGTAACTCTGTCTCATCAAGCATGCTTGTTGACCCATCATTGAAAAGGTTATAGTTATTTCAACATGTATACATAAAACAATATGAAAATACAGAATTTACTAGTGTTTCTAGAGAGCAAAACAAAGACTGTAGTAGTTATTCATTGTTGTCTATATACCATAATTCTGGTTATTTTGCTGTATATAAATTGTTGACAATTTCACAGTTCTACAAAAATTCACAAAATATTTTTAGTGCAAAAAATATCATCTCCTCAGTTGTCCTTTAATGACATATCTAATTCACAAAATTCAAGTACACAATAATTAATCTAAAAGAAATTTGACCCATTTTTCACTAAAATAAATCTATGCAAAAATTTCCAGATTTACGGTACATGCACAAAGTGTAGACAGTAGGTAAAAGTGTTTTTGATGAGTATGGACTGTAAGGGTATACCATGTATCATACAATACTATTACACACTACACATACAATAATTCACTGCCCTTACCACTAGTAAAATCAACAGCCACCAACAAAATTTGAGTCAATTTTTTTTATCCCATAACTGTCCAATGTTACATACTTCTTTTTTTTCAATTTAGAAAAACATATCTTGTAAAGCTTTATCTTTTGTGAATTTGAAAAACAAAAAAAAGGTGAAAAACAGGCCATTAACTCACAACCAACTAGAAGCAAGTCAACTGAATACAGAAGAACAAGTAGGTCAACGGATTAAAGAAAAATGTAGGTCAACCAGGTGCAAAATAAAAAGGTAGGTCAAAAGGATACAGAAGAAGAAAAATACCTTTTTTTTTCATACTTATATCTACAGACTAAACTATGAAAATGACATATATACTAATTTACAGTAATCAAATTTTTAGCAAAATTTCATATACTGTTGCATGATTCCAGTAAAAGCAAATCACTCAACAGTATTACTTATTAAATAGCTAATAATGTGTTAGTAATCAAATGTTCTTAAATTCTAGAGAATTTTGGCATGCAACATTTGGACCATCATTGAATGCCAATTTTTCACGAAATAAAAGTAGAATTATCACCGAAATGTTTACGGGTAACAGTTAACATCGTTAAACTCTGACTGTACACCAGATGGCAGACCAGATATTGCTATTAAGCTTTGGTAGCCACTTTCACTTACTTCTTGTCATAAATCATTACCAATTTACAGTTTAGGACCAGCAAATATTACTATCCTATCTGAAACATTTCACTAATATTGATTGATGAAATTGGTAGGACACTGAATAAATGTGCGACTGTGACACTGCATGCATTTATCTAAACTTGACAAGAAAGTAAATAAATTATTAACACAAAACAGTGCAAACACAGTTCAGCTATAAAATAAAGGAGTTATTGAGCTTATATTGTTGAATAATAGCATTTGCTGAGTGTAAAAATTTGCTCACAAGTTCCTCAATTTCTACATTCAACTCGGGGCCAATATTCACCACTAGAAGTTCAATAATCCTATAGTATGCATGGTAAGAGCACATGTAGCATGCAATAAATTTAGATATGACATAATCTGCTAATCTGCACTACACATGCAACTAAAGATAAAGTAGTTATACATGCCAGTAGGCCATGCGTATATTGTATAATAAGAAGGATAGTTTTCCTAATTTCGATTCCTGCTGGTTACCTCTGTATATCAACTTTATGGCCATAATGGATTAGGTTATTTTGATTTATACATGTACTGGTCCTCAATTTTTTTTATATGTGTGTGTGCAAAATTGTACTACTGTATCTGCCAAAGTTGTTTTTTTTTTTACAGAAGTTAGTTGACCTTCATCTTAAAGTATGTATCTTTTAAGCCTACACTGGTTTAAAACCAGGTAAGCCTGAGGTTGCAGTCTCCATTCTTAATGATATATTTCATTAAGTGTCTCTAAAATATTTTATACTGTTGTGACTGCAGTGCTTTAAATTTTATCCAAAAATCAGCCTATGATTAACAGCTGTTAAAGGCCTGTCCTAATGTGATTAATACCCTTAGGGTGAATCCAAAGTGAAGTATATCTGATATATTGAATGGCAGATTTTATAACCACAGAATTACATCGTTATATATTTTAGCTTATAATCCTAATTCCTATGACCTTTATAAATAACATTGGAGGGTCATGTCACATAATATGTTACAAGCAACCTTAGTGTTTACCGAGTGCCTAATATTTGTGCATTACAAAGATAAACCTGAACAAAAAGACAAATTTTTAAAAATTTCTCCCACTGACCTCAAAATTGTTCAGATGACCATTGTCTATGATCAAAACAAAAATACAAGTCAAAAGGAACCTATGTGTTCAGTATGACTGCCTTCTAAGTTTCTCCTTAAACAATATGGTTTGAAATAGAATCCAATGCTTATTCTCCATGGTATTGACCTTGATCAAATGACCTCAATCAAGAAACTGAAGCCATAAGCAACCTTAGTGTACTAATTTAAACCTTTTTTTCTCCCATCAACATTGATCAGCGAGTCATCACATCAACATTAAGTCAAGTATGATCACCTACTGGTACAAAGTATGGTCATCTAGTTTCTTCATTAGATAGTTATTACAAATTCTAAAACTTTCCTTGCAGTGGCCTTGAAATGGTCCAAATAACACTGGTTGAAGTCATTACACAACAATAGTTTGTGAGAAGTATGAACATCTAATAATTTTTTGTTACAAAAATATGGCACAAATATGACTTGTAAAAATTATAAGACCAAAAGATGAATTGAGCCAAAACCTCCCACCCCCAAAAATTTCTTTGTGAGGGTATAATACATCAGAAATTAGAAGGTGCTGATTTCCAAGACTGCAAATATTGGATTTACAGTAAAACCCGCTTATAACGAACACACTTGATAATGAATTCATGAGTTGTGAAATGATATTTATTCCTCTATGTAAAGAAAATAACAAACATTTATTGGACGTAACAAAGTTTGGTTATATCAAACTGTTTTTGCTGGCCTGGTGGTTCGCTATAACCGTGTTTTAATGTATAAGGGACAGAGTGGTTATCAGGGGGGAAAGACATTATTTTCTTTTACAAACAAGCATTCCAACAATACTAAAGTTATATTTCGGCATCAATTTTCATCAGTTTTCTGTAAATATAGTTTAACAGTACTTATTGTATAAGTATTAAGGATCACACTGGACAAGAAGTAGATGAAACCATTCATATCTGTAGCATAGTCAAAATACATTTCTTTTTTACAAATACCTGTAAAAACAAGTATATCAATACAGTTAAACTTCATTATCTCGAGCACAATGGTGCTGAGAAAACACTTTTGAGATATCCAAGTGTTCAAGATATTGAAGTTGAAATACCAAAAAAAAATGTAGTTGGGATTGCCATCTCAATTCAACATAACCATGGTATTCAAGAAATCCATGTTCGAGATATTAAAGTTCAACTGTAATTACAAAGATTCCTAATTATTACTTTGGTTTGTTATCCAAAACATTCCTACACTGATCAAGATATACATGTATACTGTAATATTTAATACCAAAATGGAAGGAAAAATATGTTGAATCAGCACAAAATGTTCCGTACTCTCTTGGTGTAACTTTCTCAAACTGCAAAAATTAATGCCCCTGTATTACAGCAACAATCCCACTCATACTCAGCTTGATGAAACATTTAGATGTCTTATGCGATGTTGATGGAAGTTTTGAATTATTCAGGTGTCATTTGAGCATTCATTCCCGAGTTTCAACACATACATTGTACATTATAATACTAATTGCATATCAAATATTACGTATGAATCTTTTCACAATTTCAAAATGGATGGACAGTCTTTAAATTATGCAAACACCATGAAGAAATAATGAACACAAAATTGCAATTTGTTGGGACCACACACAGGTGTATACATTGTAAAGTTTTAAAAAAAATGCCAAATTATTACCAACCAAAGGAGCACACTAGTGTTTTTACTTTCATATTCACAAACTTTCACTTTAAATCTGACCCAAACACTTCATTCTTGACTTTCATCGCTGTTAAATTCTTCTTCATCACTATAATCAGTGTCGTACAATTCCATTTTTTCGTAATCTTCATATTTGGACACAGGTTTCTTTGGTTGCAGTGAACCTTGTTGTTTCTGCATGAATTTAATTTCTTGAGCTACAATGTTTTTATCTGTATCTCTGTCTGCAGCTTTGAATTCTGAGACTAATGGGAAAATATGTTCTATGGCAGCTTGAACATTTGCTACACTTGGAGCTGAAATAAATGTCAAGTACACATGTATGTAAATATATTTTGTTGCATCAATAGATTTTTCTACTTAAAACCAAATAAACATCTTTTACACTTTGATGTAATAATAAATACAATCTAACATAGTGAAAAAAACTTCTTTGTTCCCTGCACTTTGTTACAAGCTTGTTTACTGTATTTTGTAATCCAAATGTAAGTACAGAGAAAACTGCCTAATCTGACACCTGCACAATCCATTTCACTGAGTAACCCGAGCCTAATTCTCATTCTCAATTTCATATTTCTTTTTTTTTTATACTGTGTATCCGGACACACTGTGTATTCTGACACACTGTGTATCCGGACACACTGTGTATTCTGACTCACAGTGTATTCTGACACACTGTGTATTCCGACACACCGTGTATCCCGACACACCGTGTATCCCGACACACTGTGTATCCTGACACACTGTGTATTGTATTCTGTATTCGGACACACCGTGTATTCTGACACGCTGTGTATCCCGACACACTGTGTATCCGGACACACTGTGTATTCCGACACACCGTGTATCCCGACACACTGTGTATTCGGACACACTGTGTATCCTGACACACTGTGTATTGTATTCTGTATTCGGACACACCGTGTATTCTGACACTGTGTATTCGGACACACCGTGTATTCTGACACACTGTGTATTCTGACACACTGTGTATCCTGACACACTGTGTATTCTGACACACTGTGTATCCTGACAAAAAAGCGTCCTTAATGCATGTTGAATTAAACAGATTTGATTATATAACATTAACCACCGTGTGAGAAAATGTATGTATGTGCAGTTTAAACATTAATGAGTATATTTACATGAATGATATCACAGTTACTGCTAATGTTGCTTAAAACATTCTGTTCCAATTTAAATATCTATAAGTTGGACATGTTTCTAAATATTAGCATACCAATGGACTCAAATTCATCTACAACGGGAGATTTACATCTATGTCATCTACGTCCTCCACTTTATCTTATGTGTAACATTTGTTTTGAGATACCTAGAAACTATTACTACTGTACATGATTAGTGATCTTGACCTTGTGAGTTAATGTGAATGACATTGTGTATTGTGTCAATATAGTCTCTTATTTCCTATCATAAATCTGCACCTAGTTTGTTTGCTACAAAAATGATATATAACCCCAGCCATATGGACCAGAACTCCTTAACATAGGAGCCATGAATGTTGCTATTTTGGAAGAGGTTCAATAATATTATGCTACCAATTTTATGTCAGAGGTCTTAAGAGTAAATCAGAAGATTTTTAAAGTTTGCATAATTTGTTAAGGTTTCAGTCCTTCCCTTAAAGTCTCCAAAAGGCATGGACAACAAAATATCCCCCCCCCCCCAACCCAAAAAGATATTACAGCAATTTGACTATGCAGTTTTTGAAAAGAAGTAAAAATAAAAAATTTCAAAAGTAAACGAAGGATGCTGAAGAACATGGGTAGCAATCGGTCATCAAATGATTCAGGTGACAAAATAGAAAAACAGGAAGGCTGGGTTACACTTAGCTGCAATAATATATTCCTTTCAGTTATTCATCATAAACGAGTTTCATGCATCTAATTTCTTTGGTTTACTGCTCAAGCTGACATAAATAAAAGAACATTTTCTAATCTCCTTCAAGTGACAATAAAAGAGTTCTAGAATGAGTTTCCTTAATAGTTCAAGTTTCAGAACTCTCAACTACTGATCTGATGATCTAGAACTGCATTCAATATTTCCTTCCTCATTTTAGTAATTTCCTTTATTCATAAACAAAATGAAGTAAATCTTAACATTTAATATCTACCTCAGTTGTTCATACCTGAATGAAAAAGAATGTCATCTTGAATTCCAATGGCAAACTAACGTAAATGTACTACCTTGCGTGACCTCTTAAGAAATCAATTTCATTTTTGACAATACATGATGGCATGAACTGTAATGCTCTATGTCAGCATATTTCATAAAGCAAGGGGGCTCCCGTGGCCGAGTGGTGAGAGCATCGCGCTCAAAATCACAAGGCCTCTCACCTCTAGTCGGCATGGGTTCGAATCTCGCTCGCGCCGATATATGTGAGAAAGTTTGCCAATTTACTTTCGGAAGGTCGGTGGTCTCTTCCCAGGTACATTGTATCTGGGTTCTCTCTTCCACCAATAAAAACTGGACACCACCAGATAACTGAAAAATTGTTGAGTGTGGTGTAACAAACAAAAATCAATCAATCAGTCATAAAGCATGTTAACACCTAATGAAATGTATGCTGGTGTGAAGTGTTGCTGTTCACACCCTCATGTATTTTCAAAAATGAAAATTATTTTTACATTCATTTCTGTATATATTCCCAGCCATTAAAATAGTTGTACTATATTTATCAAGATTCATACACACCTTGTTCACATTCAAGCCCTCATGTATTTTAAAAAATTAAATTAACTTTTACATTTACATGAATTTCATTTCCATCTGAATTTCCAACCATTAAAAAAGTTTTACTATATTTATTAAGATTCATACGCACCTTGTTTACATTCATGAAGAAATGGCTATCATTTCAATTGGTAAAGATATCAAAGACAAAACATTGGAAATTGTTAATCTGCATCACCACATACCTGTTACAGTTATGCTTCCAGTAGAAAATATCTTAAGGGTAGCCTTTGGTACTTTCAGTCTATAGGTCACTCCTGGGTGTAACTCTGGCTCATAACTGAAATATTTACACATTTACCTTGCAAAGAGTTGTAAAAACAGGAAATGTTTTAGAGACATATATGTCCCTGTGTGTTATTGGAAAGTATCAAATAAATTTAGAATGTCTGTAATGATAGTCAATAGTGTGAGTTATCTACTACCGGTAGTCAGGCACACCACAATACTAAGTTTGATCTCTAAAATTCCCAAATATTAGTCATTTAAAGTTGTATGGTCTGAAAGTTGACAGAATTTTTTGTCCACCTTGTAAAAACACTGTTAATCATAGCATGTACATATTTATGATGCTATATGATATGGCATATGTTATTTCATCTCTGTGTGGTTTTCACTCGGTGTTTACAAACAACTGTCACTAAGCCATTTCTAAAATTAATGCATATTCAGAAGACAAATCGAGTTTCCAGTTCAGATTTCCAAAAGTAAGATCATCTGTGGTTTTATTTGCGTAAAGCTGTGTATTTTCTTACTACAGTAACGTGCCATAAGTTTAAGAGAAATTAAAATATCAAATACCTATTGTAATTTGTTGTTTTATACTTTTTCAAACAGTTGCGACTGAGTTATATACATCATGCTGAGATTCCCCTCACGTGCGGGGATATTTATAGACCTGACAAGTAGCAAATGTATCTAATGGGTTATCATGCTGAGATTCGCCTCACGTGCGGGGATATTTATAGACCTGACAAGTAGCAAATGTATCTAATGGGTTATCACGCTGAGATTTCCCTTGCGTGGGGATATTTATAGACTTGACAAGTAGCAAATGTATTTAATGGGTTATCACGCTGAGATTTCCCTTGCGTGGGGATATTTATAGACTTGACAAGTAGCAAATGTATTTAATGGGTTATCATGCTGAGATTCCCCTCACGTGTGGGGATATTTATAGACTTGACAAGTAGCAAATGTATTTAATGGGTTATCACGCTGAGATTTCCCTCATATGCGGGGATATTTATAGACTTGACAAGTAGCAAATGTATTTAATGGGTTATCACGCTGATATTCCCCTCACACGTGGGGATATTCATAGACTTGACAAGTAGCAAATGTATTTAATGGGTTCTCATTCATATTTACTTTTTTAATTGATCTTCTAAGCATTTTCTTTTGATTAAGGTAAAGTTAATAACTTTAAAAGCTGACTAAATTCATTTACATTAAAGTAATTCTGTACAAAATTAATAGATGAACATTGGACCATACAGCTTTAAGTCATGACTTTTGGACCTGAAAACCGATGGGGGTCACAGTGAGCAAAACTTACTTTTCTACACTTAATAGACAAATGGTCTACCACAATGTCAAAAATTTATAGACCTGGCTGATCTACTACAGAGCAACAATATCCTGAACTTTTATTGTACTCATCATTTGTATTTTATTTCTTTCACAAGTTCATAAGTTTGATATCTGTCATTTAAAGGGTTCACAAGATATTGAGCAGACAATATTTTCTTATGTCGTCAAGCAGACAATATTTTCTTATGTCGTCGAGCAGACAATATTTTCTTATGCTATTGAGCAGACAATATTTACTATGTCCAGAGTACTTTGGCCATTGACCCTTTACCTCAAAATCAATACGGGTCATCTACTCTTAAGGATGCACCAGTGTACCAAGTTAAATGTCTGTCAAGCAAATGATTCTTAAGATATTTAGCAGAAAATATCTTCTTATCTCAAGAGTACTTTGACACTTGACCTTATGACCTCAAAATCAACAGAGGTCATTTACTCTTCAATGGGAACTAGTAAATAAATTTGATGGAAATGGTTTTTAAGAACAATGCTGGTCTAATGACTTACCAACCGACAGACAGGTGCAAACCAATATGCCCCTTTTTTCAAGGGGGGTGGGGGCATGAAAATTATATTTTACTACATAGCTTTCAGACTCGTTGAGGCTACTGAAATCTTCATGCACACTAAATAACATTGAAACAGTAAAATTGTCAACAATTCATATATTGTCATTGCAGTCATCTATTTCATCAAGTTTTCTGTTAACTAATCATATTCTTACCTTGCTTCTTTTGGATATTTTTGTGAAAAAGGATTTATCTTGATACGAAATGGCATGCCACATGTTCCTAGCACGTTGACTACCCTGAAGTTGGTAAATTTCACTGTGTATCCCAGACGCTGTAATTTTCTGGCAAATTTTCTAGCAGCTATCTTGGATTCTTCTTCACTACAATGTTGTGAAGGGTAAAATTAATAAAATTTCAGTGCTCATGTTGTTGTAATTGATTCATGTTGATGATTTGATAGGAAAAATCTGCCTTAAACATGAAACTGAAAATGACAAGTTGCAGTTAATATACATCATATTCACATCACATTCTGATCAACTTGCACCAAGCAGTTGTTTTAAAATGAGAAAATCAGTATTTGAGTTCACCATCTGTTTAACATCAGTGTACATACTTCAGCTTGATTTATATTTGTGAAAGTTAACCAGAATCTGTAAACAAGTTGATCAGCATACTAGATGCTGGTACATCATAGAAAAGTTATTAAATTTACCTTGTTGCTCCAGTGCAAACAATTTTTCCCGATGACCAAATTGTTGCTGTTGTGTAAGGTCGTCTGATTTTCATGTTACACATCTAAAACAATATAAAATTTTGTCTGAACAATACATCAAGGGTGTGCAATTAAAAAAGATGAACTACTAGCCATGGCCCAAGATCATCAATTACTAACCCGTGAACTACAAGCCCTGGCCCAAGATCATCAATTACTAACCCGTGAACTACAAGCCCTGGCCCAAGATCACCAATTACTAACCCGTGAACTACTAGCCATGGCCCAAGATCACCAATTACTAACCCATGAACTACTAGTCCCTGGCCCACAATCACCAATTACTAACCCGTGAACCACTAGCCCTGGCCCAAGATCATCAATTACTAACCCGTGAACTACTAGCCCTGGCCCAAGATCATCAATTACTAACCCGTGAACTACAAACCCTGGCCCAAGATCATCAATTACTAACCCATGAACTACTAGTCCCTGGCCCAAGATCATCAATTACTAACCCATGAACAACTAGTCCCTGGCCCAAGATCATCAATTACTAACCCATGAACTACTAGTCCCTGGCCCAAGATCATCAATTACTAACCCGTGAACTACAAGCCCTGACCCAAGATCCTCACTTACTAACCTGTGAACTACTAGCCCTGGCCCAAGATCATCAATTACTAACCTGTGAACTACTAGTCCCTGGCCCAAGATCATCAATTACTAACCCATGAACTACTAGCCCTGGCCCAAGATCATCAATTACTAACCCGTGAACTACTGACAGCAATATAACAAAGCACCTAAAAATGGAATTGATACATGCAAGCTGAAATATAAATATGCAAACAATGGCCATTTTAATATCTTTTATTATTAAACAATTTATTTGATAGCTTATGGCGAAGTGGTGAATCAGTCAGTTTAACTGTAATTATAAGGCATTTCATTCTTTCTACATGGAATGTGAACAGCTTTGGACTTTGAAATATCTTGATACTTTATATACTTGCAATGCTTGAAATTTTCTCTTCATCAAAGTACAACACAATATGGTGTTGCCCAAGTCTGCACCTGTCTAATAGTGTTGAATAATTGGAAAAGTTTCATGATTGATAATAGGTCAAAATCATCAGAACTGCATCGATCAATGAACGATATAATCAGTATTCTAGTTAATAAATGTTTACTGTTTTTGTGGATATGTGTAACACATATACATCTATAAATAAGGAATTAAATGTCAAATGGGTAATTTATTAACATGACATCCAGATTGACTTTAGTTTATAAAGAAACCCAAAAAATACCCAGATGTCTGACTTGGCTTTCCCTGGGTAGGAATATATATTGAGTTATCAACTAATCTGATATTCCACTGACTCTTAACCCCACTTTTATATATCATGCCATGGGGGAGAGGAAGGGCAGACTCCAAAAAGTGAGAATTCACTGACACCAGCTGGTGTCGCTGCTTTGCCTACCTTTTAGAATTTTATTTTGTTGATTTACCTTCCAAGAAGCAAAGATTCAGTTATCGGATGATTATTTTTCAAGTTGATCATGACTAGTACGATGCTACCGCCATGTAAAAAGCTCTAGCACCAACAAATGAAGCATCACTTTCACTTAGGTAATCTCTACACCATTCAATTTCTTAGCACATGATGTCAGCACATAAAAAATTCTAATCGGCATCAAAGGAGTCATGATTAACATGAAGAATAATCACCTGATAACTGAATCTTAACTAGATCCACAAAATAAAGTTGTAAAAAGTAGGCAAAGCAGTGACACTAGCTGGTGTCACTCCATTCACTCTTTTTCAGTACAGAGTCCACTCTGATTCCACATAGCCACACGTGTCATAAAAATGGGGGTAAGAGTCAGAGAAATATCTGTTGTCAATTTCTATGTTGAGTTTATTTTAATATCCATGATGATGGTATCAACAGCCATTTTCACCCTTTTCAAGTGTATGAATTATTGCATATGCAGCTGATTCATTTATTGTGGGTTTGTTTTTGGGCGACAATCGATTAGGAAAAATAATGGATAATTGGAATTAACAATCGAAAACTATTGACAATTGATTGTTGGCAACAATCATTTCACCACTACTGTCAAATTGAGGACAGAGCAAAGAGCAAAACATGGACCCACGGAAACATTGACACTTCTCAATTTTGTCACTAAATTGACAATTGCCATCAATGCACAATGCATATATATGCTAAAGCAGATTGAAGATCTTAACTTGGTAATAAAGTTAATTTGTACATAAAGTCGATCGACATGATATCAACAGTTGTACAAAGAATAATGTGTTTACTTTCACTTTAGATTTACTTGCCCATGACATAATACTGAAAAAGACACTACAGCTCATTTTGCTCAAAAATTGTAAAATGACAATTTTCCCAGAGCTTTCTGTAATTTTGTTGCATAGTTGAATGTATAAACTTTGCAATAATAACATATTTCGAAAGTTGAAAATTCTCGTTTAAATGCAAAATTAATAGTTTTTGAAGGCCCTTTTTTAACAACATTGAGACTTCCTCTTTTGGTCTTTGGACACCAGAATTTTGACAGATTATGCAAGAAATGGGTTAAAATAAAACGAGATTCAACTCATATGCAAACTAAAATTTACGTGGGGATATTACTATGACCTTCTAGCTATGAGACACACACGCAAGGCTTTAAAAGTATGTGCTATTTTTATCAAAACATGTGGCATGCTTTAACAAAAACATTATTTTGTTATTGGGACAAGAAAGGTTTCCTGTTATAATAATGATTTATAATTACTTAATTATAAATAGCAGGAAGTAATACTATACTTGAGAAGCAAGTGTGGACCCCTTTATGGGGTATTCAAATGAGTTTTTACACAACACGTTTGTCATACTGAATCACATGATGTAAAATGTCTGCGTCAGAATGAAGAAACCATTGAATTATGGATAATCTTTAAAGCATAGTTGAAAGCATATTAATGCATTCCTAATGTTAAAAATTGTCAGTATTGTTATGATTTTTATTATTTTATCGATACATGTTTTAAAAAACACTCGATTAAAATGCGGAAAATGAGCTGTAGTGCCTCTTTAACCCTTTCGTGCTCAACCCGCCCTAATCCGCCCCCGCCCGTATGTGCTTAACCCGCCTGAAACCGGCCTTGTTTACCTGTTCTATTTAAAGAGCAAAAAGGTATTGATTGGATGACAGATATAATGTATGACGTTTACATATGGGTTTCGTTAATATTACATTCGGATTATTTCTAGGTTTTAACTTGTGTTTACTTAGATATACATAAAAAATCAAAAGATTCCGAAAGTATTTATAGCGTGGGTGAAAAATGGCGTCGGAGAGTTCAAGTGAAAGCGAGTTCGATGGATTTGATGAGGAACAAGTGCAATCTGCGATCGAGAGGGACAGAGGAATTCAAGAGAGAGTTCAGAGAATTGTTGATGGTGAATCTGATGTTGATATTTCCGATGAAGAAAGCGAGGATTCACCAGAAAATTCAGACGAAGATGAGGTGTGTGACGCAAGAATTGTGAATGGCGAATGGACACGTGAACTCAGAGGACTGAATTTACCTGCATTTGTGGAACAAACTGGAGTTAATCACACTTTACACCCAGATGCAAGACCGATTGACTATTTGTTCAGATTTCTACCACAGGATTTCTTCGAGAACCTCGAATATTTGCTGAAGTACATTTTTATTATATTGATATTTCTTGTTTTCATGTCTTTCTTTACAATGTTTACCTGTGAAATTACCTGCACATTTTTCAGTATATAATCATGATATCAATAAAAAAAAATCAGCATTTATATCCCTGTTCATTTCTCCAGTACCTCAGTAGCAGGCTGTTGCTTGTTGTGGCAAAAAAATAAAATGATATTCATTTGATTGATTTTTTTTACCTTTATCAGGTTTTTACCTGATAATTAACTGTAAAATGATGACATACACAGGAAAGAATAGTTGCATCCCAAAAAGTGATGTCTATACTATATCTGGGTGATATTTCATCACAGTGCCTTGATAAATAAAAAAGTTGTGCTTTTGAGAAAGTGATGCATAAATTTCCATGAAAACTTGGAGATTAATTGAGAATCTGTATGCTATGAATGGTATAGATATATAGTCACGAAAGGGTTAAAAAAAAACATTTAACATCAGCAACATTACGAAAGAAGTGCTTTGAATTCATAATCTGACAGGAAATTGAATATATTAATAACATAAAAATCATTATAAAAATTATTACACACACTCTGACACGTTCAGGTATACATAAATATGCTAAATATGTACATAATCAATAAATGTTTGGTAAATTGGAAAATAAAACTAACTGATTGTTCCCTCTTGTACTCGACATGAGATCCTTCCATTGCGATATTTCTGAGGTTGAGATGACACCGTGTATTAAAGCTGCAAACAACATTGTTAATTATTATGTCAATTGTCGGTGGTTCCTCCTCAAGAATGTATCCATTGGCCTCAGCTGACGCATCGTTTTCTTTCAATTCCGTCACGTTCCCATGGTCCGACACTTGTTCAATTCCTTGGGTCTCCAGCGGAAGGCACTCTCGAACATCCGTCATTTCAAATCAATGATCCCAAAGATTTTGAAATCAAATTGTTCGATTTCTAATGATTCCAACCCATTGAAGGTCCGTTGCGCAAAATACCGAGTGTTCTTAAATTCTCTGCCACTATATCTGCATTGTATTCACTTTATACACTATTTCCAATAGTTAATATACAAGTCAAACGATATCAGAGTTAATTTTAAAACACTTAATCAGAACTTCGCTAACTTTAACGCAAATAAATCGCTTCTTCTATCTTCTTGCACTGGTGGCAGCCATGCTTCTTTTCTTTGCAATAAACAGCCAATCAAAATGATCGTAATAAAATGGCAATAGTAAATTTAAAGCAGTGACGTTCAGTTTTATATAACCCGAAAAGAATGTGTTACATCCCTTTGCAACATGGCATATTTCCAGTGACCTCGTCTTTTGACCTTGGAAATTAATAGAATCTCAATAACAAATACATTCAAAATTTTGTACAGAGACTCGATCTGCTACACTTTAAATAACTTTTGATTAAGAAATAAATTATATGAGGGCATGAACTGCATGACGCTTTGCGCCCGCACACTACCTATTATTTTTAATTTCTTTCGGAATTCCCAGCAGAACAGGCACGAACATATCATCAATCTTCAAATTGGGGGGTGGGGGTTAGTCGGAATAATTTGGAAGTTGGCTTCTCAAAATTTCTTGACAAGCAAATGACAGTTTTAAAAAATGAAAAAAAATTTGCCCGACACTCAAAATCCTTATTCGTAAGGTTGGGTTGGAGTCTTCTACTTGGACTGTCTAAAAGAAGTCCACATCTTAGAAATGATTTTAAAAGTCGTTTTCTACGATTGAGCGAGTCGTGTAAAGGACGTAAAAAACCGTTTCTATGATTTAAAAAGTCGTTTAGAACTACGATTTAGTAAGTTCTTGAGACAATTTTAAGTAAGAAGTCGTTTCTACGATTTTAAAAGTCGTTTCTACGATTTAAAAAGTCGTTTAGAACTATGATTTAGCAAGTCGTAGAAACAATTTTAAGAAGTCGTTTCTACGATTTAAAAAGTCGTTTAATATTAGATTTAGTAAATCGTAGAAACAATTTTAAAAAGTCGTGTCTTTTCTACAATTTAGTAAATAGTATAAACTATTTAAAGCCTTTTCTAAGGTTCAGAAAGTCGTTTCTACGATTAAAAAAGTCGCTGCTATGATTTAGAAAATCATAGAAACAATTCTAGATAGTCGTTTCTACGACTTAGTAAACCATAGAAATGACTGGCTACCTGGTCGGTGCTCGCCGTGCGTTACAACCGAACATTTTTAAATCCTTACCAATAATTACTCTTCCCACTCTTTTAACTTGCGGTCAAGGGGCTGATTTATTACGTTTCAAGATTTCAGCAACCCGGGGGACTAAGGGATGGGGAAAAAAACTGCCCAAAATTTACCACTTTTCAAAAACCTTCGGTAAAACCGCACATTTCTTACTAAAATTGACAAGTCATATGGAGCAGAAAGGCTAACTCTACCAGAATTGTAAATTTCATAATCCCTGGGGCAGATGTTCTGACTCCAGGACGGGACCAAACTTGGCATATAGTGTTGATGTGTAAAACATATAAATTACAAATTACAACTTTCTTCTCCCCCCCCCCCCCTTTTTTTTAAAAATGTCATTGATATGGAATGAAAGTAAATAGATTCTAGTATTTACAAGGAGCTGGTAATCCAATACTAATTGTAAATTTCATATCTCCGGGGAAGGAGTTTTGGATCCAAGGAGGGACCAAACTTATCATAGTGATTATTGTCTTTATCATCTGAAAGACTTCTAAAACAAATGTATATTTAGAAAAAGCAAAAAGGGATATACCAAATTGTGAACTTGTGGGCGGGTCCAAAATTAATACATTACATGTAGAGTGTGCAAAGTTTTTCAACAGTATAGACACTTAACACATCTTGTTGTGTACTACAGCTGAATGTTAAAATTCAGCTCAAATATGCAAAACAGCAATCTACATGTATGTTGATCCACTCACCTATGGTCGCTGGAGAGGATCGAAAGATCTAAATTTAAATGAGATTGATCTAACAGGAAAATTATTTATTTTATTCGTATAAACTACTTTTTAAATCGTATATACGATATACTAAATCTAAAAATGACCTTTTAAATAGCAAAAAAAAAACAAAAAACAAACAAACATAACAAAACCGACCACCGATTTTTTTTTAAATTGTAGAAACCATGGAAACACAGAGAGAGAGAGAGAGAGAGAGAGAGAGAGAGAGAGAGAGAGAGATTAAATGCAGACAATTTGGTGCCATGACCAATTTCTGTGTTAGAAACCAAAGCTTAACTTCCTTTGCCATTAGTGTGAGAAGAACCTGGGTTGTCAGTATATGGAAAGCTATGTAAAGGAATACTGCTGCATAACTCCAGTCACCAGATAGCCCATTTGGGGGAGCACCTGCCTAAAGATTTAGGTGCCCCTGTCTGGTCCAATGCATTTTCTCCCTGCCCCTAAAACTTGGTGCCATAAACCACGTTCCAGACTGACAAGAGATAAAGGTCCCACGTTGTGTGTCTTTAAGGGTGAAGGAGTATGGCAATCTGCTGGGTTCAATCATCAGTTGGTACTTCTAGCTGACACTGATAAACTATCCAAATATCTACAGAACTTTTCAATATTTCACAAGCCAGCAATTTAATCGTATGACCATTAACCAGTTATATTTGTACAAATATCTTGAGATTTATACAATATTTTATTATGTATGAAGCATAAATGGATTTGAGAACATGCATAGGCTATATATTAAGTCCTTTCCACAACATGTGCAGTATATTGCATATTGTTTTGTACAGTGAAGCACTACATGTATTTGCTCTTTCTAATGTGGATTTTTCTGCTGCTTGTGGAATGTGTAGATGTAGATCGAGCCCGTATGGGGGAATCCTCTGTAATAATCTGTACTGCGCACTGCTGATACCACCAAGTTTGTCTGAAACAAATGAAAGAGTCACCTTTTTATGCAAGATATGTGATGAAATTACAGATACGAATGTTTCATGTAGCATGCCTCCATTGACATTGTGATTTTCTCAAGATAGCAATTTCCATGTGACCCTGATTGACATGTGATATTTATTATATCAGTGATATTCAATGCATTTAAAAGCATAGATGACATAATTAAAAATCTGGATGAAGAAGAAAGGCTTACTCATACTTGACTTTTCAAAGGCCTCCCACAAAGTGTTGCCAGTTTATTAACTACATAGATTAAATCACTATGGAATCAAGGGGAAAACAAGGAGTTGGATAGAGGGGATTCTTAAAGGATCGACAGCAGATAGTAGTTGTGGAGGGGGAAACTTCAGCAGATATGGTAAATGTAAAATCAGGAGTGCCTCAGGGTTCTGTTCTCAGGCCTAGCTTGTTCCCTTTCTATATCAATGACTTATTTTTAACCCTTAGTTCTACAGTCCACTGACACAAACGATTATTGCCATAAAAGATTATCGGACAATTAAAACAGAAAATGACTAAAAAATACTTCAAGAGGACCTTAATAAATTGACAACTTGGGGAAAACAATTGGAAAATGGAATTTCATCCAGACAAATGTACAATTCTTACAAAATCTAAAAAAAAAAGGACAATCAATTTTATTTAACTACACTCTTCACAACCACATTTATGAAATGCTGACAAAATACGCAGGATACACAGTAACATCTGATCTCAGCTGGGGAACCCACACTAAAAACATCTGCATGGAGGCTAACAAAATGCTATGATTTTTAAGACCTGACCTAAACAACTCATCATGTAAAATCTCGGAGAACTATCCAAATCTCTAGTAAGACTACTCAGCCATTATATGGGACCCATACCAACAGGGTCACATAGACCAATTAGAAAAAGTTCAGTGAAGAGCAGCTAGATATGTGATGAGGAATTTATCGAAACAGAGCAAGTGTAGGAGAAATATTAGACCAACTGATGTGGACAAGCCTAAGATAATGAAGAAAGACTGTCTATGATATACAAGATAACTACCAACAAAGTAGCCACAGAATAACAGTAATACTTTAAGCCAATGAACAGACTGACACAGCATCCACAACACCATGCCTCTGCAATACCACCAGCAAATAAGGACGGCAGACCATGGTCATTCTTTGTAAATACAGTGAGCCAAATTTCTTGAGAAATTACCATGTGTTTTTTAACCAGGTTTTAATCTTTATTTAAATAATTCTAAACCATATACACATACAAACTGGCAGAATATTTGTAGTCATGAAGGAGACCAGAAATTGGAAGAAGGCTGACTACCCAACATGGCTACGTCACAAACAAAATCATTTAAAGCCATGAGTTTTCATTCTGGTTGCATGGGGCTTCATTGAATGTTTGTATAGGTAGGTCTGGACAGAAGGATAGTGGGAAATATATCAAAAAAATTTTTATATTAAATTTTTGAGACAGCAATGCAAGAATACAATGATCTACGGCTTCAGTTTATATGCATTTTTGGTCTGTCCCAATATTTTCCCAGAGAATTGCAGATCTGCAGCAAATCAATCTGCTGGAATGACACTTGAAATTGATTTTTGCTTCCTCAGTTATTACATGCCAAAAGCCAGTTCAACATCTACAAGCACAGCAAAAAATGTCCAGAGAAATCCAAGAACCATAACTCAATAGAATGCAAGTCAATCAGAGCAAAACTTGAATTTACTCTGCTACAACTCATAGTAAAACACAGTTATAGCAAACCTCCAGGGCTAGTGAAAAACAGTTCATTATAACCAAACTTTGTTATATCCTACGACATTTTTATTTATTTTCCTCTCATAGAGGAATAATATCACTTTATAATAAGTGTGAATTTGTTATAAGTGTGTTATATTGTATACAGCTACACAACAGATATCAGCACAATATAGACAATCATAGCAAACAAAGTCCTGAAAAACAACTTTTCAAAAGTCCAAGAGTCAGGAGTCTGTTGATAGGTTGGTTGGCTGGCTGTATATTGTTTAAGGTCCCGCTCGAGAATTTTTCACTCATATGGAAACATCACCACTACTGGTGAAGGGCTGCAAATTTTAGGACTATGCTCAGCGGTTATAGCCTTTGAGTAGGGAAGGGTCCTTATCATGTTACACCTGCTGTGACATGGGGCCTCGTTTGTTTTTGCTCTCTCATACGAAGGACCACCCTGTTTAGTTACCTCTTACAACAAACAAGGAATAATGAGGACCTGTTCTGTTGAAAGCAGTCAATCGCATAAAAACTTATAACAAATACCCAAACACTATAGCTATGACTAAAGGATGGAAGGGTAGGTGGGCAGAACGACACTACACTACAAGCCCTGATCATTTTATAGAGGAGACATAAAAAAAATCCTTCTCAAACTGATTTATGCTTTGATAAAATGATTGTTTTGTTACCAGAGTTGGATATTCCAAAACTTCAGCCACTCTTCCTACGTAGGCCTTGGGACTCACAGGAATAATCATATCTCCAGCCTTAAAAAGAAAAAAAACTGCAACATGAAACATCTGAGGAATCAGTGAAATAAATGTGCCTTATAAAGCATACAATTAAAACGAAGTCTTCCAGCATTATCTGGACTTTCAAATACTCACAACAGTATAGGTCTGTATTCCAAAACTTATATAATAGACTGAAACATCCTAGCAAATTATGTAATATTTGATTCATTAATATATTTCTATGTCCACGTGATCTGTATGTATGCACACATACACATACATCCCTATCAGGTAAGCATTTATTTAAAAGTTCATTGCAATAAAATATTTCAAATGCTCTATGTATCTTGTATAATTATGTATAATCTTGTATAATCCTATTAAATTTACATCAATTGACTGCATCCCATTTCCACCCAAATGACTGTGCAATTTGTGACGAAAATTTCCATCATCATCAAAAGCAAGTTTTTTGACTTGTCTAGATGGCCTAGTGGTCTAGTGCACAGAAGTGAATTTCTCTTTGCTTTATATATATATATATAAAATTTCTTCATTTCATTAAAATTACACGAGTATGAACTGCACACTGGCATACTTCAGGAATTATGCTAGCACTCTGTGAAAAGAACGCTGGTGTGAAGCATTGCAGTTCATACCCTTGTGTATATTTATCAATGAAATTTATTCTTTACATTTACATCTCTTCTCATTTCTGTTGGAATTCGCAGTTGTTACATGCAGCATAAACGTATTATATTTATACTTGCATTGTTCACAACTACAGTGCATTCATGAGAAAATGACTATCATTACAAACTGTAGAGTTTTAAAAGGCAAAAATATTGGAAATGTATATAATTATCCAAAATAATTAAAAACTCACACTGTCCAGTATGAAATATTAAAAGAAATGCCCCCCCTCCCCCTCCGACACACACACACACACACAAAGTTTAAATTTAAATGAAGTGCTTACATTTGAATTTGCCTGTCAGTAAGGACCCTTAAATGGAAGCATTTACATTAAAATTTAAACTTTGTGTGAGTTGTACACACACACACACACACACACACACACACACACACACACACACACACACACCACTTTCCATGGGCATGGAGAAAAGCCCACACAGTCCTTTGTATACGTTGCATTGCCTGTGGGAAACTTGCTTCCTCCATAGAAAATGTACAGCCTTCCATCTTCATCTATCAAATAGAAGACAGCAATCAAATTTTAAAGCCATGGCAACTCTAACTGAAAACATGTCCCTCATTTTATGATATTGTAGTACATGTGTTTGGGGTTATATGGATCAAGGATATTGGCCTGGATAGTTCAGTGGTTAGAGCACCTGACTAGTAGTGCAGGGGTCCTTGGTTCAATTCCCAGTCCAGCTCAAAATCTTGTCCTTCCTGTTATATTTAACACACACACATGTATAATCAAATCATATACAATGTATTACATTGGCAAGCTCACTAATCCCTGGCTCTGGGGCTATAAAACTTAGACAAGTTCATTTTTGACCCAAGTCTCACTTTTGTAGAAAGAACGTATAATGAATAAAGTGCACCACCATGGCACATGATACGCCTGTCAGAAATTTATTCATTATAAGCAGATGAAAGTGCATGACACAAAATCATGTCAATCTTAACTGATGCAAAGACTGCACCAATATCTTTGCTTTAAGGTCTGAGGTAAAATCAAGACTGTTCCTTGTAATGTGTCTATTGCACATTGCAATTGACATGTCAATATATCTCTTGAATTGTTCAAATAACTACAAATATATTTCAAATCATATTTTCATTTTATTAAATATATTTAGATAAACTCTTTCACATGGTATGAATTATTCATTTTGGGTTGAACAAAGAAATGCCCCATAATGAAAGGGGTGACAAATTAATTCCACAGCCTTCTTACATTATACTTATCAATTAATCTTTAACTAGACAGATGCAGTTTAGTTCTTATCAAAATGATATGAATGTTGAATGTTTGAATGTCCAGCTGAACACCATGGCTTAGATCATTACTCACAGGGGCTAAAGGAATCTTAATTAAACAGATCTGTCTCTAATCAAAACTCTTGAAATACAATGGCTTATATCATTATTCCCATGAAACAATTCCTCTATCTGTTGTGTGATGTGCTTGTTAAGTTTTTGCAAATTTTTGTAGTACAATACTGCATATATTTATATCATTAAAGCTAGAAAAAAATTAATGTCATATCAATTGTTATGTAACTACATTTTATGAAGAAATATATGCGTATTTCTTGATGTAATAATTATCAATAGGGTTACTGCATTACTTTCTAACATATGTAGGGATTACCTCCCTTAAAGATTTTTCAAAGATACATACCATTTTAAAAGTTTTAATGACCTGATTTTAAGCTACAATTCACATTTCTCTACAGATGCACAAATTGACAAAGTTTGTTGATTCTAGGACTCATATCTACATGAGCCCCAAAAAAAGGGTAATGCCATATATGACCATATCATCTTAATTATAGGTCACAGTGACCTTAATTTATAGTGCAACACAACTTATACTAAAGATGCATTAACTGATCAAGTTTTATGATTTGAGACCAGTTACAAGTCAGACAGGATTTTACCATATTTGGCCATATCATCTTAATCAAGGTTACAGTGACATAACTTTAAAGTGTTCCCATAACTCCACCCACAAAAGACGTCTCCATATGAGTGAAAAGTACTTGAATGGGACGTTAAACAATATACATCCATCCATCCACCCACAATGTATCAAATGACAAAGTTTGAAAATTCTATGTTTAATAGTATTTAAGTTATGAGCTAGAAATAAATTGGGACAGACGGATGGACAGCACGACACACGGGGACAGATTGATAGACACGATCGCCATAATAACGTTCTATCTTAGACAGGCGTATGAAAAGTGAGACTGAGATTAAAAGTGAGTTTGTCTAAGTTTTATGGCCTTGGAGCCAGGATTAGCAGGTGAAGATCCTGCCAGGAACCATGAATCTGGGTTATGTGTCTTTGAGATGGAAGATGGTTTAAGGAAGGAGGCATGCATAATTTTGGGCTATATGGAATGTGGGATATTGGTCTGGATAGCTCAGTGGTTAGAGCACCTGACTAGCAATGTAAGAGTCCTGGGTTTGATTCTTGGTCGAACCCAAAAGATTTCTCCTTCCTATTAATATATTACAATTCTTACACACTGGGTATTACATTATCCATATAACAAGTGTACTGTCAATTAGAGATTAAATATAATAAAATAAATAAATCAGAAACTAAATTTCTTTCATACACTGTAGCCCTAGTAATTTCAAAATGGGGGTGGGGAGACAATTTGTAATCTTAGATCAGTTTTACTTTCATTATTAAGACATTTAAACTTTTGACATAGTCTCTCACTAATTTTCATCTATTCACACCAAATGATAAATGACACTCGTGGTTATGTTGCCTCCCAGTTAGGCACCCATTGCATCAGACATTAAGTAATATTCAACACCAGAAAAAAGTTACCCTCTACTTAATATACCTATATGGGAACTAAAAGTTACCAACCCCCCAACCCCCTCACTAAACATATCTGTGTTGGGAACTAAGTTACCCTCCACTAAACATACCTATGTTGAGACCTCTCGGAATCAAATCAGTCCAGTCATCTGAATGTAGTGGTGCTCCAATCAGCAAATCATCAAAACCATCTCCATTCAAATCAACAAACTGTCAATAGTTAAATTCTTGTTTGATCATCTGTGACTAACAGAAGCATACTTACCATTAAAATTATTGTCAGTACGTTTAGAATACTAATGTACATTATCATGCTTCATGTTAGTTTCTTCCTACTCGATACTCTACCTACATTTCGCATAGAGCATGGCTATACATACAAAATATACACTACTGACATTTCTTTGGTGTTACTTTACTTTTTCATCTTTTTTCAAACTATCAAGTATATTTGGATTTGAGCCAAGGGCAGCATAAATAATGGAAAAATCGTATATATATAAACAAAAGTTTACCACTAAACATTATAACTGTTATAAAAAAAACTTGTCCAGATGTTTGATTACCACAAAAATGATGAGGTATCATCCATTTTTGATGGTTATGGTCCACTAGAATTGATGCTGCAGTCTAATACATACAACATTGGAAGTACCTCGGAGTGATCGCCCTTTGCTCCATTGAAACGTAAATATCGATTTTGAAAAAAATATGGACAGCATAATTATAATAATGCTACATTATATACTGTGCCACAGTAGTCAACCCTTTGGGTCATGCACTATTTGTCAAACCCCAACTACCATTTTGGCATACCTAGAGAAAAAACTGAAATACCTACGAAGATTTAAATCAGAACAGCATCTTTTCTGTACATAATTATAAGAGTACTCGATTCCATGATTTGATCACTGGTTGAAAGACGGGTGGTGCAAATATGATTTTGATTTTATGTGATTTTGAGTGACAAATGATGTTCTCTGACTCGGAGGTGAAGACACATAAATATACAGTAATACAACTAACGACAACGGGCAAAATAAAATCCCATCAGTCTTGAAGAAAAACCTTCAATTCGTTCAAATTTCCACATAAGACAGTGAGCAAAAACAGATTTTAAAATGTCAATTAAGTGACTCTGAAAACATAAAATTCAAACCAAAGTAATGCCTTCATAAACGATCCAAACAGAGCAAAATTCCTGTCACCATCAAAGTGAGCCACTTGTACCAGGCCTTCATTAGTAACATTGAAGAGGATCACTGTTCCACTCCACCTAAGTTGTACTGGGATTGTCAATATTTTTCCATAGACCATAGCTCCCGGCACACTGACCGCCAGAATCAGGGAAGAATTGTCGTATGGGAATCCATAGTCCATGCTGTAACCGGTCAAGTCGAACTCCTCACGACCATTCAGGGTTAGATTTGTAAGCTTCACTTTTGAACCGATGTTCGTAATAACAGCAGCACCTGCTGATTGTACATCCTCTGAGTTTAAGGTGCAGTTGACTCTATTTAAGATAACATGGTATAATTAGCATAAACTAACTTTTATTTGCATTGTGAGAAATTTTTGCAAGAACCATGTCCTTGCAAATATTTCTCGCCGTGAACCAGTCCTTTAATGTCTCTTGTATTTGTTTAGGATGATATAGGTCACCAAAATTAGTTGCCGCGAACTAGTTCATAACTAATAAAGCACAAAAAAAAGTAGGCATGAATAAAAGTTGGTTTACAGTATATCATAATAACCCTTTAAGCTCTCCTAACTTGTGTCTATTACAAAGCTGTATTCGTCAACTCAGTTCTGTGTAAGTGATCCTTTTTACTCTTAAGTATAAGGTCTGTATCACAGTGTGTTTGTTACCAAAACTATACAACCATTAATACTCTAAAATTCCTGTCATGTGATTTTTATGTTAAAAAACAGGTGAAGTGTAGTTAGAATTTTTTTGATCATTCAAGTCATCCCTCTCATTGTGGGTTTCTTCTTGTCCACAATTGATCCCAAAGTGAAATTTTGATTATGAAATGACACAATTAATAAATTAAACTTCCAAATACAAGAATAAACCATCATGAAATGAGAAGGGTTTATAAAAGATTGAGGTTCTCACAGGTACTTGGTGTCGCCTTCGCAAGGACTATTTGACCTTTGTTTTAAGATTTCTCGAAGACATGTTAACAACATATTACAAATGAAATATTCCATATACTTTGGCGATATTTTTAGGAATATTTTGAATACTCAGCAAAACATTCTTATAATGAACACGCTTATAATGAATTCATGCTTACTGTAAAGTTATATTTACTTCCTTATGATAGGAAAATAATGAATAATTATACTGGATATCATGAAGTTTGGTTATAACGAACTGTTTTTTTGCTGTGATCATGTTTTACAGTACTCAATTGTTAAACCTGTCTGAACAATATTGCACAAAACAAAAACAGTCCTTGGAGGATTCTTAGGGGCTGCCAATATCCCAACACTGGTGATTGTTCTTGGATTAAGTTACTATACAATAGATGCAGTTTTGTCTCACTGTATCAGTTTGGAAACCACATATAAATACAATACACATTGATCTGATTAATATCATATGATCTGCTCCTGTAATATCATATGTGTAGCAATGTTATATATTACTAGAAGGAACCAAAGGTCTGATTTTAATCAGATTTATATGCATGGAATGACATTCATGTGTTCTGTTTGGACAAGATCTGCTGGAATTTTAAATGAAAGCTGGGGACAGTGACAAAGAATTTATTCGAAATCTCCGATATTAAACACTACCGAAGAATATAATCCAAAGATGAGGAATACTGAACTCGCATAAACATTGCTGATCATTGTGAACCAAAACATCATAAATATTTCCATATTTCATCTGGTTGACTTCACATAAAACACAACTAATCATTGTGTGCCAAGATTTCACAAATATTTCTACTAAAATTATTAGCTAGCTGCAATAATGTGTATCCCTCTCAGACTTTTTTTTGAGGGCGGGGGGGTCTGAATAAAAAAAAAAATCGGAGAGGACTACAGCTTAGTTATAGCACAAGGTACAACTTATCCAAGTAAAACTAAATGACAGTATCTAGCCATTTACTCTGTTGCTGTTTACAATGTACATTGTATAACATTTTCTCTGTGAAATAATGGAAGGGAACAGTGCATTATTTACAGAAGAGTTATGCCTTTTTAATCAGGACTAATGTTTACTTACAATGCACATTTTCTGTAATAGGGTTCGCTTGTCATCACTATGCCATTCTTTCCTCTTACAGATTCACCAAACCAACCATTATTCTGTGATAACAGGGCTTGTATTAATAACATTCATCTTAATAAATTGTACAGCAAGCTAACACATTTATGTATTTTGTTTTCTTCAAATGTCCTCACTTCGACTGGTAGCAATATCCAGTGTTGGTGATATATGGTGGAATTCATGTTATAATATAACAGTGTAAAACTTGCTACCTGATGACCAAGGAGTTTCCATCTTTCTAGCAGATCTTCAAATGAAATATTCTCTTGATCTGTTAAATTTAAAAATGCATCAAGGAGCATAACTCCAGCTTCTCAGTTACGCCATCACAGAAATCTTTACATGTATATATATCTAACTATTTGAAGATGAGAACATGTACTGAAACAGTTAATGTTTATATTCACGGAATATTTTCTCTTATATTTCTTTTGAAATTAACATTCCTTTCATCATAGACAATGAATACATGTTTGCTGCAAACTAGTTCAATCTGGTTGCCTATAAGCAGAGGGTTTGGGGGTCGTCTTTAAGGCCCCAGTGGGTTCAGAGTGAAGCCCTGGTAGGGGCCCAGGGGCAAATCCCTCGGAAGCTCCTGGATTTTTTACATTTAATACTGTGGAATCATTAATGTTCGTGGAGTCCAATGTTCATGGGTAGCCATATATTTACTAGTTCGTGGGGATGGAATTTTGAGGGTTATTGTCATTTCTAAAATATCCAACATTACACTATGGAAGCTATTGCAAATAATAACTGGTTCATGGGGACGTAAATTCGTTGGTAAAAGGTATCCACAAAATCCTCGAACATTGAGCTCCCACAAACAATAATGATTCCACAGTAGGTCTTGAAATATATTTCCTTAGAAGTCATTTTTGCTATTTTCTGTCATTTTTAATGGGGTGAAATTAATAAAATGACAAAAATTTTGAGGGTGTTTTGGAATAAAATTGAAGTTCTCCCACTAAAAGTAGCAATAAATCTACAGATCTTGTCATAAATTTCTCTGTAGATGAAAAAAAGATTGCTTCTTTTATCACTTATTTTTTTTCTAAACAAGAGACCATGATTTACCTTAAATTTGATAATTTTAAGAGGGGGGGGGGGGGGGGGGCATCGGGTGTGTCATCCCCCCCCCCTTAAATCCGCCACTGAAGGGTGCATTGGCTGTTTCTTATAAAGTCATGAAATGGTCAAGAATATGATATTTCATTACTTAAATCTACTTAAAATTTTAAAAAAATACATAAAATATGTATATAAACAATAAGATGTCTTTCTTTGTTTATCACCAGGTGATGAAGGTAACAATCATTGCATAAAAAATTTACTCACTTACGCAGGTTACAGATTTTTTTCTGCAATGCTAGTTACCTTTCACCACCTTATAAAACAACAAGGAAAGCATTTCATTATTTAAAATGGTTAATAAAAGCAATTAACAATGACACAATATTTAAATCTGCTCTACTGCAGTTATATGAAAACCCTGCTGATCGGACAACTAAAAAAAGCTTAACTGTACAATTGTACCTCTATAGGCCTGACTGGACATTAGAGCTGTGACAACCCCTGTTTGGTTGTTTGTTGGTGAGTAGAAAGGATTCCCAATAAGAATATCAGCATGGCCATCTCCATTCACATCGTCCACACCAAGCGAGGTCCCTAGACGACACATGTCCGACTGAAATCAACAAAATAACCATTGTCTCTTATTACTGTTGATGCTTAGTAAACCGCCGTCTGCTGTGATCTGGTGATCTGAGAACTATGTTGGTATTAAAAAAATGAGTGATGAATTGAACACAGAGCATGTTGATTAATAGTTTTGTAGAATCCTGAATTAGTAAGCATGTCATGCTGATCACACAAGCTCATTCTTACCTGACAAGAAATTGTTATATTGGGTTCAGCAAAATGTCTGCTCCTTGATGTTCCATAGAAAACAAATATCGCACCCTGTAAATATTTTTCAATATTTAAGTTATAATTGGTCTGGATTTTCACAATTTACGTTGAGATCTATATGGACATAATAACCATGCATTTAGTTTTTCTCGCTCATTTCTGAGTGTAAACAAGAAGATTTTTTGATATTTAATACATCTTTACTATATGACCATACTGGCCCCACCCTAGAGATTGAACCCCTGACCAAGGGGCCATGAATTTTAAAATTTGGTAAAGGGCTTCATAACCATGCATTTGGTTTTTCTCCCACATCTGTAGGAGTTGAGAAGATTTTTGACATTTTTTTTTTGCAATTTTGCCACCACCCATGAGACCCTAGGAGAGCATAAATTTGACCGTTTACATTTGTTTTATCCTAAAGTAGCTTCAACCAGTGATGACAAGATGTAGTCTTCAAGAAGAGGTTAAAAATATAAAATTGTTAATGGATGATACATGTAGCACAACAATTAACGGAGGAAGACCCATACTGATAGGTCACCTGAGTGACTCAGGTGACTTAAAAATCCCATTGCTTGCAATCTCTGTGACATATAAATGGAGGTATAAACAGAGTAGTAGTTAGCCCATAATTTTAAATGTTTGTCAGAAAATATTGATCTCTGATGTAATATGACGACATATATTTATTCCATATCTTATATTGATAAGATAACTTTATAAATTGGTAACATAGAACATTAAGAAGGAATAATATATCATCATAATGGCTGACTTCCATTTGAAAATTCATTGAAAATATAAATATCAGCAATATATGTATATTCCTTTTAAATTTAATTGTCTAGCTGGATAGCTCAATCTAGGTTTACATGTCGCCTGCTGATCTGTAGATGATGCATTTGAGTCTACAGTGGTTTTAAATTTTTTTTTTTTAATTTACTTTCTGCTAAAACTGCATTTTTTGTCATTAATTTAAAAGTGACTTTCCAAGAGTTTTCAGAGTCAAGTCAAACTCGATGTCAGCATTTGTCTATCTCAATCGCCGACCTTTCTTATAACCTTGTCTTGTGATATGTAGACTAAACCAAAATTTGTCAGTTTCATGTAAACACTGTAAAAGGCTGGCTTAGAGAATGAGAACATGAAAGAATGTTACTCCCAATAGAAGGTGATGAAATATATATTGGTAACTCATCATGCTCTGTGTTTTTAGAAGGCTGTTAGAGCAGGATATTGCTGTCAACTAATTTGCTGCTTACTGCAGTAACAAATCTTTTCATGCCATTTTTTTTTTTTGGATGTAAAATGCTGGCTAAAATGGAGAGAAGGTGGAGCCTGATTGCCAGGGGTGGAGCTTTTGGAGTGAATTTCAACACATAGCTTATTCTGTCATTTCACTTTCCAACATCTTGGCTGTCTGGAATGATAAATTTATCCATACAAAACCTAGTCCTTTAAATCTCACTTTACACAGAAAGCAGAATGATAGAGACTGAAGGCATCTAAATAGCTTTATGACACATACCCGCTATCACAATCTGACACACACTGTTGCTGAAATGGTAAACTTAATTATAATGGATTGTATAGGGTTAATCACATGTATTTTAATCACAATATTGATATATATACCATATAATGGGTTATTTTCTGTGGTTGTCCATTTTTTGTGGAATTTGCGGATAGGAAAAATCCACAAAAATTAACAATCGCAGAAAACAAATTGATACATATAAGTATAGAGAAGTATAATGCAATTGAAATTGGAAACACAGAATAGAATTTGCTACTGTTTAGGAATCAGATCAGAAAAATTTCTATCCACAGAAATTATCAGTTATACATAATATTTCTATAGGAAATGAAAATAACAAATAAATGTCATTAAGAAAGATGGTTCCTTTGCAATGTTTCTTAATACTCATCAAATTAAACTGATCAATATTTATTCAATAAAATCAATCAGATTGGTGGTAGCTCATGATTATTTTAATGTGTACATTCACAAAATAACAATGCTTTGAACAAGAGGCCCACAGGTCTTAATGGTCACCTGAGTATCATAGCCCATATATATACCTCTTGGGGAATCTCATATTTGCATTTCAGCCTCATTCTGGAGTCTTTTGTTCACAGCATTATGATTTTTTTAATATGCATATAAAAGTCCTATTCAATTACAATATTCGATAAATTTGAAGCATTCAAATCAGCCAATATTTTTCTGACCAAGATGCAATGAATTTCATAACTTAATAATTTTGGTAAAGGGCTTCATTGGACACAGTAGCCATGCATTTGGTTTTTCTCCCACATGTGTAGGAGTAGAGAAGATTTTCAAAACTTTTGCTGGCTTTTTTTCCTCAGTTTTTACCATTTTGCCCAACCATGAATTCTCAGTACTCCTTGCTTGTCGTAATAGGTGACTAAATGGGGCAGTCCTTCGGATGAGACCACAAAAACCGAGGGCCCATGTCACAGCAGGTGTGGCACATTAAAGATACGTCCCTCGCTCAAAGGCCATGCACACAGATCATAGGCCTAAATTTTGCAGCCCTTCACCGGCAATGGTGACATCTCCATATGAGTGGTAAATTCTCAAGTGGGACATTAAACAATCAATCAAGTGCTTCATAAAAAATTTAAGAGGAATTGGAATGGTAATTATCAAGAAGTTAAAAATGTTCAGTTGTTAACACATTTACTCACTGATCATTATGGCCCCACCATTATACCAAAACCCCTACCCCTGGGATCACAAAATTTACAATTTTAGTAAAGGGCTACCTACTCATTCCAAATATCCATTTAGTTTCAATTTGATATCAACAGCATTAAAGAATATGTTTTTTAAATGTTTTATACTTGAAAACTATATACCAAGTTTGGCCCTGACCTGGAGTCAAAACCTCTACCCTGGGGATCATGAAATCTACAATTTTGGTAAAGGCCTTTCTGATCTATATTAACATGCATTTAGTTTTTCTTACAAATGTGCAGATCTAGAGAAGAAAATTTTTGAAAATGGGTTACTTTTTGGCAGTTTTGGACCCAACCTTAAGGCCTCCAGCCAGGAGTCCTGATATTTATGATTTATGTCTGCCTTGTCCCAAAGAAGCTTCAAAGCAAATCTGAAAAGAATTCGAGGGGTAGTTATCAAGAAGATGTTAAAAATTTTCAATTGTTAATACATGACGGACGATGCACAACGACAGACAAAGACCAATTGCTATAGGTCATCTGAGTTTATTCAGGTGACCTAAAAACTTAAATCAATAATAAATCAATGAAATCAATCAGAATTCTGAATGAAAAAATTTTTTTTTGTTAAGGTCAAAAAAAAAAAAAAAAAAATTTAGAGGCCAAATTTGAGACCAGGCCAACTTTTGAGGCCAGGTCAAAATTTGGGTTGGGGCCAAATCAGAGGTCAAATCTGGGGCCAAGCCAATTCTGAGGCCAAGCCAGGCCAGGCCCTATTGGCCAATGCAGGTTTTATAGTATGCCTACAAGATTGATGTCAATGCATTGACGCCAACAGTTGTATCCTGCTCTAACAACCTTCTAAAACACAGAGCATGATGAGTTACCAATTTATATGTCATCACCTTCTATTGGGAGTAACATTCTTTTCATGTTCTCATACTTTCATAGTTCACCTCCATGAATCTGACATTATATGCTTGTGACAGTGTGTTTCTTTCCCCAATTTAACTGATAAATACTACTAGTATACCATATGATAAACATTTAAAATTGACAGAGCAATATGAATGACAGGAAATCATTTGTTCTTAAATCTATCCACTGCCATCAACTCAGTAAACATATTTGATCTGTTGAGATCACTCAGTCAAATACATGTAAATACTAAGTTTGTCATCATTTTGAATCTTCATTACATAAGAGTATTTAGATTAATATTTTCCTCAAACTGATATTCAAAACTGTGGGACTATTAAATACACATTTCACTTCACTCCACTCCACTTTCTACCCTAAGACACATTTTGCTTTGAAACGTTTTTGTATATAATTATAAATAATTATAAATTTGTCAGGACTTCAAATGCATTAGCTCACATGTTTATATCTGACCTCAGATGCTGTTTATGTATTATGAATATTGTGATGAAAATACATGTAATTAATCCTATACAATCCTTTAACATTTCAGCAACAATGCTTGTCAGATTGTGGTGCATTATGAACTTTAAAAAAAAAATCTTGAATTTCAGCTCAGTAAAGAATACTGAAAATTCCTGACAGATGCTTTATTATAGAGATGTAAAGCAATTGTCAATTTGTGAATTGTGATCTTTCAGTTACTCTGTGGTTTGATACACTGGACTGGCTCTATACTGCTATCTCAAATTTATTGGAGAGCACAGGACCAGGAAAATACAGGAAATTGAAAGGACAGACAGAATAAGATGGATCAGCTTAAATTCACTTCAGAAGCTCCATCTTTGGCAGTCTCTAATGGCAAGAGGCTCCTCTCTCTCTCTCTCTCTCTCCATTTTAGAGGTCCAATTTTTTTTTTTTACACCAAGCCTTTTGTTTTTTACATCAAAATGTTTGGTTTGGTCTCTGAAGCTGTTGGATAAAGAAAACTCCCCTCATCCTAGTTTTGCTCCAAACAGTCCTTACCAATAAGCATGTACAGCATTTTCTCATTCTGACTCTATTTGAGAATCTAAAAACTTTCATATTGAGTTAAACAACATCCTATATGTAATACATTGGCAACATCCTATATGTAATATATTGGCAACATCCTATATGTAATACATTGGCAAATTTTGGTCCCTGTCTTGGACACTGACCTTCCTGCCCTCATTTGCCACCATTTTGAATCTTCATCACATATATGACTATTTAGTCTTGACATCTAGCTTATGACTGGTATTGACTGCACAACATATTCCAAATTTTTATACTTTCCTTCAACTGATATTCAAAACTGTGACTATTGAAAACAGATTTCACTCTATCTGCTCCACTCCACTCCGACTTTTATCCTAAGCCCAAATTTTACAGGTTTAATGCTAATATTAGCCATTACGAATGGACAGTTCAATAACACTTTCACATTCAAATCACAGTACTTTGCAAACTTGTATATTAAATCTGTAACATCAACTTTTTTATTTCAGTTTCAAAAGTGGGTTTTTTTTTCATGAATTTTTATAATAATTGAAGTTCTGTTACATTCCTCAATTATAGATTACCATTCTGGAGAATGTCAAGGTCACAGATCAAAATATGAAAAAGAAGGTCTTGCAATAAGAAATCAATATACAATATATGAAAGTTCAAGAGATATTGAATAGGTTAGGTTTTCTTTAAAGTAGGTCAAACTCCAAGGTCAAGGTCACAAGGTTAAAAAGTTTGATGTCATAAAAAAGGTCACAAGGAGTGCACAAATAAAATATGAGATCCGTATCATTCATCAATTAAAGGTTAAAGCAACATTAAATTAAAGTTTCGGACAGATAGACAGGACAAAAATAATATACCCCCAACTATAGTCACAGGGGCAAAACAAACTTGAATCCACAAAAATTGGGAACATTTGCATTTTGATATGATTCAGTGTGGCCCTGCTACTGTTGAATGTTGAATTAATTTCCCATATATTCCCAACGGCATATAAAACTTTGATCTATTGTGACACCACTCTACTCCCAGACATCTTCACTAGCCAAGGGTTTACGATGCACAGGAAGTTGTAGACATGAAAATCGTGCTAACACAGCCAAGGGTTGTAGAGAAGCAGAGTGGACTGTAAACCCTTGGCTAGCGCAGATGACCCCTGGGATCCTTTATGTGAACAAAACTTGATTTTTAACTACCTGTAGATGCTTGCATATTAATATGACTTAACCAAGTCCTGCTGTTGTTGAGATGAAGACTTTTAAATACGTTTCCCTAAAAATTCTAATGTAAAACTTTGATCCCCTATTGTGACCCCTATCTACCCCTGGGGGTCATGATTTGAATACACTTTAATCTGCACTACCTAGGAATACTTGCATCTTGATATGACTAATCATAACCTTGCTGTTCTTCAGAGGGAAATTTTTTTCCCCCTAGTATTATTCCCATGTAAAACTTTTATTCCCTATTGTAACCCAACCCTACTTCCAGAGGCCGCATTTGAACAAACTTGAATCTGCACTATCTAGGGATACTAGCATATTAAGATGACTACTCATTGCTTGTTGTTCTTGAAAAAAAGATTTTTCCTATATATCTGCTTTGATCCCCTATTTTGGCCCACCCTACTCCTGGGTGACGTGATGTGAACAAACTTGAATCTACTTCATATCAGGAAACTTTTCTGGCCTAGTAAATCTTGAGAAGAAGATACTTAAATGACTTTATACTATTTTTGCCTTTTCTTGAACAAAGCATGACCCTCCAGTTGAACTAACTTCAATCCCCTTTATTCAAGGATGATTTGTGCCAAGTTTGATTGAAATTGGCCCAATGGTTCTTGAGTAACAGGTTTTGATGCCACAAAAATTTCAATAATTCTTAATTATCTCCACTTCAAAAAGGGTGTGCAAGTTCATTTGAACAAAAGTGAATCCTCTTTACCCAAGCATGCTTTGTAGCAAGTTTGGTGGAAATTAGCCCTTTGGTTCTGGAGAAGTAGTAAAAAATGTTAAAAGTTTACAGTCAGATGCCGGACAAAATGTGATTAGAAAAGTTCTCATAAGCTTTCAGCTCAGGTAAGCTAAAAAGAATTTTTAAAAATGCCTGAGGGTATGTACTACAATGCTTCAAGCCAGCATATTTTTCATGATAAGCACTTCATGAAGTATATGAAGCATTGCAGTTCGTTTCTTATATATGCGGATTAGAATAATTTCCTACAGCTTAATGAAATATTTCTCTTTTTGTTACACATTCTTTTTCAGTTGTTTCTTTCCAAAAGTCTAGATTAAAATGTTATAATACTACATAATGTCCTGTGGGGATCCAGATAGGAATAGGTCCTCAGTACCCCTTACTTTTTGTGTTTAATATTTACAGCAGTTAATGCTGGATAATCCAGTTGTTGCAAATATTCCTTGTAGAGATTCTGTTCAATACATGATTCCTCTTAGGAGTAAATTCAGTCATATAGATATTACACATGTGTAAATCATTAGCAACAACAACCCATCTGTAAAAACGACAATGGCTCTTTTTGAAAACCCCTATATCCTCCTTTCTAAATTTTTTTTTATAAAGTCCCATCAGTTTCAAGTATTTGTTAATAAATATAAACAATTCAATATAATTTGATAATGAGAATTGAATTGCTAGATAAGAAATTACATGTAATTCACTGACAGCAAAGGAAACTGAAAATCTACTCTAATGTTATTTGCCTATTCCATAGTGTTGTGTAACTTTAATGACTACTCTACAGTGTCGTTAAAGGTAAATTAGCTACTCTATAATGTCGTTACTTATAAATTAGCTACTCTACAGTGTCGTTACATGTAAATTAGCTACTCTACAGTGTCGTTACCTGTACATTAGCTATTCTATAGTGTCATTACCTGTAAATTAGCTACTCTATAGTGTCACTGTATGTAACTTAGCTACTCTATAGTGTCATTACGTGTAACTTAGCTACTCTATAGTGTCATTACGTGTAACTTAGCTACTCTATAGTGTCGTTACGTGTAACTTAGCTACTCTATAGTGTCATTCTGTGTAACTTGGCTTACATTATACTTCATAGGATTGTTGTCTTCATTACTGTAAGCAGGTGCCCCAACAGCTACATCCACAACTCCATCTAAATTAATGTCTGCCACAGCTAAGCTTGAACCAAATCTACATTGTTGCTAAAAATATAATATTTTTTCTATCATTACTATATCTTCTTTTTTTCCATTTTTGCCAAATCTTCAGGTAAGCTGTTCAAGTTATCTCCCCTTCTAACAGATTTTTTACAATACAAATTAATCATAATATGAATTATACATGTATTTTTATTGATAATTACATATTGCAAGATAATTATGACAAGATGACTGTGGGCCACATCACTCACCTGAGTCACTTTGGCCCATATTTAAAGATTTCCCTTGTATATTAACATGTAAAACTTTGATCCCCTATTATGGCCCAAACTATCCCTGGGGGCCATGAATTTCACAAAATTGAATCTGCACTATGTCAGGACTCTTCCATGTAAATTTGAACTTTTCTGGCCCAGTGGTTCTTGACAAGAAAACTTTTACATGACCCCACCCTATTTTTGCACTTTGAAGGGGGCATGGCCCTTCATTTGAACAAACTTGAATTCCCTACACCCACAGATGATTTGTACCAAGTTTGATTGAAATTGATTCTGGATTGATTGATTATTTATTGCTTTCCGCCACACTAACAATTTTTCAGTTATCTGGTGACGTCTAGTTTTTGTTGGTGGAGGAGAGAAACCAGATACAATGTACCTGGGAAGAGACCAACTTCTGCAAGTAAACTGACAAACTTACTCACATAACGCCGTGGCCGAGATTTGAACACACGCCGACAGAGGTAAGAGGCCTTGTGATTTTGAGCTCGATGCTCTAACCACTCGGCCATGGAGGCCCCCTTGATTCTGGAGAAAAAGAACTTTAAACAGTCAGGGGTGTAACTGAATTGAGTTACAGAAAATATAATTAAAATCAGTCACAAATTGTGCTTACAAGAGTTGTCTTTCCTTGGAAATTTTGGTGAACGATCAGTAAGATCATTAAAACAGCTAAAAATTGCAAAATTACACCCAAATTTGAATTCCTTGTGTAAAACAAAGCTTAAAAAACATGCATTGGAATGGGGAAAGGCTCATCCTAATATTTTCGTCTTTTTTTTTTTTTTTTTAAAGTATAACCAGTTTTAGTCACATTTCACTTAACTTCACTACATTCAAACCTCTTTCACAAACAATTCTAACTAATGCAAATTTATTCTCTAGAATCTCTTGAATTAAAAAAATCATAACATCCCACATGAAAATTCTGCAAACATGGTTCATTTTCAATTAAAAGTGGACCACTGTATTTCACTGATTTTACATCTAAAAGTCAAAAATTCTATCTTTCTGCCATCACTTGACTCCATCTTTGCAGATATAATAAAAATTCCAGTAATTGAAACATAGGAATACCTGAGGCCTTTGCCAAAAAAAAAATAAAAAAATAAAAAAAAGCACAAAATACGAAAAAATCGTGTTTAAGGTTGACTTTTCAGCAACATGTAAATAATGATTTTACATTATGTTTTTCCCTAAAACTATTTTTCTCTTATGCCCTTGACTATCAAAGATTTTTCCCTTTATATTTGCATGTAAAACTTTGATCCCCTATTGTGGTTCCACTGTACCCCCAGGAACCATGATTTTAACAAATCTGAATATGCACTATGTCAGGAAGCTGCCATGTCAATATCAGCTTGCATAAAATTTAATGTCATTCTTGAGATTACATTTATAAATGACCTCACCCTATTTTTAGGATTATCTCCCCCTTTGAAGGGGGCATGACTCTTGATTTGAACAAACTTGAATCCCTTTCACTCAAGGATGATATGTACCAAATTTGATTGAAATTGGCCTGCTGCTTCTGGAGAAGATTTTTAAAATTTGTCATTTTTGTTTTTGCTATTTCACTATTATCTCCCCTTGTAGAAGGGCATTGCCCTTCATTTGAGCAAACTTGAGAAGATGAGAATTTGAAACGATAATGATGATAACAACAACACCAATGACGAACAACGGAAGACTTTGATCAGAAAAGCTCGTTTGAGCTTTAGGCTCAGGTGAGCTAGATATTATATAAATGAGTATTTAATCAATATTTATGAAGTATTCTACATATATTTAGATTAATTAAATATAATATTATAATTTCTTGAATAAGTCTGAATCAGATAATATGCAGGACATGTTCATATGTGACAATGCTATCATGTGTAAGAAGGTGTATAAAATTCAACAGATCATATTACAGTGCATTATCACAGTTACATTTGATGGTGAGTTTATATGTCCTGTGCAATTTAATGTTGTGTTATCAAGATTGACTGCAATATACCCAAATCCTGCCAAACCACTTTTGTTTCCTGCCAATTATTTAAAGTTTATCAGGCAAATAATGAAGAAGAAAAATCAAATAGTACCAATTAAAGAAGAGTATGTTTGAAAATTCTTACCAAATACAGTAAAAACTTTGCCTCTTTGTGGAGAATTTTCTGCTGCATATCCAGGAGCTCCAATGATCAAATCTGTGAAACCATCAGAGTCAATATCACCACTAGTCAAAGCCCTAAAAGGATTCAAAACTAGTTCTGTAGTGTTAATCAGAAATTCCTCTGGCCCTTAAAGTAGTTCAAAGTATCATTTATGAGACCTCAAACAATTAATAGATTAATCAGTCACATCAGAGACATAACAGATAATGGCAATGTTTAAAATCAATACATGTAATTAAATATTTGCCCTGATTCTTCTAAAGTCATTTACCCCTCCTTCCAAACATAATAGAGGCCAATGGCCCACATTGCTTGCCAAAGTCACCTTGACCCATGTTTAATGATTTTCCTTGTATAATCATAGGTAAAACTTTGATCCTCAATTGTGGTCCCACCATACTCTTGAGGGCCACGATTTTAACAAACTGGAATCTGCAGAATATATGAAAGCTGCCATACTATAAATTTTAACTTTTCTGACTCAGTGGTTCTTGAGCTGAAGATCTTTAAAGATTTTATTCTATATTTTTGATCGCAAAATTTTGATCCCCTAATGTGGCCCCATCCTACCCTGAGGGCCATGATTTTAATAAACTTCAATTTGCATTATGTCTGGTCCAATGGTTCTTGAGTAGAGAACTATTAAATGACTCCATCCAACTTTTTATTTTTGTGATTATCTTCCCTTTGAAAGGAACATGGCCCTACATTTAAATAAACTTTACCCAAGGATGATTTATACTAATTTTGATTGAAATTGGCCCAGTGGTTCTGGAGACAAAGATTTTAAAATATTTTTTTATTGTATTTTCACATGTAAAACTTTGATCCCTTATTGTGGCCAAACCATATCCCTGAGGGCCATGATTTTAACCAAAAAAAGTTGAATATGCACTATGTCAGGATGCTACCATGTAAATTTGAACTTCTCTTGCTCAGGGGTTCTTGAGAAGACATTTAAATGACCCCACTCTATTTTAGAATTTTGTGATTATCTCCCCTTTGAAGGCGGCATGACCTTTCATTTGAACAAACTTGAATCCCTGTCACCAAAAGATAATTTGATTGACAAGTTTGATTGAAGTTGGCCCAGAGGTTCTGAAGAATAAGGTTTTTAAAGATGTTTCCTAAAGTTTTGCATTTAAACTTTGATCCCTGGGGGCCATGATTTTAATAACTTTGCACTATGTCAGGAAGCTTCAATGTAATTTTGAACTTTTCTAGCCCAGTTGTTCTTGAGTAGAAGACTTTCAAAGGAATCCACTCTGGTTTTGCATTTTAGTGATTACCTCCCCTTTGAAGAGGCATGGCCTTTTATTTGAAAAAAAAAATGAATTCCCTTTACCCAAGGATATGTATCAAATTTGATTGAAATTGGTCAGCTGGTTCTGGAGAAGATTTTTAAAAATTGCCAGGGGTTTTTTTTCCGCTATTATCTCCCCTTGGAGAAGGGCTTTGCTCTTCAGTGAACAATCTTAAATCCCTTTCACCCAAGGATGCTTTTTGCCAAATTTGTTAAAATTGGCTCAGTGGATCTGGATAAGATGATAAACATGTGAACAACGATGACAACAACGCCAATAACATAAAGGAAAGTTTTGATCAGAAAAGCTCACTTGAGCCTTAAAAACAATCAAACAAATAAAACCATAATTCAACAACATTTTTTTGCCTCACAGTATATAAAGATATGATATACCCAGACTATTCTTAAATATATTCAGTTGTTTATTGTTTTCCGCCACACGTAACAATTTTTCAGTTATCTGGTGGAGTCCATTTTTTTTTTTTTTTACTGGTGGAAAAGACAACACAGATACAATGTACCCGGGAAGAGACCACCGACCTTCCGAGAGTAAACTGGTACACACACACACACACACCTGTGCTTTCATTTTTGAAAGTACAAGAGGTTATGAAATGTGATGCTTCACGCCGGCATATACAGTTCATACCATCATGTACACTGAGTGGCCAAAAGTATTGCAACAAACATGGCTGACGTCATCACAACTTTACTCGCTTCAAATTTTATTTTTATTGCTGACGCGTTATAATGCCAACTAGGATCGAAATATCAGGGGTGTGAATTACCTAGGGTTTTAATCATACCGGCAACCGTTTGTTGTTCTCGGTAGCAGACGATTTCGGGTGTTGATAGTGATTGAAAACAATGTCGTCGAACAAGAGAGAACTGTCAACAGAGATCAAAGAACGTATTGTAGTTTTGCATTCAAATGGGTTTAATGATAACCAAATTGGCAAATCACTTGGAATTCATCGAAGCACTGTTTGGCGAGTTTTGAAAAAGTTCCTAGAAAAAGGAAGTGTAGAAAACAATCCCCGAAGTGGAAGGCCCCCAGTGATAGATGAGAGGGGTGATCGAAAACTTTATAGCATTGTGAAAACTAATAGAAGACAATCTTTACAAGATATTACATCAACTTTTAATCGAAATGAAGGAACACATGTGTCTAGGAGAACTATTCGTCGAAGGCTACACCAGGAAGGATACAGGAGGGGCAAGATTCAGAAAAGATAGGCAAAGTCAACAGACAGCGCCGAATTCTGTGGTGCCGAGGCAAAAGACACTGGAGACCTGAACAGTGGCAGAAAGTTATTTTCTCAGACGAAACACAGGTAGTCGTTGGACAAAATAACTCCGTAAGTTTGTGGAGAAAATCGTCCGAGAAGTGGAAGCCCTACTGTCTGAACCAACGTAAAACGCCCGTGAAAGTAAGTTGTATGTTTTGGGGGTGTATTACCTACGATGGTATTGGTGTACTTGTGCCAGTTGATGGAAATCTGAATTCAGCAAAGTATATTGAACTGCTTGATAACCACTTATGGCCCGTAGTTGCAAAAGTTTTAGGAAATCGACAGTTTATTTTCCAAGATGATAATGCCACCCCCACGCCTCTAGACAGACCAATACTTGGAAACAAGAAAACGGCATTCCAAAATTCAACTGGCCTGCGCAATCCCCAGACCTTAATGTTATTGAAAATGTCTGGCGTTCCATCAAAATCAAACGGTCCCGTGAGATTGATGACATTAAATGTCGGGATGACCTAGTGGCTGCTGTGACGAGAATTTGAACTGGCCTATCTCAAACTTACATTCGGAGCTTATATGCCTCAATTCCCTCAAGACTACGCCAAGTCATAATCCAAAAGGGGTTTGCTACAAAATACTAGAAGAAAATAGTAAATAAATGATTCTTATTTCATTCAAACTTGTTTTTTCTCATGCATATAGTGTTTACATCGTGATGACGTCAGCCATGTTTGTTGCAATACTTTTGGCCACTCAGTGTACTTTCAACAATGAAATTTTTTATATTTACAATGCCAGAATTCCCAATCTGCACTATATTTAAACAAGATTTATACTCGCAATGTTCACTCATGCCTGCCCACTTCTCTGAAGACAATACTGTAGCGCACTCATAAAATATCAAAGTCAAAAATATCGGAAATGTAATTTATTTTAGCTCTTGCACTATCACATCATCAATTTCATACCCCTTGCATAAAAAGTACCAATGTCACATGTTTATTCAACTTCACACACAAAATACCCTAAATTCTGGGGTGGGGGTTAAATGCGGTCATAACTTTTGTATACTGAATCGCGAAACGCAGGCTCTAAATAAGTTCTACATATTCTATATAAGGCGCGTAGTTGTTTATAATTCAGTTCAGTTTTGCATAGACGGGTTACTTTGATGACAGCTTCACGAAAAACCAAACACAGTACTATGTGCAAAACCAATAAACCTACTCATTTCAATGTCAACTTCTGGTTTATTAACCTTTTCCGTTTTGGGTAATTTTTAGAACTCGTTTTGCATCCGTTCGAATACATACATGTTAATTTCGATATACAGTGAGGTATATTAGGTGCTGTTTGTTAATACTGAATATGAAGTGGACATATACCATGTATATGCCGAATTAATTTTGTCCAATAGCACCGCCTCTTGCTACCTATAACAAACAAGTGTTACATACGTGTTTTAATTTCAGCTGAGTCTGCAATCATCACATGACACCCCCATATCCATGAGTATTTAGTATGTCCATTACATATCTGAACATTATATTCAGTCCTGTATAGTATCTGTGATTTGGATGTTATGCCGTTTGGACCCAAATTTGGAAAATAATTCACGACATATCAAGGCTCGGGTAGATATTTCCGATGACAATGAAATTTTCCGCGTTGTGTAATATAGTTGTTGAAAATGTACAAGTAGTGCATGCAATCATCCATGCCCCCCCTCCCCCATCCACCTTGTATATTGCATACTGTGGGTAAAATTTAAACAAGAGGCCCATGGGCCACATCGCTAACCTGGGTCTCTTGGTCCTGCCGTTGTTCAGCTGACGTGATTTTAAAAAACAATTTTAAATCAATCTTTATTCCTGTGAAAAATTTTGACCCATATTGTGGCTCCTACCTAGCCCCAAAGGATCACAACATAACTGAAAACGAATTTACATAACAAAGAGATGCTTAAACATCAATATCACTCTCATGATCTTGCTGTTTTGCATAAGACCAAGACCACAAGGTCATAGATCACGGTATGATATGAAAGACCTTGTCTTAAGACATCTACATACATGAAAGCTCTATCTTAATTAGTTCAGGATATATTGAATAGGTCAGAAATTTTATTAAAAGTAGGTAAAATTTTCAGGTCAAGGTCACACATCAAAGTGTCATGGGGTCTATCTATATGCAAAATGTGAAAGTTCTACCTTAAATAGTTCTGGAAAAGTTGATTACATAAATTTATAAAAGTAGGTCATTGTCACAAGATCAAACATAATTGTATCACATGGTCCTGTCATAATGAATTTATATACAAAATATGAAAGCCCTAGCTTGAAAAGTTCCAAAGATATTTGACAAGTAACTTTTTTAATAGTAGGTCAAATTCCAATGTCACAAGGTCAAAGATTATAGTATGAAAGGAAAGTCTTGCAATAAGAAATCTACATACAAAATATGAAAAATGAAAGACTTACCTTAAATAGTTCAAGAGATATTGAATAGGTCCGAATTTTTAAAAGTAGGTTCAAGACCAAAGTCAAGCTTCACAAAATTATGAGGTCTTGCATTAAAGAATCTATGTACAAACTATGAAATTGCTACCTTCAATAGTTCAAGATATATCAATTAGGTCATTTTTTAAAAGTAGGTCAAACTCCAAGGTCAAAAGATCAAACACCACTGTGTAACAAGGTCTTACCATAGAGAATCTATATGCAAAATAGTAAAGCCTTACATAAAATAGGTCCAGATATATTTTAATAGGTTATTTTTCTTTAAAGTAAATCAAACTCCAAGTTCAAGGTCACAGGTCATGATATGATTGATTGATTGTTTGTTGCTTTCTGCCACACTCAACAATTTTTCAGTTATCTGGTGGCGTCCAGTTTTTATTGGTGGAGGAGAGAACCCAGATACAATGTACCCAGGAAGAGACCACCGACCTTCTGAACGTAAACTGGCAAACTTTCGCACATATATCGGCATGAGCGAGAATCGAACCCGCGCTGACTAGAAATGAGAGGTCTTGTGATTTTGAGCGCGATGCTCTAACCACTCGGCCACAGAACCCCCCTTACTCTTGCTCTATGAAACATGATTTAGGAATATACAAAACGGCCCACAGAACTTATCGGTCACCTGAGTAGTAGTTACAAGTATCACTTGTCCAAAGGGATATGATATGAAAGATTTTGCGATAAGAAATATATATATATATATATATATATATATATATATATACAAGAATGAAAGATCTACCTTAAATTGTACAGGACATTGAATGGGTCGTATTTTTATTAAAAGTAAGTCAAACCTCCTGGTCAAGGTCACATTCCCATTGCATCACATGAAAGGTCTTGCAGTAAGAGAGTAAATACAGAATCATGAAAGGTATCCGATCCACAAAACACATTGCTATGTATTGTAAATCAAATGATAGGTAATTAACATACACAGTAATTCACCAAAATATTTTTAAAAATTGACAAGACATATAAGAAATATCATTTTCAGAAATTAACATTAATCTCTAGAGAAAAATACACTTCTGATGTATAAGGTCAATTAGAATATAATTTTCAAAGAAAGCTAATGGCAAAAAGATGCATATTACTACGATCTTTCAAAATATGCAAAGAAAAGTAGAGGTCACCATGCAAATTGTGAAGTTACTGAGGATCCGGGTTAGGATAGATCCTCAGTACCCCTTGCTTGTCATAAGAATGACTAAATGGGGCAGTCCTTTAGATGAAACCACATAAACCAAGGCCCCATGTCAAAGCAGGACAGGTGTGGCATGATAAAGATCCCTCCGTGCTCAAAAGCTATAAGTGCTGAGCATAGACCTAAATTTTGCAGTCCTTCACCGGCAATGGTGATGTCTCCATGTGAGTGAAAAATTCTCAAGAGGGATGTCAAACAACATACAATCAATCAATTTAAATTTTTACAAGGGAGATAACATATAATAAATCTAATTCAATATGAATAGATCTAGGCATCATTAATCTCTCACTAAAACTTAGACATATTATTTTCACAAAAGATATTGACTTTTTGTGAAAATAAATGCTTTTATGGATTGGATACATTAAATAGTTCAAGAAATACCTTTTAAGATTTTTTTTGTATTATCAATATATAAAACTCCCCTTTTTTGATCCCCTACTGTGGCCCAACCCTACCCCTGGGGACCATGATTTGGACAAATTTCACTCTACCCTATGTCTGAAAGCTTTTACGGAAATTTTCACTTTTCTGGTCCAGTAATTCTTGAGAAGATTTTTTAAAAATTTTCCCCATATATCACCATGTAAAACTTCTATCCCCTATTGTGGTCCCACCCTAACCGGGGGGGGGGGGTGATTTTAACAAACTTGAATCTGCACTATGTCAGGATGCTTCCTTGTAAATTTTCTGGTTCAGTGGTTCTTGAGAAGAAGACTTAAATGACTCCACCCTATTTTTGCATTTTCGTGATTATCTAACCTTTGAAATGGGCATGACCCTTCATTTGAACAAATTTGAATACATAAAACTATGGATGATTTGGACCGAGTTTGAATGAAATTGGCACCGGTTTTGGAGAAGAGTTTACGGACAGACGGACGGACGAAGACAGACAACAAACAAAACTTTAAATTTGACCTTTCAACTCAGGTGAGCTAAAATAACCCACACAAACAAAAACTCCAGTCTCTGAAATTTACAGGATTACGTAATCAACGGCTACCCCAGTTTCCTTTAATCCCTTTGAAGTCAGACCGGGAGAGCTGAACCCGAGATTGGGCGGATTCATTTGAACTGAGGTGAGTATTGGACTATTCCCCGTTCAACGTAATTGTTATAAAGTCACTGTACTTCCAGATTGATTTTCTTTAACCTATACTGATGAGAAACTTTTATAAGCCTTCAATAGACATTAAAAAGATGTTATGATTTTCTGAAATAATCCAAAAAATCATTTCAGTAAATGCTGTCCACCCCTACTGTAATAGGATGATCTGTCAGGAATCGCTGCAGATGGCATTTGATAACGGACGATACAGAATGAAAGCAGCGAAAGGTAAAACAAAAGTCATTTAAAAAAATATTATTTAATTTTTTTAGCTGGGTTTGCTGTTAATTTTGATTATGCGTATATTGACACGGTTGATCGTTTTATTGCGCATCTCCTTTATCCAAATGAAAAAAAAAAAGAAAAAAGATATTTGATGTTTCATAAAAGAAAATTTCAGAACTTGTCAATCGGGTGACAAATAAATTTCAAGGCGCATACTCGAAAACAGGGTTTTCTGGGCTTTGTTTTAATTTAGTGCTATGCGGTATGTACAATTTAATCTATCGGAATTTCGCGAATAAAAAAAAAAATTGGTCATAAGCCTAAGGTATAAGGTACATAGAAATTTCGGCGCAGATCTTGATTTGACAGTTACAATGTTCAAACTTTCGCGTCAAGAGTAAACGCGCATGTACACACACACTCGCGCACACTATAATAAAGCTGCTCTCTTGTGTCCTTTTGGGGTATCACAAACTTTGATTACCCAGCTTGTTGGGATTGGCGGTTGTCTTCAGTAATATTGCAAGCTGATAACTTTGCGCAAGTGTCAAAGATACCAGGCCACAGCGGATAAAAAAAAAAAATCGTTTTAAGCTTTTTTTTTCCTGATCAGATCACACTGGCGATATGGATTTTGTATACCCCTTCAAGACGAACTTTGATTGTGAACTTTTAATTAAAATATCTTGATTGCTATAGTAAGCAAGATTGGTAGAAATAATTTTATGCTGGAGGATTTTAAAAGGCGTATATGTATTACTAGTTGTGTGTATCCGCAAATTGCACCCTTTTTGTATGTCATGAATGAATAAATAGATATAAAGTAAAATAAATGCAGTACAAATTGACAACTGTATAATGTTTATTACATTTTTTATGTTGACATGCATGATTTATTTCTAGAGATTATATAAACCGAAGACTAATATTCACAATAACCAGATCTATTCAGTCTCCAATTAAGTAGGTATTACATTAATTTTGGAAATGTTTTTAAAAATTACACTCACATCAATCCCACAGAAACAAAATTATTAATTCCGCTGAATGGCATGTGCAATTTGAAAACCTTGTGTCAGAACAGATCACATTTTTGCACAGTCTGTATTTCATCAAACATAGAGAGCATCCTCGGGGTAGGGGAACTATAATTGTGAATTTCATGGGCATTATCCACCTGGGATGGGTCAGAACTTTAAAATATGATTATTTTAAAGTCTTTTTTCACATGGGGGACATCAAGCAGACAAACTGTGTGTACAGTCATGATGACCAAGGATGCCTCTTCTACTGTTGTGAAATTCAGGTCGGCAGTTCTGGTGCTAGGGTTTATGCTGCATGCAGTGATTAATTCTTTTAAAAGTCATTCTCATCCCTGCACACCTTGAGGAGAAATTATTGGATGGTTATGAAGAGTGTTTATCAAAATTGTGAAATTCAGGGATCCGGGCTTAAGTTGGCTACTATCAGAGTTTGACATTGAATTTTTTTAGCACTAAACCAGTCGGGCTACTTCAAATGATTTTTACTAGACCTAACTTTACATCCACTAGCCATAACCAAAATTTCCAGAAAAAATTGAGACAGTCTGAGAGTTTCTCCATTTAATAATCTATTTAAATGCTTGACTCGAATTACGATTATTTTCTCTGTTTAATTTGAACGAAAATATATTTTCTGTTTACCCACAGAAATTCTTGAATCCATTTAGAATGAAATGACCTCTGCCATTTTTCTTTTTCATAAGTCTGCTTTGCTTCTTTCCAAACTTGTCTTTTATTTTCTCTGGGACATCTCTCTGTGAGGAAGATTGATTGATTGATTAAATATTGTTTAATGTCCCGCTTGAGAATCTTTCACTCGTATGGAGATGTCACCATTGCAGGTGAGGGGCTGCAAATTTAGGCCTATGCTCGGCGCTTATGGCCTTTGAGCAGGGAGGGATCTTTTACGTGCCACACCTGCTGTGACACAGGGCCTCTGTTTTTGCAGTCTCATCTGAAGGACCGCCCCATTTAGTCACCTCTTGCGACAAGCAAGGGGTACTGAGGATCTATTCTAACAACCCGGATCCCCACAGGGTGGACGAGAAGCCGTACATATTTGAATAGATATATACCTGCACATACTATGTCAACACCAAAAAATGGCTGGTTACGATGTAATTTGTCATTTTGATATAAAAAACCTTTCTCACATTTAATTCAAATAAACTGTTTTCAAATTAAAATGGAGTCAATGTACATCAGTTTATCAAAAACAAAACTCTATTCACGTTTACATTTTTGACCAGTAGCAGTAGCTCAGTGGTAGAACATTCCCTTTGTGACCAAGAGGTCATGAGTTTGAGCCCCACTCATGCCATGGTCACACATCAAACCGAAGACATTAACATATATATAGGCAGTGATTGCTTCTTCACCAAACACTCAGCATTAGAAGTGAGAATCATGGGTCTTTCGGATATGACCTGAAAAACAGGTCCCATGTCGTGGCGGGCATTGGCACGTTCAAGAACCGTCACTGCCTAAATTTGTGGTAATTCACCTACTGCTGGTGATGTCTCGATATGAGTGAAAAAATTCTCAATAGGACTTGAACAGTCAATTACATATTAACAAAGAAAAGATGCTGTAAAACATCACTTGTAACCTTAACTTGCCTATTACAACTGAAAATAGAGATGTCATCATGTGGTTTAAGATTGATCACAAAGGTTTTGTTAATGTTTTTAACTTGGATTCAGGGCTGTACATTAACTTTTTTCTCTACTTTTCCATTTGGACAAGGGACAAAGATATTTACTTGTCTAAACTTCCAACTTCACTTGTCTGAAAAATTTTCAAAGAAGATCCAATAATATTTGCAATATTGTCAACTTGAAAACTGTATTACTTAAAATATAATCCACTAAATGATATAATTTCTAGAATTGTTTCTAGAATTTCCAGGACTAAATCTGTGACTGGGAAACATATTTACTTTTAAAGACCTATAGAAATATTTGATATGGATGAAAAAGGATATGTACAATATTTCAAAATTGAAAATTTTCAAATTTATTTTATTCAGTCAAAAAATGCAATTTTTGGTAAGTTATCTGGGGAAAAAATTTTTTAAAAACCCTGCTTGGCTTTAACCTGCGATCAAAAGATCAACGGTTGACACAATGACTGAGCTACCCAGGTAGGTGAGTAGATTTAAATGGAATATACAAATATTGCTGATATTTATATTTTTTTCCTGTCTTGAAAGGAAGTTGGCAATTATAATGATGTAGTATACCTCTGAACTTCTCGAAATGTATAGGCCAAAATTATAGCTTTTTGTGTTTCTCCTAACATACTAATCGAAATTTTGGTAGGTCATTAGGAAATCCTGTGTCTTTCCTCAAACTTTAAGAGTACACAAAGAAACATTTTGATCTCGCTCTTCATTTAAGTTGCAGGTCTTGTACAGGGAACTATTTTCTAAAAGCAGTTGATCCAAACCAAATTGAAAGCATTTTCATGGGATGTAGATTTTAAGTTCATTTAAACCATCCCTCCTCAAGTGTTTCAAGATAGGGCCTCAGTAGGACTTTAAAAAAAAGAAGAAGCTGCATTTGATCAAATTGATTTACCATAATTTCTGTAATCGTCACAAGCCATGGTTGAAATATATGCTTCTCTCCCTTTTCATCCATGGTGCTCTGTGTTAAAATTTTCACATTTCTCATGAACACGCATAATGAGAATAATGTCATATGTTGACCAATATCATTCACATGTGGCCTAATATTGAGGATCTGGTTTAGTGTAGTTGCATTTAACTTAATATTGGCATTGGCCATGAAAACAACGAGAGTATCTTCAACAAGAAGTCATATACCTCAACTCAACCCCGTGGGGATCCGGGTTGTTAGAATAGATCCTCAGTACCCCTTGCTTGTCGAAGAGGCGACTAAATGGGGCGGATGAGACCGCAAAAACCAAGGCCCCGTGTCACAGCAGGTGTGGCATGTAAAAGATCCCTTCCTGCTCAAAGGCCATAAGTGCCGAGCATAGGCCTAACTTTGCAGCCCTTCACCGGCACTGGTGACGTCTCCATATGAGTGAAAGATTCTCGAGCGGGACGTTAAACAATATTTAACTAACTAACTAACCTCAACACATCTGTTAGTTCATTTGTTAACTGTTCAGTGTCAAAATTGTCATATCTGTATACACAAGGGTTCCGCTTTGGTAAGAGGTGGAAGGACAAGCATTCTGATTGGTCACGGGTAATTTGCTTGTACTCTATAAACATTTGGAATTTTCGACTAACATGTGCTTGCTGAATTGTGCCGTGCATAAATAAGAGAAATGGGGAAATTTTTATGTAGAGAGCCATGCATGAAAAGGGAGAGAAGTATAAGGGATGTGATTTTTCCTCTTTTCAGAGGAAATCTCTGATTGGCTCAATTTTCAAAAAAGTAAAATACTCTGGATTTGATGTAAAGTAACAGAAAATGATATTTTCCAGGTATGGTAAGGTGTTTTCCTCCCTTTTGACCTTATTTCCAAGGAATTCAGTCGCATCCTTGAGTGTACATTTCAGCTGTGGTTTGTGACGAATTTTCTATATACATATCATGCGCGTTTCAGATTCACTTGACCTATAACATTTTACATCATTTATACAGATTATGTTATTGGACTGCCAAAATATTTTAATTCTTTTGCAAATATGTGTTCTCAAATACAGAGTTTCTGAATTAAAAAAAAAATTCAGTGGTCAAATGGACAGGAGAAATTTACTGATCCGAACAAATATTTACTGGTCAGTATTTTAATTGCTTGATTGAAGAAAAAAAAGGAAATTAAAACTTCAAAACAAATTATTATTTACAGTAAAGCACACGGTATTCACAGCCTCATGACAGAGGATTTGTTCTCGATGTGTTGCGAAGGTACATGCATTGTGCAAACAGCAATGAAGCCCTAACTTGGAATGGCTTGCACACCAATTGCTATTGGTCCAAAACTTCATGATACAATACAAAAGGAAAATATAAAAGGGATGACATCCAACTTTGCACAAGAAATCAGAAATGCCTTCTTGGTTCTTACTCGCAAATCATAAAAGTCATTTAAATATGCAAATTTATATATTTATTTGATTTCACAAATACAATTAAGAACCATACGCATGAAGATGTAAAAGTTCTGAATTGATCATTTCCATACTACCAGTATTTTCGACTGATGATGTACAAAAAATATCCAACTTTAGAAATATATACTGGTTTTGCTGGTGGAACCAGAACCAGCATATTTCAAAACTGGCTTAGACTAATGGTTGTATATATACTGAAACCCGTAGGAGAGGAGGCTTTCCTATTTGGATATACTCAACTGTAACTTTGAGATTTTTAAAAGTTGTTGATATATTCTCGTGTTAAATTCCAAACCTTTATTGGGGTCCTATTCTACCTTTGATGATCATGTAACATTGTAACGCTTATCCAAGCTTAGGGTATGGAGTATGTTGTCCTATTTCAGCAAGCCTCTACGCTAAATGATTGTATAAATATATATAATTTTGATTTCATGCTGTATATATTTTCAGATGATTTACATTAACTTTGTTTATTCTGTAGATTTTAACAAATCTGTGCCCAACCAGCTGGTCGGCTGGATAAGAATGGATTCATCCACCACAGAAGACCTGTTGATGAACGACGCAAACGACACTGGGGTTTTCCCTCAGCACAATGGATGGTCCAGTAGTGCACCATCCACAAGTCCTGACACAGACGGCAACCCTTCTCAGCTTCCACCAACCACATGGAACAATGAAGAAACTAGCAAAATTGGCCTGAACACCACCTATCGGTATGTAGCCAATCCTTTTGCCTTTGGGATGCCATGGGAGACGATGGAAGACTTGCAAGCTTCACACAGTGAACATACCAGTAGATCTGCTTTCTCCTCCAGCTCTTCCTCTTCATCATCTCCCACCAATACAAGATTTCAGGACCTCACATTTTCTTCCTATCCACCCGTGTTCCCAGAAAAGGAAGAATCATCTGACCATGCCACATATACACCACTAGAATCAGACAGTGAGCCTCCACCAGAGTACATCAACTTAATGAAAGCCTATCAGGAATGGAACAGGTACAAGCAGAGAAAGGCTTCTAATTGCCAGAAAATGCTTGCAATTCCCAAGCCATTCCACAGCGAGGAGGACAAAGGGTGTGTCTTGTGCAAGAAGAACTGCAAACCCAAGTCCTTCTACTCCACCCATGTGCTGAAGGACAACAACGGAGTGGTCATTTGTCCAGTACTTCGGGACTTCACTTGTCCCAGGTGTGGTGCTACTGGAGACCACGCCCACACCCTCCGCCACTGTCCCATTGCCAGAATGCAAAACCACATATAAATGGTAAAATTTGCACTGGAAGTGCATCATGTAAAGATGAAACAGAAGTGGTGTAGGTGTGTTTTTTAATGTAACTTAGTCATAGTGAACATAAATCGTCAAAAGTGTCTCAGGGACATCATGGTGAACTTTTTTTATGTGCTGTAATACATGTAATTGTTGTTTTGTTTGGGTTTTTTTAGTAGAACATGCACCTTTTTTAACATGAATACCTTTACCAAAATTAATAGTAGCTTCATATAAAATAGAAATGTAGTGATTTATTGCTCAAATTGTTACTGTATCCAATAAATTTATAATAAAAAGTGTCTTGTTACTTACCAGCCTAACTTGGCAAAGGAATTGTTGACAAAGTAGTCTCCGATGTAGTCTAGATCACGCGAACTCTTGTGATTACCGGTATTTGCATCCTGCCTCAATGCAAGTTTTTGCTAACAAAGTAAAACACCATTGTTGAATCATAATTTGAGAAAGAAAAGAGTTATGAAGTACCAGCAGGTCTGAAGCTTTACAAAATTGTGCTAGCAGTAAATAAAACCTTGCAGCATCTGAGTACTAAGTATTGCATCTTTAACGTCAACTTTCAGTGAATGAATACTGTACCTAACGTTAATAAAATGTTTTCCATTTGCCACTTTGGATGACGGTACATATACATAGTCAAAGTTTGGTTCTGATGAGAATAAAATGACTTCATTCATATGACAGTATGTGTGGCTTGGGAATTGTGAACCCAGAACTCCTCATTTGCTAGTCAGGTGTTCTACCCACTAAGCTACATGGTCAGATATATGCAATCCATTTAAATGGCTAGTCCTGGTATATTTGTATTCCTCCTTTTTAGCACACTTGAGGTGAAAGCACGAGTGAGCTTTTCTGATCACCTTTTGTCTGGTGCCTGTCCGTCTGTAAACTTAGATTGAAATTTTGGTGCCACCTGTAAATACATGTCCAAAGATTGTGTATTGGCAGCCTCAGTTAACGTTTTCTCTCATTTAGATTGTAAGTTTTAGGTCCAAGTCCATCGTCGTGCATAAACAATTGAGCATTTTAAATTTTTCTTGATAACTACCATTCCAATTCTTTTCAAATTTGGTATGAAGCATCTTTGGGATAATGCGGACAGAAATTGTGAATTTCAGGACTCCTGCATCTCGAGGGGCAGGCCAACATTGCCAGAAAGTGACAAATTTTCAAAAACCTTTTTTCTTGAACTGCACATTTGTAAGAAAACATAAATGCATAGTAATGTAGAACGGGAGGCCTCTACCAAAATATTTTTCATGATCACGGAGTAGAGGTTCTGACCCTAGGGCAGAGCTAGCCAAATTTGGTATATGGTATTTATGTGTAAAACATTTAAATAATTATTATCATCTTTAATGCTATTGATACTAAATTGAAAAACGATTGTTTTTATCATTTGAAAGACTTCTTAAAGTTTGCTGTTGCAGTATAAAACTAAATGCATATATAGGAAAAGGCTGTACCATGATTGTGAATTTTGCAACCCCAGGGTTTTAAATTTAGGACACGTCCAAATTAGTCATATTGTGGTAATGTTGCATGTATTATTATGTAAAGCCTTTCATCAATGTAGGCACTTTCGCGTTTTTAAGAACTCGTCTTGTTTTATACTGTTAGTGAATAAGAATTTGACTTGACGTATATTTGGAACAGGAAATTTATTCTAGATTTCATAGCCCTTGGGACTACTGATACTTTTAACTAATATCCAGATGACCAATATGGCAAGTAGGCCTCTTGTATTATAATATATAATTATTAATATACCAAAATGTACCTATCCACCAAATATGTTTACATTTGGCCAAAATGAAAATGAAAGGGTTTTTTGGTTTGTTTTTTTTTTGGGGGGGGGAGGAGGAGGAGGAGGGAGGAATGGTAAGATCAACAGATTGAAAAATATTTGTTGCAGAGCAATACCTTGTAGCCAACTATCAACGGCATGCACAGACCAAGCTTCATAAAAATTGGCCCATCAATTATTGAATAATGGTGAACTCTGCAAAAAATGTACAATTTTAAATTTTCCCCAATTTTGACTCCACCTCAGTGCCATACTCTTTCCGAGGGTGTAATGCCTTGAACAAATTTTTTTTAGTTACTACAATTTTTTACTACATTTATCCAATTATCTCCTCTTGTTTAGTAGTGACCCGTATGAAATTGCCCTATCTGATAGCCCCTGTCCCAGGGATGCCCTGGTGCAAGTTTAAAAGAAACTGATACAGCATTTTTGAGATGCAGCTCTTCTAACAAGAAGCCCACAGTCATTTATTAGTTATCTCTAGTCTCAAGGGCTAAGAAATCTATAAAAAAAAGTTCCTGTTCTGCATATGTAAGCTGAATTCTAATATTCAGCAACAGTATAAAACAAGATGTGTTTTTGTTTCCGTACCGCAAGTAAACTTTGTATATAGGTCAAGGCCATCCAAGTCTGTTGATATGTGTACACAAATGTAACTATAATGTCATGGATAAATGTTAAAATATGAAACATGAGCTTTGGGGTTAAAACATGCAACTAAGATATTGTACCTATTTAAGGTACTTGACCACTCTCAATTTCCACTTATTTATTGGAGTGAATAAGATGTTAATGATACCCAAACCAAATCTGGTGAAAATTAATCTTGGTTCTAAATAGCAATTTATATAGGGATTATTTTGTAGCCTTTTAACCTCATTCACATGTGCACTTCCAGTGAATAAATGAATTGATTTGATGCAGTCTGTTTGTGCTGATCCACGTCCTAGTCTCCTTTCCAGTTATGGAAAAGGACAAGCATGATCTGATTGTAACCTGATATGACTAATTTGGACCCATCCTAGAGACAAAGCCCTTGGTTTCAAAATTCACAATTTTGATGCATCCTTTTCTGATTTTTCCTGAGTATGCATTTAGTTGTCAAATTATAAAGACAGTAATCACTTTAATAATTATGGCCCACCCTCGAACCAAAACACCCTGGGATCATGAAATTTACGATTTTGTTAAAGGGCTGTCTACTCCTTCTTAATATCTATTCAGTTTCAGTTTAGTACCAATAGCATTAAAGAAGATATTATTCAAGTGTTTTACACAACTGCAATATATATGCAAGTTTGGCCCTGCCTTGAAGTTGAAAATCTACCCTGGGGTTCATAAAATTTACAATTTGGTAAGAGGCTTTCCTGCTCTACATCACTATGCATTTAGTTCTTGCATATGTACAGATTAGAGAAGATTGTTGACAACTGGTCAGTGTTTGACAGTTTTTATCATGCCCCTAAAGTCCCAGGGGTGTAGAAGCTCTGAAATTTACAACTTGCTTTACCCTTGTCACAGAAATGTTCTTGCCAAATTTGAAAAGAATTGGAAGGGTAGTTATCAAGAAATTCATAAAAATGATCAGTTGTTAATGTATTTCATCAATGACCAAATTAGCCCTACCCTTGCACCAAAACCCCTATCCTTGGGATCATACAATTTACAATTTTGATAATGAACTACCTGCTCTTTTTAAATATTCATTCAGTTTCAATTTAGTAATAATAGCACTAAAGGAGACATTATTTAAATGTTTTACACATAAACACTATATACAAAGTTCGGCCCTGGGCTGGAATCAGAACCTCTATCTTGAGATCATGAAATTTTACAGTTTTGGTAGAGGCCTTCCTGCTTTTCATCACTGCATTTGCTGATGTGCAATTGTAGAGAACAAGATTTTTGAAAATTGGTAAAATTTTTGGCAGTTTTGTCCTGCCCCAAAGGTTCCAGGGGTGCAGGAGTCCTGAAATTTTCAAATTACATCCCCCATGTTCCAAAGATGCTTTATACCAAATTTGAAAAGAATTGGAATGGTAGTTATCAAGAAGTTAAAAATGTTCAGTTGTTGACACGACTGACACTGATCAATTGCAATAGGTCACCTAAAAAGTTTATGCACATTACACGCCATATGCAAGTGATCTAAAAATCCTCCTCCAGAACCATTGGGACAATTTCAATCAGACTTGGCATAAATCGGGCAAGGGTAATGGGGATTCAAGTTTCTTCAAATGAAGAGCCATGCTTTCTTCAAAGGGGAGAAAATCAAGAAAAAGGAAAAAATATGATGGGGTCATCAAAAAATGACGAAAACCACTGGACCAGAAAAATTAAAATTTACATGAAAGTTCCTTATGTAGCAGTCCCAGATGGCAGGGTGTGTCTACAATGTGAAGTGTTTCATGGGAATTTCATATACAGGAGAAAATCTTGAGAATAGCAGGGTCATGATTAGTTATATTGATACGCAGGGATCCACAGGTAATACAGATTCAATTTTGTTCAAATTGTGGCCTCCAGGAGTAGGGTGGAGCCACAATAGGGGATTAAAGTATATAGGAAAAGGGAACATCTTTAGAAATCTTCATTTCGATAAGAGAAGGCCTAGATCAGTAACATCAATTTGCAAGCATCTCCAGGTGTTCTTGTGCATGTTTGTCCAATTCAGAGGCCCTGGTGGTAGGAACATGACAGTCCAGAGATCAAAGTTTTATATTAGAATATACAGGAATTATATAAAACAAAAATGAACTTCTCACCCAGTATGTATCTGTTGGTAAAAGCTGAATACTGCCTTCCCTGGAAAATTGATGAATATATGTATGATCAACAGGTCCATTCACAAGAGTAAATGCTTGGGACTTGGCATTGTGGCAATCCCTCATTCTCCACCCTTGGTGTTGGTATGTTGTACTGTAATGACACAGACTTGAGGACATTATACAGAGACTACAAAATTTGAAATTATCTAGATGCAAGAACATGTAGTTATGAAATTACTCTGGTTATAATGAATTTGGATTTTAAACTGCTAAAGTGATGCAGATTGATTTAAAGACAGATAACATAAGCATGACAAAGGACACATCAAAGGACATTTAATATTTGATGCAGTAATTTGTAATTATACAAGTGGAGCATCCCTCTGTAATTTGTAATTATATGTGGAGCATCCCTCTGTAATTTGTAAATATACAAGTGGAGCATCCCTCTGTAATTTGTAATTCTACAAGTGGAGCATCCCTCTGTAATTTGTAAATAAACAAGTGGAGCATCCCTCTGTAATTTGTAAATATACAAGTGGAGCATCCCTCTGTAATTTGTAATTATATGTGGAGCATCCCTCTGTAATTTGTAATTATTCAAGTGGAACATCCCTCTGTAATTTGTAATTATTTAAGTGGAGCATCCCTCTGTAATTTGTAATTCTACAAGTGGATCATCCCTCTGTAATTTGAAATTTTATAGTGGAACATCCTTCTGCAATTTATAACTATACAAGTGAAACATCCCTCTGCAATACTGTATAAGCAGAATATTTAGCAAGTATTTAATTTTGGCATTATTAGCAGGAGTATTGAGATTGCTAAAATTGAATATCGCTAACAATTTATTCCATATCGGAGGTAATAATTATCTTTCCTGGAATCAAAAAAATCAAATGGTATTTTTTGATTTCCCCATAAGTAGAGATTCTAGGGCTAATAGTTTTTGGTCTGTCTGTTGTCTGCAAAATCTATTGCCATAACCTTTGAATAGTTGTTGATAGGGCTTTCATATTTCACATATGTATTGCTTTGACAAGACCTTTCTTTAGGTAGCAAAATTCATTACCCTAACCTTGGAGTTTGAAAAACTTTAACATAGGTCATAACTTTTGAATAGTTAGTAACTAAGCTTTCATATTTTGCATGTGTATTCCTTGTGACAAGACCTTTCATTGGGTACCAGAATTACTTTGCTGCCTTACAAGGGCATCACGTCTTTTGTCTACAACATGCATTAAACAATTATGAAAAAAAAATTCAAATCCATCACCCCTTTATGACCTTTACTGCTACTCATTTAAAACAGACATTTGGTCAGCATCCATCTTTCTTTATGCATTGCCCCACAGAGATTTGAGTTGTTGGAATAGATCCTCAGTACCCCTTGCTCGTCATAAGAGGTGACTAAATGGGGTGGTCCTTTGGATGAGACCACAAAAACCGAGGTCCAGCAGGTGTGGCACATTAAAGAACCCTCCTTACCCAAAGATCATAAGTGCCGAGCATAGGCCAAAATTTTGCAGCCCTTCTACAGCAATGGTGACGTCTCCATATGAGTGAAAAATTCTCAAGTGAGATGTTAAACAATACATAATCAATCAATCCTTTAATAATGCATTAACAAATCAGCATTTTAATTTTCTTCTTGATAACTACCCTTCCAATTTTTTTCACAAATCTTCTCTATAACCTCTCATATGTAAGAAAAACTAAATGCATAGTGGTGTAGAGCAGGAAGGCCTCAACCAAAATAGTAAATTTCATGATCATGTTCATGAGGTTCTGACTTCAGAGCAGGACCAAACTTGGTATATAGTGTTTATGTGTAAAATGTCCTCTTGCTATTGACACTAAACTGAAATTAAAAGGATATTTAGAATAAACAGGTAGCCCTTTACCTAAATTGAAAATTTCGTGATCCCAGGGGTAGGGATTATGGTATCAGGGTAGGGACAAAATGGTCAGTGATTAAATGTATCAACAATTCATCATTTTTAACTTTTTGATAACTAGCAATCTAATTCTTTTCAAATTTGGCATGAAACATTTTTGGGACAAGGAGGACATAAATTGTAAATTTCAGGGCTCCTGCACCCTTGAAGCCTTAGGGGCAGGGCAAAAACTTCCAAAAATCTTTTCTACAGCTGCATTTCTTTAAGAAAAACTGAATGTATAGTGATATGGAGCAGGGAGGTCTCTACCAAAATTATAAATTTTATGATCCCTGGGATAGAGGTTCTGATTCAATGGCAGGGCAGCTTGGTATATAGAGTGTGTATGTCTAAAAAAAAAAATTGAATTATATCCTGTTTAATGCTATTGATATTAAATTGAAACTAAATAGATATTTAGGAGTAGATAGTCCTTTACCAAAATTGTAATTTTCATCATCCCGAAGGTTTTGGTTCCATGGTGGAGCCAAAATTTTTAAGTGATTATTGTCTTTATCATTTGAAAAATTCCTTAAGTTTGCTGATATGGTATAACGACTAAAATTAATGCATATTTAGGAAAAGCAGAAAAATGTGAATTTTGCAATCCCAGGGTTTTCACTTGAAGGACAGGTCCAAATTAATCATATCATGTTTACGTTAGATATACATGTATGATATAAAGTCAAGGCACTTTTGGGGACATTTAAGGTTTAAGAACACATCTTCTCTTATACTGTTGCTGAATATTAGAATTTAGCTTAGATATGCAGAACATGAAATTATTTTTAGATTTCATAGCCCTTGGGACTAGTGATACTGTTAACTAATACCCGGGTGACTGATAAGACCTATGGGCCTCTTGTTTTTGTTTGTTTGTTTGTTTATAGCCGCCTGAGCAATTTTTCAGCTATCCGGCGGTTGTCACCATTACCGGTGACAGGGCTGCAAATTTAGGCCTATGCTCGGCACTTAGGGCCTTTGAGCAGGGAGGGATCTTTATCGTGCCACACCTACTGCGACACGGGACCTCGGTTTATACGGTCTCATCTGAAAGACCGGCACCCACGTCCCACAGTGGGTTGGGCCTCTTGTTAATTATGAAAACTGCATTGACCTAGTTGTAAGAGTCAAAAAATGGGGACCAGATCATCTTGTTTTCACTTTTTATTTGGACATTGAGACTATGATTTATTGTTTTTCATTTTCAAGGAGAAAATTATTTCATTTGGACAATTTTTCAAAAGAGAGTGAAAACAACATGGGAATTGCCTGTGAAAACCAGAGAAATAAAGTCAGTCATAAAATACTATTTTTTTGTTAACTATATTGTCAAAATATATGAGTATGTGATAATTCAAGGTAAAAGAACATGACCACACTGAACTTATATGTAAATTTAATTTGTTTGGCCTAATTTTTTTTTTTTGCTAGCTGCTGTTGTGATAGTGAGTGCTCTTAATAGAAATTTATCCATCTTAGTCCATTTTTACACAAGCCTTACACTTACTGGTTGTGCAAACCAACTAATATTTACATTTCCAATGTTTTTACTTCAGTATCTTTACCAATTGAAATGATAGCCATTTCCTAATGAATGCAAACAGTGTTTTTATTATTTGTAAACAAATGAATCTTGATAATTAGAGTACGACTATTTTAATGACTGGGAATTCCAACAGAAATGAAAGTAAAATGTAAATACAAAAAATTAATTTCATTTTTGAAATAATTCAGTCAAAAGTAAGTAAAGCATGACAAAACTCAAACTTGATCTGCAGCTATCCAACACAAAGCCACATATCAAATTTCAATTGAATATCTTCATCCAGTGCAGAGAAAAGCCTGGAAAACCTCAAGCAGAATGACAGATGGATGGGCAGACAGACAGACTGAGGTTAAACTAGAAGTCTCCTTTGGCAAAGCTGGTAGGGGACAAAAAAAAAACACCAAAAAAACATGAGGTATGAACCACAATGCTTTATACCCACAGACTTCATTTCTTATATATCACTGCACTTTAGTGTAGAGTCTGCTCTAAAAGTAAAATCATCCCATATCTGGCTCTTTTCAACTTTATTTCTGTTAGCTTGATGCAATCTATTCTCATTCATAAACTAAATGTGTCAGAGCATCATGAATGTCCCTCACAAAAGGCCATAACTCTGCCAAAAGTTAACCAACTGGACTCATATAAGTACTTGACCTGCATATTCTCACAATGTATCCATGTCCCAAATTAAAATTCAAAATGCCCATTTATGACAAAGATAATGAGCAGAAATTGTCAATAATTTGAATCTTTCAAATCTAAGTGGCTAACTCCTTCAGAATTATTGACTGGACCCACACATAACTTGACTTGCATATTTACAGGACATATATCTCAAACAATTCAAAATATTCCTGTATAACGTAGATCATGACTTGAAAATAAAATTGTTCACAAGTTTCTAAGTCAAAGGGGCATAACTCTGCCCAATTTTTTTGTTTGGACCTGACCAAAATATAAACCTGACTAGTGAATTTTCATGACATATCTACGTCCTGAATTTCAACTCAACATGCCCGCATGTGACTGAGTAAATATAAATTGAAATTTTCTATGTCCAATGAATATAATTTGTCAAAAATTATTCAATAAAACTTGACCTGAATATTCTTATGATGTATCTATATACCACACATCAGTTGAATAGGTGCATCTGTAGCAAAGATAGTGAACAAAAGCTGAAGAATGAAAGAAAGACAGAAAAGGGTAAACTATACACTCCAGCAATTTCATGATGGGGACATACATGAAAATGTCTAGTTTACAGACAGACCACCTGACAGACAGGTGCAAAGCACTTCAAACGGGGTGTAATATTAAACAGAGTGGAAAGGTGCCCACTTTCTGATATAAAATCTGACAAACCTGGTGCCATTCTCCAACATCAAGGCAAGATCCTGCCACTTTCTTCTCACCCAACCTGCACAGTCATCCACACCCCCTGGGAAGTAATCCAGTAGCTGGGTGATCAGAAAGGGGCTGCTTGGAGCCACTTCTGCATAGTACTGGAAGCAATTGTATTGGCAAATGTACCATAGATTTTAACACCGGTAACATTTAGCGGATATTTCTCAAAAAAGTGCTGTAAACCAATTTTCATTTTGTGACAATTTTATTTGGTGATTTATAAGTGATTAAACTTGTTTTGCAATAACTAATTTTCACAACCAAGATTATCTTAAACTTGCAAGAAACATTAAAGGACTCTGTCTGATTTACAGCAAAAAGTATTCAAAATGATGAGGTTCTCACAAATCTTGTGAAAATTTCTTACAAGGGAATAAAAGTTGGTTTACAATAGTTTGAAATTTTAGCACTTTCATTTTTTGCCCAATTTCATTAAACATATGAATAGTAATTTTTATTTGTGGTTCATTTTCCTAATCCACCAGAAACGCCTACATCAAAATAACTGATTGTTCTTTTACAAATCAAAAATTGCCGATATTAGTGAATATCTGCACACAAGTTAAAGATATTGCATAGACAACAAAATGACATATTATGTCTAGCATGCTTGCCAGGGTACAAATTAAATTGAATCAAATTAAACAACTGGTTTGCATCTGAATTCTTGTGCAAACCACAAAACTGAAATAAAAGCATGACTATCAAGGTTGTAGTTGAAAATTGTGGCTTTATTGTAATATCAAAACATACAAAATTTCTTTGTATTCAAAAGTTATATATTTCCTATAATATATGAAAAGAACTTAATTTGGTTCCTGAAGATGAGGAAATTCATTCAATTTTGAAATCTTCAGAATATATTTATTAAAAATTCAACTCTTTTTTGACAAAACCATCATGATGATGATATTTATGAAAATTTCCTGTCATTTCTTGGAATTTGATATTGAAAATGATGTATTTTATTGTCTATTGTCATTTTCACTGCTTGATTTTTTTCAATCTCTACCCAGAGTTATTGCTCTTTACACATATACCTCTGTCAACGTCTTAGGGGTTTTCAAGATTCTTGTAAAATGGTGAAAATGCTCAAATAAAATATGGTTTTTACTACAGTTTGCGAAATATACATACATAAATCAATACTGAGCAGATGTCAAGCCTCTCTGTGATACAAGAGGCATTGAATTGTGCTGGAAACACTGATATTGTTTGATTGCACTATGTAGATAAGATATGCATTGTAATGGGAAATAAAAACTACAATAATAATTGCCCTACCTTTTCCTGATATTTCATAAACTAGTTCTTAGTTTTATTTTTATTAACTGTGAAAAAATGGAATAACGCCACTAATTTTGAGACGCTAACAGAGGTATATGTGATTGTAAGGAATGATAACTCTGGGTTGAGATTATTGATTTTTATGTTGAAAACATTGAGCTCATTGCAGAATATGCTTTATTTTTTCACCATTGACCTCTCATATACACAAATCGGAGAAACAAGTCATATGTTCCCCAGTGTTTGCCCAAAAGAAAATAGTACAATTTTTTCATCAATGTTGAACCCCCCCCCCCCCAAGAAACATCCTTGGATCACCAGCATTTTTCATTTATCAGATAGTTTTGCATTAACTTATCATCAATTAAAATGAACAAAACTTTGCATGAATCAAAAGTCATACTTGAGGGCTGAATTACATGCATCACATACAAAGAAGTTATTTCAATACGCGAGTGTAAACTTACCTCTGAAACTCTGATTTTTTCTTTCAATCTAAAAAGCATGAAAAAAATACATGTTCAGTACATAGAGGAAAATGTGTTGTAAATAATTTTTTGTCAATCCAGTCAAGAAAAAATCCAGAGAAATCTGAAGGTTTGTGATCTTGAGGTTAAAATACGTAAAAACATGTAACAGAGACTTCCAAATCACTGTTATCCATAAAAATTCAAGATTTTGATATTCAAGATTTTCAAGTATCTAAATTCAACTGTATAACAAAAGATCTTTTGATTGTATCATTATATATGTACTATGATTCATTATACGTTTTTATAGGTTACTGAATAATTAATGGAATATATGCCTGTCAGAGGTCATTGTATGTTATATCATGATATAGGGCTCATGGTGGGTGTGACCAGTCATCAGGGGATGCTTATGTCTCCTAAGCACTTGATCCCACCTTTGGTATATCCAAGGGTTTATGTTTGCACTATTTGTATTCTTTATAAGAGTTATGAGATTGATCACTGTTCATTATCTTCACCTTTTCATGGTAAAATGGACCAGGCTTGCAAGGTTTGCTTCAATACAGAGACCAAGCGTGGGTATTTTTAAGAAATAAATTTCATTTTTGAAAATACATGTAGGCCTGGATGCTTCATACTGACATACATCATATGAACACAGGTACTTGTTTATGTAAATAATTTATTATGTCTGTATACCAATGTTATTATCAGTATAGACATCATAAATTATTCACAGAAATGAATGCCTGTGATCATGAAGCACTCACAGAGGATATTTACATTCTACTTTCATTTCTCTCAGAAATCCCAGTTATCAAAATAGACATACTACATTTATTAAGATTCTTACACACATTGTTTACAACTGTGATGCATTCATGAGGAAATGGCTATCATTACAATTTGTAAATATATTCAAATGTAAAAATAATGGAAATGTATTAAAATATTTCCTGATATTTAGTCAATAACCATATATTTCAAATTCTAGAAGACATTTGTTTACACGTACAGGAAGAGTCATACCTATTACTGTTTTGTAAACAAATGTGATGTCACAATTGAGTTCAACCAATAGGATGTGTTGTTACAATCATGAGCCTATCACAGAACAGGCTTTTATGGGTCATGCCCGAAAAACCAGTGTCTCTCACTTCTAAATGCTAAGCCTTTGGCAAAGGACCAATCACTACTGTAACACAGCCATGGCATGAACTTGAACTCAACCTCCTGTTTACAAACCAAATGCTCCATGACTGAATTATTGTGACCATGGTAATATTAGAGGAAACTAACACACTGGAGCTTCAAAGGGTTATCACAGAGAAAACAGTTGGAAATGTTAGTATATTAGCATGCAACTCACAAGAAAATAAGTCTTGTAACAGTGCAGTTTTCTATCACTTCGTACGGAACCTTTCCTTCACCAAGCAAAATTGCATAGATGTTGACCAAATCACTCACAGGCACAAACCTAACCAAAAATTAATATTACATACAGACATCATTAGTTATAAACACCCAAAATTTGATAAAACTTGTCTACATCATGTCTTACATACATTTATTTTCATTTCTTACCATTCAAGAAATGGTTTGACGTGGTCAAGGTTGAGATCATAAGCTAATACAACATCGCTTCCTTGAATGTAAAATTTTTTAAAACACTGTCAAATCAAGTGTCTTTTTTTGAAACTTCAATGATTCAGAAAATGAATTTTCATTATAATGTCTTACCTAATTCAGCAAAAAAAGCTGTGTCCTCAAAATTTCCATGAAAATTTAACTAAAAATATAAATAGCATTGATACAATTAAACATAAAACATAAATATGACTCAAATGTAAGTATATATGCATGATACAGATCAATAATTAGTTAGCAGTGTATCATGACCTTGACCCAAAGTCATATATATGTCATAATCTAACCTAGCATTCCAATACCCTACACCCCACCCCTGTGGATCTCCCTTATTGGGGCATATATGAAATATTGTTTCATTGAAGACCAGAAAGACCAGAGTTTCAACACTATACCATCCAATTGCATGTCCTCAGGCCTTTCCGGATAGCTAAAAAAACCCTCAAAATATTAAATTCGATAACTTCCTTTTTCATATCAAATCAAAATATGACAATAAAAAGTATATACTGACAATTTTACAATGAATTTGTGCTAGAAACAATGAGATTTCCCCAGCATGAAAACAAGTTAATAATTACTACTTGGAGACTTACAATGTGGTTGGAAGCATCCGTTTTGTACAAATTTCATACTTTCAGTGAACACAATACAGTTAAGGTGCTAGAAAGACCTGTGATTGTATTCCATCCTTGATTCTCCAACCACCAAATACCACAAGGAACCAAGGATGCAGACACTCATGTCTCATCTGAATACCAGGTGACACCGAATTCCTTTGACCTTCACATTAATTTGTATTAATGGTGTAAAAGGAGGAAATGCAAATTTGAGTGACAAAAGTATAGTTCTTTGGTTACCAACTTAAAGGTTACTTAGCTATTGAAACCAATTAGACACAAATAATTAGGCAAAAATAAATATATGGCTAAACCAATACACGCCATATTTCATGATGCAACAATTGCCAGATTCTTAAAACCAGATGTTACTGGGTGATGTTTTCATGGCTTAATGAGTCTTCATTATAAAATTATGGCCCTGACAAATATTTCTAACACTTTTTTGGTGACCTTGGTCTTGCTAAATGACCTTGGTTTAGGTTCTTGACACACTGCCTTATTATAAAAAGTAAGCTTTGCACTGGGTATTACTCTGAGTTTCTAATGTCTCTCCATAACAAAATTATGGAATGGGACTAATGAATCGGTGACCTTTGCAAAGTCACACTGGTCCACTCCAGATCTTGACAAGTCATCATCTCATAAGTATCCTTTAGGGCAAGTGGTAGTGATGTCGCTACATCTGAAAGATTTATTTCTAATTATTTTTGACTGGTAACCTTGAACAGATGACCTTAATGAATTATGCATCACAAGCAATCTTGGTATAAAGTTATGGATCCATTACAATGTTATGTTTGTCTAGGCAAAGAGTGGGATAGAAGGGCATGCTACTATTCCTAAACCTGCCACATGGGTATTGTAAAAGAACTAATGACTGTTTAATGAAAAAGTGAAGATAACAAGTAGTGGTCAATCTCATAATGCCTGTAAAGAATACAAAATTAAAAGTAGGGCAAACACAGACCCCTGGACATACCAGAGATGGAATCAGGTGCCTAGAGAGTAATATCCCCAGTCACACCCACCGTGAACCATATATCTTGATCAGGTAAATGGAGTAATCCATAGTCAAAATAAGTGTGTAAAGAATGGCCTAACAATTAGTATGAAACATATAAAAACAGCATTCGACCTAATGACAGGTGGTATTTGGTTATATCATTAGTCATACTTTTGCCATCATATCCAGAAAACCCTGCTGTTGTAAATCCTCTTTGTACCACATGGAATGGGCCACATGATGGGATGCAACTCCATAAAGAAAGGCTACCAGTTTTTCTGTTATCTAAAACAAGTAATGAAGATACAGTAATGAAGTTTACAAGTCAGGAAGAACTGAGTTTTAAAAAAAAATGATTTAAATGTTGATGCATGCCATAACTGTCTTTTTCTTAAAAAATATCATAAACAAAGGCTCTCTAAAGTAAGGAATTCCCTTTCAGCATTAGAATTATAACCCAATCTTTACATTCCAAGGTGGATTTTTTTTTATTTATTTATTTATTTATTTTAGAAATCTCCATGTTTTAGGACAAGATCAGTATGACATCACGTGACCCAACATGTTGCATCATAATGCAAATTTAACCAATTACATTCAAGAAATCAGTCTTGGTTATTCTGTGGCTGTTGCATTTTTTTCTATTCACAAGCTCAGAAAGTTGTAAGAATTCTAAATTCATAAAAATACTTTTAAACATTAATTCAAATGTAGAGCTTATTATGCTATAGTTACATTTCAACAACGTTTTTGTTATTGTGAACCCAGAGACAGCAAAATCAATCTCACAATTCAAAGATTTAACAATTTATTTATATTTATAAAAAAATGCATTCTGTTGAAGAGTTTTGAGTTTATGTGTTAATGATGTGTAAATCAGTTGGTAGTACTTGGCACGATGCCAAAGCACAATATGAGTGGGCTACATGCTAACTGCCAGAACATTAAAAATGATAAAAGTCAGTTTTCCTTATTATAAAATATTTGGTGTTTAAGCAAAGCTATAAACAAAAATAAAAGCTAGGTGTAAAATTTCTAAAAATTTATATTTTTCAGTCTATAATCACATACCCAAAAGAGACAAAATTTGGATTTTAATTTTCTACCAATCAAAATATTGATCACCGGTCTTTGCTGTTCCATTTTGTGCTCTTACTTTAAGTACATGCATGGTTGTAAATGCATATATTATAAACAAAAAAGCATATTCTATGGTTACTTTAATTCATGTTGATGTAAACAATGTTATTATTGGAGGAGATGATAGCCTCAAGCATTGTTGGAAAATTTGCAAGTTTCATTTAATTTTCTTACAATGCTGGACTATCCCTCCAATCTGATTAAAATCAAACCTTCAATAGCTCCTTTTTATTTTAACTGTTGGATAAATAAAGAGCTTTCAACTACTACAGCAAAAACAGATGTCAAAAAAATAATTGATACAGTGCTTTTTTTTTTAATAGAGATCCCGATTCCATTAAAGTCATTATTCATCCATCTGTGTGTAAAACAAAGTCAGTAAATAACAGCACAAGACTTACATTGCTCCAGGGTTTTGGATACTTCTGATGTATGTAGTTTACAGTTGCATTTAAGAAAGTGGAAGATTTTGTCACATCTGATACAAAGCTGTAATTTCCTGAAGGAAAGACAACTCTGATTAAAATCTAATTGTAATGATAATAGATGTTATTCAAAAAAAAGAGAAAGATTCAAAATGTATGAAAATTATATAACAATCCAAAATGTATAAAATTTATAAAAAGATTCAAAATGTACAAAATTTATAAAAAGATTCAAAATTATAAAAAGATTCAAAATGTACAAAATTTAGGTGAACGTTTTTTTATTAGTTGGATTACAGATCCGCTGACTGTATTTTTTTGACTTTTAGAGAAAAAAAATAAAATGCAAATTTCCAAACTTTTTTTCCTAGGCAACAGTAATAAAAATAAATGCAATAAAAAAAAAGACTGCAACCTACATGAAAAATACGAATAACCTATCAATAAAGTAATTTAATTCACAGATTTCCTGTATTTTCACTTTATATGTATTTAGATCTGCTTAGGGCTCAGCTCCCTTGGAAGAGCATTCCAGTAAGTCTTGTAACTTTCTACTCTGCTAGTTTCCCTCTAAACCCATCTCCCAGGGAATGAAGTTCCCTGTCCAGGTGACTCTAAGGAACATGGGGCCCAGTCTCCACTGCAAATCTCAATACACTCCCTTCCTGCAACATTAAATCTTGATCCAAGGGGTTCAACAGGCAGATCTGGGAATAATTCCCATTAGCATGGAAAGTATGATACATTGACAGAACCTCAGAGAGCCTCTGAATGCTGGGTACCACCATACAGTCTGTCAACTCTCTATTGACGTGGGAAGGGCATATGTCTACAGAAATGACAGGGACACATACCTTCCAAGCCAATAATACCCTAACCCCATCCAAAGGTTCTGCTCTGCTTAAAGTTATCTGCATCTTCTCTCCCTCCATAGAGTGTACCATTCTCCAGGTCCAATTTCACCTTGCAACATATAGGTCCACCTCAGGGGCATTCTCCCCCACTTGGATGGAGAATGGGCCCTCAATGAATCCACTCAGTTGGGCATCTGCACCAGCTTGCAACAGAGTGACATGTCACATGATCAAGGGCTTGAAACCAAGTGAGAAGTACTGTTCCACTTCAAGCATGCTCACCTCCACCCCAGTATCCACCTTAGCCTCCACAGGTAAGTCCTGAACCAACAGGACATACTGTCCAGGGTTTCACCTGGGAAAAGGTAGTGTAACGATCACCTTCCCCTGGGGTCTCTATTTCTCTATTTCTGAGGCAGCACCTGAGCTGATTCCTTGGGCAGCAGCTGTTCCCTACTCATATGCCTTGGCAGCCCCAGTTTACCCCATACAGATAGCATCATCAGCCAATGCCTATGTCCCCCGTAGCTAGATACAAAGATATGTGTTATGACGGCAAAGTGAGTTGGAAATCATTACTGATGAAGTCTGCAAGGCTTGCCTGCAGTCAACATTGGATGGAAGATGAGCAATATAATCACTTCTGCTTTTCTCTAGAGAGAGCAGCTAATGACTATTACACTTTGCTGCAGCTGGAGACCTTACCTATCTCAGTCTCAGCAACATTCCATGGAAATTGACAAGAGATTTGGGTCCTCTGCACTAAACATTACTCACCAGCTGAATTTCCAGTTGGCCACCAGTCAAGTGGCGAGACTTAGAGACAGAGCACATCTTCACTTTGGCAACCTGTGCATTCCCAACTTTATCTGATGTTCATCCCAACGCAGTGACACAACTGCACTATGGGGCAGAGGACCATGATGCAGGGCTCTATGCTTTGGACGAGCAACCTAAAATGACGGAGGAGGCTGTGGACCAGATGCAGCATCTCCAGCATTCTCACCAGAGTCAGCCCCTGACACCAAAAGTATGCCAAGTGGGGGCAGGACCCTGGGACCTTTCCCAGGCTGGGACTCCAAGAGCTGCTCTCAGAGATAGTAATTGACCCCATGGGCCCTCTCCATTGGCACCTTGCCCAACTTCACCCAGGTTGAGGGATGGTCAAACTCCAAGGTCAAGGTGGGGGGGGGGGGGGGGGGGGGGGGGGGGCGCAGCTCCTGACATGCCAAATTGATCATGTAAGTTAAGCTATATAGATGTTAAAATAAGATGATGATAAAGAAAGAAAAATCACCCATGCTTTGTGTAATATATACATGTAACTAATTAGAATGCCCAGCAACATTTGAGCATAGCTAAGTGGGGCCTTTAGGTGACAGCTCCCAACAAGTCAAGCTGACCATAATAAGTTAATCATAAAGATAAAAAAAAAATGATAATAAATAAAGCAAAATGTTGGGGGCAGACCCCCATTTCAAAGTGTCTGTGGGATAAAATGTTGATAAAAATGGTTTTTAAAGTATTTTTTTCAATGCCATACTTGCTATAATATTCATCTTAAGATACAAAGAATCAATTTCCTTTCTCAATCCCAAATGAGTTTCAGTTTGTTTACATCAACATCAGATATATGAATATTCAGGAGAATTACGTAATATAACACACATGTGACAATTTCCTAAACAATGGACTCTGTCAATTTTGAAACATAAACTATACATTATTTTGCATTTTGGTTTTTATTTCAAATTTAAAAACTATGTTTCAAAACACAATTTTAAATTTTTTTTTAAACAAATTCAAATTTGGGCTTAATTTTGTAATATTTTGCTGTTTAATGATTTCACGCGATCGTATATACATACTAAACCACCTTCAGTGGCACTTCTTTTAGTGCCATGTTTTGGGGACCGGTATACTAGAAATGTTCTGAAAACCCTTCTACCATCTATTCAGAAGTTACTGCCAAGGTTAAAGTTTCGAGGACAAACAGACATAAGGATAGATCAAAATATATGCCCCAGAATAAAAATATCAGTCTTAGACTCGGGAGGGCAGGAGGGATAGATGTTCAACCCAAACTATGACTGGAGACCAACTACCATAGGTGTACACAAGTGTAGTTCAGTCACATGACCTGGGTTCACTGTCATGCTGACTCAGTTTGGTTTATACCAAATAGCACCCTGTTAAAGAAAGTACAAATGTGGACCATCGGTAGTGAGTGGCATGTTTACTTTGTTCACATATCATTATCAAATCAAACATGCATTAACGCAAGAACTTTCAAGAGTGAAATGTGTTTCTCATCACTGGATCTTTTAAATACCTGTTCATGTACTAACAATGGAAGATCACAAACGTGTTTACCTTCACTGCATTGGGGATCATAGAACACATCAGGGTAAACACTCCCTGCAAACAAACCGTCTGGGTTGTCCTGTACAATCTTCAAATGAATGGAAATAAAAAAAATAATGTGTTGCACAAGGATTTCAACATTTAGTAATACATAAAACATGACTGATATATATATATATGCATACATACATATTTACATACATACATGTATCAAACTATTCGTAAAAGAATTTATTATGATTTTCATCAAAATCTTCTCAATTGAATAAAAAATGAATACTGCTTCTCCAGTCTTTCAACACATTATACCAACACGATTTCCCATGAAAATTTTGATATTCAGCATGAAGAGGTTTGAACTGTTTTGTAGTATTGTCAAGTCTTCTGGAGATATATTTTTATTTACAACATTAAGGGAAATTATGAATTTAAACAGAAAAATAGGGGTCATAGTGCTTGTTATTGAGCTACAGTGTGTTAAATTTAACTTTTATGCACCCCAAATTTACTTTTGCCAAAATATCATTTGCATGAACTAGTTTTGTTTGTTGGTGTCAACACAACATAAGCAACACAAATTAAAAAAGAAATAAGTGCTTCTAGAAAATAAATGACTCCCCCCCCCCCCCCCCCCCCCCCCCAATACTGACAATACTGAAAAGGATCAACATTAGATTCAGAATTTTAGAATATCTGTAGTGATAGTTAAAAATATGGGTTGTCTACTAGTTAGGGGCAATCATAATAATATATGAGATCTCTCAAGATACTAAGCAAAACATTTCCAAATAGCAAGTAATTTGACCTTTGACTTTTAACCTTGTGACTTGAAAACCTATGGGGGCAATCTTCTCCTTAGGAGTCACCAGGGTACCAAGTTTGATGCCTGTCAACTTGTCAAACAAAATGTTCTAGAGATATGAGCAGAAACTTACTGTGTCCAGTTTAACCCTCAGGATCTTTTCAAAGGGGGGGGGGGGGGGCATAAAATGTTTAATGTTAGGCCTAGTAGATTAGAAATAAACTATTTCTATTTAAAATATGGAAAAAATTAATCATAGAGAATTTAAATAAACATTCCCAGAGCATTGTCAGTCTTTATAAAATTGCACATAAATTATAGTTTAAGATGAAATGTGAAAACATAGGGGGGTATACTGTATAGATCACATTTTTAATCACTGGCTGAAAACTAAATTTTCATGCAAAATTTCTGGTATATGAATATAGACTTTTTAAGAATCAGTGTTCTGTCTGGAAGCAGTTGATTAAAACCACCACCCCACCTCCTTCTCCTTGAATAATTATTATTATTATTATTTTTCTGTTGTTTTTTTTATTTTACATGTTTTATGCTACATAAGAACATTAAATGGTGTGTAGTGCCTAATGATAATTTGTTTGCACAACATTTTGTGTTACTTGTGCAAAAGAATCATTAATTTAGTTTAATGCTGTATTTACATTTTCTCAATAAAATGACTTAATACTTAGAAATTTACTGCTCAGTTTATATGAATATGTGAAACTGATGGAACATACATTCACTCTAGCAACATTTAAAGCAGTCTGCATGATACTTATTTTCTCTGGTTCTTTAATCTCCATAAATATCTCCATTTTTCTCTTGCAAGGGTGGAAACAAGGAAACTTTTAGTTTACTATGCAATAAAACATCCAGCTTACAATGTAGCTTAATCAATGGGCAAAATAAAGTGGAAAGCATAATTACCTAGTTAGGGATCAAAAGATTTAATATAACAAATCTGTAGATATGGCATTACAATATATCATTAAAAGCATTTAAAAAAAAAAGAAGAGTGCTAGAATATACCTGTAATCAGCTGTTAATGCTGATACAAAGTAAATTTAAATAAGCTACAAGTTGATTCTTGTTGGGTAAAATTTATCAATGTCACCTCACTCGATCATTATATTGGAAGCACATAAAATATTTATTTCGCTGTGTGGTGGAGATGTTTAATTCTTCATGGATAGATATCAATATAATTTGCAATGAAAGTTATTCACTTTTTTTTTCCGCGGATTCTATATAATTTATTTCTTCTCGCTAACGCTCAATCTCTGCGAGAACTTTTCCATTATTATATGATATCTAAATACTTAATACCTTCCAGTGCATTTCATTTTTGCCTTTTCCATCGAAGTAAATCGAGGCCCTGTTGCCTATTTAAAATGAGATAAAAACATTCAAAACTTTGTCATGATGTGAAAATTTCCTAAAGACATGGTGATTTAAACTCTAACAGTCTAAATGAGGAATTAAGCGCTATCACAAAAAGATATTTACTTATAATTTCCGTGTGAAATAGACCCAAACCCGTTAATAACACAAACAGTTTGAGAAATCACCACTACAGCCAGCGAGTAAGATATGGAGGCTGACATTTTGGCTAATCACATGAGGCATCACGTGACATAAATATGCAGATGCGGATCCTAGCTTTGTTGGGTCTTAAGAAAGATTTTCCATCCTTTGAGTACAGCTAGGTCTAGGGTAGTTTAATTAATTTGCATGCTTTTGCATAAAATTAAACGACAACAAAACACAAAAAGTAAAAGGACAAAAAACACAAAATGTAAAAAGTTTTAATTCAACCCAAAGCTCTAAATCGTGGGAGAGGAAGTTTAATTAGAGCATTACATGAAATATTTAATTCATTGCTTCAAACTTACATTTTCTCTACCTTTTACAATCGTAACTACTCGGCCATTTTCGCAAATATTATTTGTCATTCGTGAAATGGCCGAGTAGTTACGGTTGTACCTTTTATTAATTGTCATAAAAGGGTGTGGTGTGTGTGATTTAGCCAATATTGGTGAAATATAAAGCACAGATCTCAGAAATATTCACAGTGTTATCTAATAATTTCAGAATAATTCTATAATCACAATATTTCAAAATATCAACATGGACTTTATTCTAAGTATTTATTTTTCACTGCAAGTATATTGTATGTAATTTTCGAATAAAAAATCTTACATTATCTGGCTGTAATATTTTATAGTAAGATTTTATTACGGTTCTAAACTATTGTAATTTAAGATTCGTGCAGGTTAAAAACAGTTATACGGTACTATACATACAGAATATAGCTCTAGGAAGAAGAAGAAAAGAAACTTTTTTTAAAAACCCAATAATGCTAGTCCTAAGATGTGCACGCATCTTTGTTCAATTATATCATATGTTTGGTACAGGTTTACATTCGTCTTCCATGGTGGACGGGGCTGTACCCAGCACTCGCTATATGCTTTTTCCCTACCCCCCCCCCCCCTACCTCTCCTTTTATGGTGCACATCACTAATACGTGTCAAGCCCCCCCCCCCCCCCCCCCCCCCTTCCCGGAAAGTTTTTGAGAGCTTACAATATTCAAATGTGGCAATCGTGACAACTAGATACATGTAAAATTAGAAATAAACGTGGGACATGGATTTCATTTTCTGTTCTTGATTTGAGTTGCGGGGAGGGGGGGGGGGGGGGTTGGGGTTCCCACAAATCACTCATTATTTGTCATTTTAGCGTTTGGAAATTTCGAGCACCTGTTTTTTAACTTCGTAGTCGTGTTACATTTTCAACACTCTGAACACCTGTTTTTCAACTTTTTAATCGTGTTATTAAAAGTCAAAGCGATCTAGCTAAAAAAAAAAAAGTTAGTCAATATTGGTACTAGTCTGTGAAAAGACTACGCGTCCCTTCCCTAGATATCTATAATCTGTAATTTGTTTTAATATCTCCCTTTGCAATGGTTAATCTGTTATTGATATAGGGTTGAGGAAATGTGCTTATTTCCCCCATACATATTGATCACATTTTTCACATATTGATCACATTTTTCGTATGAAGGATTTATGAAGGATTTTCATAATCAAGGTCAAGAATTCAATCACCGGATTCCGAAGTCAAATCATAATGAAATTAAAGTAATTAAATTAAATTAAATTCGAGTAATAACCAGTGGCGGAACCAGGATTTTACTAAAGTTTTTTTTAATTGTTTTATTTTATTTTTTAAGTACGATAAACAATTAATGAAGAATATTTAAACTTTGTGGAGATTGGTGGTGAAGTCCACGGAAATCAAATGATTTCGAAAGATTTGACCTAAATCCATAATATAACAATTAATTAATTATATAACTTTCAGAGAGAGAGAGAGAGAGAGAGAGAGAGAGAGAGAGAGAGAGAGAGAGACTTGCTATTTAAATCTCATATTCTTAGTTACGTAATTCTTAACATGTTTGATAGCATATGTTAGCGGGTTGTCAAAGAGTTCTTCAGAGAGAGGGAAAAAAAATCATGTAAGCATGTCAAATTTCACACACACACACACACACACACACACACACACACACACACACACAGAGGTATATCTAATCTCTCTCTCTCTCTCTCTCTCTCTCTCTCTCTCTCTCTCTCTCTCTCTCTCTCTCTCTCTCTCTATATATATATATATATATATATATATATATATATATATATATATATTATACACCATTTCGCGAAAATAAAAATAGAGAAAAATAGTTTAGTTGTCCAGGTCCGGCTGCTGAATAACAACCAATCACCGTGCATTCTGTCTTACGGGGACGAATCTTTGCACGATTTCGGACGAAAACTGAGACTCGTGACTAACAGAAGCCACTAAATTTAAATATTAAAAAAATGTTTACTTTCAAACAAATACTGATACTCTTGTCATCAAATGATTGTTTTAACGTGAATTACAACAAAATAGAATTCTGAAATTCACGAACTGCCGATTCCAATATAAATATTGACCTGCGGCTTTTATCGCAGGTGTCCGCTCATCGAGGGATCAATGAAGCGATGCGCATAACCTTCTATCTATATATTACTTATACAGGGCAATAAAAATACGAGGGGACTTCCAAGCGCGACCACTTTATTATCGCTCCACCGATACACGACATAACAAAGTGCAAATTCAGAATATCACAGTAGCTCAGGTGTAAGAAGTCAATACTGGATTGAGATACAGTAGCTTTCTTGGTCATTTTCTTCCCGGGCGACACCTGTGATAAAATCTACATTCTTTCGTTAGAGAAGATACAAGTGCATTAAAACATACGAGCAGGATTTGCCGGTGATATTGATTTGGAGAAACTTTGTGGTATATAACTCTCTTATAGGCATTTTTACGTAATAGTTTGGGATGGCTTAAGACATGACTCAACGTTCCTGTCAAACATAGACGGGGTTGTTGCTTCATCCTTACTGCCGTAAGAGTGCGCCGTGGGCAACTAATGTATGCAGAGGTTGCTATACTTTGCTGGTGATGCGGTCCACGCAAACCGAAGAGGGCAACATAGACACGGACGCTGTACTGAGGATCACTCGAGCCCCCAAGACCCCACCCACTTACGTCCCCCGCAGTCGGTCTTTAGATGACCTTCCGGGAGGTATTCGAGTGCCGATCGTTCAGAAGCCCCAGTCCCGGGTGGCAGCCCGTTTTGGAAGCCCTGCAAGACGGACTTCAGGAATTGACCATTTTGAGGGAACAGCAAAAGACACTCGTTAATCATGTCAAAGACAGGCATTTTACAGACAAAGGACAGAGTCAGGTATATCATTTATTTCATACAAAGCAGGGTGCTGCCCCCACCCCGGGGGTGCGGTGTGGGGTAGAGGGTGGTTGAAACCCCTTTTTTAACTCTTCCGTGGTTACATGTCTTTTCTTATATTTGTCAGTCAATGGTCATTCTGAACTCCAGTAGGTCAAATGTATTACAGAAGTATGTACTGGGTTAATAAGCATCCGCCTCTCTGCTCTGTACAACGATACGAAGGCTTTCATGTTGGAGAGAGGGATGGGGAAAGTGAACAGGGGAGGGGTAGAGAGAGAGAGAGAGAGAGAGAGAGATCATGGGACCTGTTATCTGCTTTAGTGTATTTATCGTCATGTGCTGAAAAATTGGTTTTACTTTTACATTAAATTACATATATGTGTTGCGAAGTGTCTTCACCTTGTAAAGGAAATTTCGTCTCTAAAATTAAGAATTTAAAACCATTAATTACGTGTTCAGACAAAGAAAAGAGAATTGTTCGGGGGATTGACAGAGAGCGTTCAAATAGAACGATGGCTGAGACGATCATTCCAATTTCTTATCTGTATACAGTATATTTCTTCCTTATATATATCTAATTAAAAAGCTATGCTCCTATGGTCGCTTTGGAAGTGGAATAAACTTTTGAACTGAAAAATAAATACCAAACATTTTTTGAAGGATTTTGATCCCGTTTCATGATAAAGGGAGAAAAATGGAAGTGCTGTTCTAGCACTTATGAACCAACATCGTTCTATCAATTCAAACAGTATTTCAAAGGAAAAAATGTCCTCTCTGTGCATGCAGGGCTTTAATTTGCCATTTAACTTCGAATGCGCGGTATTAGTGTTGCACATTAAACAGTGTGTCCAGTAGCAAAAAATATTAAAACACTGTTAATAAACATTCAACAGCTTCAAATGTTCGTTACAATGGCGCTTTAATCCTGTTGATACAATTAATCACATCTAAGATATATTTTAACACTTCACTTGTAGTTCAGTTTGAAATTCGGTAACAAGATTTTACAGATAATTTGAGCTAGACATCAGAATGGGGACTTAAAACCCGGATTGTATGGTGGGCTGAATTCCTCAAGAGTTTTATATGACAGCTATCAATTTATGATTAATTTTTTAAAAATAGATTAAAATCATATTGTCCATTAACGTTCGGGTCAGGTGGCCAGTAGAAATCTCTTATTTGATGTCGGTCACTTTCATAATATATACGTCAGAGCACGTTGGCTATGCATGCACAGAAACATTCAAAATTATTCACTCGAAAAACATTTAGTTAATTTATTTTTTTACATAGAAAAATCATAGTGTTGCTCAACACTTGATATAGAAAGGAAAAGTGATTTTGTGCCAAAAGGGTTGTCGGTATAGTGAATCAAAGTGGTGTGTTTGAAGTTCCAGGCTTGTCGAATTTGCAAAGTGTCTGTCAAATCGCAGATAACGGTTTATTGTATAAAGGATTTAAAATATACAGTGTTTTTTATACTTAGATTAAGACTTGCATTCTAATCGACACAGAGTCATAAATCATAGACCAAAAGTTGTGGAACATTTACCCAGTCTTCCCTTTATTGATAGTAGCTATGTAGATAATAGCTTCAAAGAATCCCCCCCTGTCGTATTGCGATCACTGGTTCCAGACAGTCACTATTTATTCATCATACACAATTCCTGTATATTTGTTCATATCCATAGGGCAGGTCGTTGGCCAGACAGTAGGGGGTGTTTGAGAAATTTTGGAGAGAGAGAGAGAGAGAGAGAGAGAGAGAGAGAGAGAGAGAGAGAGAGAGATATGCAGATGCTAATATTGAATCAGAATCAAGCTTGCTATCTTATAAAATACCAATACTGACACATTAAAGTCGAAATACTCTCAAACCCAACATTATCTAAAACCGTACTACCGTGTCAATATCGATCTCCGTATTAAACACAATACATTACACGGCCCCCTGTTGTTTGAATTGGCTTTTCTTTTCTTTTCTGGAGATTGTTGTCGTATTTAGATGCTATGTATTGGACATTAGGTATCGTCCTTAATCGCCTTATAGACACTAAAGCAGATTGTGACACCTTGATTTGCTGATCTCTATTTATGAAAACAGATTCTTCCAAATTTAGCCTAATAAGCTCCAAATTCCTCATTTCTATACGGGACTTGATACTATAGATAGTATTAGCTCTGTAAATGTCTCCAGAAATATTAACGTGCTTCTTTGTTTCCGTCTTCTCGTTGGTAAGAAGTTTTGTTTTCTGCAACCTGCAAAGATTATTTTGCAACATTCCGTCTGGAAAAGGTTTTAACTTTTAATTATACTACATTCCGTATATCAAAATAATACTTTCGTACATATATACATGGAATTTGATTTTGTGTCACGTGATATTCACGGTAACCGCACCGACTAGTGTGTTTACGACTTCTTTCTTCTTACAAAGGGCTCTAAACAATTAGCTCCACTGTTCGCTGCAGATCTGTAGCTCTCTGGTAAAATATTGGGTGTGTTCCAGAGAGCTGCAGATCTGCACCTACTCAGTTGTGTGACTAGCAAGTGAGGTTTCCATATTACAAGGCAGTAAACCTTAGTGAAGAAGATGTATCAATTCCGAGAGAAATTTTTAAAATTTTGTAGAGATGACAATTGGCGCAAGGACTTATACTCCAGACACCCACCGCGATTTACATCAATGTAAAGGGAATTTAATTTGCTGCTCGGTAGAACATTTGTCCTCTAGGGAATGTTGAATATAATTCAAAATGTTTACAGTGAAAATATATTTTCTTCATGGCGTTTTCCAAGGTTTCTGGGCCAACGTTCTCACTAAATAATTTTACAATATATTTATGCCCCTGCCGCGGGTTGAGGCATTATATAGTGTAACCCTTTTCCGTCCTTCTGTCATAATTCAGTTTCCGTTCATTAACTCTGCTGCTGCGGATGAACATAGAACATGGACATTTTGAATCAAAATTCAAGATAAAGATACATATGGAGTGCCATATTAACATAAACTCAAATAATTGAAGAGATATTTACTTATTTTAAGATATCATAAATTCTTTTGATGCGCACGATAATTCAATTAACGATATCTTCAAATAATTAATGATATCTTTAATTCTGAATTATTGCGCGCATTAATTGAATTGAGGATAACATTAGTAATTCTGCTGAATTAATGCGCGCTATAATTGAATTGTTGCTCTCTTCAAATGATATCAACAACTGAATTGATGCGCGCCATAATTCATTTTTACTGAGCAATAATTCAATTAATGCCGCATCCACTCAATCAGTGCGAGCAATAATTGTATTACTCTCTTCAATTGAATTAATGATATCATTAATTCAATTAATGCGCATAGTAATTGAATCATTGCTCTCTTCAAATGAATTAATGATATCATCAATTCATTTAATATACGGAATAATTCTTTTAGAGTAAACATCTATATAATTGGAGATATCTTCACTTTAACATATCCACAATTCAATTAATGATCTCTTTGATTGAATTGTTGCTATCTCTAATAGAATTGATGCGCGCATTAATTCCTTATACAAAAGCGTTGTAAAATAATTAAAGATATCTTCAAATGAATTAAAGAGATCATCGAATCATTTATATCGATCTCTAGATTAAGTTTTGCGAGCAATATTTCTACCATTTTAATGCTCTCACAAACTGGACTGATGAGAGCAATAGTTGAATGGAGGCGCGCTTCATTTCAATTATTGCTCTCATCAGTTGAATTTATGCGTGCATCGAATCAGTTAATGATAGCAATGATTGGATTAAAGTGCACATTAATTCACTTGATGAGAGCAATAATTGATTTGTTGCGCACATTAATTCAATTGATGAGAGCAACAATTACATTGATCACATCTTCAAATAATTAAAGATATCTTTAACAGATTATGTTGTGTTATGTACAATTTGAAACTCATCTTTGGTTTACTATTTTGACCAGATTGTGTCCTTTGCTTCATATGAACATTAAAGAGATTGGTCTACGATTGGTTTTTTTTTGTTTGTTTTTTTTTGTTTTTTGTTTTTAAATCTTTTTCATTTCTTTATAATATCAAACATTAATATAGCTAATTTAAAGTTGATAACCAAATTTGGACTTTCTGAATGCAAGGATAAGAGCAATTCTGTGTTATGAAAACGAAGACTGGAGTCTTTTGCGTGTTTACAAACCAGTGAAATTTAAAGTATTTTAATTTTGCACAGTAACAAATTTAACTTTTAAATGGTACATTTTAGCCAAAGAATACTTGAACTGTGATTTATATAACGAACTTTGATCGATAACCTTACATTTTGAAAACTTGGCAAACAATAACATACCTCAGTCTTTGTGTATGTACAAAACAAATAATGTACTGTCTACATTGAGCTTTTTGTCATAATGGTATAACCTTAATGTTTCCGAGTCATTAAAAAACTTTTTAATTCAGGGTTTGTACATGCCAAGACGGCGATACTCCACCAGCGCCCTAAGCAGCATCAAGGAAGAGAATGTATACGAAAATCTTCCAGTTTTCTCTCAAAACAACACAGCCAACGGTGAAGATGAAGTCTTCAGCAATAATTCTACAGACAGTTCTGATGGTCTTTCAGTGTCGTACTCCTTAAAGAGAAGGCCGTCTTTTCAATGTGATACAATCATTACCAAAGATTTCGATCAGCAGATTCCGTATTATTACCCACGAAAGGACGATCAGAATTTTCCTAGTCCTATGCACGCTGTATTGAGACAATATGAGGTCATTCTGAAGAGTGCAAATTCTGAATCCAATTTAACGAAATCCGCTTCACAATGTGAACTGAAATCCACATCAACCCTGCGTTCCACAACAGGTTCCGTCAGAAATGTGTCAAAAACTGAGGGTCTTCAAACGTACCTAAAACAGCGGCGATCGAGTTTACCTATAACCTTAAAACCAGTCAAAGTGACAGACATCGATCGATTTTGGCAGAACTACAGCAAAGGGACCAATGGAAATGCATGTGTCAAAGATGACGTCATATCTACGTCACTGGATACTACTACGGAATCGACTTTGTCGTCTGTAGAAGAAGAAACAGAACATGAGACACATCCAAACAAAACGGAAGACAAAATTCAAAGTACTGAAAGTCCCACAAATAACTGTATCACAGAGCAGCACGAGACTGCTCTATAAACTAGGGTTTGGTTTTTTTATTTTAAATGGCAATTGTTCTGTAACTGTTAAATAATTTTAGGAGGGAATAGATTGACTAAATGAAACTAATGAACCATGTTCTTAACTTAGGCTGTCTTGTGTTATTTTTTTTATTTATATATTTTAACAAAATGCATATAGTAATCATTCAAAATGAATATAAAGCAAAGAATCTGTTAGTAAGATACTTATTGGCATAAGCATATTTACGCAATTCCATTTTTAACTTGGGTGACCTATTGCAATTGGTCAGTGTCCTTCGTCCGTTAACAAATGAACATTTCTAACTTCTTGATAACTATTATTCCAATTCTTTTAAAAATTTGGTATGAAGCATCTTTAGAACAAGGGAAATATAAATTGTCAATTTCAGGAGTCCTTCACCCCGGGGACCGTAAGGGCAGGGCAAAAACTGTCCAAAACTGACCAATTTTCAAAAATCTGCTTATCTTTAAGAACAAGACTGATTACTTGTCTGGCCCTACATCAACATAAACACACAAAGTATATCCACTCTAGATTCCACATTTCATAAAAAGTTGAACATGTCAAAGAAACACTTTAATAGCATATACTGCAAAAAAAAAACAACAAAAAAAACAAAAAGCAAAAAAAAAAAAATAAAATGGCTAAGTTGAACATGCTTAAAATCACAGTAAAATTTTTATCAATTTTCACCATAATATGAGGTACATGTCTTTAATACGTATATAAACACTGAAATTTTTGAACGATATTGATGGGAAAGTTTTGAGCTAAAGAATACACAAAATATGCACCTTCAATGGCATGAGAAGCAAACAGACCAAGTCAAACATGGCGAAAAATGCAATAAAAATTTGTCAAATTTGCTCACAATAGGAGTTGTACATCTTCAATTTTATATATACAAAAACTGTGTAGAGTTTGAATAATATTGGTTGGATACTTTTTGAGTTACAGATTACACAACCATAAGTGTGATGAATGTACAAACAAAAGAATGGGTGGATGGACAGAGTGGTTACAAAAGCTTCTGTCACCGTTAGTGATACAGACAAAAACTAATTGCATAATGGTGTAGAGCGGAAAGACCTCTACCAAAACGGGAAATTTCATGATCTCTTGAGTAGAGGTTATGACTCCAGGGCAGGACCAAACTTGGTATATATAGTGTATGTGTGAAAAACATTCATATGATATCGTCTATTATACTAAATTGAAACTAAATAGTTATTTAAAAGGAATAGGTAGTCCTTAACCAAAATCGTAAATTTCATGATCCTGGGGGGGGGGGGGGGGGGGGGGGGGGGGGGGGGGGGGGGGGGTAAGGAATTTGGTTTCAGGGTGGTACCAAAATTATTATAGTGATTATTGTCTTTATCATATGAAAGTCTTTAAGTTTGCTGATACGGTATAAAAACTAAATGCATATTTAGGAAAAGCAGAAAAGGATACATTGAAGTTAGTTAGTTTGTAATCCTAGAATTATGACTTAGCATTGTTCCAAATTACTCATACTGTGTTAATTTTACATGTATTATGTGAAGTCTTTCATCAGCATAGGCACCCCTGGGGGCATTTACGTTTTAAGAACACATCTTGTTTTATACTGTTGCTGAATATTAGAATTTAGCTTAGATATGTAGAATATTTTTTAAAAAGATTTCATAGCACTTGGAACTTGTGATACTTTTAACTAATTAGTTTAATGACAACTGACATAATGTAACGCGTGGGACTGTAGCCTTACATACACTTACTTGTACTTAAGTATTACTTACCTGTAGTATGTAAGCCTGCTCTGGAGACCCAGCATGTTTTCAGGTATCCTCGTGGTTAAGAAAAAGATTTTTCTTAATTATCGTAAATTTTGTATTATATTTACTGTGTATGTTTGGTGAAAATTGATTTCTGAGCAAGTTAACATAGATATGATTTAGTCCTTTCTAAATATGCTATATAAAAATATATACGCAAAGACATTTAGTAATGCACATGATTTAGTGGTGTCTGCTTTCTGTGAAAGGCGTTGAAAAAGAGGGCACAGCCATTCGTGAAACTTCATATCTCTACTGTACCCACACTCTTGCCACTGGATCTGTGAAATGATTGATTGATTCCTTGTTGTTTTCCGCCACACTAAACAATTTTTCAGTTAACTGGTGGCGTCCAGTTTTTATTGGTGGAGGGGAGAATCCAGATACAATGTACACGAGAAGAGACCACCGACCTTCCGAAAGTAAACTGGCAAACTTTCTCACATATATCGGCGCGAGCGAGAATCGAACCCGCGCCGATTGGAGGTGAGAGGCCTTGTGATTTTGAGCGCAATGCTCTAACCACTCGAGACGTCTCCATATGAGTGAAAGATTCTCGAGCGGGACGTTAAACAATATTTAATCAATCAATCTAAACACTCGGCCACCTCTATGAAATGAAAAAATTGAATCTACCTAGCACAATTTTGCTTGCATGTCAATTTAACAATTATCCCCTTGTACATGTAGTTCACAGAACGGAGATTTAAAAATAGAGTACTACTAAACTAGTACATGATACGCCCCCATTTGTTATTGACACAAAAAAATCTAAGTCAAAGGGCCATAATTCCTTTAAAAAAAATTTGGGGCAGGATTTCCCTTGTAATGTACACATCTACACGGTCTGATCTTTCTTTGTACTAAGTTTCATTAAAATCCCCACATAGGTTTAGGAGGAATTGTGAAGACAAAGTTAAAGGGACAGATGAATAAAAGAGGTATAGCACAATATGCCTGTATTTTATGTGGGCATATAATTTTTTTTATATATATATTCCTGTATGAATCTGTAAATCTTTACAGCAGCCAAGTGGCAGATATAGAAGGAGAAAGGGGGTTACGGGCATTGTTCACACCTCCCTACCATATTTGATTTTTTTAAAAAACAAAACAAGCATTTGGAGTGTATTACAGGCAATAAAGTTCCCTAACGGAAGGATAATTCAGTCAAAAGTGGGTCAAGCGTAACAAAACTCGAACTTGATCTGTAACTGTCCAAACTAAAGCCACATATCAAATTTCAATTGAATATTTTCATCCAATGCAAAGAAAAGTCCGGAAAACCTCAAGCATAATGATAGATGGACAGACTGGGGGTAAACTCATAGTCCCCTTTGGCAAAGCAGTAGGGGACAAAAAAAAAAAAAAAAAGGTCATTTTTCTATTTTGTGATTTTCATCCCATCCCTTCTTGGACAGAAAGGGTACAAACTAAGGTCACACACACACACACACACACACACCCTTTGAAAATTTTCTGGATCCACTGCTGCAGCCCTCTGGGCATCCTTGTTTAAACAAACATGAATCTAGACTAATCAAGATGTTTACCCGATTATTCCTTTAACAAAATAATGATTGGGTTCTTGATATGAGGATTTTCCTATGTATACCTATGACATGCAAGTTTTAATCCCTATTGTGGCCCAGCCCTGGCAACAGGAGACATGGTTTGAATCAAATTTGAATCTATACTGCATATTAATTTGCCGAAGTGATTCCTTTGCAGTAATGTCGAAATTACCTGAATTATGTAAAGTTAGTAAAAATGACACTCAAAAATCTGTTTTTATACAGCCCAAATTCATGCTACTGCTGAGACAAAATTTGGGTAATTCATTAATGTAGGGAAGATCACCCATTTCAGTGTCACATGACTGACTTTGTCACGTGACCTGATATTTGTAAATTTTCTAGATCCTGTAATAAATTGCTTCAACACAAGTGGAAGATGCTACGACATTGAAATGTAGAGTAATTAGAGAGATACATGTAAAGTGACATCTGATTTACTTGAAAAATACTTGGGGATGTCACAATACTTCATAACATCATTAATATTTGACCAAAATGTTGAACATTGTCAAACTGAGGGTATTTTTCAGTAACAATAATCAATTATTACTACACCCAAAAATTTGTACATTACCGCAGCTAACTTTAAAGAGATACACATTTCTTTTCCTGCTTTCACACAAAATACCAGAAACAATGCTCTTCCACTTAAGCCAAGTCATTTAAACACTCTTATAAACTTTCTTATTTTATTCTAACCCTTATGCCCATTAGAAGTGATTTCAAGATCACAGTACCAGTATCAAAATTACAGTGCTTAATACATATTATATATTAAAAATTAGACTTAAGAAAAATAACCATTTAACAAGCAGAATTCTACATATGCAGCTTAAAACTTCATTCACTATATTTGAAGTGAATAACAACAAAATATTATGCCAAACAGCTATAGATCTGGACATCTTTGTATTATACCATTTTGACATCAAATAACATTAGACTTCTTAGAACCATGACACATATACTGTAAAACCACTTTTATTTGCATGGGAGAAATTTATGTAAGGTTTGTGAGAACTTTGTCATTGTGAAGATTTCTCATCGCAAGACAGTTCTATAATGTCTGTAGTATTTTGTCATAAAAATTAGTTGCCATGAACCAGTTAATCACTGGAAAATCATGAAATAAAGTCATTGCAAAAAAAAGTTGGTTTACAGTATATGGGAGTATACAGCACAGTTCTAAGAAGTCCGATTTTAGTTAGATTAATGGTGTGTAGTGCACAGAGGAAAATATTTTGTACAGCACTGTGAATATTCTCAGGGAACTCTATTTCAACTGTGTTGTTCTACAGCAAATTCTTCCTATATATTTGTATTTAAATCTTTTAACACCTATTATAACCTCACCCTGGCCACTTGGGGACATGGCCTGACCAAACCAGTCTACATGGAGGAAACTTTCATGCAAGTGTGGGTTTTCTAGTCAATGGTTCCTGAGAAGATTCTTTAAACACCCAACTTTATTTTAATACATGAATTTCCAAATTATCTCCTTGGAAGGTGGCATGGCCACTTCTTCAAACAAACTTAAAATCCCTTTCACATAGGAATGCCTTGTGCCATGTTTGGATGAAATTGGCCAATAGTTTTGCAGTAAATGTTAACAATGTGACACATGAGCAACGACAGACAAATTTGATCAGAAATTCTCACTTGCAAGTTAAAAATGGAAGCACGCAAATTGAAAAAACAATTTTAAAACTAAATTTAAAAATAAACTTCATATATTAATATACATGTACAATGTTTTAAATCTTTCAAAACAGTGTAAATAAGATAGATTTCTATTTGAATGGAGAAGAATGGTATACATCAGAGACATTTGCTACGCATTCGCATTAATTTCCTCAGAGTAAATATGAACCGAGTCTACAAATGTCCGAACATTCTCTGGGTCAACATCCCTAATTACACCATGACCAAGGTTGGCAATATATCGCTGAGTCCCAAACTTTGTTACCATATCTTTAACAGCGTGTTTAAGCTCTTCCTGAAATATATATAAAGAGATATCAGTATTATGTGACTATATACTGTACACCAACTTTTATTTGCAATGATTTTATGTCGAGATTTTACAGTGATAAACTGCTTCATGGCAACTATATTCATGACGAAGATAATTCGAAACAAATAAGAAAAACAGTAAAGGACTGGTTTGCAACAATGAGGTTCTCACAAACTTCATGAAGATTTCTCAAACACAAATAAATGTTTGTTTACAACAACTGCTTTCCTTCAGGAGCACAAACTCAATACACAGGGCTGATCAAAATTTGCACCTTTAATATGGCCCATCTCAAGTCTCAGAATCATAATTTGAACAAATTTTTGATCTATACTGTATGAAGAAGTTATGTTTGTATCGTATACATGTATCAAGTTTGGTAACTTCTAGCCTAACTGGCTTGTTACATTTGATACCAATTTATGATTGGAATGAAATCATCTTCAATTTATCACACCAATAAATAGGAATTAACAATTTACAAGTGGGACCGTCACTACGTGGAAAACATGCCGCTGTAGGAATTATTTACCTCTGTTACATATGTCTCTAGCCTCGAGACAAAGTTGAGAGTGTTAAACATCCCAAACAGGTAACAAATGGATATCAGGTGAGATAGAACATGCTAATGTTTATTTCCACAAATCATAAATCAGTAGTGTCTATGAAAATGTCACTAGTCATCTGCATTGTGTAACTTCTCAGACAAACACATCCACAGAACTTATCTCTGCACTCTCTCTTTTTCTCTCTCTCTGCCATGTTTTACACATATGCAAGTTGATACAGATTCTAAATACAGTAAAACATGGTTATCATGAATCTCCAAGGTCAGCGAAAAACAGTTCAGTAGAACAAACTTTGATATATCAAATAAATTTTTTGGTGTGTTCCTCTCGTAGGGGATGAATTTGTTATCAATGTGTTTCTTATAACCATGTTTTACTGTACTAAGGTGTGTCTGCTATTTACACACTGTCAGGAGTTTTAGGTAACTTTACCTGTGTAGAATACAGCATACAGGGATCCAGGTTACCTTGCAGTGTCACATGACTACCAACCAATCGTCTGTAAGCGGAAAAAATACGAAATGAAAAAAGTGTCAGAATTACACTTGGTGATTGTGTTTTTTCACTGATCTTTGACCCTGTACTAAACATCATCTGAAATCCAGAAAGAATTTTCAAATTCACAAAAGGAATTCTGCAAGTCTGTGAATTTAAGAAAATATGAACATTGAATTGGAGAAACATTGACAACTAGCTCACAAGAGTTGTAGAACATGTAATGACCACCCACATGAAATCAGCATACACATAATATAGCAAGTCAATCTATGAAGAAAGTCAGTCTTGAAATTAAATATGTGGTGTAATAACTCTGTACTGACAATAAATAAGAACTTATTTCACAAAACTGAAGGATATTACCTTGCGTGTGTGGGTTTTAGGGTCCAGTCAATGCTGACAACATCATAACCACTATTGGACAAGTCCTCCAAAGCAAAATGAACATCTTTGGCAAAAACTACCTGCAAAAATACATATACAGTGAAACACACTTATAGCAAAGTGCTGTAGATGAACAATTTTCATTCATTATATCCAGTAAGTTCACAATATGATTTAAAGTTATAATGGCTGTCATTTTGGTATCAGAAAATTTTTGTTGTAAAATTGTGATTTACTATTTCAATGACAGAAAAAAAAAGGTTTATGAATTTTTGTTGAAAATATTTGTGTTAGAAAACCTATTCAGAGGTTCTGAATGAAGCAAAGTATATTTGAAATTTTTATTTTAAACTTGGTTTAAACTTTATAAATGGCTTTGCTTAAAGTCACACACAAAACTATCACATTAACACATTTTTACAACAAAATATAATTTTTAGATTCAGAGCTGTTATTATTTTAAAATTATAGGGAATGAAAATCATTGTGCTATAAGTGTGAATTCATAATAAATGTCTTCACTGTGTTTTACTGTAGTGCAATGTAGTAGAGAAGGAAGACATCACTCTTGATTAATTACACAAACAATGTTCTTTCAAAAGCATCATCTTTAAGTTTCTCTATTTCTTTTTTCATACACTTGGTGACATATGAATTATTTCATACAGTCAAAGTTTGTGTGTCCATGATGGTTATATGTCACTTTTGTCGAGTCTACACGCAATAATATATACTGTAAACCCAGTTTTACTCGCAACAACTGTATTTTGCGATTTATCAGTGATCAGCTGATTTGCAGCAGCTAATTTTTGCAACCATGACACTCTTAAAGAAATACGAGAGACAGTAAAGCACTACATCATGGCGAGAAATATTCGCAATGACAAGATTCTTCAACCTCTCAAAAATTTCATGTGCATGAATAAATATTGTTTTACAGTACCTAAAATTCACTCGTGTTGGGAATTTATTTTGTGATTTTTCTTTTATTGCAAAATTTGGAAAGATTATTTCCATGGAAACATTTCCAAACCTCTTACCATGGGAACATGCTCTATGTTTTGCTCCGTTAACCTCTCCTTAACTCCGTATGCTATTTTACGGAGGTAGGGAAGTCCAAATTTATTGAACAATCCAGGACCAAGTTCACCAGCATTACTGTCAAACACCTGCAGCATCTAAAATGATGGAAATAATACAGACAAGAATTACAATTTCCTTGGACTACTGTTCTTAATTTAAAAATAAAAGGATTTTTTACAGTTACTATGATTCCACAAACCTGTGCTCCGGCCTTGACCTGAGCGACGAGATAGTCTATAGTTTTAGTTGTAAGTAGCTGCAATAGTGTGTTACTGGCATCAGGATATTGTACCAACCATCTCCTGGCCTTGGGCACTGGGGCTGATGAACTGCCATCAATCATATATTTCATGATTGTCCACTAAAATTGTTTGCATTGAGGATTAGCGTCATGATGAAAAGTACAATAACACAGTAACATCAAACATTGCAACTCTTAACTTCTAAAGTCAAAACTTTCCCTAGCAAGCACATTGCAAATCTAACTCCTAAAGTCTAAACTTTCCTATCAAGCAGATTTCAAACCAAACTCCTTTAGTCAAAGCTTACCCTAGCAATCAGATTTCTAAGACCAAGTTTATTTTAAATTTAAGCCTGAAATATCAATAACATTTTTGCAGCAATAATATCATGAATACAAGAATTTAAAGTTTTTTTCTTCCAGTGACCTTTACCTTATCCAAATGACTATGGGACAAGGTTATGATACCCCTTCAGGTCATAGCAACCTTTTGTTAAATATCATCTTCACAAGCCAAGGGTTTTCAGTCCACTCCGCTCCCCACAAACCCTTGAATTACGCTTTGAAAACTGTGGCCAAGTTTTGATTGGTTCCAAGGTTTGACCTTTTATTCAAAAGAAATACAAGTGCCAACAAGCCAAGCACGTGTGATATTTAGGGACAAGTTTTGGGATCAATCTCTATGATGAAACTGAGTCGGTTGTGTGGGGATCAACTACCACTGAAAAATTGTAGTGTAATTTTTTTTTTTCAGCTTAATTTGAAGTTTTAAAACAACTGTCAAAAGTTCTGAATTATAGCCCAAGTCAAAATGACAATCTGTCCCGGTTATTATGCATGCTTCAACAAACTAAACAGGCTAAGAGAAAATTGACTATGACCTCAAAAACAAAGTTCAGGCACTTCAAGCCAAAAAGTCAACAATACTGCAAGACTTGCATCATAAACATGCTTTACAGTATGAATATGTGAGGTGCGAAATTAACTGAAATTTCCTCTAACCTTGCTGATGTTTCCTGTTCTGTTGCTAGCGATATTCTCGTCCCTGTTTTATATTTTCTATAGCACATAATTTGTCTGCTATTATATTTACATCAAAGACTATATAGTTGATTTTGTTATACTTGTTTACATTCATAACAAACAGTATCATAAAAGCCATTACCCGATTGGCTAGATTATAAAGTTTAAATTCAGAACGTTCGCTAGGTGTCGCCACTGCAGGACACAGTTTTTGTGGCATAATCTGCCAACAATTTGTGGGAGCAAAGTAGACAAAAAACCCTTGGCATGCGAAGATGGTTAAATATGAACATCTAGTATCTCTTTTTTATAATTAAGTTATACTAAAGACATAAAATTCAAACTTTTTCACCAAGCAAATTTAACCATATGACCTTGGGTGAAGGTCATGTCATACTCTCATGTTCATAAGCAACCTTCGTGCCCAGTGTGAGCACCTAATGTTTGTTAGTAAGAAATGACTGGGTCATAATTGGCACAAATACACGGATGGACAGTCGGGGCGATTCCTAACCACCATCCCACCTCCAAATCCCACAAGTTTAAGAATCCCATTATAACACCCTCTGAGAAATAAATCTTATTATAACTATTACTGTAAGTTTCAGTCCTTTAGTGAGAACTGGTGATACAACATAGTTCTCAATTTGGAACTTTTATAAATATCTTACCGGAGCACCAGCAAATCCAATGAGTGGACATTTTCCTTCCAGCCTTTGTCTGGTCAGAGTAATGGCATCCATTACATAATGAAGTTCCTGAGTAACATCAACGATCGTGTTCAATTTCTTCAGATCTTCCGGAGTTTGTAGTAAAAAGTCAAAAGTCATTCCCTGGTAATAAAGCAGGATACATTTTATCAAGATACAGAAAATAAACAAAGAGTTTCCTACAAAGTGATACCAACCATGTATAAGACTTTATACCTTTCCTTCCTCAATTTCTATTCCGATACCTAAGGCTTGAGGAATGACTAAAATGTCTGCGAAGATAATAGCTGCATCTAAGTCGAACCGCTTCAGTGGCTGAAATGATAATAAAACTTCTTGTAACATTGGTACAATTTAAGCAATCTATAGACATTCTGACTGTAAAGTAAAATGTGTTTATAATGAACACATATATAACAAACACACATATAACGAATTTATGCTTAGTGTGACGTGATATCTATTCCAATATGAGAGAAAAATAATAAAAATTTTGTTGGATATAATGAAGTTTGGTTATAATGAATTGTTTTTCACTGGCCCTGAAGGTTTGCTATAACTGTGTTTTATGTATTAAAGGTAAACTAACAAACAAACCTGCAGAGTGATCTCACAAGCATATTCAGGGTTTCTCACCATGTCAAAAAATGAAGATGAAGTTTTTGTTTTGAATTCTCCATATTCTGTAAATCAATATATAAATTATTTGGAATAGTAAGTAATAAGTCTAGTACAAATATATGACTAATATTAGAATAGATTTTATGCCCCCAACTCCCTCAAGATCAATGACTGGGGCATCATCGCAAGCCATGGCTGAAATGTATGCTCCTCACCCTTTTCAACTGTGTCTCTCTGCGTGAAAATTTCCAATTTCTCATAAATATGCATTAGGCAATGCAGGCAATCATTGAGCTTCCGAGCACAAGTTATCTGGAGAATTAACTGTTTACAGAGTGCAAGCAAATTACTCTTGATCAATACAAACTCTTGTTCTCCCACTTCTTCGGTAAACTAACTAAAATGAAACCCGTATGTACACAGATATGGCAATTTCGACATTGAACAGTTAACAAATGAACAAACAGATATATTGGGGAATATGACTTCTTGTCAAAGATAGTTATGTTGCATAAAGCACAAGTTTTCATGGCTGCAGCCATTATTGAGCTCAGTCTAATTAAAATTAGACCCTTTGATTCGCTCACATATACCTCTACAAAATTCATTAGATTCATGTGTAGCAATATACGTGAGCGGATCAAAGGATCTAGTTTTAATTAGATTGTATTGAGCTAAACGCAGCTGCTCTAAACCAGATCTTCAATTTTAAGCTAAGCATCAATTCTATTGATCAATGAATTACATATTTTATGTGTCATGCATATTTATGAGAAACGAGAACATTTTCACACAGAGAGCCAAGGGTAAAAAGGGAGAAAGCATACACTTCAGCTGTGGGTTGCGACAATGCATTCGGGGGCATAGTGTTTCTGTTCTGTCTCTCATTCTGTCACAAACTGTAACCTTCCTAATAACTTTTGAACTAAAGAAGTTTGAGGATATTTTACCTTTTATTAAAATTTAGTAATATGATATGAATGTATAAGAGCTTTTTAAATCATTACAAATGGTAACTCTTGGGGGATGGGGTATGTTTATCGAACACATCTTGTTTACTCTACAAATGTTATGCTGTATATAAGTGGTGACAAGAGATGGTCTGGGTGTAAACTTTACACTGACCTGGCAGATATCGTCCTGCTTGTCGCATCAACCATACTGGTGTACGTTTCGTCCTTTCACCTCGGGCAGCTCTTAATATGAGGTCATTTTTCAATGGTGGAAAAAACTGTCAAAAAACCCCAAACAACAACCACTTACCGATTATTCAATTTCATGGAAAGACAATCAACATACTACAATGATTAGAAATAATCTATGAAAAGGTATATGAAAGTATGTGAATATAACTTTTCAAGTACTAGACAAGCAGTCTACAGAAATTTTAGTTTTTGTTGACTTCCATGATTTCCTAAAGACCAGTCACCTGCACCCATAAAAGACGAACAAAACATATTTATAATTACGTACTAGGCTAATTCTAATATAGTTGCTCATCTACTTCAGAGGATCTAATTTGATCATTATCAAACTCCATATCTCTTTTGCATATTCAAGCAATTTTTTTTAATATAGTTTCTGCATGTAGATGTTTGATTTCAATTATCATTACACTCAAACACAAGTTCAAATGACTACCCGATTCTTATACAAATTACCACAGACTATTCTTTCTATGACATTTTCTACTGCTATAGACTAAAAGATTTCTCTAAAGACATTGTATATTGGTCTATCCTTAAATTCTTATACAGCTCTTTGGTAACAGGCCTGTGATGGTATCAATATTGTACAAATGCATACTCATATAGCAATGCAGTTAATAAAAAAGGAGATATTTGTGTTTAGTCTCTAGAATCAAGCTGAAAATTGATCTTCCAGTATTTATTTTCACCAGTATTTTGTCAGTAATAAATCATATCTTCCATTTTGTTGTACCACCTTTCTTGATATAATCATCATGCCATGTAATTTACCTCCAACTTGACAAAAAAGACTTGCACTTATTCTGCATAATCCACTAAGCCGGCCATGATACATTTATTGCATATGTTTATGAAGGAAATATGAAGATTTATTCACCCAAGAAAAATCATATCCCCCCCCCCCCCAAGGGCAACGCCCTCTTTGACTCTGATATTAATGGATCACTTCGTCTCTCACTGTCTCATGATTTACTGTACATTAATTAAGACATTTCGAAGTAACCTGTACTGCACTGTCAGTAATATATTTAAGGAATAGATACAAGATGCTCACTGGAGTAGGCGAATTTATGCATTATTTATTTATTTACCATTATTTATTTATTTCTGCATCACCGAACACCAAATGCCATATTTTAAACGTGTAACTTCACTTTTGTCAGTGAACGTCAAATAAGGCAAATACAAAAAATTAAGGGTGGATCCATAAGAAATGCCCCTCCTCTGCATCTTTAAAGATAAACTGAATTAATGGGCAGACATTGGGTCTACTTCATAAACAAAACTTAAATTTGAAAAATACATGTCAAAGTATACATCACAATAAGAGCACTTTTTATCCGTTTCAAACATTTAGCCTCAAGTATGTGAGATTCTGAAATATAACACACCAGAGATATTATGCAAGAATTACCTGTGTTATAATTGGTGCTGTCATCATAAGCCTTATACTGAATAATAAAAATATCTTAAACCATAAACTCTTCTGCAATATTTAAGTAACATACGGCAAGTTCATCGTACAAGAAGTGACAGTCAATCATAAAAAAACACGTGTTGAAAATAGAGTAGTCTCCCTTTGTCTAGTACTCTAAAAGAATTTGCGTTGTCGCATTCTCGGTTTTTATACGCCGCACCCGTCTTTCCAGCGATGCATGTTCGTACATCCATTCGAGGTTTTCTGCTTCATCTTTTTGTCATATATCAAGCTTAAACTTGCTGTGTAGCTTTTTTTGTGGGTCACTTGTGCTTGGTCTATTTTGATCTCTCTTACACTTGCAGTACTTAGTTTTGCATTTAATGTTCTATTGAGGATTTCCCTAAATATAAAAATATAATTTTTTTTATCATGTGCGGATCCAGAAATTTTCTCAAGGGGGTCCACCCCAGACAATATTACCAAGAGGAGGTTTTACACCTAAATTACATCAAAATATAGTCTTAAAAATGTATATTGCTGCTTGTCAAATATCAGAGGCGTTTCCAACACTGGTCCTCTTAGAGCTCTGGGTCCACACACATGCTCGCTTGTCCTGTCTATCTACTCAAGTGTATTTTTGAGAGATGATCTTTTCTTATTCAGCAAAAGTACAAAGCTCATGCAAGATACTTCAATATTATTCTTTACTTTCTTTCATTTGCAATGTCATTTAATGTCAATTCTATTCAGCAATTTTACTGCAGTTTTGATTTCAAATTTTCAGTCTTCAGTGCAAATAGCAAATTGTATTAAAAAAAAGAAGCTGTATTCAGTATTCATTTAACGGGGTCTTCCAACAAGAAAGAACTCTTGATGCAGGTTACTTCATTTTTTTTTTTTATTTTATGATAATAATCCAAATTGTAATTCAATATGATAATCCTAATTGACAATGACCTGAAATGAAATATTTGCACATACAAAATTTAATTCTCTCACACATTACACAATAATTTGAGCAATAATTTACAATAAAATATTAAAATGAATTTTACTTCTTACCATTATTATATCCAGTTACTTTCTGTAAAGAAATGTTAAATGTAGCAAGTCTTTTACAAGATACTGTTGTCTTAAGTAAGTCTTGGAATTTTTTGAATTAATTGGTGCTCACCCTTTTATACAAATTCACACACATGCGTACACAACTACTACTCCCTAAAAACTCGTTCTGCAACTTATAAAATACTTACTCACCCTACAATTACCTAACTCAGCAAAACACTGATAACAAGACATTCACCTCATTCACAAGAACACTACACGAATACGATGACAATACATGAATAGATTAGTAAACAGGTGAGTGAATGAAAGTGAATTCATAACATGCTGAAAATAAAATACATATAATATCTGACAATTATATTAATTAATTGTCACCTTGTGGCATTCATTTTGATATTCCAAGTGAATCTACCCGGAGAAAAAACACTGCTCTAATCAGATCCAAAAACTCAGCCTCATCCAACCCCCAAACCTGCAACTTTAAAGTCCTCTGTATTGTATAAAATGAGTCCCCCTGTGTTGTATTAACTGAGTCCCCTGTATTGTATTAACTGAGTCCTCCTTTAAAGGGAACCAATTTAGAACAAAACTTCTGAACAGAAAACTTGTTATATGGTTCTTCATCTGTACAACAACTCTCAATTAGTACTATTTCTCCATATTGAATGAATAAATGTATAAATAAATGATCTATAATAACAAAATCCCATGAATTCTAACAAGCATTGGTTTGTCCTAAAAATAAATTTGAATTTTCCCAAATATCAATTTCAGGATGCCATGATTTCTTTGGAAGAGTATCTTCATAGAGTCCAATATCTGTGACAATTTATCTTAAGATAAATTGAAACTAGTAAGAAACAGTCAAGTTTTTTTTTTTAGTTCAAAACCACACAAATTTCAAGTTATCTACATGTACTTCATTTTTTCCTTTAGGAATTTTATAATTTCATTTTAGTTGTGGTAAAAGTTTCCAGTTTCCAATAGAATTACTATTATACAGTGTGTGTGTATATATATATGTGTATATATATATATATATATATATATATATATATGTACACACACACATATATATATAATCAATGTCAGCATTGTATTCTGTAACTCAGTGGAATATATCAGTATGATGTTCACACTGCCTCTGAGCTTGTACAACTTTGTAAACAAAGTCAAAAGTTATCATTGATTTATTCATTATATAATACATCTAACAGTACATACAAACAGATATGGACATTTTCCATACATTACAAAAATGTATGATTTAGATATAGGGATTTAAATATAATTATATTGTGTGTATGTGACTGTTAAGGTAGGTCCCTACTAATGGAACTACTTGTGATTTTTAAAAAAATTGTGTTAAATTACTTAGATTGTTCATTTGTTGGTATGATAAAAACAAAAAATTAGGGGATTGCCTGTATAACTAGTAAAATATGGCATCTTTATTACACGTACCCCCTATTTGTCAAGCGAAACTATTAGAATCCAAAGGAGGAAGTATGAAATATGTCCATAAAATTTGGGGGGGGGGGATGATGCTGTAATTTTTTTTATTAAACCTCATGTAAATATATCTAATTAAATTATTTAAAGTGAAATTTTAAAATAATTTCATGTTTTTTGATAATGGCAGTACAAAATTGAACTCAATGCAGGCCCTAGGCAGTCAAAAATATGGCAATGCAATGCCACTAAAATGATTTTTTTTTTAAATTGACTTGTGATTTTTCATTAAAACTCACATATTATGTTCATATATGAATGCTTGTTAAAATACATTTTAAAAACTTGCACATTCCCAGCACTATATTTTGCCAGCATCACATTTAATATTTACATTTGTTGGCCAAAATAGGCATTTTGATGACGATTTTCACATGATGCAATATAACAAATATAAAAGAAGTGCACAATTGTTTTATTTAATTCCACAGTTGCATTACTGCACATGGAATAAGAACATTCCTTAAATTTACAAATAATTCTAATTTATAATACTTCTTGTATGTCATCAATTACATATTACATATTTGGTTTTACATGTGGATTAGATGACAATAAATGGAACAAGACTAAGCCAAAGTCTTCAAATGTCAGTGTTCAACTATTATTGTTTTCATTATACTAAATTAAAATGCATTCAGGTAAATGTACACGGTATAAATACACACAAAATGAGTAACATCTCTGTAACCTATAACGGAGTTCGATCCGGGCGTGACGTCACACTACTAGACCCCTACTTTAATGTGTATTTACAGTGTATATCTAACATAACATATTTTGGAAACTAAAATATCTATAAAATTAAAGTATCTTTTGAAAAAAATATAAAACAAATCACATACTTGAATTATTTTGTACAGATATAAAATAAATAAGAAAATACCGTTATAAATATTTCAAAGTTAACTCTCAATATCTCCAATCTGGTCAATGAATTAATCAGCTGTCCCATCCATCATGGCCAGGAAAGATTGTAGTTCAAAAGTTAGACACTCTACATTATGTCTGTTTAGGCATCCAGATCCCTACACTAACATCACTTCCTGCACTAGCTAGAACTCCATTCTGATAGGTTAGCTACAAAACAGATCAAATATATTCCAACAAAGTGTATCTTGGTGACACATTTAAGGATCTTGATTACCAAGAGCACAGTTGAAATGGAGCAGAGATCAAGGTAGTGTATGGTGGAGCATAGTGTATGGTGGAGCATAGTGTATGGTGGAACACAATGTATGGTGGATCATAGTGTATGGTGGAACACAGTGTATGGTGGAACAGTGTATGGTGGAACACAGTGTATGGTGGATCATAGTGTATGGTGGAACAGTGTATGGTGGAACACAGTGTATGGTGGAACAGTGTATGGTGGAACACAGTGTATGGTGGATCATAGTGTATGGTGGAACACATGTTATGCTAGGTACAAAGGGCAATCATGTATGGGAAAAAGATGATGTCAGTGGGACTTGCTACAGACTTTTTTCCCCCAAAAAATGAAAACAAAACTAAATTTGTGTTTATATGTAAAATGAATACAATTTAGCATATGGAATGTAATTTATTCCCATGATTTCTCAATGAAATCCAAAACAGTTGGAAAAATTTGTAAAGAATCCTATAAGGAGGGGGAAGATAATGAATTAATTCTACAACAAAAATCAACTGTAATCTGATGATCTCTTCTTACCCTAGTTACAGCTGCTGTATGATTTGTGAGTGTTGTTATGGCCTCTGGGTTACGACTGGGTTCCAGGACTTTGATTGTGTTGTCCATGGAGCAAGAAAATATGGCTCCAGGTGTGTACATGACTCCAGTAGCTTTTCCAGTATGGCCTACATCATAAGTCTACAAAAGATACAAGAATAAATTACATCACAAGTATAAACATGGCACAGCCAAGCTGACTGTCTGAGTGTAATCAACAGATATATTTTCGTAGACAGTCAGTAACAAACCTAATAACCATTTTATTATGTTGAGGACCATAATACAACAGACAATTTCAATATTTCATAAAGTTTTCACACAAATATGCTATATCATTTAATATGGATTTCTTAATGTCTATAGAAATACAGTATGCAGTCACATGACACACTTTATCCAATGACAGAGCGACATTCTAGTCGGAGGCAAAATAACTGTAAAACTATGGTTTCTGAAGTCAGTCTACAGAAGATAGAAGAATGATCAACTATAGCCTCAATCTGAAAGCTTTAATCACAGTAACCTGAGACAGTTCAAATACAATACAAAGTAAAGTGGTGTCTGTTGACATACCATTAAATAGTAGTAATCACTAATGTTACAGCTATTTAATTCACAGACAAATAATTGATGCTGTTATTTTATATACGAAGTTAAAAAACAAGACTGTAATAATAAAATGTATTATTGAATACAATGATTATTTTAGATTGCATTGCAAACTTTTTATTTATTGGTAATTCTTTGTTAAATTTCTTTACTATAGATATATCTTAACTTTGTATTTGTGGAAAGGACTTCTGTAGATTATGCCTGTTATCTAATCCATTTATGCTTCACACATAATAAAATATTGTATAAATAGAATTAAAGATTTTCCTCAGAATTAACCACAATGTATTTTCCTTGTCTGTTGAGACTTAAAAAAAAAAATCATTGTGTTAAATATTTTGCAACAGTCCCATTTACTGTTATAAAATTATAATTTATAGGAATCCATAATAATATAGTTGCTTCCAGAAACAGAATGCTAATCTTATATAGTGAATAATGTGGCTTAGATAATCCTTGTGTATGAATAAATTTGTTGACTGAGAAACGAACAGGACTTTTCTCTAGAGCAGTCTTATAACTAATATACAGTCTGTACTACTCACCTGTACATGTTCAAACTGACCAAGCGATGCATCAAATAACTGTAGATTTCCGTCTTTATCTGCTACCCAGAGTTGTTGATGACCAAAAGATATGTCCATTGCATAACTCTCCAACTAAGAGAAAAATTTCCATAAATTGAAAATATAATGGTTTAAAAATATGAAATGTTTATAAATTAAAATGAAACAGCATCCTAAAGTTTACATCTACATAACAGACAGGAAGACATGTGTGTGAAACATTGATGTCTCCTTATTGTAGCAAAGTAAGTACCAAAAGAAAGGTCTTGTCACAAGGAGTACATGTGTGAAATATGAAAACCCTAACACTAAGCTTTCTTAGGATTTTACAGACAGATGGACAGACCAAAAACTATATGCCACCCCCCACCCCAATCTTCAATTTCAGAGTCATAGAATTAAAACAGCACCCTAAAGTTCAGATCTGTATATTGATTGATTGATTGATTATTGTTTTCCGCCACACTCAACAATTTTTCAGTTATCTGGTGGCGTCCAGTTTTTGTTGGTGGAGGAGAGAACCCAGATACAACGTACCCGGGAAGAGACCACCGACCTTCAGAAAGTAAATTGGCAAACTTTCTCACATATATCAGCGTGAGCGCGATTCGAACTCACACCGACTAGAGGTGAGAGGCCTTGTGATTTTGAGCGCGATGCTCTAACCACTCGGCCACAGAGGCCCCTCAGATCTATATAGCATAAAGGAATATAAAAAAAATAAAATAGCACCCTTGAGTTTACATTTATATGGCATAAAGGAATATTTGTATAACATGTTGTATTTTACCTGTATGGTTTTGTACACTTGTCCAGCTCGCCTGTCAAACACAGCTATTGTTTTATCTTCACTTCCTGTCACAACGTACTTGTCATCGGCTGCCAGACACAGTACAGGTCTGCGATGATATCGCTTTCTGTGAACCTCTTTATCACGAGGATCAATAACATATACATGTCGATCATACCCTGCTGCAATTATTTGATTGGCTTCAAAATGAATTCCAAGAATTGCTGATTTGCACCTGGAAAAAAGATGACTATTATTAAAAAAGATTTAGACATTTATATATCTTGGGTTGTTGGTACAGTGTAACCTGTCTAAGCCAATATGCATTAGGAGACACATTTTTTGTTAGAATACAATGTGTCTGAATAAACAGTGTAAAAAACAATGAAAATATGAAATTGAAAAAGAAAATATGGGTCAAAATGCTCAGGTGTTGGGTTAGACAGTTTTCACTGTGTTCTACACTGTATTTTCACCGTATTATACAGTTAAAAAGCAATGAAATCTGGGTCATTTATATATTCAGTGAAAGGAGTTGTGTGGAAAGTTCCTGATATTCCACTGTTTTTATATCTCACATAATACAAGCAAAACATTAATTCCTATGAGATATTTCAAATGTAATTCAACTAAAATGTTTCTTTTTTTAAATACCCAGTTTTAATGTCAAGTTTAAAGGTCAAACATTTTATTGAAAAATAGTCTACTCCAGTCTATTAAAGTCGTTTATATTCAATTATCTGTTATATTCAAGAAAAATGAATTTCCATTAAAATTGTTTATACATGTATAGATTAACATTGGTTATATTGAACTTTGGATATAATGAACAATTCAGGTTGTTTCCCTGAATTTCCTTATATCCATAGTTGACTGTACAATGAAACAGCATTGGTTTACTACTAACAAAATGTTCATTTAGTTAAAGTAAATAAAACTGCTTGTAAGTTTGCTTCACAACTTGGTTTTCAAAGAATCCTTACTTATACTTGGTTTGTTCAGTGACTCCATTATCAAGGTCCCACATTTTGACATAAGTGTCCCAGGACCCTGAGCACAGTCTGTTATCATGCGAGGCCAAACACCATATCCAGCCCTGCATAAAATTGTTTGGCATCAAATTCAATTTCGCCAAGGTAAGACATACACTCTTTAAAAATTCTGAGGAGCAATTCCTTGTAACTATCAATTTTTTTTATTATCTCTTTAAAATGTTTCTTACTTTGTGTGCTTTGGCATCCGAATAGATTTTCATGGATTTGATGCTGGCTGGATCATTGGGATTATATTTGGTCAAGTCTAAAATATTTAGATATCGGTCTCTAGATCCTGAGGCTAAAATGGTTCCATTCTACGAATTCAAAGTCATAAAAAAGCTTGTAAGCATTTTGAATAACATGCACACAAAAATATTTTTAACGTTTGAAAAAATTATTTGTATAGTTGATATGAACACTTCAGGCCTGGAGGTTATAAAACTATTTGAATAAGTACTCTGCACTCAATCTTATACTCAGTACTCCAAACCATACACTATAACTTTTGAGTATGAGTATGGCTTCGGAACATGAATTATCAGTTTGACTATGGAGTTCATACTATAAACATTTTATAACCCAATGTTAGATTTCATACTCATGGCATGATCTAAATTACGATAAAATTGGAGTTCCTACTTTCATAAGATGAACAGCATCAACAGGGGCAAATATAGCTTCCCTGAAGACGAAATGATGACAGGTTTCTTCAGGATTGCTCCACACTCTGTATGATTCCTCCCTTGCTACACAGGCATCCATCCAGTTGAAGTTTTCCTCTGAAAAATAAGTACTAGAATCTTTAACACTTTGAACAAAATCCACCACAGCTGAAATTTCTGCTGACCACATGACATCTGTGTTGTTATGTATGCATTCTTACATTACCTAGTCTATGCATATTTTCTGCTTTTTTGGAATGCTAAATATGTAAAATAATGGAAATTCAATAGAATTTTATCTCCTATGCACTATCAATGTCCAAGAACCTTCTCTCATCTAACTTATCATCTCTCTCATTTAACTTATCATATGCAGGTGAATATTATCCTCAATCATCTAACTTATCATACACAGGTGAATATCGTTCTGTTTCACCTAACTTACCATACACGGGTGGATATCACTCTCTCTTATCTAACTTACCGTACACGGGTGGGTATGGTTTGGGCCACCTCTTGCTGATGCGAGTTTTCCAGTAAATGTCACTGACAAATAAATCCTGAAAACTCCTGCAAACTTTACTCAAGGTGTGAACAAGAAATTTAGCATCCAAAAAATTGCAGATGTACATTAACAGTTCTATAGGCAGCTTGTCCAGTGTGAGAGGTTCCTCTGTGTAGCTTATATCATCGATCTGAAGGTCTGTGATATCTACACCATCCTCAATGGAGATGGAGTCTGACGGTGGATATTTATCTTTTTTACAATTGATTGGTCTGTCTTTACTTTCTTCCATTGTATATGTACTCCTGAAGTCAACTATAATGAAGAAATGTTGGTGTATGGATCATCAAGAACAAACATGATTCAAAATCAATGATAAAATCTTTCAACATAACTTTGCATTGAAAGGATCAGGCACTAAAATGTGTTTTTAGATTGACTTTTTAGAACTGAACAGTACATTGTCTGAATTTGATATGTTTCAAATGTACAATGAGCTTTTAATAAGTTGCTGAAATTCTCCAGTTTGGCGCAAGGCAAAATAGTCTCTATGTGAAAAAATCTATAGAGGTCATGATACTGTAAATATTCTACAATAAAAATCTACAGAGATTGAGATATTGTAAACATCCTTATATTTGCTTGATAAAATGAAAATTATATAACAGTATAGGATGTCTAGGTAGTGCACCTGCCACATAGCACTGCTATGAAGGTTTCATCTTTGTTATCAGTAGTGGATATTCTGGTCGTCAACAAATGGGTTTCCTCTGGGTAGCCCAGTTTCTCCCTCTTAATGCTTCAAAATCTGTACAAAACCAGGACACCCCTTCCCATTTGAGAGTAACTAACATTTTTTTTTTACCCTAGAGAACTGTAGCACTCTGAGGAAAAACTGGGATCAATTTTTTTTTAGAGAGCTACAGGTGTTTACCATCTAAGCTGAAGAGAAAATAAATATGTAGAATGGACCCACGAAATTAAAATTTAAAGCTGTATATAGTACTAGCCTATTTTTGTATTCTAAATAAAATTTCCTTGCTGAAGTTCAAATATCTAAATGTATACTCATAAATTCTTACTAAATGTCTATTGTTTAACCTTTGATCAGGTCATTGTTAAATTAAGGATACTCTTTGTGTAATGTTTCATTGCTAAAATTCAGTTGTTTTAGTCTTATAGTCCAGAAGCTGTAATTAATATATGCATTATGTGTTACTGTGACCTTAACCTTTCAACCTCCAAAACATTTAAGGTCTTTCAAAGGTCAAATCATGGATAACCTATTGGTGAATTTTCTTCATCAAAAATCAAACATCATTGGTTTTTTACAACCAAGAAACACCATTTTCCCTTTCCTAAGTCCTTTCGTTTTGTGGAAATATTACATTGCCTTTTGATTCATGATTTAAACATAAAAAGATAATTCTTGGGTCATACAGGTTCTTTGGGCAAACATTCTTAGGATTTGCATACTCCTGGGTAAAGCATCAAAGCTCAAATAGTGTTAGCAATACAGTCTTGAAACCATATTTTACTCATTATTCCAAAGTGAGCATTTCTTTTCATTCAATCAACTAATATGAAAATCCACCATATTCATTATTGGATTTGAGACTTTGGGAAATAATTTCTTTGGTAAAAGCTCAAATTTATAAAGTACTGGAAATATCATCCAGAAATTATTTGCCTCATGCCAACTTACTTTCATGGGGTCAGTTGCTGGTTTGGGTCTTGAGAGGTGACATTTATGCCCCTAGGTGTCAATACTAAAACCTTGAGTTAATGCTCACTGTCTCAAATAGGTTCTGTCAGCAAATCACATACCACATCTCCCTACAGTGACCCTGGAAATACACTGGTAGCTAAGTGGCAGTGGTGAAAGGTGAGTTTCAGGTGCCTTAATATGGCTAAAGAAAGGACACTCTAACAGAAAACCACTCTCCTTCCAGGTGTAGTAGCATGATCTTAGGGCTAACAACCATAATTCATAAACAATTTTGTTACAGAAACAGCAATGAGGAATAACTCTTATAACTTTGGATGAAAGCCTCTCTAGGACAAACAGAGATGCCAGTATGACTGTTGGTAACGAAACCCACATGGAGGCTACCAATATGAAAAGCGAGGTCATCAATGCAATCAAGGCTGAGATGAAAATAGGGTTTAGAATGTGTGCACAATGTACGCCATTGGTAAGCTCGCTCAAGTAACTGCTGAAATGAGAAGATACAGATAATGGAGTGGAAAATGGTGAGTAACAGATTGATAACTGCACCATTCAGAGGAAAACAAGTAAATATAGCAGTATTCCAGTGATTTGCTCCCATTAATGACATAATTGAGGAAATGGAAAATGCATTTTATGAACAACTGCAGCAGGATTTAGATAAAACACCTGCCCATGATATCAAAATCATTATGTGTATGAACAGTCATATCAGAGGTCCCTGACTTGATCCTCAGCAGAGGCAAAATGCTGGTATTTATCTCTGTTAATGTTACTTATTTACTGGTATACCAACTGTATACATATATTTATTTTACAAAGTAAGGGATGTCTATTATGTTCAAATGAACCTAGCAACAGACAGATTCAGCTTCACTGTACGTGATACTTAGGCATCAGCTCGAAAAATATCAGACCCCCCCCCCTCCCAAATCTCACCAAGGTAAGACTAGAATAAGGAAAGTAAACCAGCAATGCAAAACTTAATATCAATCGTCATAGGAAAAGAATAAGCAAAGATAATCTAACATTATAATAATTTACAGCAAAGGGGTGGTGTTCATAACAATACACCCGGAACTTTGTAAATGCGGATGCAATCACTTAATTAATGTACCATTTAGCATTCTGATGCTTAAAGATCAGCACAACAATAACAAGATGATAGAGCCCGTGGCAAGCAAAACGGTTATCTACTCTAAATTACAGATGAATCGGCAAATGAGGAAATTCGGCATGATTTTATTGGTCACGAGCATCTCCAGATACGTTGTGAAAATACTCACTTGCAATTTTTAATTCTCTGACCTACGCAAAGTCTCTCCGAGAGAGCAATAGTTCTGCAACTGACATCTAATGCTTTGTGTAAATTTTTTAACTGATTGACAGTTTGGATTTTGTTGAGTCACGTTTAATGCATTAATCATGTTGATTTCAAACATGTGCCGTGTGGACGCCTATTTACTTCTTCCGTAAACAATGTCAAGTTGCGTCAGAAAGTAGTGTATAAAATCTATCTTTCATTCATTGTAAAGTAACCATGTATCAATACGTCTGACAATCAATATAATTATCAAAATCGAAACTTATCAAATATTTAAAAAAAAAAAAAAAAATTAATAAAAAACACAATTTATATTTGCGCATTGATATTGATGAAGCTGCATCTAAAACCAGCAAGAACAGTGTTAATATTTTTTTGTGTGTTCATAAATACGTATATACATTCATTTCAAATACCTACATTATTTATTTCAAATAATCACCAGTCAAGAAAGTAATTATGCAGTTGAGATACCTTAAATCCCGTGAACTATCGATTCCTACTGTTTTCTTCTATCATAATACTACGTTTCGGAAATTAGTTCGACCCAACTACCTCAATGATTGCAAAATTAGTCTGCTTCAACCTCAGGAATTTTTCCAGTGTGTGCATGCGACACTTCAGCACTGACAACATGTCAATCAAGTTTTCAGCAAACCTTACCATGATGTTCTGCGAATTACCAACCATGACAGAAAGATATGCAGCTGCAAAAGCTGCAGGATTTAAATATGTAGAAACTGCATATCCGTACTTCGAGCCGGTGGGACCAATGAAAGAAGCTAAGGAAAAATCGGGACTAGAGCAAGTTTTAATCAATGCATGGGCAGGTAACGTTGTAATAGTTGTCTACAGTTTGCCGTTGATCAAAGAGTTTCGATTTGTGGAGTAAACTTATTCTTGGCTGAGATATGGCCTTCACCGAAGGCGTCAGTCCAAATTTCCAGCCGAAGTTAGAGTAAGCTCTGTCCACTGCACGCGAACGTTCTGACCAGCTGCAAGAATATATATATATATATACTTGGATTCATGACGGGAGTGTATTAGGAATTGGTTCATCATTCATTAGGGACAGTGTTCATAACTTTTATGTACCAGACACTCTAAAAGCATATATATAAAATATACTGGGTTATTTCAATATAAATATGTATATTTACCAACTTGCTGATAAAATTCCTATGATGTCATGTTCCATTTAGCAATATTTACATTCACCAATGTTCTGTTAAAGATAGTCCTAGGCTATTCAATATCTATATATCTTCATATAAAAACTGATTATTTTGTCACAAAGAAGTTTGCTTTCCGTGATAAGTTATTTGGAGCATAAATATATATCTTTTTAAATCCGCTCAAGTGAACTTTTCTGATCACCTTTTTTCTGGCATTAGTCTGCCTGTTTTTTTAACACCTTTGACTTCTCCAAAACCACAGAGCTATTTTCAACCAATCTTGCCACAACGCAATGGGTAAAGAGGATTCAAGTTTGTATAAATGAAGTGCAACATCCTTTTTGAAGTAAAGATGATATTAAGAATTATTAGTAAAAATTTTGTGGCAATTTTCTTCTCAAGAACCATTGGGCCAATTTCATCAAAATTGACACGAATTATCCTTGGATAAAGGGGATTCTAAGTTTGTTCAAATGAATGGTCATGGAGATCATCAAGAAAAGATGAAAAGGGTGGGATAATTTTAAAAATCTTCTCAAGAACTAGTGGTCAGAAAGATGAAGTTTACATGAAACCTTCCTGACGTTAGGTAGACTTGGGTTTCTTCAAATCATGGTCCTCAGGGGTAGGGTGGGGGCCATAACAGGGGATAAAAGTTTTATATGCGGATACATAGGAAAACTCTCACAAGAACAACAGGGCCATGATTAGCCATATTGATTTGCAAGCATCCCCAGGTAGTGGAGATTCAAGTTTGTTCAAATTGTGGTCCCTGGAAGTAGGGTGGGGCTACATTAGGGGATCAGAGATTTATATGGGGATATATAGATTTACATGGCGATATATAGGAAAGCATTTTTCTCAACAGTTGCAGGATCATGATTGTATCTGAATCTCAAGTCAGGTGCTCTACGAAGTGAGTTATCTGACCACCAGCAATCAAACCCTTCTGTCCACCACATCCCTCCCTAAATGCCTAAGACATTAATCCAGGATCTTTATCCCCTGGCAGGCATTTTCACCTGTCAGTTTCAGGGGCTGGTCAATGGCACCAAATGCAACAGGAAGGGGGAAAATGCAACAGACCAGACTGGGATTTGAACCCTGGGTGGCTAGGTAGCTCAATCTGACCAGAGTTTTAGGGGGCCCATGTTTGAATCCTGGTCTGGTATTTTGCATTTTCTATCTTTCTGTTACAATGATAATCTGTGACCTACACATGTATTTATAAAAAAAGCAGATCATTGTCAACCTTTATTGGTAGCCAGTTGGGAGAAGATGCATATTGTTGAGTCAAAGATGATTTTAGAGAGATATTTGATACTTTTTCTCTCTCAGGTGACTTTAGTAAAGGTGATTTAGGATTGGCTGCTCTTTCTAACAGACAGGAGGAATTTGAAAGCAAGCTAGATTTGACTCTTGAGTATGCCAAGGCACTGGATTGTAAAAGGTAATTTGTGTAATATATGATACTGGGGGAGAGGGGGACTATATATTTCATTGAGATATATTAAAGGCAGGTTGACACTTCATCAGAAACTTTGATGAATTACTGTTTCTATTTTGTGAAAATAGTATTGATTTACAAGTAGAAATTTTATATCGTTTTCAATACAACACATTGGTGTGATGAAAGGAATCAGATTCGTAACTGTCAGAATTCATGAAACCTTGTTCTTCAACAGAATTCATGTTCAGGCAGGGATGAAGCCAGATAATTATGATGAGACTGAAATGGAGAGAACTTTCATCAAAAACATAACACTGGCAGCAAAGAAATTTGAACCAGTAAGTGCTGTTATGTGAAACATTATCTACCATGTTCTTTTTGTGAACATTTATGGGAATTTATGTTTTACAGAAGCCTCTATATTTCACTGTTTTACAGAAGCCTCTGTATTTCATTGTTTTACAGAAGCCTCTGTATTTCATTGTTTTACAGAAGCCTCTATATTTCATTGTTTTACAGAAGCCTCTATTTCATCCTTTTACTCTATTTCATTGTTTTACTCTGTTTCATTGTTTTACTCTATTTCACTGTTTTACTGAAGCCTCAATTTCATTACAGGAGGGAATAACCTGTTTGATTGAGCCCCTGAACAGTCGGATTACTGCTCCACGTTACTTCCTTACTGATATTAACAAAGGTGCTGTACATTAATTAATGTTTTCACAGTCAGACCTGTCAAATATGACACCTGTGAACAGTAAAACATGCTTATAATGAACACGTTTATAACAAATTCATGCTTATTGTGAAGTAAAAAACATGAGAGAAAAACAAAGAAAAAAAATTATTGGATATAATGATTGTTGATAACGAACTGTTATAACAGTTTTTTACTGTAATCAATTCATGGAGATATCTGACCCTATATTTACTGCATGAAATTTATGCTATACAATTAAACAATCTAGGTAAACCTATGCAAAGTTTCTCTCCCAGGGTGTGTTGGATTAGATAGGTTTTACTGTATCAGTAATTAGGGCCCTGCAGGTAGTAGCAGGTGTCCTTATAGTGATCTGCCAGTGTGTATGTCTGTCCATCCATCTTTGCAAACACTTTTGCAGACTTTGGGTTACAGATCAAGTTTGAGTTTGAGCTTTGTTGACCTATTTTTGAAAAAGTTATAGTCTGACCTTGAATTTAGCAAATAATATCACAAAGAGGGACAGACCCTTTTACAATGCTTGCCAATGATATCTGGTTGTGTAGTTGTGAATTACAACATTATAGTTATAGGTGTAAACTCAGGTGACCCATTGCAATTGGTCTGCACCCATTGTTATGCGTTAACAATTGAACATTTTTAATTTCTTCTTGATAACTACCATTCCAATTCTTTTCAAATTTGGTATGAAGCATCTTTGGGACAAGGCAGACGTAAATTGTCAATTTCAGGACTTCTGTCCCCCTGAGGTTTTAGGGGCAGGGCCAAAACTGCCAAAAAGTGACCAATTTTCAAAAATCTTGCTCTCTAGAACTGTACATTTTTAAATTCTTCTTGATAGCTACCATCCCAATTCTTTTCAGATTTGGTATATGGAACATCTTTGGGACAAGGCAGACATAAATTATAAATTTCAGGACTCCTGACCTGCTGGGGGATTTAGGGGCAGGACCAAAACTGCCAAGAAGTGACAATTTTTCAAAAATCTTCTCTAGAACTGCACATTTGTAAGAAAAACCAAATTCATAGTAATGTAGAAAAGGAAGGCCTCTACCTCTAATTGTAAATTTCATGATCCATGGGGTAGGGGTTCTGACCCTAGGGTGGGGCCAAAACTTGGTACATATATTTAGTATTTATGTGTAAAACATTTTAAAAAAGGATCTTATTTAATGCTATTGATACCAAATTGAAACTGAATGGCTATTTGGAATGAACAGTTAGCTCTATACCAAAATTGTAAATTTAAGGACCCCAGGAGTAGGGGTTTTGGTATGAGGGTGGGGCCAATAAGGTAAGTGATTAAATGTGTTAACAATTGAACATTTTTAACTTCTTGATAACAACCATTCCAATTCCTCTGAAATATTGTATGAAGCATCTTTGGGATAAGGCAAATATAATTATAAATTTCAGGACTTCTGCCTTCCTGTGGTCTTAGGGACAGGGCCAGAATTATCAAAAAGTGACCAATTTTCATAAAATCTTCTTCTTTAGAACTGCACATTTGTAAGAAAAACTAAATGCATGGTAATGTAGAGCAGGAAGGCCTCTACTGGTATTATAAATTTCAGGATCCTTGGGGCAGAGGTTCTGACCCCAGGGCAGGGCCAAATTAGGGATATAGTTTTCAAGTGTAAAACATTTAGAAAACATCTTTTTTAATGCTATTGATACCAAATTGAAACTAAATGGATATTTAGAATAGGTACCTTTACCAAAATTATAAATTTTGTGATCCCAGGGGTAGGGGTTTTGGTATGATTTTGGGTGCAGAATGATCAATGACTAAATGAACATTTTTAACTTCTTGATAACTACCATTTCAATTCCTTCAAAATCTCGTATGAAGCATCTTTGGTACAAGGGGGACAAAAAATGGTAAATTTCAGAAACCCTGCTCCCCTGGGGCCTTGGGGATGGGGTAAAATAAAAACTATTAAGATTAGAGGAATGTAAATAATTGTGAAATTTATGATCATAGCACCCCCATGGCCTTGTGGTTGAGGTCAAAACTGAAACAAAAAATAAAAAAGGCAAAAGTTTTAAAAATGCTTCTTCACATGTGGGAGAAAAACCAAATGCATGGTTATTATGTCCATGAAGCCCTTTACCAACATTATGAAATTCATTACACCTTGGTCAGGGAAATATGAGATGCTTCAAATTCTTTCTATTGTAATTGAATGGGAATTGTATTCATATTTAGAAAGATCATAAAGCAGTGAACAAAAAACTCTAGACTGAGGCTTAAATGCAAATATAAAACTCCTCAACAGGTGTTTGTAGATAAGTCCTGTGGGCCTCTCGTTAAATAACCCCACCCTATTTTGCATTTTCTATTTTAATTTAGAAACCAGTCCCCCCCCCTCCTCCATTCTTTCAGGATGATGATGAAAAGAGAAGGGGAACTGGTTTGAATCAGACTAGGGTACATATACCAACTAGACTTTGAAAAACATAATTAATATCTGGGGACTATTTTCTATTTTACAGGACCACAATGTGAACTAGTATGTAATATTAATTGTGCTATCCTGTCTAAATAAAGAATTTATTATTATTATTATTTCATTTTCTTTTTTCTTTACAGCTGTTGAAATCATTAAGAAAATTAACAGACCCAATGTAAAATTACAATTTGTAAGTATCAAATACATACTATGTGCTGATCCAGATATATAAATTACTTGTACTAGGTGCTTGTAATTGTTATACTAGTTCATGCAGAGTACATAGTTAATGTGTGGTAGTACATGTATCTACAGTTTGAGGAACAAAGTGTGTGTGGAAAGTTTCAATTTATGATTTTCTACTTGTACATGAATTCCATTTATTGTATCTTTCAGGATTTTTTTCATATACAGATTATGGAAGGGAACTTGACAAAAACCTTTGAAAAATATTTACCATATGTTGGTAAGTTGTTTGGGAAAGTTATTGACTAGCAATTTACAGCAGGTTTTACTATGCTGAATAGCAAAATTAATTTACTGCATTAAAGTAATTACAGTATAGTACAGTAAATTATTGGACCTCATGGGAAATTAACGCATCTGAAAGTACAAATTCTATAAATTGAATTAACTGGATAACATTTGACAAAATATAAGGGTGACAATGCAACTTATAAAACTCACAACTCAAGGAAAATACTTCAGGTCATATACAGATTGCTCAAGTCCCTGAAAGAGGTGAACCTGACAGTCAGGGAGAGATCAATTATCCATACGTGTTTGACTTACTACGTAAACTAAAGTATGATGGATTTGTAGGGCTTGAATACAGGCCCAAGGGTAAGTGGCGAAAAAAGAATCCAATTTTTAGCTCACCTTTTGTCTTTCATCTGTCTGTCCCTCTGTCTATACACTTTTCACAATTTCATATTCTTCTTCAGAACCATTTGGCCAATTTCAATCAAACTTACAAATCATCCATGGGTGAAGGGGATTCAAGTTTGTTCCAATGAAGAGCCATGTTCCCTATATAATCACAGAAATGCAAAAAAAAAATAGGGTGGGGTCATTTAAAAATCTTCTCTAGAACCACTGGGCCAGAAAAGTGGAAATTTACATGAAAGCTTTCTGACATAACACAGATTATAATTTGTTAAAATCATGGTACCTGGGTAGGGTGGGGCCACCATAGAGGATCAAAGTTTTATATGTAACTATATAGAGAAAATCTTTATAAATCTTCTTCTCAAGAACCACTGGGCCAGAAAAGTTCAAATTTACATGAAAGCTTCCTGATATAGTGCAGTTTCAAATTTCATCCCTCAGGGATAGAGTGGTGCCAGAATCGGGGTTGAAAGTTTTACATGCAAAGATGTAGAGAAAATCTTTGAAAATCTTCTCAAAAACCACTAGGCCAAAAAAGTGGAAATTTACATGAAAGTATACCGATACAGAGTAGATCCAAGTTTGTGCAGTTAATGGTCCCCAGGGGTAGTTTGGGGTCTCAATAGGGGATCAAAGTGTTATATGCTGATATATAAGAAAAATCTTTTGAAATGTCTCTTGTACTATTATAGTTAGGGCTCTCGTATTTTGTATTCTTTATGAAAAGTTCTTTCATGTGATGCAATGGTGTGAGATTTTGTGACCTTGACTTGGATGTTTAACCTACTTTTAATAAAACTCTAATCTATCTTTATATATATTTCTTGTGGCAAGAACTTTAATTCATATCATGACCTTGAACTCAGAGTTTGACCTACTTTTAAGAAAACATAACCCATTAAATATATCCAGAACTATTTTTGATGAGGCTTTCATATTTTTGAATATTTTTTATGGCAAGACCTTGTACACAATGGTGTTTTTTCTTTTGACCTTGGAGAGTTTAGCCTAATCTTTATTAAAACCCCTGATCTATTCAACATCTCCTGAACTATTCAAAGTAGGTCTTTCATATTTTGTATATAGATTTCTTATGGCAAGACCTTTTATTTCATACTATGACCTTTCACCTTGTGACCTTGAAATTTGATATACTTTTAAGAAAACGTAACCTGTTAAATATCTTAAGGAACTATTTAAGGTAGGACTTTCATGGTTTGTTTATCAATTCTTTATGATTGATAATATATTGTTTAATGTCCTGCTTGAGAATTTTTCACTTAACTATTTAAGATAGGGCTTTCATATTTTGTATATGGATTTCTTATGGTAAGGTCTTTTATATCATACCATGATCTATCACCTTGGTCTTATCCAGAACAGCAAGATTGTTTGTCATATTGGTGTTGAAGCATCTCTTTGTTATGTGAATTCATTTTCAGTTTTTGTTGTGATCCTTTGGGGTTAGGTAGTGGCCACTGTATGGTCAAAATTTTCATGGGAATAAAGATTTTTAAAAAATCTTTTAAAAATCACAAACAGCTGAACAATGGGAGGATCAGCTGCCAAAGTGACTCAGGTGAGCGATGTAGCCCATGGGCCTTTTGTTTAAATTTGCTTTTTGTAGAACTTGAATAGATTGTGGTATAAGTACCGGGTAGCTTGGGTGGGATGCAAGCATGCCATACTGCAATTTCTAGTTATTTATGACAGTGCTATGATGTTTACAGTATGTTACAGGATTAATTTCATGACAGTACAATGTTTACAGGACTGTTTTTTACGACAGTACAATGATGTTTACAGTGCATTACAGGACTGTAATTTCATGACAGTACAATGATTATTACAGTATATTACAGGACTATAATTTCTCTTTCAGGAGACACAGTTGAGGGATTGAAGTGGTTAAAAGACTATGGTTTACCGCTTTAAAGAAAAAAACAAACGTTATATTTTGTAAGAATGTTGATATTTGCTGGCAAATGTTATTTTATGATTTTTTAATAATTAAATTTTTTTTTAAATAAATAATTCTAATGATGTGTAATATTTGTTTTTAGTCTTAAGATAAGTTTACTATATATGGTTAACAGGGGTGTAGTTAGAGGGTTTTGATTTGGACTCCCTAAACAGGTAGGGATGTGAAGGCCTTTTGTGAAGCCCTGGTGGGAGTGGAAGCTGGTGGATTCTTGGCATCTTGACAAGGAAATTTGGCACCCTAAGAAGACATGAAATTCATAATTTGCTCAGATACCAGGGTAAAAAACTATCGCTAGTCCGGAAGCCTGAGGCCAATAAATTTTGTCCCGGACTATCTGATATCATTTATAATTAGTCCAGTGGACTACTAAAAAATTGGAACCCTTTACAACAAAATAATCATTGAAGTAATGTATTCTCGACTTGAAACAAGTAATTTATTACCCAAATAACAATACTCACACGAGTCACAAGTGTTCAGAATTCTTCGAGATCCTAATACATATACTATTAACGATATGTAATATAAAAGTCTGGAAAAAAATTCTACATTAATTATCCTACTGGGACTGCACATAAACTTCTTATATTATCCATTGGACTGCACAAAACAACTTCTTATATTATCGGGGCTTCCATGGCCGAGTGGTTAGAGCATTGTGCTCAAAATCACAAGGCCTCTCACCTCTATTCGGCGCGGGTTTGATTCTCGTTCGCGCTGATATATGTGAGAAAGTTTGCCAGTTTACTTTCATCAAGTCGGTGGTCTCTTCCCAGGTACGTTATATCCGAGTTCTCTCCTCCACCTACAAAAACTGGACACCACCAGATAACTGAAAAATTGTTGAGTGTGGTGAAAAACAACAATCAATCTTGCATTATCCATTGGACTGCACATAAACTCCATGCAGTGAAACTTTGTATAATGGTTTACCATTATGTGTAGATTTGAATATCTTTTCTGATGATTATCCCACAACTCTGGAATTTAATGAACATGCAGTAATTGTTTACATTTTAATTGCACATTTGAGAGAGATGTTTTGCTATTTATCACCAAATGTATAGGTGATATCACTTCACCAATTCAAATGGTTGTCATCACCTGTTCAAATGGGTGATGATGCTTTTATTTTTCGAGAAGGTAACATCACTTTTCCAAACAACATTTGAAGTAACAACTGCATGTTGTACCCCATTAATCTTGAGGATGTTCCAGCTATATACAATAATACCTGCGATAATTAGAGAAGACAAATGTCTGGATGATAGATTAGTTTTAATTTGTAAATCACACAGAATAATTTCCACTGTTTTCATGCATTCAAAATAATTATAAATTGTTTGTATTTTAGATTACTTTACATGATATTTTATTTTCAGCTAGGAATGTTATTGAAGCAGTGCTGAGAAGATAAAATTTATATCGTTTGATCCTTTACTTCAGATGTTTCTTTTTAAGCTAGTCTCTTGCAGGAGGATCCATTCATGATGTAGTAAGAAGTTATGATATTGGTAATATCACCTATTCAAAAGGAACAACTAATATCATCTATTCATTTCAAATAAGTGATATTACCTATTTCATACATGGCATCACCTGTTCATTTTGAATAGGCAATAAATATCAATTGTTATTTTTGTCCTGTCTGTCATTTTCTCTGAAACTTTAACCTTCCTAATAACTTTTGAACAGTAAATGCTAAAGCTTTGATATTTCACATGAGTATTCCTTGTGACAAGACTTTTCTGTTGGTACCAAAATTTTTGACCTACTTTTTAAAACTTTAACCTTGGTCATAACTTTTAAATGGTAAATAGTAGGGCTTTGATATTTCACATGAGTATTCCTTGTGACAAGATCTTTCTGTTGGTACTAAAATATTTGACTTTGTGATCTTGGTATCTGACCTCCTATTTAAAAACTTTAACCTTGGTCATAACTTTTCAATGGGACTAGGGCTTTGATATTTCACAAGAGTATTCCATGTGACAAGACCTTTCAATTGTTACCAAAATTTTTTACCTTGGTGTTCGACCTACTTTTGAAATTTTTTTAATCTTGGCCATAATTTTTAAATGGCAAGTACTAGGGCTTTGATATTTCAAACGAGTATTCCTTGTGAGAAGACCTTTTCATTGGTATCAAAATTTTTGACTTTGTGGTTTGACATACTTTTGAAAAACTTGGCTATAACTTTTGAATGGCAAGTACCAGTGCTTTCATATTTCACACAAGTATTTCGGTTGCGGTAGCTCAGTGGTCAGAGCGTATGCTTCATAACTGGGAGGTCGTGATTCGAGCCCCGCTCGTGCCATGGCCACATCAAACTTAAGACAAAAAATAGGTAGTGATTGAACCTCAGTGGTGCACTTCACTCCAGTTCATCTGCTGTTCTTTAATTTCTTATCTCTCCAAAAACATGCAAATGAAAATATTCAACATTGAAAACTGTTTCTTCCATTTAATAATAATTGACAAGACATAACATTTTACATTACTGCTGGTAATGTCAAAGCTACTCAGCTCTTAGAATTATATATCATTGCAACTGTTCTAATATGGGAAAGGTGAAAAGCTTTATGTACAGTTTAACAACCCGTAGTGGAATAATCATTCAGACAAATCCACCCTATGTTGAACTGAGACATGGCATTTTCTCTAAACTGAAAATGGTTCTTCTTATGATTATACATTTCACAAAATGAAATATTTTGATGTTTGAACTACTCAGCCCTGATATAGAATACACATACTTTCACCATCAAATCTTGACTGTCCACAAAATCAACATATAATGCTTTTTCCTATGGTAATTTTGAATATCATAGTACATATACCTCTTCAATAAATTCAGCAAACTATACAGTTTATTCTTTACCACTAAAAAAATTTGTACCGTTTCACATAAACCACAGATCAAAGTCAATGTTTTGAAACAATAAACAAATTAGAAAAGTTATACATTGATAACAGTTCAAAAATGAACAGAGTTGTAGGTAGTTTTATTTCAAAATTCGGGGTTTTTGTTTAGTGCAGTCCTGTATTAACTTAATCAACTCTGCTGTTCATCATCATCAAAATTCTGTGATAATAGAAAATTTGCAGCTAAATCCTCATTCTTTTCACATGCGAAATAAGCCTGTATGCACATACTTTCTGCAAATCCTAATGCTTTAAGCTGAAAAAGAAATTGAAAAATGGTCAAGGTACACATTAAAACATTTTCAAAAACCTTTTTGAATACATATAAAATAAAAGTACATTAATTAAAATAACAAAGATTTAAATAGATATACATTAATATTGTGTATTAAAAAAAAAAAATTATCTGAAAAAATACACTTCCTTTCTGATGCCTATAAATTTGGTCAAAAGAGCCGTCATTGTACTGATGCACATTCCCTTCCTAAATTCAGTCTGCCAATATATTCTTACCCTCTCTATAGCCTCCTTTTCTGATGGTGTTACTTGTATAAAACCACTGCCTGGAGGACCCCCTGCAGGAGGAAGACCACCCCCTTGAGCTTGATCTGAAACCTCACCAGCCTCCAGGGGCTCATTTAACATCTGAATGAACCGCTCCTGGTTCTGACTTATCATCTGTATGAAAATAAAGTCTAAAATTAGCACTCAATGGTATGTATATAGACTCCCTTCTTTTATAGGAGGTGGGTAGTTTGCACTCATTATACAACTCAGATTATTCAATACTAACAATTTACACATTAAAAATGAAGACAATATTGCAATCCACATATATAAAGTGTATACAAGCAATGTTTGGTGTAGATTACCCGTAATAATGGCGGGTTGGATCGCCCTATTTGATTCAGGAGTGTTGGTAAAACATGAGGATTTTCTTGAATCAGCTGTCTCATTCTCTGAAACTGTGGTTGGCTTCGAAGGAATGACAGAGGATCTTCTCCTATGGTAAGAGACAAATATATTCATAAACACAACTTCATAGATAACAGTTGCATGAACTTATGAAAGAAAACATCTACAAACCTCCTGTCTGTCCTGCTGGGGGCACCAATAATGACCCAGTTGCTGGAGGGTTAGAAGCTGAGGGAGTCTGCTGGGCAGTCTGTTCGGGTGCAGGTGCAGTTGTAGGGTCTGGGGCCACAGGGGCACTGGTTGGGGCTTCCTGTTCTGTTGTCTCAGGGATCCCCTGCAACAGTGAATCAATGATCAAACAAAAGTAACTATTTTTTGACTTCCATAAAGGATCACAAAATGATTTACAAAGTTCTGATATTGGTAGATGTGTTTTCTGCTGCAGTACTGATCATTAAATTTTGTTGACAATATTATCAATGGAATCAAAACTTTGACAATTTTTTAACTTAGATATTCATGAATGTTTTTCCACAAAGAATGTAATTTTTAATGGCAATTTAATGTTTGCTTCCTGGACAAAAAAAATTATTGCCTGTGTAATTTAAAACATGAATGTTTTTCATTCCAAGCTCATTTTATATCAAGCCATTAAAATATAAATATATTTATCAAAATTTATGTGCACATTATCACATCTGCATCATATTCAAGAGGAAATGGCTATCACTGCAGTTGATAAAAATATCAAAAGCAAAAACATAAAACATTGGAAATGTAAATATTTCTAAACGCTGTCTGAACAACAGAAAGGTCATAGACATGTTTAGGAGTAATCCGTAATGGTAGGCCCTACTACCACTGTCATGGTAAGCCCTACTACCACTGTCACATACCTGGAACAAATACTCTACCGCCCTGTTTGGATTGTTAAAGCTAGCACGGAGCGCTCGCACCACCTGATCTCTCTCAAAACCCATGGACATGATCTCGAGAACCATGTTTTCATACTCCTGCCCAGTGACCAGCATGCTCTCTGCTGACACCTGACCGGATGCTTCACTTTCCTGGGTCTCTGTGGAGGCTGTAGGTGTACTTGTTGTTGATGGAGCTTCTGATTTGGCCTCACTAATAACCCAAAATACATATAAAATCAAGTAATAACTTAAAATACAATGTAAAATCAACTAATAATCCAAAATGCAATAAAATATTGAGTAATAACCTAAAATACAATATGAAATGAAGTAATAACTCAAAATACAATATATAAAATCAACTGCAAAGAGGTACATTAGCTAGCATCAATTAAAGTACAGATTGACTGTATACTGAGGGTTGAATTTTTTCAAACATTGAAAAAAAAATAAAAATGAAAAGTTAAATAATGTATATATCAAAGTAATTCCACTGGTTTTTAAAAAATAATATTGACTTATTTTTACCAACTTTGTTCATTCAAATATTGGTTCAACAAAATTTATATATACTCATTTATTTACTATATACAGAGACTCTAGTTCAATGAATTTATATATTCTTTCATTTACTATATGCAAAAGCTCTAGTGTGTTAAGGAGTCTTAACTTTCAACCCCTCTAACCAGCAATAAACTTGTCCATATAGTGTCTAAAATGCAGTTCTCATTTACAAATACCAATCATATACTGTCAGAATATTTGCCTTTAAATACACTCTCAGTCGTACTTGTGTAACTAGCAAAGAAGCCACAACAATTATTTTATAACTCTTGAATATATATGATCAAATTTAGCATAAAATGCTCAGGAGAGAATATGACCTTTGGACCTCTGGGAGGACTACATTACTGCTATATTGCCAGAAAACATTTTTCATCTCGATTTCAGATATTGTACTTTATTCATTTACACAAATCTAATGCACTTGCTAACAATAGTGATAAATGATAATGCATAATATGTAGACATGATAATGAGCATATAGCAGTAATTTTGATTGATTTTTTGTTGTTTTCCGCCACACTCAACAATTTTTTTAGTTATCTGGTGGCATCCAGTTTTTATTGGTGGAGGAGAGAACCCAGATACAATGTACCAGGGAAGAGACCACCGACCTTCCAAAAATAAACTGGCTAACTTTCTCACATATATCGGTGTGAGCAAGAATCGAACTCACGCCGACTAGAGGTGAGAGGCCTTGTGATTTTGAGTGTGATGCTCTAACCACTCGACCACAGAAGCCCCAGTAATTTTGAAAATATAGTGGTAATTCAATGCAACATGGCCTCCTTCGTTACTATTTCATATAATTAATTCATTACTTAATAAACAATAAATCTGAAACTTAAAAAGCATTCTGAATGTATTGCAGGCAATACAAAGTCCCCTACCAGAAGGATAATTCAGTCATAAGTAGGTCAAGCATAACAAAACTCAAACTTGATCTGCAATTATCTAAGACAAACCGCATGTCAAATTTCAATTGTACATCTTCATCCAATGTGGAGAAAAGTTCAGAAAAATGATTCCAGCAATTCATCAAAGGACATAATTCAGTCAAAAGTATGTCAAGCGTAATGAAACTCAAACTTTATCTGTAACTATCCAAGACAAAGCCATAGACCAGATTTCAATTGGATATCTTTATCCAATGAGAAGAAAAATCAGGAAAATTGATTCTTGCAATTTATCAATGGGCATACTTCAGTCAAAAGTAGGTCAAGCATAATGAAACTCAAATTTGATCTGTAACTATGCAAGACAAAGCAATATAAAAAATTTCAATCGAATCCTCATCCAGTGCAGAGGAAAGTCCAGAAAATCTTAAGCATTCATCAAGGGCATCATTCAGTCAAAAGTAGATCAAGTGTAATGAAACTCAAACTTGAACTGTAACTATTTAAAACAAAGTCAAATATAAAATTTCAGTTGAATATATTCATCCAATGTGGAGAAAAGTCCAGAAAAATGATTTGGAACGACAGACAGAAGGACAATGGACAGACAGACTGAGGGTAAACTAATTTTCCTCTTAAGCAAAGCTGGTAGAAGACTAAAAAATAATAAGCATTTTGAGTGTACTGCAAGCAATACAAAGTCTCCTACCAGTAGGATTATCAGTCAAAACAAAAATCAAACTTGATCAGTATCCAAGACAAAGCCACATTGAATATCTTCAATGCTGAGAAAAGTAAGGAAAACCTCAATTGGAATGACAGATGGATGGATGGATGGACAGACAGACTAAGGGTAAACTAATAGTCTCCCTTCAGCAAAGCCATTAGGGGTCTACCAAGCGGCCCGCAGGCCTTAATGGTCACCTGAGTAACATAGCCCATACATAGACCTGTCTGGGAGTCTCATATTTGCATTTAAGCCTCAGTCTAGAGTCTTTTGTTCACAGCTTTATGATCTTTCTAAATATGCATACAATTCCCATTTCATTACAACAGAAGGAAAGATGAAGTTGAAGCATTAAATCAGCCCATATTTCCCTGACCAAGGTGCAATACATTTCACATTTTGGTAAAGGGCTTCATGGACATGATAACCATGCATTTGCTTTTTCTCCCAAATGTATGGGAGTAGAGAAGATTTTTAAAACTTGCACATTTTTTTATATTGCAGTTTTGGCCCCAACCATGAGCTCCCCCAAGCTATAATCATAAATTTCACAATTTACATTCCTCTTATCCTAACAGTTTTTGCCCCACCCCTAGGGCCCCAGGGAGCAGGAGTACTGAAATTTACAATTTGTGTCCTCCTTGCCCAAAGATGCTTCATACAAAATTTGGAGGATTTGGAATGGTAGTCATCAAGAAGTTAAAAATGTTCACTTGTTAACACATTTAGTCACTGATCATTTTGGCCCCACCTTCATACCAAAACCCCTACCCTCGGGATCATGAAATTTACAATTTTGGTAAAAAGGTATCTACTCATTGTAAATATTTATTTAGTTTCAATTTGGTATCAATAGCATTAAAGATGTTTTTTTAATGATTTACACATAAATACATATGCCAAGATTGGCCTTGCCCTGGAGTCAGAACCTCTACCCAGGGGATCATGATATTTAAAATTTTGGTAGAGGCCTTCCTGCTCTATATTAATACTATGCATTTAGTTTTTCTTGCAAATGTGCAGTTCTAGAAGATTTTTGAAAATTGGTAACTTTTTAGCAGTTTTGGCCCCACCCCTAAGGCCCCAGTGGGGCATGAATCCTGAAATTTACAATTTATGTCTGCCTTGTCTCAAAGATGCTTCATACCAAATCTGAAAAGAATTGGAATGGCAGTTATCAAGAAGTTAAACCTGCTCATTCTAAATATCCATTTAGTTTCAATATGGTATCAATAGCATTAAAGATAATTCTTAAACGTTTTACTCATGAATACCATACACCAAGTTTGGCCCTGAGCTGAAGTCAGAACCTCTATCCCAGATATCATGACATTCATATTTTCAGTAGAGGCCTTCCTGTCCTACATTACTATGCATTTAATTTTTCTTACAAATGTGTAGTTCTAGAGGAGAAGATTTTTAAAAATTTGTCACTTTTTGGCACCCCAGGGTGCAGGATTCCAGAAATATAAAATTTATATCTGCCTTGTCCTAAAGATGCTTCATACCAAATTTCGAAAAAATTGGAATCGTAGTTACCAAGAATTTGAATATGTTCAGTTGTTAATGCACGACAACAGATGCAGAGCAATTTGCAATAGGTCACCTGAGTAAACTCAGGTAACCTAATAAATGATGTTTGAAAAGGAGTTTGTTTTTTGTTTTCAAAACTGTCCCTCCTAACACCACAAATATATTCTTGTTGCACATGACACAATGTGTGAATGACCATTTGAGACTCACATTCTTCATTCTTCAAGCCCCAAGTGTTACATAAAAAACTCCCCAATGTACCTTTGTGTAGTCTCTTTCTTTTCATCCTTCTTCTCTTCTGGAGGTTTTGGTGTTTCTATGGCAGCAGGGACTGGGTCAACAGCGGGAGTGGCTGGAGTAGACTCTGCTGGCTTTGCTGCTGGCTTTGGCTGTTAAAACATCAAAATCATACCAAAAATTCTATCCTTCTACTTAGTAATTGATAAAAATGCCTGAAGTCATATTCCAACTGTTGAGAGTTTCATACAAGAGGCCAACAGGCCTTATCTGTCACCTGAGTATTAGTTAAAGTATCACTAGTCCAAAGGGCTATGAAATTACAAAAAAATTTCCTGTTCTGTATATCTAAAGCTAACTTCTAATATTCAGCAACAGTATAAAATGAGAAGTGTTCTCTTAAAACTTAAATGCCCCCTGAAAGTGTCAATACTGATGAAAGACTTTACATAATATAATACATGAGAAGTGTTCTCTTAAAACTTAAATGCCCCCTGAAAGTGTCAATACTGATGAAAGACTTTACATAATATAATACATGTAACATAAACATAACAGAGTAGTTTAGACCCATCCTCAAGTCAAAACACTGGGGTTGAGAAATTCACAATTTTGGTACATCCATTTCTGCTTTTCCTTAATATGTATTTTTTTTTAGTTTTTATATCATATCAACAAACTTAGAGAAGTCTTTCAAATGATAAAGACAATCACTTTAATAATTTTGGCCCCACCCTTAGATTATTCTGTTTTATCACCACTTATGGAATTCATGAAAATATCCAGCATATTTACTTTATGCTTTTTACTATTTATAGGTATATAAAATCATCTAGGGACTGATATTCTGTATGATTTTGTACACTTTTTATGCACAGATTTTTTACTCAAAATCACGCTTTTTTAAAGCAATTGCACAGGTTTGCGGTTGAAAATGTTAAACACATGCATCATTAAAGTGACAGTAGTACCAAAACAATTCAAGATATTTAGAGAACAGTATCTTTTTATGTCTAGAGCGGACTTTTTGATGTGAAAATCCATTAGGCTTCTACTCATAACCAACCCACATATTGAAACATCATTACAATCAAGGGAATGTCTCTCAAGATATTGAGCATTCAAAAACTGCTTTACTGACATACCAATCGACAGGCACAAAGCAATATGCTGCTCTTTTCTGAAAGGGGGGTGGGGCGCTAAAAATGTTCAATTGATAATGCATGATGGCCAATGCATGGTGACGGATACTGCTGACCAATTGCAATTGGTCACCTAAGTTTACTTATAATACGCAACAGATGGATTTACATTTTTACTTGCAACAACCAAGGGCTATCACAATGTGCTAACTATAAAACAGACTTGATAATATACCAAAAGATTTTTTGTAGAAATGATATAGAATGCAAGTGAATTGTATGTGAAATGTCACATAAATTATATCATTGAGAAATGTAGTGTATATTCTTAATAACAAAGCTACAATACATGTGAAGTATCAAATCGATCAAACAAAAAATGTGGCCTGTAAAGTGTCTACAAGCTCAGTGTTACACACACACACACGCTTATATACTTACTCACACAAGGTCCTATTATTATATCCCCTCTTTCAATGAATTGCGAGGGGGTAAAATAAAACAGCTGTTCTCAGGATAAGTTGTACTTTCTTTACACTTATTCATAAGACATTGTTTTACATAAAATTCATTCTTACTGTCACACACTGTCACAAATTCTACCAAATTTACATGAATACATGCACCGCCTTTCAAAAATTACAAAATACTTGACTTTGCATTACTTGTCAACAAGTTTAGTAATTATATCAAAGGGGTATGGACACAATTTTGGTACAAAAAATTATTTAGATATTTAGTTAATAATGTGATATTATTTGATTTCTGTAAAACATCAACACACCTAAATTTAAAAAACTGATGCAAAGTTGTGTTTGTGACATCTAAACTTTTCATTTTTAAAACAAGACACGAGCCCTGTCTATGTTTACATGTCACATGACTCGACTATCAGTTGATGGGCTTTGTTGAAAAAAGCTTTAAAAAAGCTTTTATAATGAAAATTGTCTGTTCTCTCTTCTTTGTGCTTCCTCCCTAAATTGATTTATCATTAAATACCCAGTATGTCAAAATGTTGAATGCATTTTGACATACTTTTTAGAAAATCTGGTATTTTCACCTCTGCAAGTGGTTTTCTAGCTATGACAAGTGTGTTGACAAACACAATTTTGGGAGCCAGACTTTATGTAAATACAAAGTATATTCTGTATAAAAATATTTTTGATCCACATATTTATAAAAATCTATATTTCTGAAAAAATAAATAAAAATAAAAACCTGTCAATTTCAATCAATCAAAAATCGTGTCCATGCCCCTTTAATATAAAAGCACATTTGTTTCAGTTTCTACAGAAATAGTGCGATTTTCTTTACCAACTGCCATACTTGTACTTTCCTACATTATAACTAAATGCCATGTATCTCAATAAGATAAATACCAGCTTTAATTGTGTATTCATTCATTACTGCAATGTTCCTTTAGGTTTAGGATAAATATAGAATAAATTGTAAGAGGAAGTGTGTATGTCACACATCATTTACACTTCCTACACTGCACACAGAATTCAATTATCCTTATTGAAAAACAATTTTAAATATGGTTCAAACTGCCACATAAGGAAAAATCAAAAATACCATTTGATAAACTTTATGCTTTGAATTTCGTAAATTTTACAACATTTATTTCCAAGTGCACAACAATTTCCAATGATTTTCCTTTTTGCTTTAACCACAAATCATTGATTAAATTAATAATTCAAAATACATGGGCATCATAAAATGAAAGACAGTTTGTTATCAATATAAGCCATACCTTTGTTACCATGACAACAACAAAATTTTTCTCTTCGATTTTGTATTCACTGACTTTCTTATCATCATCCAGGATTTTTCCTGCAAAGCAAAAAATTTGTTATCATTTGCTGAATGAAACAATTCATTCACTACATGATTTAGGATATAAAATTATTTATGTTTTTTCTTGGAAAGTGACAAATTTTTTATCATTTTGCTCTCTGATTGATTGATGTTTTCCACCATACTCAAAACTTTTTCAGTTATCTGGTGGCGTCCAGTTTTGTAGGTGGAGGAGAGAACCCAGATACAATGTACCCGGGCAGAGACCACCAACCTTCTGAAAGTAAACTGGCAAACTTTCTTGCATATATTGGTGTGAGCGAGAATCGAACCCGTGCCGACTAGAGGTGAGAGGCCTTGTGATTTTGAATGCAATGCTCTAACCACTCCACCACGCTCCCCCCCCCCCCCCCATGTTCTATGAAACAATTCATTATTACATGATTTAGGGATATACAAAAGGCCCATAAGCCTTATTGGTCACCTGAGTACTTGTCCAAAGAGATATGAAATCTAAAAAAATTTCCTATTCTATATATCTAAGCTAAATTTTAATATTCCACAACAGTATAAACACGATGTGATCTTGAAGCTTAAATGCTCCAGAATGTGCCAATAAATGAAAGACTCAGCATGATATGATATATGTAACATGAACACAATATGACTAATTTGAACCTGGGGTTGTGAAATTCACAATTATTGGTACATACTTCTCGGTTTTTCCTAAAAATGCATTTAGTTTTTATACTATATCAGCAAACTTAAAAAAGTCTTTCAAATGATAATGACAATAATAATCACTATAATAATTTTGTCATCATCCTGGAACCAAATACTTTACTCTTGGGATCATGAAATTCACCACTTTGGTAAAGGACTACCTACTCCATCTAAATATCTATTTAGTTTCAATTTAATATCTATAGCATCATGACATTTACAATTTTGGTAGAGGCCTCCCTGCTCTACATCACTATGGATTAGTTAAAGGCCTCAGGGGTGCAGGAGTCCTAAAATTTACAATTTATGTCCCCCCAGTCCCAAAGATGCTTCATACCAAATCTGAAAAGAATAGGAATGGCAATTATCAAGAAGTTAAAAATATTCAATTCTTAACACATTTAATCACAGACCATTTTGGCCCCACCCTCATATCCAAACTCCTACCCTTGAGATTTTGAAATTCACAACTTTGGTAAATGTCTACCTGCTCATTCTAAATATCCAATTTGGTTTCAGTTTAGTATAGTATTAAATAAGATGTATTTAAATGTTTTAGCGGTGGCTCGTTAGAGCGTCCGCTTCGTAAATAGGAAGTTGCCATGGCCGCGTCAAACCTAAGACATAAAAATAGGTAGTGATTGCTCCTTCACCAGATGTTTGGCATTTAAAAGTGAGAACCATGAGTCTTTCGGATATGACCTTAAAAATGTAGGTCTTGTGTCATGGTAGGTGTTGGCACATTAAAGAACTCTCACTGCCACGGCCCTGAGCACTAATCATGGGTCTAAATTTGTGGTACTTCACCTACAGCTGGTCTCAATATGTTTGAAAAATTCTCGATGGGACGTCAAACAAACAATCAATCAATCATTTGAATGTTTTGCACATAAATACTATATAACATGTTTGGCCCTGCCCTGGAGTCAGAACCTCTACCCCGGTGATCATGAAATTTACAAATTTGGTAGAGGCCTTCCAGATCTACATCACAATAGATTTAGTTGAGACCCCCAGGAGGCAGAAGTCCGAAATTTACAATTTATGTAACCTTGTCCCAATGACACTAAGCACCATATTTGAAAAGAATTGGAATGGTCCTTATCAAGAAGTAAAAATTTTCAGTTAAATGATGACAGATGCTGACCAGTTGCTCAGGTGACCTAAACTCAGTGATTAACTCAGGTGACCTAAAAATTATGATTTTTCCTAGAAAGCACAATTTTTTTTTATCGTTTTACTGATTAATAAAATAATTTATTACATGATTTAGAATATAATTTATCAAAAGCTTAGAATGCATTTCCAAAAATATGAAACTATTACCTGCATATATCAGTTTCTGTCCTCCAGCTGGGAATTGCTCTTTTCCTTTTTCATTTTCTACTTTTTCTTTCAAACTTTTAACCTGAAAAAGATCATTACTTCTGTAAACTACTCTGAACAGATGTATTGCATAGTGTATATGCTAAAGTCATTATTTTCAAATTGAAATAGATTTGTCCTAACAGGACCACATCCCCATCCATATTGGGGCATATTTGAAATATTGTATTCTAGATGAAGACCAAAAAGACATGAGCTTTAACATTATTCATGTTTCACCCGATTACAAGTTACTGACGACACTGAATTCTTTTGACCCAATTCCTTCTCAATATTTATAGTGGAAATAGGAGCAAATGCAAATATGAGAAACACAGTATGGCTCTTTGGTCACCAACCAGTTAAATAAATACCCTAAATTGCTTTGTCTCATATATAATGAGTAAAAATTTTCATTCTTTATTAATTTGATTTAGTAAAATGCATTTAATGTTATTCAATGTATAATTCTATCAGAAAATGTGAAAATATGAGTTTTATATGATGCGGAACAATATTGTCAAAACAGAGGAGTCAAATGTATTGTGACATCAATCCTATGATGCCATATGGTGCAATTTGAGGTAGTTCACTACACTAAGGCTTACACAGTGATGGGGATATAAATGTTTTGTAAAATTGTTTGTATCGATTGATTTGTTTGATTGTCATCATTGCTCAGCGGTTAAAGCACTGCAGATCCTGAGTTCAAATCTGCCATAGGTTTTTGTTTATTCATTGAAATATTTTTAAAAAAAAAAAATTATGTTTTTTAAAATCCAAAATTGCATATTTTTGCCTTTTTGACACGCACACTTAACACATATTATGATATCTTTCATAATCAAATAATTTTGTGCTGATCTGAGAAACTCTTTCAAGGTGTAGTGAACCACCTTAATGGTGACTTTTAAGATTTATATGATATAGAGAATGTTGATAATGAACCATTTAATTGTGTTTTAAAAGTGAAATTAATTACTGAACAAATACAACAAAAACAATTACTGTGAGTTACTTTCAACCTGGACAGCATATTTTGAAATTAAAAAGAAAACATTAGACTAAACAAAGTGTTCAAGTATTATCCCATTAATGGTACCAGTCTGGGCAAAAAATGATAGACCAACACCCGATTTCTAGTAAAATTTCATTGGACTAGTGGATTTTTTCCTGCACAAGCCCAATCATACTAGTAGAAAAATTTCTAAGAAAAATACATAACTAACATCCACACTATAAACAACAAAAAGAAGTATTTTAAGAATCAGTAAAGATGCATACATGCGATATGTACAGACTGTACACAAAATTGCACAGTTTTACAACCCCATTCGTGCCTGAATATTAAAATTCATGCTAAATGAAAAATTGTACAGATTGTCAGGTCTAGCCCAACAACTGATTCACTCCAATTAAAACCCATTGTTATAATTTTTTGATTGCATAACATTTCAATTTCCTACTGCAGTAGTCAGAAATAGGTCAAATAGGTGTTTTGTTTAAGAACAGGAGTCATCATTGTCACTGCTAATTGACGGTCTTTTCAATTTCATTTCATGTATAATGAATTAAAAGTTAACAAATTAAAAGCAATCTTTAATATTTTTGCCTCTTTGATGACTTTAGAACATTTTTAAAATCTTATTTTTCAAATGTTATGTTGAAACAATCAATTAAATATCTATGATCACTTTAATAGTAAGTTGATTGTGTCACCAAATGTGATCATCCAAATTTTCCTTGTCCTTGCAACTGTAATGTATGTATATGATAATAAAATTAGAAATGATGAATATTTAAGGTCTCAACAACAATCAAATAGGTAACATTAATGCTTTCTGTTTTACTACCACTTATGTGAAAATATCTCCCAGCATAACTACTGTACATTCAAAATTATCTGTAGAGGTGCATATAAAACCATTTTGGGATTAATATGCACCACTTTTTGTGTACAGATTTTTTCCACTCAAAATCGCTCTTTTTTAAAGCCAGATTTGCATTTGAAAAAATTATCACATGTATGAAGATGGCTGTCATGAAATACACTCTTATTATTCATCTTTGTTGGACATTGATAGAGTTTTTGTTGTTTTCATTTTTATTACAGGGACACCATTTATATGGTTTTTTTTTTTAAAGTTTAATTTGCTTTAATAAACTATTTTAATTTTGGACTAGTAAAATTTTTTTTTTTACAGGCTAGTAAATATTACATTCAACTAGCCTCACCGAACTAGTAGCTTGGAAAGTTTTTTACCTACACTGTGGTACTGATGTCATTTAAATAATCTTGGTTTGTTTTGCCTAACCAAGATGCAATAAAGATCTGATGCAGTGAAACTTCAATGACAATTCTACAGTACCATGCAAACAATTGCATCCACATACATTTACTTGATTGTTTCCAACTGCAATATTTAACTTATGACCATTACTATGATCTCCTTAATCTCCCACAAAAACCTGAATCTTCCATAACAACCTGAATCACCTATAACCACCCAATCTCCAATAACAACCTAAATCTTCTACAACTTCATTCTCCCACAACCTAAGTCACCTACAACAACATGAATCACCTACAACCTATATCTTCAAAAACATGGATCTCCTGCATCAACCTGAATCTTCTGCAACAACCTGAACTCCAACAACAACCTGTATCTCCAACATCCTGAATCTCCAATATCAATCTGAATCTCCAACATCAATCTGAATCTCCCTACAACAACCTGAATCTCCCACAACAACCAGAATCTCCTACAGCAATATGAATCTCCCACAATTCTTGAAAGATAATTGTGATGTCATTACAAGAAGACATGGTGATACCATTTTCACTTTCTTTCAATACATCACAACAGATGTTTGTTTACACTTGAAAACAATCAAGATAGCCAGGGATCCTTTGGTTTACTGGAACACCTTTCACACCATATCCACAGAAGCAAGGATATCAAATGTTTACATGAACATGGTGAACACGAAAAAAGTATGTCAGGAGATTATAAGAACCTTTGATGATTTTGTTTGGGTTTTTTTCTTTGCTTTTTAACACAACCAGTCAGTCTACTTAGGCCAAATAAAATAATATGTGTTTCCAGTTCTCCAACCTACTGGAAATATGTCCGACCTGAAACATTTTATAATTACAATGAAAGACGTATTGGAAATTTCTAGAAATGTCAGGTGTTTTCACGATTTTGTCAAATTTATGCATGGGCTCCATGATGGTTGGAGGATGTGGCCTGTTGTTGTCAAGAAAACCATTAATAGGGTTCAACACTAATGGTGGACCGGAGGTCTGAGATCACCAAAAAATCGAAAGGTCAATCTGAGATTGCTAAATTGTTTATCTCTTAAAAATTACTAATGATATGGCCTTGTTGTCCATTAATCTCCATCATACAAATCATTTAGCAGCACTATCATCATAAATTATTTTCTAAGACATTCCAAAAATATTAGCAACTTTTCTGTTAATCCGAATCTCCTCCATTTTTCTCCTGTGGTTAATATGTGTTATAATGTAAATGTATCCACTTCCTGCATAAACTTGAGAGTTATTTTATGCAAATATATTTTTAGTGTATTTTATGTGGATTTTATTATCTTTGAAGCTGTACACTATGTTTGTGGAGTCTAATCACCAGAAATTAGAATATTGTATACTGTATTGTGTAATGGCACATTAAATGTTTTATTTTGATAAAATCCAGTTTACTTTTATCATTATTATTGACACATGTACATGTATATTTAAATAGCAATCAATTTCAATTTACTTTACAAAAGAATTTATTGGAAAAATATTAATGCAATATTTATGTAAACACAAATTCCTAGAGGAGTCACTTTGAACTGTTAACTTCCTGTAATATTGAAACTCCTATTTCATAACATAAATTTTTCTACTTTCACATTTTCATTTTCACTGAAAATAAAAAATGAAAAATATTTTCCCCACCAACATGCAACTACCCAATTTTATTCTGACTGGAGACAGGAAACAGAAATATATTTTTATTGGCTTTAAATGAACATTTAATGGTCTAAACTTTGCCAAGAGTATTAGTAATTAAAAATTATAAATCCTAGAGAATCTTATTAGACATAATGTAGATAAAATGAAGAAGTTTTTTTTTTCTTCTTCCAATAAACAAGAATTATTCATGCAATTACTGTTTACACCACCTACAAAAAAAATTTGATAACAATATTATATTGAATGTACGATACACATATCATAGGAAGTCATAATCAATACATTAAACATGAGTAATTCAGTGACATTCGCCAACCATTGAAAAATCGTCGCTAAACTGCTACTGATGGTGTCAATCGATAGCTGAAATCTGATATCTATCGTTGGTAAACATTTATATTCATTGTGTCGGTATTAATTAATCTTTGTGGCTTTTTTTTTTTTTAATTTCCAGAATGGGAAATAACTCTAAATTCAAATAGTGTACAATGGCTGACAATGTAGCGTATATATAGTACAGCTTGCAAAGTTTATGGAACAATTGCCTGTACCATGTCCCGGTGCAACGTGTTCTGTTGTCTTGGAAGTATTTTGAAATCTAGCAAACACAACTTAGATATGGAAAGAGTGATTTGTAAACTATGCAGAAAAACATATGCAAATAAAAGGCAGGCTTTAACAAAAAATTGACATTTTCATAGGTTCTTTGCAGGCATGATGCAATTTTCTGTATGTCTAATCAAGCTTGTTAGTTTTTAGTTTGAATGAATTTGATTGAATAATTTCTATTTTGTTATTGAGTATATGAATCTATTATGATATTTCTTATACACATTATTCATATTTCTATTGGCATAGTAAATATGACCAAATCACAATTGCATCTCGACAAACATCATGGCTACGAAATATATGAAGTGTAAAAATAAAAAGTCTAATAATAATTCATGTGAAAAAAATTTAACTAATATAGAAATTAAATCTATTGAAAATAAAACTGTTACCTTGTTCCTTGCAATTTAATACTACTAAACAGCTGCAGTAGGTAACACCAGTGTTTGATTTATTTACTAGAATGAATGAAATATAACTAAACTGAATTCTCTGTATATTCTCGATTATGTTTGATTATGAATCGAAAATATACGTCAGATTCAATTTGATAATCGATTGTAAATTTTTCTTCAGATTCTCAAACACTACTAGACATACTAAGTACTGTCTTGATACATGGTGACACCTGAGATTGTTAAATCTATGAAGACATGACGGTTTTTACATTTGTCAGAGATAGCAACTTTTTCCAGGTAGTCGTCCTTACTAGGCCAGTTGATACTCTAGTGAATTCTGTACACTTGAGAGGATGGTAGAGATATATAGTAAATACACAAAGAGAGAAGCATGGACTATGCAGCTTACTAACACGTCTTAGGAGTACCCGGATCACGTTGACTTTTAGATGTAATGGCACATATTTGATAAACACTGGGACAAATATCAATATACTGATTCCAAATATTGAAGCTACAGTTTCTGAAATGTTATATCCGAGACATTACAAAGTACAATAAACACTATGCCCGACAATACCCGGGCAGACTATACATAGTGCACGTGCTTATTTTATATCACATACCGTGTCGTCGGGATCCACTTCAACTTTGAAGGTCTGTTGTTGTAAAGTTTTCAATGTAACAAACATTTTGCCGTCCTATTTATGAATACTGTCCTTAATAAACACTGTAAACGCTTATGCGTCACCCAACTTTCAAATTGCCAACTTCACGATCCGCCATGAATGAAATAATCCGCAGTGAATTTTAAATGAATTTGTTTCAAAGTAAATTCATAATATAAAAAGTTTAAGATATACTCTTAACAGGAATTACTCAATAAAAAAATAATTATACAATGTTTCTTCTTCTTTAATATTTTCATTTACATTTTCACAGTTTCGCAGCTTATACTTTCACTTTCATATTAATGATGGCAGAACCAGACGAGGACAGATGTGCTTTTTTTCTGCAGAAAAAGAAGCGCTACTGTAGATTTAAGCCTATTAGAAAAGCAAAGTATTGTCCAGAGCACGCTGGAGTTCTTGGGGTAATAACACGTGTATCACTTAACGTGATTGATTCGACACGTTACAGACCCTATAAGCCATTCCTAGCGTAAAAGACCCTTATCTTATCCAACAATGTTTTAAAACGTCATAATGAAAAACACGTCTTTTTTTCCCATAGTTGTAAAGAAAACGTCGTGATTACCAATCCCCACTTAGTTGCCGTCTTTGATTGACTGTAACATCTTAACAAAAATCAATATTCTAAATATTTTGAGGGATGTTCTTTCTTCTTCTTCTTCTTCTAAGTTCTAGTAAAGTACAGTCCTCATTACAAATCTTGCAGTATGACCATGTTTGAGGGCGAAGCATTTACATCCATAACAGATGCACAAAAAATAATGATAATTAAAAAAAAATCAATAAAAAAAATTCCTTTAGACATTTGATCCACATATTCATTGAACTCCAAAATAAAACACAGTTGATGTAAACAGTGCATTATGACATCATATGTAGTGTCAATGTGTAAGCAAATTCACAAACAAAGTCTTTATACAACCAAGGAGTGATTTTATAATTGAGAAAGTATGGTTTACATACTTTTCTGCATTTTATGTAACATCTCGGAAAGACGTGAACTTGGGTAGACGAGATTCAAAATGGTGATATTCATGTCCTTGTGCTTGCATTCAAACTGACGAAAATTTTCAAGTTCCAAGGGTATGGTTTAATTTTTCATTAGTTTTCTATATTTACCTTTTAAACATGTATATATATGTTACCTATAGGGAGAGCTTTGCTCTCAAGGCTCAAAGGCTTCAGCCTCTATTATCGCACTATAGCATAAGCTTGGGGTGACAGTAGAACATATCTAGGAAGGTGCTGTCAATTGCTCTCTGTGGTAAGGATTCCAAACTCTGATACTATCTTGAAAAAAGGACTGCTTGTAGATCAGTGTCCTGGCATATGGTACCATAAACCTGCGGGTGTGATCCTTGTCTGCAGAAGTCGTTGGATGTTGCTCAGATGGTGGTATTTCTATTAAGCCACTGACATCATTACATCATTATTGCCTTACATCTGGCCCATCTCTCCTCTAAAAATGACCACTGAAGGGTATGCAGCATCATTGTTACACTGCTGGTTTGTATGTAGGTGTTCATCACAAAATGAACAGATTGCCGTTGTACTGCCTTAAGTTTTATGGATTTCTGTGTAGTATTGGGATCCCAGACTGTACATGCATACTCCACTAAGGGTTTTTCAAGCATGGTATAATGTAGCTTTGGTACTCTTTGGGCAGTGATGTAGGGTTTGCTGTATGAAAGCTGTGGTGGAGATGGCTTTCTTTGTGATGGTTTATCTATGTGTTGATTCCATCTTGGGGTCTTATGGATGGTAACGCCTTGATATTTGGGCACAGAGTCCACTACTTCTAGATTGTGTCCATGGATTTATAGATACTGATGGCAGGCCTGTGTTTGTTGGTAACTCGCTGTATCTGGCATTTATTGGGATGGAACTCCCATTTTCCAATCTGCTTCCCATTGTAATAGGTTATTTAGATCCTCTTGGAGTTTAGCAGTGTCATGGTAGACTGAATCTTTCGATACAGGACACAGTCATTGGCAAAGAGTCTGATGCTAGAGTGATGCACTATTCCGGTAGATCATTAATGAACAGAAGAAACATAAGTGGTCCTAATACACTGCCTTGTGGTACTCCTGACTGATTGAGTGGATTACAGGAGTTCTCTCCATCTACCAAAACTTGCTGGTTTCTATCACTCAGGAAGTCCCTAACCCACTGGAGTGTGGATCCCCGGACTTCATAGTAGTGTGTCTCGTATAGAATCACTCATGGGGAACCTTAAATGCTTTGGAGAAGTCCAAAAGTATAATAAGTCAGTTTGTTCTCCAAGATCCATACTCCTTGTGAGGTCTTGCACTGTTAGAATGAGTTGGGGCTCTTGTTTTGGAACTATGTTGTGCAGCATCGAGTATCTCATGTTCCTCAAGATGTTTTGAGATACTGCTGCATATAATATGCTCAAGGATCATGCAGGTGACTACGATGAACGAAAAAGGTAGGTAATTTGCAGCTTTTGATTTATTCCATTTCTTAAAGATTGGTACTCCATTGGCTTCTTTCCAGTCTGGTGGTATCTTTATGTGACAGAGGTCTGGAAGAGAGTTGTGAATAAAATTGCTTGCTCATTTAGAAGACGAGTTGGAATTTTGTCCAATGGCCTTGAGGAGGTTGAGTTTACTAAATAGTTTACAGACTCCATTTTTCATAACATGAATGGCTTTCATGCCGGGATTAGGACTTGGGTCTTTGCACAGGATGGTATTAATGTCTTCATTGCTATTGAACATTGATGAAAATTGATGATTAAAGATGTCTGCTTTTGATTCAGTGTCCAATTATGTGATACCATTAGTGTCCTTTAGTGGTGATACTCCAACTGAATTGCATCGTCTGCTCCTGATAAATCCCCAGAATCATTTGGGATTGTTTGTCAGGTATGGGGTGGTCATATTATGTATTAGTCTCTTTATGCCTTTTTACATTCCTTTTCTGATGTTCTTTTGTTCTGGTGGTATCTGTTAAGATCAGCTATGCATTTGGTCTTTCTTGCATTTGCGTAATTTCTTTTCTTACATCTTAATAATTATTTTACCTCTGTTGTTGTCCAAGGTTGATGGAATTTTGTTGATGATTGTTTTGCTGGAGCTGTTTCCTCCATGATGGTGTGTAAGTTGGTTTTAATGAAATTCCACATTTCATCAACAGAGATCTTTGAGTCAAACTTAAAATGGAATCCCTCCTACTTCTCTCTTTCTGACTGTAGGGACAGTATATTCTTTCACAAGTAGATTTTATTTGTTGCCTTGAAGAGATATTTGAACAAATATGGACTCAGTATCACATCCACTATCAGAATTTATTTCTTCACTGATGAATTCTGATCTTGCCACTACTAAAACCCCTTCATAACCACCATTCCTATCTTTCCTATCAATGTTGAAACCATCTGGAAAAATGTCAGAGCTGCAAATTTCACTGCGCAACCATGTTTCTGTGCCTATGATAATATGCAGGTTTGAGAAGTCTATCAGATTACCAATTTCTCCTTTTTTTGTTTTTTGAAAGTTCACAATTAGAATTTTAGTGTTCTTAGATTTGTTTCTCTTGTTCAAGGGTTGACTGATTGTTGACAGATGTGTTGATGGCATTTATCTTGTTCCATAAATCACATAGCAGCATTCCAAGAAAGAAAAGGGATCTCATCCTGGTGACCTCCATGTTTGTTTACATTGACAACTTCCAGCCAAATAGTGGAAGTGGTCAGACCATAGGGCACTAAACAAAGGATTTACGTGATTGTCATGAGATTTGATGATCAAAGCAAGTGAAATAGATGTTGAATCCACAAATAATACACTCTCAAATCATAAACCATCATGGGGGGCCGATTTTTGATGTTTTAAGCCGATTTTCTTTCTTGATTTGTACTTTCATACAGTCACACTGAGCATGTGCCTTATATCCAACATCTTTATAGTTCCTACTGTAAAGTAAGTAGTATTTTGGTGAACAGTGTAGTGAATAGTGTTTAAGTGTTTGTGAGTAATGTTTGGTAATGTTTTTATGTATTGTTCTGACAGATTAATCAAGGTAGAGAGAGAGTACCATGCCCAATAAACCCCAAACAGTAAGTATATTTTTTTTATCATTCTAATTAATGCTTAGCTTAATACCAAACCTGTTCTAACTCAAAAAATAACAATATACAGGGTCTGTAGTTTGTTTGTAGTATAAATTGTATAGTCTGTGAAATCACATGATACCAATGCTAAATCAATGGAAGCATGACTAATCTCTTGACTGTACATAGCATCATGATTCCACTTCAATCACTCATTTCTCTTTCAATAATTTAAGTCTTTTGTCACAATTTCAGTTGAGAGGGGTGGTGGTGGTGTTAAATACTGGAAGCAATCAAACTTTGTTATATTTATTAAACCTACAAGCACTCCTCATGGATTAGTGGTTAATATAATATTATTAATTCTACCACTATAGTATTGGATATTAGAGGAAGCCACCTTTGTACATTGTAGTCGTAGAATATCAAATTCAATGGTCATCACTCTCTTTCTGTGTTGTAAGAATTTCTGAATGCCCCCCCCCCCCCCCCCCCCACACACACACACTCACACTCCACACACCACACACACCACACATACATCCCACAAACACCACACACTACTACCATCACATCCCTTGTGGGGCTTGTCTGTTACATTAATAGGGTAGTAATTGGTAATAATGTATATAACTGCCTGTCAGTTGTCTCCTTTTTCAACAACTAAAAACTTAAAACAAAAACAGTAATCAGTTCTGCATAATGTCATACTATTGTGAACAAGAGCAGATTGTGAGTATTTTTAAGTTCATTTTGTTCGGCATGAGGGGATTTTAAGTTTGTGAGGGTTTTGCTCATAATATGAATTATAGCACATATGTGATATCTGAATTTATCATATACTTAACTGGTAATTATATGGATTCTGCACTCTGCATCACAGTAGCTGATATCAACAACTGATCTGATAACCCAGTCACACATCAGACCAGCAGCAAAAATGCATGTCAATCTGTGTATCTATATACTTATTTTGATGTATCTAAAATTTGACACAGTCGGAGCTGAAGCACTATTTGGTGTAATCATGATTTAGTACATCTTCCATGTATGAGAATGGATAAAGAGAGAATTTTTATTTTAGCACAATTGTAAATTATGCTCATGCTCCACCTTCAAAGCCACTAAAGTTTTGAATCCTGTATGTATTTGTTCATAACACTTCTGGATTTACTCACTTCTTACCAGACAACCCCATGGGGACCTGGGTTAGAATAGGTCCTCAGTACCCCCTTGCTTGTCGTATGAGGTGACTAAATTGGGGATGAGACCGTAAAAACCAAGGCCCCATATCACAGCAGGTGTGGCACGATAAAGATTCCTCCCTGCTCAAAGGCTCCAAGTGCCGAGCATAGGCCTAAATTTTGCAGCCCTTCACTGACAATGGTGACGTCTCCATACGAGTGAAAAATTCTCGAGCGGGACGTTAAACAATATACAATCAATCAATCTTACCAGACAACAAACAATATGGAGGCAAAAGGTGCAAATACCCAGATAGGTTTGATGAATTCTTAGTAGAATTGAATCAAATTAACACAGTTATGGGAAGTGTAACTCATGACTTTGTTCATGTATGCAATATTAAGTATATGATAAATAGAATACTACATGCTAAAAGTCATATCATATGTCTCTGAGCCCACATCAGCCCTCAGGTCAATATTGGGCCATACTATCTGATATGACATGGTATGATATGGATTTTAACATGTAATGTTCTCTATATATATTACTATGTATGCAATATGTTCACATTTTAGAGTTAGATAGATATTTGCTGTACACTTATTGAATTGACGTAGTACATATTACAGCTCATTGACAACTTGATGACAAATGGAATGATTTCAGCTGCTCCGTTTGTCATTAATTTTCCATATTTACATAGCATTATTTCATTATCACCTGCATATGGTGTTTATGTTCTTCTAAGTGATTAGATATGATCAATTTTTAAACTGAGTCAGACTACTGACAAATAAGTCGACATTAAATGGTTTGAACAGTCTTGTTTAAAGTCAGCATTTCACAAATTCTAATATGGTCATTATAATGATCTAATTTGCAAGTACAGCTTGTCTTTAGGTTGTATGTTGTCTGGTGTGTTTAATACCAATTGTAAGGCCATTCTTTACATACTAATTTTAACTTTGGATTACTCCATTTACCTGATCAAGATATAGGCTCACTGTGGTGTGACTGCTTAACAGGGGATACTTACATCACCTAGGCACTTGATCCTACCTCTGGTATTTTCAGGGGTACATATTGCCCAATTGATTTTGTATTCTTTACAGGATTTACGAGATTGATAACTGTTCATTATCTTCACCTTTTCCATGTTCTTACAGAAATTTTTCTTTTAGCTCACTGAGCATTTCTGATTGAAGTTAGTCAGATGTCTGCCATTTGTCATCTTTTAACATTTTACTGAAGAATCAGTAAGCCAATTTCAACCAAACTTTGCACAAAGAAACCTTTGGTAAAGAGAATTCTAGAGTAATCAGTTTGTGGCCTTTCTGTCCCATTGTAATGGGAGATATATAAGGAATAGAAAAATTTCGGTATGTGTTTAAAAATTCACTGAAGAAGAAAAGCTGATACTTGCATGAAAGCATCCTCTTGTAGTGTAGGTTATTCGAAGGTCGATGACTCAGGAACCAAATGTGTACAATTTGTTATATATTATCATTCAAGCAAGGCTGGGCAACATTAGGAGTTTAAAGTTTACATAGGAATGAATAGGAAAATCTTTTTTTCTTTAAATCTTCACAATATGGAGAAACATTAGTGTTTCCATAATACAAGCATAGTAAGTGGCTTAGAGTCAATTTGTTCGCACAATGACATAGGTAATTAAGGTAGATTCACTCTTCTTGAGAACTACAAGATGTAATCACACTCATTTTGTCTTGTTTCAAGTTTATTCAAACTGTTACATGGTAGTTATGATGTCACTAAAGGATTTATGTATGTGTGCATAAATCTAGATGAAAAATGCAGCTCTACAGGTGAGCAGTGTGGTCCAAGGACATCTTGTTGAAAATTGACTATGTTTGAACAGTTCCTGCTATAAAGACAGTTTGGAGAAACATCTAAAGAAATGCAGGAGACAGGAAAAGGAATTGCCGGTAATAAAGACTTCATTGATGACACTTGTTACAAACAAATTTTTTTTTTCAAAAATAATGAAAACAGACTCTGAATTTATGTTTATAGAAGTAATATGAATTCATATCACCGAATAGAATATCATATTTGTCTTTTATTTCTCAATTATGCCTACTACAGTGGCTAAAAATTTCAAAAAGTTATATAGGGAAGAGACACATATTGCAACTTTTTAAAATGTACAAGTTCCTTAAACTTTGGGAATTTAATATTTGTACGATTGCAGCCAGAATATGTCATAAAATATTTATCAACCCATGCATCACTTTTTCTGTTTGTTTATAGCAAATGTCTTAAGTTTTGTTTTCTTAACTATCTCAGTCCAGTCACATACACAATGTTGATTTAACAAACTGAAGATAACATGAGATTTGGTGGTTCAGTTTACTTTTCGTACTTTTTGGCAATGCTCTGTGATTCTAAATACATGTTTTTTACCAGTTCCCAACATCGTACAGAAAAAATTCAAGTAGAAAATTTGTTTAGTTTTTACTCGGCTTTTTGAAGATATAAGTTGATTCATTATACTCCAATTAACAAAATGCCACCAATTTAATCCCTTTAAAAAACATCACTGGGCATTGAAGGGTTAACAGAAAATGAAAGTGAAACTTACAAGCACAATAATCCACTTTCTTTTCCTAAATAAACAAGAGTAATAATAATTATTTTATCAACATTTGTAGTTTATGTGTAACTGATGACAATTTTAATTTTGTAGCCATATTACTGTAAAGGCATCAATTTGGACTCTGACATTGTCGACCACAATGGACAAGAAATAAAGGTAACGACTAGTGTAGAACAAATAATGCCATCTTCTGTGTGAATTATGAATAAAACAAAAACTTTTTCATACATTTCAGATGCAAAGAACATAATTCAAAGAAAACTGTACATGCTTTTTACAACTCTTTTTCGAAACAATGAAAAGATCTTTACTTGTTCTGTATTAATTTATGTCGATATAATCATTAATTTATGTCGATATAATCATTAATTTATGTCGATATAATCATTAATTTATGTCGATATAATCATTAATTTTGAATGAAAATGATATTCATGATACTTAATCACAGTGCATTTGCTCCATACAGTATTACATAATGTTGGCTAATTTGTTTTCTGTATCATAAAATTTACTTATCCCTGTACCCAGCAGTTTCGTACAATCCTTTCCATTTCCTCAAATTCCAGAATAGGCTGTTACTGTGTTAATATATCTAATTAATTACAGTAAAACATGCTGTTAATGACTTTATGCATATTTATTCCCCAGTGAAAGAAAAATAGCCAAAATTTTATAGGATATAATGAGGCTTGGTTACAATGAAATGTTTTTCGCTGGCCTTGGAGGTTCACTATAACTGAGTTTTACTGTATAATGAAGTTTGATTATAATGAACTGTTTTTTGCTGGCCCTGGAGGTTCATTATAACCATCTTTTACTGTATTTTTTTTTTTTTTATTACAGACACCACTGAAGGATTGTTCGACAGTAGAATTGCAGAATTTGATAGAAAAAGTCCATATACTTTATGATGGTAAGAGTGGAAGGCAGTAAGACGAATTATTCACCATATACAACTGAACTGTGTTATCTGTACAAGTAATGATATATTATACTGCAAGACAGCAATCCCAATAATATCTGTTTTACTGTACCAATATCTCTGTATACCTTAAAACTGACTTTTCCAGTGTTTTTGGTTTTTTTTAAGTTTTTTTTTGGGGGGGGGGGGTTGTAATTGTATTATTGTTAGTAGTCACCTTTTTCAGTGAATGTCATGGTGTTTTAACTTGTGATCATGTATTATGGTTATTTTGTGAGCCTTTTGGGTTAGGTTGGGGGGCCACAGTATGGGTGAAAAATTTTAATGGGAATGAAAGTTGCAAAAAAATTTTTTAATAAATTACAACAGCTGAATAACACAGGACCAAGGTGACTCAGGTGAGCGATATGACCCACAGGCCTCTTGTTTGTTACTGGTCCCCTGTTTTAGTGAAAGCTAAGAGATATTAACTTGGTCTGTAAAACTTTGTAATCTGGATGATATATCAAAAATTTAAGGTCAAGGTCATTGAGTTTACCTATGATACGAGATGGTTTCCAGATGATCTCTTATTGTACTATTTGATTTGTGTTGATGAAACTTCACAAAGAGTCCCTATGACTAAACAATGTTATTTTATTGTTTTCAAGGGTTCAAGGTCCCCTTTTTTTTGTGTGTAACAATCCAAAAAATTTTAACGTGCACATTTGAATAGTATGCAATGTCAAATCATCTGTGTGCTTTAAAAATTTGAAGTTTTCAGCTGTACTGGGCAGTTTCAGGTATGGGTTTGCAATGTCAAACCAACAATTATTTCATTGTAGCCCTGTAGATACAATATTTCAGTTTGAAATTGCAATTTTTAATTTTATACCCAAAAGTTTAATTGGGGGAACTGCCAGAGCTGGTCTGTACTGGTTTTGACGTAAAGTAGCTGAGGTAGCTGAAAAATACCACCGTGTGAAACCTCAAATGATATAACCCCATAGATTTCACATAATAGAAAAATACAGACCAGCATCAGATGATTAGAAGACAATTTTCTGTTTGGATTGATTAATCAACAGAAGACATTTATTTTTTGTTGGAACACCTTGACTTGTATCATTGATCGATATGAAAATTTTTATTAATTCCACTGTTAGTTGGCAGAGAAAGTTGTTACGTATAAATTTCTGTGCTCTATTTTTTTTTTTTTTTTCTTTTCAAAATTTCAACAGTATTTATTGAGGTACATTTCACATCAAATAAACAGAACAATTGCAATTTATAAATGATTAAGCATTAAAACATTGTTTACACTGTTGAACAGAGAGAGAGAGAGAGAGAGAGAGAGAGAGAGGTGATGAGATTAAGCATTTGAATAATGTTGAATACTCATGACTAGGTTGTGTTGAAGTTGATACAAAATGGTTTTGAATCAATTAGAATTTAGTGTAGTTGCCAGTCAGAATCTGTGTAGAAGAAAAAGCCAATAATTCCACTGATTCATAAATTCGTTATATTTGCCCTGTTGAGTTGCAATATATTTTAGCGTAGTTATATGCGTTCTAATATCTATTAACAGTTCCTGAACTAATAGGCTTTCTTGTCTATATCTTTTCCGGTAAATGTAGGATTTGATAATTAGCAGAATAATGTTTAGTTCTTTAGAACTAGTAATTCCAAAAATAAATGATTGCCTGTCTAATGTAATGTTGATACATGTACCTTTCTCACTGCAATTATGAAGGAATTGATAAGCTCCTGTACCTTTGGGCAATCCCAAAACAGATGCATAATTGTTTCTTCGCTATTTTCACATAAACAGCATAATTTGGTGTTTATTTTCCCTATTTTAAATAGGAATGAGTTTGTGGTTAAAATGTAGTTATTAATTCTGTATTGTAACCATTGAAGTTTAGAATTTTTTGTATACTGAAAAGGGTATAAGTGAATATTCTCCCATTGAGACTCCGATAATTCAAAAAACTTTCCCCATTTCTTTTTTCCTAATGGAGTTATGGTCTCTGCAATTAGAGTATTGTAAATTTGTTTTGTTCCCCTTTTGCTGGTACAGAATATTTTGATATTAAGAGGGACAAAGGGCTTGGGGTTATTTGTTCCCATTTGGATTTTCAGAGTGGTTAAACTTGCCTTAATAGATTTTTGGAGTGAGGCATAAGTCAAGAAATTTGTTTTAATGTTATAAATTTTCTGTACGTTTTCTAAAGAGTAAAAGTGTCCCTTCTCATCAAGTAAATCTGATATGTATATTATATTCTTCTCAAACCAAGTTTTATAGAATACTGATTTATTCCCAATTCTGATCCTCTTATTGTTCCATATTGGTTGGCTTATAAATTCATGCCAGGATTGAATTTTGATTCTATCTTGTAAGGTTTGATATGCATTAGTGGTGTCTTTCCAAAAATTGTTATTAATATCTTTTTTAACAACATTTATATACTCAGACCCTGTTTTGATTAGTGTTTCTAAGGAGACAATTTTATTTAACAGTACTTTCCATTTTGTACCTTGAGAATTCAATATTCGTTTTATCCAAGATAGTTTTAGTCCCAAAATATAGCTATTTATATCTGTCATCTTTAGTCCACCAATTATATAGTCCTGTATTACCTGCTTTCTTTTGAGTTTGTCAACCTTAGACTGCCATAAGAAGTTAAAAAGAATTTCATTTAGGTTCTTTATAAATATGTTCAAAGGTGAAGGTAATGAAATAAAAAGATGATTCAATTGTGAAATAAGCAGAGATTTAATAAGAGTTATTCTACCAAGTGGTGTTATGCGTCGTTTACTCCACTGATTTATGATATGCTTGATTTTCACTAGTTTCTTATCATAGTTAAGCTTGGGAATGTTTGTTAAGTCCACATCGAAGTTTATTCCTAGAAGTTTGAAGGTATGCATCCATTGGAAATTCATATCCTCACATAATTTGATAGATGAGTATTTTTTACTACCAATCCAGACTATCTGAGTTTTTGATACATTGATTTTAAGTCCTGAAATTTTGTAAAAGTTGTTTAATTCTTTTATAGTTTCTCTAAGAGACTTTTCAGAGCCATCTAAAATAATTAGTGTGTCATCAGCATACTGTGACAATAGGAATTCAGTGTCATCAATATTAATTCCTTTAATGTCTTGATTACTTTTTAGCTTGAGTGCTAAGATTTCCACACATAATAAAAAGATATAAGAGGATATTGGATCACCTTGTCGGCATCCACGACCTAGGTTGAAGAAATTAGATAGATGACCTGCTTGTGATACTGATGAGGAAATGTTTTTTTGGAAAACTGAAATCCATTTTCTAAAAGAAGGACCAAAATTGAAAAATTCAAGTGCTTTATCAATAAATTTCCATGATACAGTATCAAAGGCTTTTTCAAAATCTATCATTAATAATAGACCAGGTATGTTATTATCCTCAGTATATTGCATTAAGTCATATATAAGACGTGTATTTTCTCCTATATATCTCCCAGGAATAAATCCATTTTGGTCTGTACTGATTATTGAACTGATTACAGTTTTAATTCGTTGGGCTATACATCCTGATCCAATTTTATATACCACATTTAACAATGAGATAGGTCTCCAATTTTTCATGTAAAATTTACTTTTCCCATCTTTTGGTATACAGGTTATTATGCCTTGTTTTTGTGTTACAGATAGCTCTCCTAGTTTGTACCCTAGGTTTAGTGATCTTACTACATAGTGTCCTAATTGTTTCCAGAATATTTTGAAAAATTCTGCAGTAAATCCGTCACTTCCAGGACTCTTATTATTGGACATGTTTTTCAAAACGAGCGTCGCTTCATTATATGAAATATCACCCTTCTAGGAAATGCTCTGCATACCATTAAGTTTGGTACTATTTGTTTCTTTTAGTATTTCATTTAAATTGAAATCACAGAGGTTATTGTTATTTTGATAAAGGTTGCTATAGTAATTTTCTATTTCCGAAAGGATATCTTTTTGTACAGTAATTTCTTCATTGGTACCTTCCTTTATAAGCTTGGGGACAATCTTATTTGTAAAATGCCTATTCTCTAAGTTTAAAAAGTACTTTGTTGGTTTCTCTCCCTCGTTGATCCATTTTGATTTAGATCTAATAATATTTCCCATAAGTTTATGGTTTCTTATATTTTCTAATTCT